>WOXC01010508.1:0-600000 GCA_011680675.1 Gymnobelideus leadbeateri
ATGCATCTGGGTTTTCCTGGATGAAAACCAAATGGTGACATCCTTTCTGGATGGTTATAAATCTTGCTCTTTGGACAACCCATTTCCCTCTGACAGAGAGCTGCTTGAGGGCAGAAATCCCCCAAGGCTCACTGCTAGACAACAGCTTAACTGGTTTATCTGGAGCCAGAAGTTATGTTCAAGATCATTTCTGTTTCCCAAACAATCACAGAACTGCAGAAAGTCTAAGCATCACAATATTCCCTGGAGTTTGTGATCTGCAAGAGGTCTTTATTCCAGCTCCCTTCCCTCAAGCATCGACACTTCCAGGCTCTCTATCATCCCTGAGGTCTTTACATCCTCCCCTGCTGGTCCCCACCCTCACCCCAGGCATCACCACTCCCCCAGGCTCTGTTCTCCCTAGATCCTCTACACTACTTCCTACCCTACTTCCCCAGTCTCTCCATTCTCTCAGGACCTCTATTCTACCAGGAATACACAGACAGGAGTTAGTCCTTAAGCCAACCCCCAAATGGTTGTGGTTCTTGATGATAATGATCCATAAAGACACTTCAAAAATATTTATTGGTCCGATTTGAAGATGGGAAATATCAGGAGGACCTGGGTTCAAATTCAGCCTGTGTGACCTTGGGCAAGTCACTTAACCCCAAGGTCACAGCTAGTAAGTATCAAGGTGCCAACTAACTAGAGCACATATTGAATGTTCCCTCCCTACTCCCCTTTACAGCTGATTGAATGAATCTAGAAAACAGAATTACAATTGGTTGCACTGAAAAGTCAGAAAAAGCTGAGGTGGTGTGGTAGAATGGCTAGAGATCTGGGAGACCTGTGTTCCAGTGTTGCCTTTCATACCTTGTGGTCCTGGGCTAGTCACTTAAAGTTTCAGCACCCTAAATGACTCCCTAGGACCATGAACTGCAGAGCAGATGCCCATCTGCATTGGTGGAGGAAGTTTCCCATAGCTACCTCTACTAGTGAAACCACAGGTTTGGTTTCTTCTTCCTGCCCTCCCCCAACCCAACCCCCCCCCCCAAAAAAAACCCAAACCAAACCAAAGCCTGAAGGAGGTTCTCACAGAATTTCTCTTTTGAGAGGAGGAACCCACAGAGGCTGCTGTCTTGAGCAGGAACCAAGATTTTTCATCTTTGACCTAGAGATGCCATTGTTAGTTGGAGGTACATGCCCCAAGGAGGTCAAAGATAGAAAGGCCTCCCATACACCAAGATACTCACAACAGCACTTTTTTATGTATGTCAGCAAAGAATCAGAAACAAAGCAGGTACCTGATGGGGAAATGATCAGACAAATTGTGGTATATCATGCAATGTAATATTTTCCTGTAAAAAATTATGACTGTGAAGAATTCAGAGAAACATGGAAGACATATGAAGTAACAAAGAAGAACCAGGAAAACAAGGCACACAAAGATTATAACAGTCAAGAGAAAGAATGCTAAAAGGAAGTAAAAGTTTTCTTGATTGAAAGGATCTATCTTGACCCTGGGAAGAGACTATACACTTTCTGCCTTTGTTTGAAGAAGGGCAAAAGCAAAAGCAAAAATGGTGGTTGTATTTTGTTTTTATACAAATGTTTTTATTTGTTATAAGCTCAGTGGGTGGGTAGGGGCTATATTGGAAAATAACTTTTTCTGAAAGACAAAGGGCATTTATAAAATTTAAGTGTAAATTAAATAACTTTAAAAAAGAGAATAGTTAATGGAATGTTCCACTTTAGGAAAGATATTGTTCCTAGAAAATGTAAATCACAAAATCCCACATTTACAGACCATTTTGGGGGGGGGGGTAGACAGGCATCTCATCAATTTGTTCTATCCATCCACCCAAGCATTTATTAAGGGCTTACTGTGTATAAGGCACTGTGCAAAGTGATGGGGATAGAAAACCAAAAACCAAGCAGTTCCTGTCCTAGAGGAGCTTATATTCAACTGAGTGGCTATACTTTGTGCACAAATAATAAATTGAAGACATTTGAGGAGGAAGAAACCAGTAACAATGCAGGGTGGGGATAGCTACTCAGAAAAGGCTTCACACAGGAGACAGCCCTAAAAGAAAGGATTCTTGGAAGACAGGAAGTATGTCTGAGGCATGGGAAATGAGCAACTTATATAGACGTACTTATATAGAAGTGTGACTTCATAGTATCCCTGGGAAATGGAAAGGGCAATACAGTAACTTCTGCGCACTAGGAAGGAGCCCACCTTCCTGTGTCTCCTGGGTTCAGCTCAGTTCAGCTCAGCTCACTCTGCTGCTCAGGATCACAGGGTGGAAGAACATAGATTAGAGAGCCTGAAAGGACTTAGTGGTCATAAAGTCCAACCCCTTCCTTTTATTTGTTTGTTTGGTTCTTTTTTGGAGGGAGAAAGCAAGGCAATTGGGCTTAAATGACTTGCCCAAGGTTTCACAGCTGGTATTTGAGGTCGGATTTGAACTCAGGTCCTCCTGACTCCAGGGCCTGTGCTCTATTCACTGCATCACCTAGCTGCCCCTCCGCCCCATTCCTTTCATAGATGGGAAAACTATGGGAAAACGCAGCACTGTGCCTGACACATAGTAGGTGCTTGCTTAATAAATGCTTGTTTCCTTCCTTTCTTCCTTCCTTCCAAGGTCACAAAGCTACTCAGAGATAGAGCCTCGGGCTTCAGACCCACAGTGTGGGGTTTCAGATCCAGCACACTTTCTACTTTATGAGATTGCCTCCCATGGATGACGCTAACATGCATTTTCCTGCTCTAAGCCTCCACATGTCCTACAACAAACGTGGTCTTGGCAAGTTTGCCTAGGAGTAGCATCAAAGCCATTGTGCCCTGTGCCCCCAGCCCTTCTGATACTGTCTCCTTTCTGGATGCTAAGAGAAAGTTACCAAAATGCCCAACAAATGGGAAGCAACCACGACCTGTTGTAGGGTCAGTCCCAGAGATTGAGCCATAGCTGGATTTGCCTGATACTTGAAACAGGCAGCCCATGTTCAAGGCCCCCCCTCCAAATATGGGGAGCTTGAGAGTCCAAAGTCAGAAGGAGCCAGAGAGGGCGCTGATCTCTCATATATGTCTGGGGCCTTCATCCAAAGCAGACTTGCCTCTGCCTTTGTGCTGCTTTCTTTTTGGTCTGGAGGTTTTGGTGCAAAAAGGAGGGGGAGAAAAGGAAAATCTTTTTGACATGCTTATAAATGCTGCTATTTAACCACCTGTCACTTTGCCTTAGAGTCCCATTAAATTCTTGACAGGAAAAAAAGGAATTTGTCAACACATTACGTCACTCACTACACAAGAATTGGAACCTGTGCTGTTGACAAGTGTGAGAGGCAGAGAGATCCCTGCTGTTGCTACCTGGCTACCAGGAGGTGACAGAGAAGTAATAAGGATCCAGGTAGATAAAGCATTTCAGAGTCCCTCAGGGATAGCCAGAGAAGAGGACATTATACCAGGGGCCGGGAGTAGTGGGCAGAGAGACATCTTTTGTGCAGTGACCCGTGCAGGATTCAGCAACAGGAAAACTGAGGTTTAAATCCCACCATGGGCAAAGTACTTATCTCCTTAAGCCTCAGTTTCTTCACCTGTAAAATGGGGACAATAATTCCCATAGAAACCATTTTTGATGGAATTTCCCAATGCTTAGATAAGATAATGGAAAGCATTTAGTAGGTGAATTATATAAATGTCAGTTTATTGCCAAGGGGCCATTCAAATACCAGCTACCAAACTCAAGACTCAAGGGTATTGGTGCTCATGCTAATGGTGTGGTCAGTAGAAAGAAAGACAACCTTGGAGTCATGGGACCTGAGTTTGGATCCCAGTTCTGCCCCCTACTATCTGTGTAACCATAGGCAAGTCACCTGACCTCTCTAGGGCTCAGTTTCCTCATCTGTGAAAGGAAGAGGGTTGTACTGGATGGCTTCTGAGGTCACTGCCGGCCGTAATTCTGGGATGTGTAGTATCTTGATGTGCTGGCCATGAAGGAAATAAAAATACCAGCTCGCTTTTTAATAACACTTTATAGTTTGCAAAGAACTTTCCTTAGAACGGCCCTGCGGAATAAAGTATCGCTTATATTTTGCAAAGTGAGGAAACCGAGGCTCAGGGAGGGGGAAGTTGACACGGATGCTCACACAGTAGATGTTAGGGCCCTGACTCCCATTCAAGCTCCCTCCCCAAATTCATGGTGCTTCTCCTACCTGTACGATATCCTTGCCAATCCTGGCAGGCTTGGACAGAGCCCCCTTCTTCCTTTCAAGATCCAAATCTTCCTGGTAGCAAACTCTCTGATTTCCTAAGGAAAGGACCTGCCTTTCTACCTCTCCACACCCCCTTCTCATAGTCAGCAGTGATCCACCAAGATGAACTCCCCTGCCCTTTTTAAAAGTTGTCCAAGGAGGGAGGGGGCAGTGCCAGGCACTGCACTACTCCCTAGGTCAAGACCTTTAGCCTTCTTTAAAGATCAAATCAGATTGTTCCTTATTGAAATTCCTGTTGTATAATAACCTTGTGTTTGATAAATGTAAAGGTTTTAGCTTTGGGGATAAGAATTCATTATTTGGCAAAAAGTTATTGGGAAAGCTGGAAAGCAGTCTGGCAGAAACTGGGTGTAAACCAATATCTAACACCATTTACTAAGATATGGTCAAAATTGATACATGACCTAGATATAAAGGGAGAAATCATAAGAAAATTAGAACATGGAACATATTATATTACCTGTCAGACTTAGGGATAGAAGAACAATTTATTAATAAACAAGAGATAGAGAGCATTGTAAAGTATGAAATGGATAATTTGGATTACATTAAATTGAGAAGGTTTTGTACAAATAAAACCAATGTAACCAAGATTAGAAGGAAAACAGAAAATTGGGAGAAAGTTTTTCTAGGCAGTTTCTCAGATACAGGTATCATATTTCAAATACATAAAGAACTTTGTCAGAATTATAACAATACAAGCCACTCCCCAGTTGATAAATGGTCAAAGGATATGAACAGGAAGTTTTTTGACAAAGAAATCAAAACTACATATAGTCTTCAGAAAAATGCTTTAAATCACTACTGATTAGAGAAATGCAAATTAAAACAACTTTGAGATATCACATTACATATAACTATCAAACTGGCTAAAATTATAGAAGGGGAAGACAACAAATGCTGAAACAAATGTGGAAAAATTGGAACACCGATTCACTGTTTGTGGAATTGTGAACTGATTCAGTTCACAATTTTTGTTTTGTAGAGCAAATTTGGAATTATACCCAAAGAGTTATAAAACTCTGTCTACCCTTTGACCTAGAAATACCTCCATTAGATCTGTTTTCCAAGCTGATTAGGGAAAAAAAGAAAAGAACTCATATGTTCTAAAATATTTATAGCAGCTCTCTTTGTGGTAGCAAAGAACTGGAAATTGTGGGGATGCATTCATCAATCATGGAATAGCTAAACAAGTTGTGGTATGTGATCTTGATGGAATACTACTGCAGTATAAGAAATGATGAGCTGGTTGATTTTAGAAAAACATGGAAAGACTTGCATGAAATAATGAAGAATGAAAGAAGTAGAATCAAGAGAACATTGTGCACAGTAACAGCAATATTATTCTAAGAACAACTTTGAATGACTAAGTAATTTTGAATATTATAAATACTCAAATAAACAACAAAGATGAAGGAAAATGCTATTCACATCCAAAGAAGGAAATGATAAATAGAAGTATGTAGGGGCGGCTAGGTGGCGCAGTGAATAGAGCGCCGGCCCTGGAATCAGAAGGACCTGAGTTCGGAGCCGGCCTCTGACACTTAATCCACACAAACAAAAAAACCTAGCCATGTAACCTTGGGCAAGTTACTTAACCCCAATTGCTTTAAAAAAAAAAAAAGAAGTATGTATAGTATGGTTTTACATATATGCACATATTAGAGTCTAACGGTGGCCTTCTCTGGGGTGGAATGGGGAGGGAGAAAAATAAAATAAAACAAAATAAAAAGTACACAACAGAGAACAAAAGAAAATCTAGAAGGAAGCACAGAAAAGCAGGGTAGCTTTGAAAATGATGTGTAGTATTTATTACATAGTTTTAAAAAATTAAACAGCATGAAATGAAAATTCTTGGCTTTATGTTGAATCTTTTCTTTTATGTTGTGCTCTGTCCATGGAAATGTTCTTTTTATTTTCCTTTTTGTATGGAAGTTTGAAATTAATAAGAACAATTTTTAAAGTTAAAAAAAAAGACACTTTTTTTTAACTTTAAAAATTGTTAGCTCTACCTCCAGAGAGAATCTAGGGGTGAGTATTCAGCTGATGCTAACCCACCAACCCTGGGATCTGGGAGCTTTTATCCTGAACTTGTTTCTGGCTTCCCTGGAATCTGAGTCACCCACTTACCCACTCAACAACCTTATGGTTCCTGGCTAAACTTGGTGTGATGCTGGCAGTGGGGAGGTTTCCGATTTACCAGATCTATTCCTCCATTCTCATCCTTATTTCCAATTTTTCTCACTAATAGTGACCTGGCTGCCTCCTTTCTCAGCTCATATCTATCTATCTATCTATCTATCTATCTATCTATCTATCTATCTATCTTCCTTTCCCTGACCCAGAATTCTCTAGTTCAACAGCCTCTTCCTCTTCCTCATTTCCCTCAATGGCCACTTGAAAGAGGTTAACATAGCCCAGTCCAGTCCAGTATATCTAGCTAGTTTCTGACCAGACCACATTTCACATTCACCACTCCTGAACTTCTTGCCACTCACCCTCTCTATTTCTACCTCTTGCCCTGGGAATAGAGATCAAATCAACATTGCCATTACTTCTAGAAAGGACAAGCTAGAGGTAAATGACTATACGACTATTTTATTCAAACTTTCTGTTGACTCTCCATAACAAAACTAACTTCTTTCTGGCTACCCACTCCTCTTTATATAGAAAGTCTTCCTGTTAGAATGTAAGCTCCCTGAAGTCAGGGATTGTCTCACTTTTGTAATAGTATCCTTAGCAATTACCTAGCATTTAAATACTTTTCATTCATTCACTCAATGTGCTAGTTTTTATAGTGCAGCTGAAAGAATTTCTTAGGACCCATTTCCAATCCTCTCTAAGTTCAACTTGGGAATTCCCCTGCCATTCTTCCCATTTTATGGTGTAGCAACATATAGTTTACTTGTCCATTTAAAATAGTCATCCTTTGCAAAAATATTCATAGCAGCTATATATAATAGAAAAAAGGAGAAATAATATATATGTTCTAACATTTGGGAATGGCTGAAAAAGTTATGGTCTATTAATAGGGAATAGGTCAGGGAATGGACCTGCCATTTCATCTCTCTAGGAAGCTTCCAGAGAGGAAGCCCCTTCTCCATCATGGAGTCATAGAGAGTTTAGAAGTCATAGAGAGTTGTCCTAAGTCCTGAGAAATTAAACCTGGCTTAAGGTCACACAGACAGTATAAATCAGAGTCAAGACTTGAACCCCAGATCTTTTTTGTTGTAAGGCTAACTATCTATCCAGTGGTATATCATGGCAGTGAGATGATACACATGACAAAAATATTGAAACACAAGAAGAATAACCAGAAAATATATACATATGTGTACATTTGTATGTATGTGTCCATGTGGGTATATATGTATGTGTCCATGGGCATGATATACTGCCTTTCTTATGTGTGTAATATGCATGTATAATATATACACACATATATATTTCGCAGACATATATATATATATATATATATATATATATATATATATAATCACACATGCACCTGTGGGGGTGGGTAGCACGGTTGATAGAGAGTTGGCATTGGAGTCAGGGAGACCTGGATTCAAGTGGTGCCTCCCACACTCCTGTTATGTGACCCATGGCAAGTCAAATAATTCTTCAGTGTCCTCAGACTATTCTGTTAACTATAAACCTTTCCTAAGCATGAGTAGAGAGAGTTCTTTATCAAAAGCTAAAATCACAGGTATAACCAGTATAGATATCTATTATATATGCGAGTGCACACACACACACACACACACACACACACACACACACACACACACACAGATACCAGAGTCAGAGGTAGCAGAACTTCAAAAAACCTTAGGAAACACAGAATTTACTTACTATTAGTTTGTTTTGTTCTATTTTTTTTAATGCTAAGGGTTTCTATAAGAGCTTGTTTCTTATTTTGTGTGTTCATTCTGTTATTTTTATGAGAAATTTATAATTTTATAAATTTGATATCTATCAAATATATATTTACATACATACAAATATAAATTTGATAAAATGTATAATTAGGCATGATTCCTTAAAAGAGTCTGTGACCCTGGGCAGGATGGCAGTCTTGCTCAGTGGGTTCAGATTTCCACTTAGCCAATCACACAGTCACAGGTAGTTGCTTGAGCCACATAGAAGTTATGGAATTTGCCCAGGGTCTCACAAAGGGAGAATTTGAACCCATGTCTTCCTGAGTCCAAGCCCATCACTTTATCCATTATTTCATGTTGCTTCTATTAGTTAGTAATTTAAAAAAACATTCTAAAACCAGCACCTGTTGTCTCTACTTTAAGTGTTCCCCCTCCAGGATCCATCCATCTTTCACTGTAGAGTAGGGAAGGATTAGTGTCCAAGGAAGGATCCTTCCTTCAGGGAAGCCTCCCACAGCACTGAGGTCCTATCCATTTCTATTATACCTCCATTCTCTGCCCTTTGTTGTGGTATTCCTCTATTAGACAGTGGGCTCCCTAAGGGCATGGATTCTTTTTTTAGAATCCTTAGTATCCTTACCACCCCACATAAGGACTTTGAGCTTAGGAAACACTCAGGAAATGCTTTAGAATGAATGAATGGAAACTAATAAGGTTATTGATCAGTTATAAACATCTATTAAGCACTTTCTCTGTGCCAGGTACCACGCTAAACACAGGGGATACAAAAAGAGGCAAAAGACAGTCCCTGTCCTCATGAAGCTTACAATTTAATGGGGAAGACAACATGCAAGCAAATATATACAAAGCAAGCTATATACAGGAGAAATAGGAAATAATTAACAGAGGGAAAGCACTAGAAAATGAAGGGTTGAGAAAAGCTTCCTGTAAAAGATGGGATTTTTAGCTGGGACTTTGAAAAAATCACTATCTTATACATGACTGCTTTCTCTTAAAAAAAGATTTTATTAATATCTTTGGGGGCCTTTTATACCACAGATTTTTCCAATATCCTTCTCCCCCAAAGAGAAACAAGCAAAACCAGGTAATGCGGCCAATCACATCTGATATCATAAGTAACTCTGTAATACAGTCCCTGACCTTTCAAAAGAGAAGAAGGAGGTCTAACTCACAATCTGTCTTTTAAATTGAATTCAATCATTGGATCATAAGAAATAGATTTAGAGGGGCGGCTAGGTGGCGCAGTGAATAGAGCGCCGGCCCTGGAGTCAAAAGGACCTGAGTTGGGAGCCGGCCTCAGACACTTAGTCCACACAAACAAAAACCTAGCCGTGTAACCTTGGGCAAGTTACTTAACCCCAATTGCCCTAAAGGGTCGGCTAGGTGGTGCAGTGAGTAAGAGAGCCGGCCTCGGAGTTGGGATGACACGAGATCAAATCCGGCCTCAGAAAATGAGCTCCCACACATAAATAATGACTAGCCGTGTAACCTTGAGCAAGTAGTTACTTAACCCCAATTGCTTTAAAAAAAAAAAAAAAAGAAATAGATTTAGAATCGGAATGAACCTTAGGGACTATCCAGTCCCTTTAATATTACAGCTGCGGAAACTGAGATCTGGACGGGTTAAGTGACTTGTCCAGGATCATACAGCTATTAAGGGTTTGAAGTAGGATTCAGACTAAGTCTTGCTGGATTCCAGCATGCTACCCACTATACCACACTGCTGACTGCTAGTGTTGTGATAATTTATATCACTGTAGTCACTGTATTTTGTTCTAATTCTGCTCCCTTTATTTGGCATCAGGTTCGTATAAGCTTTCCCATGCATACTCTTTCCTGGTGGGTTTGCTTAGGAAAAAAAATATTGCTGTTAGCCATAAAGTCCTATTGGCTCAGCAAGGCCAGCTCAGTCAGTTTGGGTGGGTCCAAAGGTGGAGTTTGACCTGCTGCCCAAATACAGCTGCTCTTTGGATAAGACAACTTACAGTACTTTACTTTTGGATCTGGAGTAGAATCAGCCACCTGTCCTCCAAGGGGAGCCTTTCAAGAGATAGCTGTAAGACAGTGGGAAAGAGGTTGGACTTAAAATCCTTTGTAGTCAGAAGACCTAGATTCAAATCCTGTGACTTTGGGTAATTTGTTTAGGATCATAGGACTAGCTATTGAGCACCTGGGTGACATAGTGGATAGAAAACTGGGCCTGGAGTCAGGAAGATCTGAGTTCAAATGCAGCCTCAGACACATACTAGTTGTGTGACCCTGGACAAGTCACTTAATCCTATTTGCCTCAGTTTCCTCATCTGTAAAATGAGCTGGAAATGGAAAACCACTCTAGCATCTCTACCAAGAAAATCCCAAATGGGGTCATGAAGAGTAAGACATGACAGAAACAACTGAACAGCACCAACATGGAGCTGGAAGGGGACTCAGAGGCCTTCAAAGCCAGAGGTGTCAAACCCTCTTAAGGCCTCAGATTGTAGTGTGGTTCCTATCTTATTTAATGTGTTGACATATTAATAAAATATGTGTTTCTAAATCAAGATGCAGCCGACAGGGGTCCTTATGTACCATCTAGTGATCCCCATTTCTGTTTGAGCTTGATACCATTGATCTAGGCCAATGCCTTCATCTCATAGATGAGGAAATTGGGGCCCAGAGAAAGGCTAAGTCAGACAGAGAATAAGTGGCAGAGCTGGAAGTCAGATTGGGTTTTCAGTTCATAGACTTAGAGCTGGAAGAGACGTTAGACACTGTCTAGTCGAATCTTCTGCTTTTACAGGTGAGGAAAAGGAGGATGGGAGAAGGTCCAAGGTCAGTCTGGATTTGGACCTGGGTCCTCTGATCCCAAATCTAGCCTTCTTTCCACACTGTACCTATCCTTTCAACTCTAAACTTTCCCTTTCTGGGCCTCAGTTTCTCCATCTTTAAAATGAGGAATTGGAATTAGGTTGTCTCTAAGGGTCTTCCTGTCTCTAAGTCCTAGGATTTTATATAGATACTCCAAATATCTGTAGGGTACAATAGAAAGTATGCAGATTTTGGAGTCTGAGGACCTGAGTTCAAGTTCTCTCTCTATCACCTATTGCCCATGTAGGACCTTGGACAATTCACTTCCCCTCAGTTTCCTCATCTGTAATTTGAGGGGGTGGAGGACTCTTTGACTTTCAGGGTGCCTTCCAAACCTAAATTTCATGATCCTCCATTGTGCCCTCCAGTGCCAGTCCCATCCCAGACACCCATGTTCTATTCGGAAGGGGAGGGCTACCTATTGCCAAAATAATGTGCACTGGTTCAAATTGCAAGGGCAAGTCTGCTCCTCCATGGTTAAACCTGAAATGTTAATAAAGTTTAGGAGATTCAATTAAGATTGCTTAACTCGGCCCTCCCCAAATGTCCACATCACAATAGCAGTTTTCCATTACAAGAGCAAATGCACCACGATCAAGGGCTCTGTCCTCCCACTAAGTGCAGAGAAGAAACTTCAGTTCAAAGCAGCTAACAATAGGCAGCTCATTTTCCCAGCATTAGTGGGGAAGCATTATTAAAGGCACAGGCAATCATATAGCCTGCTCCCGGCCCAGCCTGCCAAGGGGGAAGTGTGTTTCCTTTGTGTGGATTGGCTGAATAGGATGTCCCAGTGCCCAGCCCTGCGCTCTCCACGTAACAAAAGGCCCCTTTGTCACCCTGAGCGAGGAGCGGGAGTGAAGGTTGCCACAGCAACTTGATTCTGCAGACTTAATGCGCTATTGAAATTTCAGATGTGAATTTCGCATTTTAATAAACTGAAGTTTCTTTGCATAAGAGTGTCTCTCCCACCCCCACCCCCCCAACTTGTTTTAAAAGAACAGGCTGAAGGACGAAGGAGGGATAAATAATACGGAGACAGGACCTGAGAGGCAGGTACCTGCACAGAAGATGAACAAGGAGAATCCAGGAAACACCTGTTTCAGGAGCAGCCTCTCCCCACCTTGTTCTCCGCAGGGCGGGGCTCCACCTCCCTCTCCTGATGAGATCTGAAAAGGTCACAGCTCCCAGCAATCCCTTGGGAGGTTAATGATTTCTTTAGTATCCTGTATTCACTGGAGCCCAGCAAGGAGGAAGCAGCCTGAAGTTTCCAAACTCCACAAAAAGGACTTTCCATAGAGGACAGTGGGACCAATACTGCCATGGCTTCAATTGGGAAGGGGTAGGGGTGGGGGTAACACAGATTGGGGTCCAGGCACGCTGGGATGAGAAGATACTGTCTGAAAACGAGTGCTTCAGTTTCAGTTTCCTCATTTGGAAAACGAGGGGGTTGGAGTAGATGGCCTCTGTGCTCTTTTCTTCCTCCAAATCTATAATCCAGTCTATTGTCTTTCCCTTCCCCACCCCACATTCCCCAACCAAGACTGTAATCTCCTCAAAGGCAAGAGATTCTTTCTCCTCCTCCTCCTTCTTCCTTCCTTCCTTCCTTCCTTCCTTCCTTCCTTCCTTCCTTCCTTCCTTCCTTCCTTCCTTCTTTCTTTCTTTCTTTCTTTCTTTCTTTCTTTCTTTCTTTCTTCTTTCTTTCTCCTCCTCCTCCTCCTCCTCCTCCTCCTCCTCCTCCTCCTCCTCCTCCTTCTTCTTCTTCTTCTTTCCCCAAGTCTAGTATAGAGTAGGTGCTCAATAAAAACTTGATTGATTGATTTATCCTATGATTCTTATCAATTGGGTATCTACATCATACTTCAATTAATTAATCAATCAATAACAAGCATTTATTGAGTTCTGGACTTGGAGTCCTGAAGACCCAAGTTCAAATCCCATCTCAGATCCTGACCAGCTGTGTGACCCTGGGCAAGTCACTTAACTTCTCTAAGACTCAGTTCCCTCCTTTGTAAATTGAGAGGGTAGGATTAGATGGCCTTCCAGCACATAATAATCACTAATAAAATGCTTCTTGACTGACTGCATTTATGACCCTGAATTTCTACATTGAATCACTCACTGTACCAGGTATTGGGGATATGAAACCAAAAGGGAAACAGTTTCTGTCCTCAAGAATTTCTTTCTACAGGGATGGGGGAGGGGGAGTGGAGGTGGGGAAAGGGAAGTGACATATACACAGATAGATGTGTTCAAGATAGAAAATAAAAACAAAGTTATAATGGAGTGCTAACATCTTGGGAAATCTGGAAAGTAAGGTCTCTTGAAGAAGAAGCTTGAGCTGAACTTTACAGGGAGCTTGGGGTTCCAAGAGGCAGAAATGAGGAGGTCCTCCATTCTAGGCATTACCTGGGAGTCCCTGCACAAAGTCTTAGTGCTTGATGAGCCTGGGTGAGCCACAACCTCTTTGGGCCTCAGTTTCCTCATCTGGAAAATGAGGAGGTTGGACCAAATGATCTCCCAGATACCTACCAGCTCTAAATCCATAGAACTTATGGATTTCTTTCCATTCTAAACCCATGGCCCATGGTAACACAGACAGGTCTTGGCTGACTCCAAGACCAATGATTCTCCTACTGTACCAGACTAGATGGTTTCTAAGGGTTCTATCAGCTCTAATAGTTCTATCATTTTGTCTAAAGGAAATGGAATTGTGATCTTAGTGGTATAGGCATTCCTTCTAATGAAACAAATCACAACTTATTCTTTCTAGTCCTGGGTAACTCATCTGTTTCATATCCCATTTCCCTTTCCATCATTGTTTGGGTCATTTTCTTACTTTTAACCTTAAAGGCTTTATTCCACTATAGTGATAGGAGGAGGACCCACACATGTTAGGAAGGAAGGCAGAATAGACATAGTCCCTTCTCTCCCTGCTCTTCTCCAAAGGAGCCTTTCATTCCTGCTAGGAATGGGAAGCAGGAGGTTGAGGCTACCACTCTACTTTCCTTATAATGAGAGGGTACTAGGCTAGAAATATATCTGTGTCTCCCCTTAAATATTATTTGTCTAGAGGATTTGACTGTGTTTACACTAACTTTTGATCACCTTATCATTTGAGGGGGGGAAGGAGGATTCCAAGCTCTATACCCAAAGCTTGACTCCATTCCCACTAAATACCAGCTCCACAATGAACACACATAGTGAACAGCAAAGAAGTCCATTTATCCAAATTATAGCAAAAGAGAAACCAGAGAAGGAGAATATATATTAGATCAATGAAGGAGCTCTCCCATTGAGAGCAAAAATAATTCAGCTCAACCAAGAGTGCATCCTGGATCTCATCCAAGGGAAACTCCTGGAAGTCTCTAGAGTAGCAAGCTGGGAGTGGGGGACATGATGGGCACTACCAGCTCCACTCACATCTTCCCAGAATTTGTTCCTTTGACAGACTGAAGTGGAGTTGGCCTCTTTCATCTTCTCTCTTATAGCCAGAAGCCAGGATCTCCTGAAGAAGATCTTGCTTGAAGAGTTCCGAAAGGGAGATTCCCAGAAGGAAGAACTGAAACTCTCTCTTCTCATCAACTCTGCCTACCCCTCATATAGGGCAAGGGTTTCATCCCTACCAGTCCGTAGAGAGTCCCACACCAATGGACTTAGGGACAGGGGTTAAAACAATAAGTGGTCTCTCATGCATAAATCACAATTATAGAGACTCTTTGAAAGATACAACAACAGAAATAGCCTCGTTCAACAATCTTATCTTTATGATTAATCAAGGCATAACATAGGGAGATGAATGGCTCAGTAAAGATGTCACCATCATGGAGGCAACAGAATCCAAGCCAAAGATGGATAGTCAAAGACATGCTCCAGCTGCTCTTGTTTACAGATAATATCATGCTGATGGCATCAAGCCCTGGAGCATGGCAGAACCTCCTAGAGGAGGTACATGATCACTCAATAAAGTTTGGTCTAACTAGCAATAGAAGAAAAACAAAGAGGATGAAGAAAGCCTATTGTGAAAACTATAAGATGCAGTTGAATAGACAATCTATGGACCTTATACATCAGCATAGACATTTGGGATACATGGCAAAGCAAAAGTGAGTTAGGCATAGGATTGAACAGAATGGGAAGAACAATGAACTGGACGGTTTTGGGAAAATCTCAAGTGATTTTGTTTTGCTTTGCTTGTTCATTTGTTTTTGTTTTTAATGACCCCAAAGCTTCTTCCTGAAACTAAGACCCATCTTTGAATAACAACATTCTTCTGGTTTTGATGTATGGCCAAGGGACATGGGACTCTGTATTCTCCAAAGAAAGGAAACTGAGGCTCACCCAGTGGGCAATGGAAAGGTGATGGTAGATAGACACTGAGACACATCATAGACAAGGAACTGCAGAGAGGAAGTGATATAAAGGGTGTCACCAAAGAAATGTATGGTTGAGAAAAAGATGGATTAACTACGTGGCCACACAGTGGTGTCCTCTTTTTTTTTTAAGGTAAGTTTTAAGTTGATTTATTATATTTATTTATTATATTACCATATTTTCCTGTAGTATCTCTCCACCTCCCAGAGAACATCCTATATACTTTTTTTAATTTTTTAATTAATTTATTTATTTTTAGTTTACAACATTCAATTCCACAATTCCTTCAGTTCCAAATTTTCTCCCTCTCCCTCCCTCCCCCCTCCTCCCCTGGCTGTATCCAATTCAATATAGGGTCTACAATTATCTTCACATTAAACATTAGTCAAGTTGTAAAGAAGAGTTATAACCAATATTATCCCTCAATCTTTTTTTTAAACAAATGCTTTATTAACTTCTGTTTTATATCATTCATTTCCGCCAGATTTTGAGTTACAATCATTTTCCCCCCGTTATTCCCCTACCCAACCTCCCAGAATAGCAGTCCCACAAGATATCGCTTCCTCCAATCTGCTCTCTCCCATACCTTCTCCCATACCCCCATCGACTTTTCCATTAGAGGAAGGTGAATATTTGTGTCCCAATGCCTGCACATCTTATCTCCCTATTACAAGCAAAAGAGTATTAATAATAGTATTTATATATATTTGAAACATTTAATGTTAAGACCTCGAATTTCAGATCCATTTCCTTCCTCCCTTGTCACCCATTCCCTCTGGGGAGATGAGTAATTCAGTATATGTTGTACATGTCTAGCTATGCAAAACATTATCATAGTAGATATATTGTACAAGGCTGCTTATAATTCCCTCCCACTCATCCCACCCCCCACCTGGTCCATTCCCTACATGATCCTGTCCCTCTTCTGTAGTGGGTACTTCCAACCTCCCCTCCCCCCAAGGATGCCCTCCCATCCATCATCCCTCCTCTCATCCCCCTTCCCCCTATTCTGCTGCAGGTTGAGATATCCCATTTAGTATGTATGTCATTCTCTCCCTGAACCAAATTCAATGAGAATGTGGTTTTGCCTTTTTGCCTTCCTATTCTCCCCCTCCCTTGCAACCACTTCCCCTTGCTTCTTCTACATGAGATAGTTTACCCTACCCTGTCTCTCCCCATCTCCTCTTGCCACTTTCCTCTCTCACCTCAAAATTTCATCCCTTGAGTATTCTCCCTTCCAACAAATTCAACCTATGCCCTCTATCCATATATAACTGTAACCATATACACACACATTCACATATGTATTCATATGACCACACCCCCTTCCATTATTTTCATAGTGAGAAAGATATCATCAGTCACAGTTATTGATTTTCCATATAGGAATGTAAATAGTTCAACTTTGATAAGTTCCTTTTGATTTCTTTTCCCTGATTACCTTCTCAGGCATCTCTTCCTTCTTGTGTCTGGATGTCAAATTTTCTGTTCAATTCTGGTTTTTTCCTCAAGAATGCTTGAAAGTCCTCTGTTCCACTGAATGACCATATTTTCCCCTGAAACAAAATACTCAGTTTTGCTGGGTAGGTGACCCTTGGGTTCATTCCCAGTTCTTTTGCCCTCTGGAATATCATATTCCATGCCCTTCAATCCCTCAGTGTAGAAGCTGCCAGGTCCTGGGCTATTCTGATTGTGTTTCCACAATATTGAAATTGTTTCTTCCTGGCTGCTTGTAGTATTTTCTCCTTGATCTGGGGATTCTGGAACCTGGCTATAATATTCCTGGGAGTTTTCTTTTTGGGATCTTTTTCAGGAGGTGATCTGTGGATTCTTTCAACCTCTATTTTGCCCTCTGGATCTAAAACATCAGGGCAGTTTTCCTTGAGAATTTCTTGAAGGGTGATTTCTAGGTTCTTTCTTTGATCATGGCTTTCAGGTAGTCCAATAATTTTTAAATTGTCTCTCCTGGATCTATTTTCCAGGTCAGTGGTTTTTCCCATGAGATATTTCACATTGCTTTCTAATCTTTCATTTGTTTGGATCTGCTTAACAGCATCTTGATTTCTCATAAAGTCATTAGCTTCCATTTGCTCCAGTCTAACTCTGAAGGAATGAATCTCCTCAGTGAACTTTTGAGATTCTTTTTCCATCTGGCAAATTCAACTTTTTAAGGCATTCTTCTCCTCATTGCCCTTTTGGGCCTCCTTTGCCATTTGAGTTAGTCTATTTTTTAAGGTGTTGTTTTCCTCAGTCAGGCTGTTGACCCTCATTTCTTACTTTTCCTGCATCCTTCTCATTTCTCTTTCCAATTTTTCCTCCACTTCTCTTATTTGATTTTTAAAGTCCTTCTTAAGGTCCTCTATGGCCTGCAACCCGCTCATGTTTTCCCCTGGGGCTTTTGGAGCAGGACTTCTGACCTCACAGTCCTTTTCCCGCTCTATGCCCCCAAAATAGGAGTCTAGGGTTGCATTTTTCTCTTTCCTTTGCCTTGGCATGTTGCCACTTAATTACTTGACTTTTGGGCTTGTTGCCACACTATGGCTTTGTGGCCAGATAGGGGAATTTTCGTCCCGAACGTGTGGGGGGCAACTTCCATTTCTGGCAAGCTGTAAACCCACCCACTACTTCCACCCAAATCACAATCCAGATCCAGGGAGGTTAAAGCAAGAGCGATTACCCCCCAAGACTGATCGCTTGATCTCCCTACAGTTCACAGGCCAAGAGCTGGAGCTGCCTCTGAAAACTACAAAATGGTGTGTCTCCTCAGAGGCTTCTAGCCCCCAGGGGAGGGAGCCGACGCATTCCCCAAATACTGGTCCCAAAGTCCATAAGACACTAACCTCTTACTTTGTCCTAGGCATGTCTATGTTGATAATTCTGGAGTCGCCACAGCTGCTGTTGTTCTGGGGTCTCTCCAGCCGGCTGCTGGCCCTGCCGCCCTGGGGCTAAAACCTCGGCTTACGGGGACCTGGGCTCCGCTTGGCTCCACTCCCCATGCTCTGTGCGTTGCGTGCTGCTGGCTCCCAGAGCACTTCGCTGGTCCTTCCTGCAGGGCTGCTGGGCTGTCCTCAGTGGGAGGTTAGCTTCTCTGTGTAGTTCTGTGGGTTCTGGGGCTCCAGAAGTTGTTCAGAGTCCCCTTTTACATAGTTTGGGGGGAATCTGGGGGCAGAGTGGCTTGGATGAGCTGTTTCTACTCTGCCATCTTCCCATATAATACTTTTTAAGGACAAAAAAAAAAAGAAAAATCAGTATAACTGATAAGTCAAAAATATCTTAAAAACTTGTGAAAGTACAATACTCACTGACCTCTGCAAAGGAATAGGGTGGGAGTATCTTCTCTCTTCTTTTGAACCATTCTCACTTTGTATAATTCTGCAGCATTCATTTACTTTTGGTATTTTTGATTGTGCTTGTTCTTTCCATATGCATTGTTTTAATCATTATGTATACTGTTTTCTTGGTTCCACTTACTTCACTCTGCATCAGTTCATATAGTTAGTTCTTTCCAAGCTTCTCTGCATTCATCATATTCATCATTTCTTATAGCAGAGTCATATTCCACTGAATTCATGCATCACAATGTGGTTAGTCATTCCTTACTTGATGGGCATCTCCTTCACTTTCAGTTCTTTGCTATCACAAAAGTGCCCCCACAAATATTTTGGTCTCTATGGGGTCTTTCTTTTTCACTGACATTCTACTGATGTCAAGAGAAATCAAGGACGTCACTAGCATGATGGGGGGAGCTCCTATGATGCACTTCTGGGATGAGTTACATAGGATGGACAAACCATTGAGATCTGCATCTTCAGAAGGAATATCCATACCACCAAGATCATAGATCCCCTTAAACGATTAAATGTTTTCTTCTCTCCCAACTTCCTAAAATGACTAACTTTACATAGAATGTTAGGCTGTTAGAGTTGGTGGAAACCTTTGAAATCGTCCAGTATGGTGTAGTGTAGGTTTCTCACCCCTGGTATGGTGGAAAAAAGCATTTGTCTTAGGGTTAGCCAAGAACTGGGTTAGTCTCTTTTTTTTCCTTTTTTAAAAAATTTTTTTTGCTTTCTTTTTTTTTTTAGAGGGGGGGAAGGCAGGGCAATTGGGGTTAAGTGACTTGCCCAAGTTCACATGGCTAGTAAATGTTAAGAGTCTTGGATTTGAACTCAGATCCTCCTGATTCCAGGACTGGTGCTCTATTCACTTTGCCGCCTAGTCACCCCAGTCTCCTTCTTTTGACACTAGCTGTTCTATCGAAACTTAAGCTCTCAGCCTTAATTTCTTCATCCGTAAGGTGAAGATAAAAATAGCTATAGTACCTAGCCCACAGTGTAAACAAATACAAGAATATAAGGAAATTGCTTTGTAAACCTTCAGGTACAATATCAAGATCATTCCGATATCGAGGTTAAGGTTTAAGGGAGAGAAGAACCTTTGCTTCAACCTTACAGTGGATGAGGGGTAGAGCCAGAACTAGCACCCAAGGCTCCTCTTGTCGATCCCATATAACTCTTGTCTGTGTCCTCTCACCAGTGTATCAAAAGAGCTCCCTTCAACATGCTAGTGACCTCCTTGATTTCTGTTGACATAAATAGGATGTCAGTGAAGAACACAGACAACAAAATATTTGTAAGGGCACTTTTTGTGATAGCAAAGAACTGGAAAAAATGATGTCCATTGAGTGGGGAGTGGGTAACCACATTGTGGTAGATGAAAGTAATGGAATACAACTGTAAGCCTCCTGGCTCTCAGCCTAGAGATTTTTCCACCCTACCACAGGCCCACTATGGACCCTCTGGGGCTTTGAATGAGACACCATTATTCTAGAGATACTGTGGCATAATGAGGGAAACATCAGATGGAAGTCTGGAGAGACACCATTTCCAATCATAGCTTTGACACCTGCCACCTATGTGACTCTGAGCTACTCAATATCGCTCGCTGAACTTCAGTTTTCTTATCTGTAAAATATAGATAATCATACTTGTTCTACCAGCACCACAGAGATGTGGGAAGAAAAGTAATTTTTGATTAATTAATTTACTCATTCATTCATTTATTTACTTTTGGCTTTTTTTTTTGGAGGGCAATTGGGGTTAAGTGACTTGCCTAAAGTCACACGACTAGTAAGTGTTAAATGTCAGAGGCCAGATTTGAACTCAAGTCCTCCTGACTCCAGAGCTGGTGCTTTATTCACTGCATCACCTAGCCGCTCCAGAAAAGTGCTATTTAAACTCCAAAGCACCGCAGAAAAGTGACCAGTACAGTGCCACAAGCAAGGGCTTCTTACACTTTTTCCATTCAGGATCCCCTTTCAGCAGTTGTTGGCATTGCCTGGTCTGATGGCATGCGTGGTGCGAAGTGTTTAGTTGCAGTGAAGTTGTGCCATGCATCATGGGCAAGCACTGCCATAAACACCTCGGATTCGTTACACCTTTGATTTTGAATTAATTTTTGGTCATTGCATGTTCAGAAATGTTTTACTGTTGCCAAATTTATCCTGACCCCACGTGGGATCGAGATCCACATTTTAAGAAGCACTGCACTGTATATATGCCAGGTCTAAAGATCCCTGGGGTCTCAGTTCTGGCTACTTAGCAGTAATGATCGCCCATGTTGGCCAACCTGTATTTTTTAAAAAATTGTATTTTTTCAGTTATCAGACATTTTTCCCCTCCCTCTCAATTCTTCTACCCCCTGGGGGAAAAAAGTGGAAAAAGAAAATCCTTGTAACAAATTTGCATAGTTGATCAAAATGAACTCCTACATTAGCCATGTCTCAAAATATATATCTTGTTCTGCATATTTAGTTCATCAACACCCAATCAGGAGATGGGTGGCATTCTGAATCATTGCCCCACTAGAATCATGGTTGATCATTATGTTAATAAAAGTTCTAAAGACTTTCAAAATTGTTTGTTTTTACCGTGTTATCAGTACCAATGATTCTCCTACTTCTGTTCACTTCACTCCCTATCAGTCATACGAGTCTCAGGTTTTTGTAAAACTGTCTCCATCATTTTTTTGCAGCACATTTACATTCTATTGCATTCACATGCCATAATTTGTTTGGCCATTTCCCAAATGATGAATACCCCTTTATTTCCCAGTTCTTCACTACTACAAAAAGAGCTACTATAAATAGTTTGTGCACATGGTACCTTTTTCTCTTTGTCTGATCTCTTTGGGGTACAGGCCCAGTAGTGGTATCATTAATTCAAAGGATATGCATGATTTAGTTACATTTAAAGCATAGTTCCAAATTGCTTTCCAGAATGGCTGTACCAACTCATAGCTTTACCAACAGTTCATCAACGTACCTGTTCTTTCTATAACCCCCTGCAACATTTGTTTTCTTTTTTATCAACTTTTCAGATTGGATGGGTATAAGGTAGAATTTCAAAATTGTTTTAATTTGTGCTTCTCTAATTAGTGATTTGGAGCATTTTTTTCTTATGGTTATATATAGCTTGGATTTCTTCCTTTGAAAATGTCTGGGGCAGCTAGGTGGTGCAGTGAATAGAGCACAGAACCTCAGTTCAAAGCCTGCCTCAGACACTTGACACTTACTAGCTGTGTGACCCTGGGTAAGTCACTTAACCCCAACTGCCTCATCAAAAAAAATGTCCATTTAACATTTATCAGTTGGTGAATGGCTCTCATTTTTTATAAATTTGAATCAGTTCCTTAATTAGCTTGGATATGAGCCTTTATCAGAAGACTTTGCTGCAAAAATTTCCCCTATTTAACTGTTTCCTTTCTAATCTTAGCTGCTTTGGATTTATTTGTGAGCAAGTTTGATTTTATGTAATCAAAACTGTATATTTTGTCTCCTGTTATCCTTGTTATCCTTTGTTTGATTATGAACTCTTCCTCTATCTAAAAGTCTGAAAGGTAATTTCTTTCTTGTTCTGCTAATTTGTTTATTATGTGATCAACTATGTGTAGGTCATCTATCCATTTGGAATTTATCTTGGTATGTGATGTGAGATGTTGGTCTAAACTTAGTTTCTAACAGACTGTTCTTCAGTTTTCCAGCAGATTTTGTCAAATAATCCTTACCCCAGTTACTAGCGTCTTTGATTTTATCAAATTCTAGGCTAAGTTTATTTCCCTTGTTTTTGCTGTGTGCCTAATCTGTTCTACTGATAGATCTCTATATTTGATACCACTACAAACTTGTTTTGATAATTATTGCTTTACATCAAATTATACTCTTCTCTGTGTCTCCCTTTCTCCCAGCAGGTTGTGTTGTCCAAAAAATCCGGCCTCTTCTTACCTTAACTCCTCTTGCAAAGGGTAAATTTCTTCATGAGAAGAATTTCCTTAAGGACAGCTAGACAGAATGGGAGAAATAAGGCAACTTTCAACATAGTTATTTGATCCTTTTCTTCTTTCAAGTAGACTTGTGCAGGACCTCATCCCCAGTAAGTGCTCAGGAAATGTGTTTTTTTTTTCTTTTTGGAGGGCAATTGGGGTTAAGTGACTTGCCCAAGGTCACATAGCTAGTTTTTGTATTAAGTGTCTGAGGCCCGATTTGAACTCAGGTCCTCCTGAGGGCCGGTGCTCCATTCACTGCACCACTTAGCCACCCTCAGAAAATGTTAAATGAATGGTTTTGATACAGTTGAAAGAAAGTTTAGATTGAAGAGCTGAAGGATGTGGTTTTAAATTCTGGTTCAGCTATTTGCTAGCAAGGTGACCTTTTTACTTTTTAACTGAGGTCTCTCTGGGACTCAGTTTCCTTATCTGTAAAATGAAGGGGTTGGACGTGATAGTCCCTAGTGCCTTCCATTTTAGCTCTATGATTGTTCAGAGATTCTTTTTCATCATTGATAAAGCAGGTACCATAATCTGACCTCTGCCTCCTGATCTTATGAAGATCAAATGAGTGAGAGAAGGCACATAAAAACTCTTCAACAATAAAATATTTGATACACTGTTCTGAGGAGAGGGGTTAGCATGTACAATAACAATCATTATTGGCTTTATTGGAATTGAGTTCATTAACTTGAAAAACTTCACACAGTTCTAACTAGTGTTTCCCAGGTCCCTCACCAGGTCAGAAAGAAAATGTAAAGGTCTAAATCTTTTTGTCCTGCTTGAATCCCTGAAAACCATCCTTGTCCACTAGCATTTACCCTCCATCCTCAGTTTCCCATTGACTCTTCTCCCTTCTAGCCTCATACACACATATGTATGTATGTGTGAATAAATATAAGTACATATATGTATATATTTCAGTAATGTCTTATTTTTTATGACCCCATTCAGAATTTTCTTGGCAAAGATACTGGGGTAGTTTGCCATTTCCTTCTCCAGCTCATTTTACAGATGAGGAAAGTGAGGCACACAGGGTTAAGTAACTTGCCTAAGGTGACATGACTAGTAAGTGTCTGAGTCCAGATTTGAATTCAGCAAGATGAGTCTTCTTGACTTTGGGTCTTATGC
This sequence comes from Gymnobelideus leadbeateri, assembly GCA_011680675.1. Lineage (NCBI taxonomy): Eukaryota > Metazoa > Chordata > Mammalia > Diprotodontia > Petauridae > Gymnobelideus > Gymnobelideus leadbeateri. The sequence continues at coordinate 23,823 of WOXC01010508.1, forward strand.
TCTATCCACTGTGCCACCTAACTGATTAGATAGATAGATAGATAGATAGATAGATAGATAGATAGATATAGACATAGATACACACATGAACACATGTACCACATCTGCTTTGGCTGGGCTTGGGTTGGGGCTGGGAATTTCATGCTTGTTTTGGGTCCCTGGCTGTATTCAACAAAAGTGTTAGGTAGAAGGCCAAACGTGAGATTTCAGGGAATCAAGGACTGTTCAGTCACAGATTACTTCTCTTATTCCGGTTTCCTTTGTTAAGTGGGAAATAGACCACGAGGTTACCAGGTACATGACTCCTGAGGTACCAGGTACATGACTCCCTAACCTCCCTGAGGTTATTCTTCAAGTTTCGTTGCATTTACTTTTCTGTGCTTGTAGAAAAGCATAATATGTTGGAAAGAACATTGGTTCTGGAGTCAGAGGACTGAGGTTAAAATCCCACTTTGGGTGCTTAATACTTATATTACTGGGTAAATCACTTAACCTCCTAATGCCTCGGTTTACTCATCTGTAACATGAAGGAATTGGACTAGTTGGGCTCTGGAATACCTTCCAGGTCTAGGTCTATGATCCTAAAGTGTGTTTTCCTCTCCCCAGCAGAACATAAGGTCCTTGAGAGCAGAAACTCTTATTTTGAGTTTGTTGAATTGAATGAGATTCATATACACACAAATATGAGAGAGACAGAGAGACAGAGACAGAGAGACAGAGATAGAGAGACAGACAGACAGAGACATACAGAGAAAGAGCCAGAGAGTGAGAGACAGAGAGAGAGAGAGAGAGTGAGAGACAGAGACAGAGAAACAGAGAGACAGAGAGACAGAGATCGAGGTTTTGAGATCCACATGCCTTTAGGGAGAGAGAAGAATGGCCCCAGGGTGGTTAACAACAATCTGTTAATTTGGCGAACAAACCTTTACTAGGTGTTCACACTGTAGATAAAGCCCAGTGTAAGTGGTTGGTAGCCACAGTCTCATGGGCACTTATTGAACAACCTCCCAATTCTTTTTTACATCTCAGCACAGTGTCTGGCACATAGTAAGAGCTTCAGAAATGTTTATTGACTGATTGGCTAGTTATTGACTAGGGCCCCCCTTACATCTCCTGAAGACAACTTGGATAGCCTTTGCTAATTGGTTTCCCTGCCTCAAGCCTCTCCCAACTCCAATCTACCTGACTGCCAGGGATTTTCTTATAATGCCAGTTTCACCAATCCATCTCCCTCCCACTCCATAATCTTCAGTGGCTCCCTATTACCTTTAGGAACAAATAGAAAATCCTGTTTAGCATTTAAAGTCCTTCATAACCTGGCCCCTTCCTACTTTTCCAGTCTTCTTATACTTTACTTCCCTCCATACACTATGTACACTATGTTCCATCTATAGACAATAGATTGCCCCCTGCTCCTCACACATAACACATAACAGTCTTATCTCCAGACTCCCTTTCTTTGTACTGGCTGTTCTCCATGTCTGGAAATTTCTCTCTCTCTCTCTCTCTCTCTCTCTCTCTCTCTCTCTCTCTCTCTCTCCCTCTCTCTCTCTCTCTCCTTCTTTCCTTTTTTCTCTGTGTCTCTCTCTCCCTCCCTCCCTTTCTGTCTCTGTCCATGTCTGACTCTATCTCTGTCTCTGTCTCTCTGTGTCTCTCTCCATCCTTCTCTTTCTGTCTGTCTGTCTCTGTGTCTCTTCCCTCACCCCTGACTCTTAGTGTGGCTTTTTTCATGGCTTTTTTCAAGACTCTGTTCAAATCTCACCTTCTACTAGAGGTCTTTCAGGGTTATTCCCACTCCCACACCTGCCAGAATGTTCCTGTCTTAGACTGTCTTCCATCTACTCTCTATATTTTGTGTGTGTATATGTCTATATATCTCTATTTTAAAATTTTTTATTTATTTTCTTTTTCATTTATGGAATAAAACAAGCATTTCCATAACATAGTATAATAAAAATATGATTGCAGATGAAACTGAAAATCTATTATGTATAACTTGGTATTCCTTTTAAACATATATTAAAGTTATGAAAATTTCTTTTTTTCCTCCCCCCAGAAATGGCTACCATTTGACACAAATATGTATGTGTGTGTATATATGTATATATACATATATGTAAAACCATTCTATACATACTCCTATTCATTAGTTCTTTCTCTGGAATAAAGGTATTTTACCCATTGTCTCTCCCATTAGACTGTGAGCTCTTTGAGGACAGGGACTCTGTTTTGGCCTTGCTTTGTATCCCTCCAGCTTAGCACAGTGCCTGGCACATCTGTTGTTCAGTTGTATCTGATTCTTTGTGACTTCATTTGGGGTTTTCTTGATCAAAATACTGGAGGGGTTTGACATTCCCTTTTCCTGCTCATTTGACAGATGAGGAAACAGAGACAAACAGGGTGAAGTGACTTGCCCAGGGTCACACAGCTAGTGAGTGTCTGAGGCTGGATTTGAACTCAGGAAGATGAGTCTTCCTGACTCTGGGCCTGGCTCTCTATCCACTGCACCGCCTAGCTGCCACCTGCCTGGCACAGCTGGTACTTAATAGATACTTATGGACCGACCTTTCTTGTGTGGCTTTTTCTAAGACAAATGGCATACATATCTCTGAGTCTTCCACAAGCAGCCTGGGCTTATTTACAAGGACCTTCAGCTGGGAGTTTGGACTCAGCATGGTTACTGAATCCCTCTAAGCGGTAGCCCTGTTTCTGGAAAGGAGAAGTGACTTGCTCAGGGTCACAAGAGGGGCAGGGCTGGGATCTGAACCCAGACCCTTTGATGCCATAGGCACTACTCTTTTCACTATATTATAAATCCCCAGACACTGCATTGAAAGTGCTCTGGCACCCAAGAGTTGTAGGTCCTGTAACTGTACAAATGTAAAGGCAACAAAACCCCAAGCACAATCAAGTCTGCCTTGCTGTTGGTGATGCTGGGGAACAACCAGATAGAAAGTAAACTTTTTAAGACCAGGGGTGGTTCCATTTTTGTCTTTGTCTCCTGGGTGTAGAGTATGGTGTCTGGCACAAAGTAGGTGATTAATAAATGCTTGTTGCTTGATTGATCATAGACTGTAAAAGCTAGAAGGAACCTTACTTACAATCTACTCTAATTTTCCCATTTTATAGAGGAAGAGACTGAGGCTTATAGAATGCAGTGACTAAAGTCATAGAGTAAGTTCATGGCAAAGCAGAAGCTAGAATTCACACTTATAACTAGTTGAATGGATAGACTCCATTGAGCACAAAGGATAGTACTACCTTTTATGCAATTGTGCTGGGAGTGGGAAGCCCATGCCCAGACATTTCTGGTTTTTTTTGGAGGGGGAAGGTAGGGCAATCGGGGTTAAGTGGCTTGCCCAAGGTCACACAGCTAGTTTTTTTGTGTTAAGTGTCTGAGGCCGTATTTGAACTCAGGTCATCCTGACTCCAGGGCTGGTGCTCTATTCACTGTGCCACCTAGCCACCCCCCAGACATTTCTTCTAGCCTGGCTTTGCCCTATGCCTCAGGGATACCTGGAAGCTATACTGGGTATTTAGTCATTCCAAAGTAAGAAGTGTGCTGTCCTACTCTCCTCCACTGTCCTACTCTCTCTCCACCAAGCCCAAGCTTGCTATGGTTCTGTTAGAAAATAAATCATAATGCATTCATAATACACAATACATTCATAAATCTGGTGCTAGAAGAGGCTGTTGAGGTCATTGAATCCAAGCGTCTCATTTTTACAGGTTAAGAAACTGAGGCCCAGAAAGATTAAATGGCTTACCCAGGGTCACAGAGCTAGTAAGCATCTGAGGCAGGATGAAAACTGAGACTTCAAACTGCTGGCTCCAAGTTCAGTGTTTTAGCTGCTGGATAAACACCATCCTGTCTCTCAAATCGAATGTTCTTTCTACTACTCCATACTGCTTCTCTATAAAGTAAGGGGGTTGGACTAAATGATCACTGAGGTCCCTTCTGGCTCTTACTTGCTGGGATTCTATTATTCTAGGTTCTTTTTTCTCCCTGTCCATAGATAAACTCTGCCCTTTCACCAGGTTTCCATTCTCTTTATTGCACAGTCCTTTTTTAGCCTCTTTGTCCTTCTCTCAGTGTGTTGGTCTCTGCACAAGGTATGTACAAGCTCCCAGGGAGTGCTGTTACTGCATGAAATTTGCACAGATGCCCCTGGGTTTGTTGGTGTCTGCACAAAGCACAGGGGTAAGTTCCTAGGGTGTGCTGGTTTCTGTACAAGCTCCCTGTTTGCTTCCTGAGAAGTGACAGCCAAAACAAGGTGATGCATACATCACCCCACACACTCATTTCCTCCCAGGTCTCCTGCAGCATTTTTTTTCCTCTGATTGCTCCACCTGGGCCAAGCAGGGCTGGGTTGCATCCCCTTACTCAGGGGTGGTCAAGGGAGAGCAGGGGATGGCAGGGTGGAGTGTCTGTTGGTGTGGAGGGAGAGTCAAAGGGTGACTGTGCCAGGACAGCTCTTGCTGCTGCCCACTCTCCTACTTCCTGCAACAAGAACACTGCTGTCTATAGCCCAAGGTCTAGCCCCTCCTCCAAACCTTACACTCCTCCCTACTTCTATTTCTACACACACATATGTGCACACATGAGCACACTAGCATTAGGAGCACGTGAAGGTCCAAGCTTCATCTAGGCTGCCCTGGCTTCAGTTTAGGGATGTGCTAGGCTAGGACTTTTCTCCCTTGTACTTTTCCCTCTAACTTTCTCAACCCTCTGACTTTTCCCCAAAAATACCCCTAGGCAAGGATAAAATAACATCCAAGTCACAATCAGGGTTACTCTTCCAGTACCAGACAATGTCTCTCAGATTCCCTCTGTGGTTATAAATAGGGGAGGTGAGGAGGCTTTCTTTGGGAGTCTAGAAGTCAACAAGAAACAGCTTGGAGAAAATCTCGTAGTATCTTTGTGCCTTTCCAGTGGCTGTCCCCCATGCCTGAAGAACTTTCTTTCTTTACCTCTGCCTCTTAGATCTCTAGTTTTTGTCAAAGTTCAGCTCAAATGCTAGCTCTACTTGAGGACTTTCCCTATATCTCCTCCCAGATGTTAAACGCTTTTCCCATCCCAAATTACCTTGTATCTGTTTTGTATACATGTCATCTACTCCCATAGAATATAAACTTCTTAAGGGCAGGAAGTTTTTCATTTTTGTTTTTGTATCACCCATTTTACTGCTGAGGAAACCGAGGCAAACAGAGGTTGAGTGACTTGCCCAGGGTGATACAGAGAGTGTGGACTGAATTTGACTGTGTGGTCCTAGGCAAGCCATTTAGCCTTGTTTCCCTCAGCTTCCTCATCTGTAAAATGAGCTGGAGAAGGAAATGGCAAACCATTCCAGTATTTTTGCCAAGAAAACCCCAAATGGGGTCATAAAGAGTCAGACATGACTGAACTCTAAGTTCAAAACTCTGTTTACTTTGATCTCAGCTCTCTTCAGTTGTGATCTCACAAAGGTTCCATAGGAAGGGAGGGAATAAGTATATGCTAAAGGAGAAACATTACAGGCCAATGGACAGTGCCTGGGGCTGGGAGTTATGAAATTACGGTTCTAATCTCCTCTGTCACTTACTGTGTGACCTTGAAGTCACAAACCTCTCTGGTTCTGCCTTTTTTCACCTGTGAAATGAAGGGGTTCTAAATGCCATCTTGAGGTAAGAAGCTGTGGTTATGATTTGTTGTGGGGATTAAAGGTTGCAGATTCAAGTCTTGCCTATAGACCCTGGGTTTAGCTATATAATGGTTATTCTGGGCTGTCACAGCTGGAAAGTATGTCAAATGTATGTCAGTAGTTACTAAATACATATGGGTGGGGAGGTGTAAACAGAGACCAGGAGGTGGTTGAGAGGAGGTAAAGAGTTATGTACTTTTTATGGTCCAACAGGCTTTTATTTCTTTTTCCTTTATTATCCTCCCCTCCCCCAGGCACTGATCTGGGCAAATATTTACTGAGTTGCTATCTTGTTCTGGGCAACAGAAAGAAAGGAAGTTGAATATATTCACCTGTCCTCAAGGAACTTACCACCTAGTTGAGTGGAGAAAACATTATGACTAGTCACCATCCATTGGCAGTATATGCTAATCTACCAACGAGAAATACAGAGTTCCCAGGAGAGAAAGAGGAATGGACCACTGGAGCAGGCCAAGAAAGGTCTTCTAGAAAAGGGAGGACTTTGTAAGAAAGGGAAGATATGAACAAGTGGAGAAGAGAGGGGAGTACGTTTCAGGCAGAGGAAAACAATGTAAACAAAGAAGAAGAGTCCTGGAAAGGAGCTCAGAGGTCATGTGTCTAATTCTTGAGAAGTGGTCATCTAATGTGTTGTCTGAAAACCTCCAGTGACCTAGAGCTCACTACTTCCTAGGCAGTTTATCCCATTCCATGGAGGATCCATCCCTTTGCTGGGTAGCTAACGCCTCCCTTTTGCAGAGCTGAAATCAGCCTCCCTATAACTTCGACTCCTGGTTCTGTCCTGAGGGGCCAAGCAGAATAATCCCTCTCCCATAGAACAGCTCTCTGGATGCTGAAGACAGTGCTCCTGTCCACCCTCCCCCTTCTCTTCTAAAGGCTAAGCAGCCCCAGTTCCTTCAGTCCATACTCTAATTTCACCGTCTAAGCTTGCAGCTTCCTGCCTCTCTCCAGGGCCCTTTCCCCTTTCCCTGCCACCTGCTAGGGCAAAGGCAGGTCTACGTCCCACAACTCGAGAGCACGGATACAAGCAGGATCAGTACCTCAAATTTCCTGCGATAGAGGCAGCTAGCCCAGCCCCTGGATTCCCTACTAGTACACAAATTGGGGAGCAAAGCTCCCAGTTCGGCCCCTGCTCCTGGGGCACAGCGGCTCATCTGTCACTTTGAGCTCTGCTTTCTACTTTGCTCGAGTTTCTGCTTCCTCGGGGCCGCGGAGTTTTGTAGGCTTGTTCCGAACGGCCTCCCTCGCCCCATCACAGTCAGCGGCCTGGACCCTGGCCTCTGCCCAGCGCCCCCGCCCCCACTCCCGAGTGCCCTCTCCCTGGGGTCCTCAAGCAGCCCGGGCCCTGCGCGGCCTCTGACTCCCGCCACCCGGTCCCTGGGACGCGCCAGCCCGGAGCAGGTGCACTGGCCAGGGGTCGGGGGCGGCAACTGGAGAGAGGAGCCAAAGCGCCATCTTCTCCCCCTCCCCCTGGGTCGGTGCCCTGATCTCTGCGGGTTGCTGACTAGCATCCCCCTCCTACATCTGTCTCCGGCTCCGGCTCCGGCCCGGGACAGGGCGCAGGGTTGCGAGCCCCCTCTCGGAGCTCAGGTGGGCCAGAGGCAGCGAGCTCCAGCAGGAGCGGCCGGCTTAGGTTCCCGCTCCCGCCTCCTCTCCGGAGCAGGGGGACGGGAGGGCGGGCACAGAGGATCGGCCGGTCCCGCTCCCTCTCCACCCCCATTCCGCCCCCCCACCCCGCCCCGGGCCGGCCCTAGGCTCCAGGAACAATAGGCAGGAGCCGGGGCTCCGCTCGCTCCCCGCCCGCCCCGCCAGCACCTCCCCTCTCCCCGCCCCGCCCCCCGTGCACACACTCACACTCACTCACTCTCACTCACTCACGCACGCACTCAGACCTAGGCAGAGCGGCAGCCCGAGTCGGTTTCATGCCCACTGGAGCCGCCTCCGCCTCCGCCTCCTCCTCTTTCTCCTCCTCCTCATCCTCCTCCTCCTCCTCCTCCTCGCCCTCTGCTGCGCTGCGCCCGCATCCCCGGCATGGACGTGAGGTTCTACCCTGCGGCTCCGACGGCGGTGGGCGCCCTCCCCGGCGCAGACCCAACTTGCCTGGGCCACTTGGACTATTACCACTGTAATAAGGTGAGTGTGGGCGGAGAGGATGCGCGACTCTGGGGGCTCTGGGGTACCAGCGGGGACCCAGACCCGGACTGGCTGCCGCTTTTTGTCCTATGCTCCCCCCCACCCCCAACCGGTGTCTTCCGGCCTGAGGTTTGAAAGGAGCGCACTTGGCCGGGTGCCGGGAGCCCTGTGTCCTGTCCTTCCTTCCTTCCCTCCCTCCCTTGGCCCGGGACAGGGGCGAGCGCCCCCTTTCCCCATCCCCCCTCTGCCAATGAGGAGGAGAAGGAAGAGGAAGAGAAGGTGGAAGAGGGAGGGGGTTGGGATTGGAAATGGGGATGAGGATGGGATTGGGGATCAAGGGGCTGCTGCTTAGCAGAACACCCGGGGAGAAAACTCGCCTCCCTGAAGCTCCGCACTCGGGCCCCTCTGGGACTCCTGCTCTTCCCAGCTCTCCCTCCTCCCTGCGCCTACAAGCCTCCCCACGCCCGCTCTGGAGGCTTTTAACTTCTCGGTGTTGACGTTAATTTGGGCTTTAAAAGTCTAATTGCTGAGTAGAAGCTGTCATAGCGAAGCTGGGAGACATCCCGGAGTTATTTACAAACAGACGCCTCACAACCAGCGAAGTCCCAAAGTAATAGGCACTGGCTCCAGTAACAGTGATCACGCCGCCTCCTCCAGCTAGGGCGGTCCGTTGAGGTCCCCTTCATTTCTCTTAGACGCCTCTTGGCTGTTTGCACAGTTGAGCCTCGAGACCGCCTAGCCCCTGGATCATCTCTTAGGAAACGGAAAGGTTGCAAGCTCGTCTTCAGGTTTCTAGATGTCTCGCCCCCCCAGCCCCCAATAATAAGAGGTGTCACACAGAGTACCCCGCCCCCACCCCCACAGACCAGAGACTGGTGTCGAGTGGAAGCAGAGTTTTAACTTCACCTTGGCTTTCTTGGAGATGAAGTGTTAAACGCAACTAAGTTCCCTTTTTTCCCCCTCGGAGGAGGGAATTTCAAAACTCAGTTAAAAAGCTCTATTGACCATTTGAGCCAGGCGTTTATCCGCTTGGAATTATGTGTGTTCGTGCCTAAAAGGAAGAGGGAAGGGAGATCGGAGACGGTCTATGCCGTTTCTCCCCCCGCGGTTTTCTAAATGCCCCAGTGCAGAGACAAACTGCGAAGCAGTCAGTCCTGCTTGCGTTGTGTGGCGAGAGGTGGGGGAGGGGGCGCCGCGGCCGCGGGCGGAGAGGCAGGGTTGGCCAGGCTTCTCCCTTCGAACCGTGGTTGCCCTGGCTTCTCCAGGGGCTAAGGCTGGAAAATGTTCAGAATGGGCAGGAAGAGCTTCACGGTGAGTGAGTTTGTCTTATTTGTGATCTGTGTTTTGTTTGTTTGTTTCCTATTGCTTTGCCCAGACATCACGGGGGTTTCTTTTTGCCTCGGCTTTAAGGGGTTGTATTACCTGGCTTGCGGGTGTTCGGCTACTGGGGAGATGCTGGTCTGTTTATCCATTTGTTTTCATTTGCACAGCTCAGGGTTTGGGGGTTCTTTAGCCCCTGCCTCGGTAGGCTCCCTCCCTCCTTTCTCTCACAACACAAGCATATGCACTCGAGTTAACTGCTGGTGAGCAAAACACAAGAAACCTACCTAGAGCTACGCAGATCTCTCTCTTCCTCCATGACAGACAGACCTGGCAACCTAGATTTCTTTGCCTGATGCTGCAGGGAGAGCATCTTTGAGCTGCAGGGACTGTGAACCAGAATTCTCAGGGGGATATTGGGGAGTGTCAGAGGTATTTAAGGAATCGATCTTTCAACCAGGAGGACCAAAGCAGTGGGATGTCCATTACCGGGAATCATTCGTCACAAGGACCATCCTATCACACCTGGGCTGAGGAGTCCCAGCGAAAGGTTAGCGAGAAGGAAATTCGGGAATAGCCTTAGCAGAACGTGATTTAGCTCAGTCTTGCTTTAGGAGCTTCCTGTCTCAGTGCCTCCCACATACACTCAGAACGTGAAAAGTAGAAGGGGCTATAACAGAGCTAGCCCTAGATGAAGGGAGAGTGGCCTAATGGGTAGAGAACTGAAATTAAGAGTAAGGGAGATGTAGGTTTGAATCTTGCCTTAGACACTAGTTGTGTGTCCCTGGGCAAGTCACTTTAAACGTTTGGCGCCTCCCATTTTTCATCTCTAAAATAAGGGAATTGATCTCAATGACCTCTACAGCCCCTTGCAGCTCTAAATCTATCTTCCTATGATAAAGCAGCTTCTATTCTAGTCTTGTGAAATGGAAGGAACATATAAAAATATACTTTTCTTTCATGTCATGTAGTGAAATTGCTTTGTATCTTGTTTGCCCCCCCCATCATGAAATTACAAATAGCTGTGTTTTAGAATGGTTGATCAACTGCAGAAATGTTGCCTCCAACTCTGTAGGTGAGTTTAATTTAAAATGCAGTTTTGTGTTTCACTTTGGCTGTTTTTATTTCAGTCTCACCAGAATGAGCCAAGAATCCCGGTTTTAAATCTGAACATTTACAAGAAGGAGAGAGAAATTGTGTGAAAGATGTGTGCCATGTATTCCATGTGGGGTCTGGGGACAGCAGCCTAAATGTCCCATAAATCTCAAACTCATCTTTAAAAACAGAGATTGCAGTAGGGAATAGAGATGAATCTGGTTAACTTGGTTTGCCTCTTTCTGTCCCAGGAAATGCATCATGTCAGTAGCCCAGGTTTTGCTGAGTGTGTTTGGCCTAGCGATGGTCATGTAAAAGGCCCCTTTGAATATCCTAAGATGGGAATTCCTCCTAGGGAAATTTAGTTTTACAAACATTTGTGTGCAGAGATAGTCATGTGATCTGTGCTGAAGGGGGAGCATGTGTTTTTGTTTCTTCAAACTTTTTCTTAATATAAAAGGCTTGGACAGCTCTGATCTGGGCTCATTCATGACTTCTTTCCTGGGGTTGGAAGGTTAAAGGTGGAAATTGTCTTAGTGATGAGCAATGCCCCCTTATTTGTTGACTGCCTAAGAGAGGAGCTCAGAGGGCCCCAGCCACCACCACCAGGTGCTGCTGTTGTTTTGGGCTGGAGTAACTAAAACAGGGGAAGGGGAAGCTATACTGGGTGTGTTGGTTTCCAAGGTCCAGAGGGCATTCAGAGCTATCCAAAGTATCAAGCATTCCTCACAGGAATGATGGGAATAACTTAAGCAGTAAGAAATTATTCAAGTCATCCCCCTTGCCACAAACCCCTAGAGCTGAAAGGGAATATCTATTCCTACATTCTTGATTTATAAAAAAGGAAACTGTGGGCCACAGAAAGGGAAGTGACTTGCCCAAGGATGCCTGGCAGTTAGTGGTAAAGCCAAGATTTACAACCTGGATCTCTTGACTCCAGTCTAGAAAACTTGCCACCAAACTGCTACATAGGTCTTTGAGAGGGTGTGTGGGAGCTTTGCTTGGTTAAATCTTTGGTTTCCCTCTCCCCTGCCTTTTCTAAGGTACAGAACTGATCTTCCTTTGCCCCCCACCCCTCACGCCCATCTGCTAGGATCTTCCTCCCTAAATTACCTTCTATTTCTTTTATATTGTATATATGATGATGTGTATATATATGATGCACATATGTACCTATCTACATGTTATATATATTTATGTATACGAATATATAGGCAGCTAAGTGGCTTCAGTGGATGGAGCACTAGACCTGCATTCAAGGAGGACATGAGTTCAAATCCAGCCTCAGATCTTTATTAGCTATCTGCCCCAGAGAAAGTCACTTAACCATTTGTTTGTTTCAGTTTTCTCATCTGTAAAATGGGTATAATAATAGCACCTACGTCCTAGGGTACTTTGCAAACTTTTAAGCACTGTATAAATGTTAGCTGTTATTGTCATTAATATTTTTATTATTTTGCCTCCTCCCACCCCCAAGACTAAGCTTCTTGAGAATAGGAGCTATCCTTTGTTCCTGCATATAGTAGGCACTTCACAAATGCTTGTGGATTGATCGAGGTAGCCTATTGTTGGCTAGCTATGATGGTTTCTTATGTTAAGCCAAAGCCTGCCATGCCTTTCCCTAACTTTCTCCCTTTAATCACAATTTTGTCCTCTAGGGCTGAGCAGTCAATCGAATCCCTCTTCCTTAGTCTAGTTCTTAGAATATAGAGGTTTGCTTTTTTTTGGAGGGGGAAGGCAGGGCAATTGGGGTTAAGTGACTTGCCCAAGGTCACATAGCTAGTTTTTTGTGTTAAGTGTCTGAGGTCGGATTTGAACTCAGGTCCTCCTGACTCCCTGTGCCCCATAGTCCTTCTAATATGTAAATACCATAATCAGGTCAGGCTTTCTTGGCCCCAAATTGGAGAAGTAGCATAGTATGGAGGTTCTCTCTCAACCTTCCACACATTACCGTTTTAGAAAGTCAGAATGACTGGATTTATATCTGTCTCTGGAGGAGAAAGTGAGGCTTGTGACTTTGCAAAGCTCTTCCTCACTTAAATCCAATTCACTTGCATGTCATGGCATCACCTCCCTGATATCATGATCCTTTTCAAGAACAAAGGACAAACAACAATAACAACCACTTTTTGGCTAATTCTTTTTGTGACCTTTGGTAAGTCATACCCTTTCAAATTGGAAAGCAATGAACTTCACTTTCTGGGTGTCAGGTTCTTCATCTGTAAAAAAAAAAATGGAGATAATCATGCTTCCTTTTACTTCTCCATAGGGTGTGATGTTCAAAAGAGCACTTTGAAAACTGCTAAGGGCTTTTTTGTGCACAAATGAGGGATGAATGTTTTTAAAGATGGGACTTGGGTCAATAGAATCTTTGCACTGTTCAGCCCTAGGATACAGCTTCTTTCCCTCTGCCTCCTCCCTCCACTGCTAGGGTACTTCTTTGAATGGTGGCTGGCTTTGGAGTCAGAGGACTCAGGTTCAGATCCTGCCTCTGCCAGTTGTGTGACTTTTGCCTTCACTGAACCTCAGTTTCCTCATCTGTATAATGAGAAGTTTGGATTAGGTGACTTCTAATGTCCCTCCTAGCTTTAAAGTTGAAATCCTATGAAAAGTAGGAAAGAAACATGAAGCCTTGGCGATGGCCAGGAAGGTCCTTATCCTTATGCTGCCTTTGGCCTCCCATAGGTCTGCAGGGCTGCTGCAGCTCAGACCAGACTGCAGAGTGGAGCCCAGCTCATTCAGTCTCACTGAATATAAATAGCCCTGATAGTTCTTCTCCTGCCCAGGCCTGGCAGAAACCATAAGCACCTTGGTTGCAGCCTTTGACCCAGGGAAGAAAAGCCTCTGAAAGTCAGGCAGTCTGAAGTCAATGGCCACAACCTTGGTCTGGTACCTGGTGAACCTTTTGTTTTCATCCCCCAGTTTTTAAAAGAACACGGGAACGTTAGTCTTCATTTTTCTTTACAGCTCCAGGGCTGCATATGATGCCACATAATTTCCATTAAAAAGAGCTGATGACTTGAATAGCTCATGATATCTGAACAGGATTTAGCATCTTGTACAGAGAATCTTCCCCTTCTCCCCCCATCCCACCTGCTGTCCTTTACCCTTGACCTGTGCCCCATCCCTACCCAATCCTTCTGTGGGAGTGAGTGACCCATGGTTGTTTTTTTTTTCCTCAGCCTGTAGATAGCTTTCCTTGGCTTTTGTGAGGCCCTGGTTTGGGAACAAGAATTAATATGCCTGTTTTGCTTATATGCCTTCGAAGCTCCTGTCAGCCTGATTTCTTTGTTTCTGCCCAGCACCTATCAACGTCAGTCCTCTGACTGCACGGTCGACATAGTCCCTGACACAGACTTCAGAGCTGGAAGGGATCTCAGAGACCGTCTGGTTCAACTCCTTCATCTTTCTAGCTGAGGAAGCTGAGGCCAGGGAAGCTAAGACCGGGGAAGCTGACCTCAGATTGCTCAGATGGTCAGTAGCAAAGGGGGTCTTGCAACCTGGGTCCTCTGCCTGCCCCGTCAGTGTTCTTTCTATTTCACCAATGTCAGAGGAAGGCCAAGAAGGGGTTAATTAGTTTATGAATTGTGAAACCACTCTGATCTGCTCTGAGTGACACACGTGTCCCAGTGCCTTCTCTTTCCTTAGCTCCAGTCCCACCTTCTTCCAGAAGGCTTCTCCAATCCCCCTAGCTCCCAATTCCTGCCTCTCTGAGGTTACCTTCTTTCTACTTTGTATACATGCAAAAACACTTATTATTGTGTTTATCACCTGTCTGATGCCTGTTAGAATGTAAACTCTTGGAGGACAAAGACTTGTTTTTACTTTTCCTGAGCACAGTACTTAGCGCAATGTCTGGTACACAGTAAGTGCTTAATAGATGCTTGCTGATTTACTGGCATACCAGACAACAGGCAAATGGAGGCTGTTTTGTCAGAACCCTCTGGATGACTGGCAGTGGTGTAGCCCTGGTCATTATTTTACTAAGGAACATATAGGTGAAGGATGTTTGCCAAAAATGCTCAGGTAGGTTTTTTGTTCGTTTTAGAGAACCTAATTTTGCCATTACTTTTAATTTGTCTTTGGTGCATCTCTTGTTGTAACTCATAGGCTGAGAGCAGCTGATGGTATCTTATTTACATAGGCCAAATCCTACATGATTCTCTTTAGTTTGGTTTGGGAGTAGCATTCAAACCATATGGTAAGTAATTATTAACTTAATGGGTTGTGGTAAATTGCAATTTTACATCTTAGTGGAAAGATGTTGTATGAGATGGGGTAATAAATTTTGATGAATTACTCTGATACTTAGAATCGCTGCCATACAATTTAAATTTCTGTCATATGCCACAGCACTGTGGTGTAGGATCTCCTGTGCAGGTGGTTACTTTGTTGTCGAAGTGTTTTTCTGCCCTCAGTTGGGAACCTTGGAAAACAAGTTGGCTTGTTTTTATATTTTATCTAGTAAACTTTTATATTATCTTATCACTGTGTATTTTCTTACCAATATCCTAAAATTTTCCCCTGTCTCACTGAGTTGCTTATTTGAGAAGGCTTCACTGCTGCCTTGCACTGTGATAGAGCAGAAAGTATATTGGGTTTGGAGCCAGAAAACTTGAGTTCAAATTATGACTTCTGTGTATTATCTGTGTGACCTTGGAGAGGTTACTTCCAAGCTTCGGTTTCCTTATCTATAATATGAGGGGGTTGGATTAGTTGGTTCCTTTCTTTCTAGCTCTAAATCTATTTTAGTTAGAAGGGACTAGTTCATTACATTTTCTTCAGGGTCAGGGCCTCTTCTAGAATGGTAGACTATGTGGTATAGTAGAAAGACTACTGGATTTGGAGACAGAGGATACAGATTAAGATTGCCTGTGAGAGCCTCAGTGAAGATAACCACAAAGCATCCTTTTAACTTTTAAGTAGAGGATCCCATGGGCAAAGGAAGTCTCAGCTTGGTCCCCAGAGGCCATGGCTTATCACCAGCTCCATGGTCCAGCTCTTCCTAAGAAAGCCAGTGGTCTCATGTCCAGTGCCTACAGAAAAAGAAATCTTCCTTCAGGCTGGGGGCACCTCAACTTGGGGGAAACTCACATCCCTCTGCCTTTGATTTCCCAGTTCTTTAGAATGGCGTCTTTTCAGGACCATCAATCAGGCACATTTCAGGAGCTCTGCCAATCTCTGAAAAGTAAACAGCTGTTAGTGACAGGTTCACCCTTCACTGCAGATGTAATTTAACGCCCACCTCTTGGGTGCTAATGCATTTGGGAAAGCCACTTTCCAAATCTATGGAAATCTGCAGTGAAATAAAATAATCTACCTTGCTCATAACTGTGTGTTGATGATATGGAGATGTAGGGATGGGTGAGCTGAGTAGGGGCTTTATTAGGGCTCTTGTCCAACTGGGTTTTAGATTTTAAACTTAATCTAACACTTCAAGGAGCTACAATTTTGTTGGTATGGATACTCCCTCTGCCAATATTGATTGCAGCCCTTTTATAATCCAGAAGTCAAGTCCACTGGAGTCCCTGTGGCTGAAAAATTCATTATCCTGTGGGTAACTTGGTGATAATAGTCTCAGGACTTAGCTAGGTTGGTTCTCAGAAAACAGAGATGAAGTCTATTTGCCTTCTACTCAAAGGCTTTCTAGCTTGATAGAATCTGCTGTAGCTTGTGGTCCATGTGCATAGCATTTGAGGAACCCATGGTCACCACAGGGAGAGATGGGAGCAAGAATCAAATGTTAGAAACTTAGAACAAGCTTATCTGTAGAAGGCCCTAAATTTACAGATAATTAAATCTTGCTTATCTCAAAACAGATTAATTTGCAGGAGTGGTTTGAGAACTTGTCAGAAATGGAATCTGACCCAGGTCAATCTAATGAATAAATTTTGGTGGTCCCACTCCATGGTGTTTTGACTTACCAAGCATGGTTAAAGTGAATAAAAACCATAGGCCTTCCTTCCAAACTTTACTGATGATTGGACTTGACATGAATAACCCTCTTAAGTCTCCTTATTTTTCAAGCTTCTTCTCTATCAAAAAGCTGGGCATTTGACTGCCCTCAGAAATGGTTGGGTAGGATAAAGACCAAAAGGCCCCAGCAGGCAGTTGGGACTTTAAAAAACTTAAGGACTTGGTAGTGAAGCATGCTTCCTGCATGTCAGTTAAAAGATGGCAGACAATAGATGTGGAACGAGGCACGTATTTTCAGACATGGCTGCTGTGTTGTTTTGTTTAGCTTGACTGTATTTATTTGCTACAAAGGAAGGTTCTGTTGCAGGGGAGAGTAGAGCAAGTCATTAGGGGTGATGGTGTTTTTAAAAAAAGGAAAAAAATAACATCACTGAAGCATTAAAAAAAGAACTAATCTTTTATCCTTTTCACCACCTTTTGTCTTTGGTCTAGAAACTGGGTTTCCTTTTATGGGGCTGGATAAGTAGAGAGCATATCCCTAAGACTGGGAAACCCTAGCTCAAATGCACTTTATTTTGGTCTTGGAAGCATTTCAGTGACTTACCTCCTTCTTCCAGCCTGGGCTTGGATGGCCATGGTCTTTTATGCATAATAGAAAGTGTATGAAGCTCTTTCTGCCTTGGGCCTTATGAAATCAGATTCCAGAGCTATGTAATGCAGGCTTCTCCAGCCCTGAAGATTGTTGTTTTGTCTGTACGTGGGGAGGCAGAGAGACATTTCTCCTCATTCCTTTTTGGAATAATAGACATATTTTGGTTGAAAACTAGGCTGATCTTATGTAACAGCCTGGGCGTAAAGGTCAGTCTTGTTTGATTTCCCCTTGAAGTCCCGATCCCCAAATATACAAATAGGAAAAAAGAGAGTAGAGCTGGCTTGGGTTGCAGACCCCTCTAATTCTGCAGGTTCTTTTTTTGCTTTTTACCTCTGTATGATGCCTAAAGTTCCTTCTGTCATTCTGAGACCAGCTTCTCCCTTTTCAACTCCCCCTCCCCCTTCCTGGAAAGAACGATTGGAGAAGCCCATCTAACTCCAATCCTGTGTTTTATTGCTTATTCATAAAGCAAAAGGCCCCAAATGGTTATGAAATTCAGAACACAATTATCCCTGGGAGGTGCAGAGATGGCTTCTGACTGGATGAGCTATCTTGGACTATACATTTCCTCCCTTCCGTTGTTGCCTGCCTCTCCCTCTCTCTTTCTCTCCCTTCTTTTCCTTCTAACTCTCCTTCCTTCACTCTCTCTCTCTTCCTCTCCTTCCTCCCCTCTCTTCCTCTCCCTCCCTTCTCTCTCCTCTCTTTCTTCCTCTCCCCTCCTTCTCTCTCCTCCTCCCTTTCTCTGCCCCTCCTCTCTCTTTGCCTACCCCTCCTCCGTCCCTCCCCATCTCTCCTTCTCTCTCCGCCTCCCTCCCTCTCTCTCTCTCTCTCTCTCTCTCTCTCTCTCTCTCTCTCTCTCTCTCTCTCTCCCTCTCTCTCTCCCTCCTTCTCTCTCTCTCTCTCTCTCTCTCTCTCTCTCTCTCTCTCTCTCTCTCTCCCTCTCTCCCTCTCTCTCTCCCCCTCCCTCCTTCCCTTTCCACCCCCAGGTGAAGTCTTTTTCTAGCTATATCTGTGTCTGGGAATAAAGTTCTGGGGTGTATCTTACAATTGCTTCTTTTTTCATGCCTGCGCATTTTCTGCTTTCATCTGCTTAGGAGGCCCAGGCCTTTTCAAATCTATATGCAGATTACTGACTCAAGCATGGGGACTTGCTTATGAATGGGGATGGGGTGGGAGAAGAGGAGAGAAGGGTACCAGCCATCCAGATGGACAATGCCGTTTCCCCCCTTTTCTAGTTCTCTCTCTGCTAGTTATGTGTGTTTTTTGTTTTAAATAGAGCACAGAGTGTTTTTACCGTATGCTGGATGATATCTTTCAGTATAAATGAAGCATATAATTGTGTTTTCCTAACAGCTCAACATTAAAAATAAGTTATTATGCTGCTAATGGGTTTTTCTAGCAATTTTCCATCCAATGACTACCATGCACCCCCTTAATAGTTGTGTATAATGTTTTCTGACTTTCTCCTTTTTTTATTTTGTGTCACTAAAAGATGGCAGGGTAGGGCCCCAATTCTCATTGTATTGTCTTTAAACTCCAGGCAGCTTTGTAAAGACATTTGCTCCCCGGTGTGAGGAAGCAACACCTCCAGGTTTAGATAAGAAAACATTTTTAAGGATCCATATTTATGTTCTCTTTAATGCAAACCTAGAGGGAAGGGGCACATTCCTGTGAAGCTGAGAAAACCTTGAACTGGTGGGCTCCAGACCCCTCCTCTGGCTCTGTTACAGCTGGCTTTGGGACACTAGCTTTCCTTCTCTAGGCTCAACTTCACAGTCTGTAAAATAAGGGACTGAACCATGGATGTCTGTAGGTTGTTTTATAATTTTAGGAACCTCTGACTAGTTAATTCCTAGGTCTCTTCCCTCTCTCACTATCCGTGGAGGAGTTTTATGTGTATGGTGGTGTTCAGGGAGAACCAGCACCTCTGGTGTGAGGCTTTTTCAGGGCTGTTCTTCCACCTCTGGTGTCCACCTGTCACCCAGCTCTCACCTGTGGCTCCAAGAAGCTGTAGCATGTACAGTGGCCACACTCCAGTAAAACCATCTCAGCAGATGGGTGGAACCAGATTGAAAGTAACTGACAGGTCTCAGAGCTGTTCATGAGTTGGGGGGGCGGTCTACCCCAAGCCTGTGAAGACTTCTTCAAGCAGAATGGGTGGATGAGAATCATTTGTTCCAGATGCCATGAAGGTGGTTGAAATAGGCTCTTAGAGCTTGGTCAGACATAGAATATGCCAGAGTTATCCACTGCTTCCCAGGCCATTGCCAGTTGTCTTGACTTTTGTACTGCCACTGATGGCTCTAGAAGAGAGAGTGAGGCTGGTGACTTTATTCAACTCTACCTCACTTAAATCCAATTCGAAACCACCCCATGACATCACTGATCCTCTTAGGAAATGAAGGATGGACAGCAGGGTAATTTGAATAGTGACCTTGGAATCAGGAAGACGAGTTCAGATTCCTTTTCAGATACTCACTAGCTACAGGACCCTGAGCAGAGCTCAGCCTCAGTCTCTTCAGCTATATAATGGGGATGATAATAGCACCTCTCTCTTAGAGGGTTGTTGTGAGGGGCAGATGAAATCATGTGCATAAAGTGCTTTGCAAACCTCAAGCTACATATGTGTTAGTTATTATTGGTGTTGTTACTGTTAAAAATAATTCTACACGCACCACCTCATTGGCTCGTTTTGACCATGAAGCTCCTCCATGAAACCAGGTTCTGTGTCTTTTTTGCTTTTGTATTCCCTGTAACTGCAAGCACAAAGCCCAGAATACTAGTGGTTCTTCATCAGTGCTATTGAATGGATCCTTCCCTGAACCCCGTGAGGTAAGTAGGACAGGGGCTATTCTTTGGCTGGGCTAGTTCAGCTCTCCCACCAGTAAAATTTTCCTCCAATGCATCGCTGTGATGTGAACTCTGACAGCCTTACATAAGGCTTTGAAGATGGTTCTAAGGATGGATTGTGCAGGTCACACTGTAGGGACCCGCAAGCCAAGGTCAGAGCCGCTCAGCCCCAGGGGATGAAATTGTCAGGCACAACCACTCTCGAATTTTTGTCTTCCTTTGTATCCCCAGCCAGCTCTTAGCTCATTGCACATAGTGGTTGTTGGTCCTCTGTTCTTAAAGAGAGGACCTGTGATATCACCACTGTAGGCGCTGAATAAATGCTTATTGACTGAGTCCTTGTCTCTGAAGGTTACAGTCTGTATTGGTGGAGGGTGTGGCAATGCGGGGAGAAGCCTAGATACTTTAAGCAGGAAGAAAATAACCTAGAGAGGTGAACTCAAGAAACATTTATTAAGTGCTTCCTATGTGCCAGGCATTACTGTGCTAAGCAGTAATGTGGGTATACAGATACAAGCAGAAAGACAGACTGTCCTTGCCCTCAAAGAGCTTATGTTCTAATGGGGAAGGCAACACAGGAAAAGAAGCTAAAAATGTGTGTGTGGAGGTGGGGTGGGTGAGTTCAGAAGACCATCTGAAGTCAAACTACAGGATAAGGAGTAGAACAGACTATAGATCCCAGGTTTTCTTGTCTCTGGCCCTGTGCTTCTTCAGTTCCCTTTTGTTGTCTTAAAGTTTGGTGGTGGCCAAACATATGTACTTGGAAACATTTACAAGCTCATCATCACCTGAGGAAGAACATTTAAACCTCAGTAAAAATGCCAGGATGTCGGTGAGGTGGTACAGTGGACAGAACATTAGGCCTGGAGTCAGGAAGACTTATTATCCTGAGTTCAAATCTGGCCTCAGATACTTGCTAGCTGTGTGACCTTGGGTAAGTCACTTAACCCTGTGTGCCTCAGTTTCCTCATCTGGAAAATGAGCTGGAGAAGGAAATGGCAAACCACTCCAGCATCTTTGCCAAGAAAATACCAAATGGACTTACGAAGAGTCAGATATGACTGAAAATTGACTGAACAACGAGAAAGCTAGGACAGTGGATGGATGAAAGCCGATTTATATACACTGTCTCAGATAATTGGTATTAGGGCATTTCAGACACAAGTTATGTCCTTTCTTTTGTTATTGGTTTGCTTCTTTGGCTCTAAGGGTGACTTACTGATAAAGGGCTCTGTGGCCTGATTGATATAGAACCATTGGGCCTTCCTTGTATGTACTATGAGCATCCACTAGATACTCACATGTTAACCTCTTGCATAGATTGGTTGCTCTCTGTAGAGACCATCAAATCTCCTGGCTTATGAGATCATGGTATTAATTTTGTTTGTTTCCCCATAGATGCCTTTTCAGGCAGCAGTAGGTGAGTTGATATGGAAAGACTATCTTAAAGGTATTTTTTGTTACTGTTCAATCTTCTGTGAGGGTCCTTCTTATTGGTCATAAGATCATAGGATTTATAGCTGGCAAGGCCCTAGGAGGTCTTCTCATCAAACTCCCTCATTTTACAGATGGAGAAGTTGAGGTAAGTGACTTTCCCAAAACTATACAGGTTGGAGCCAGGACTCCTACCCAGGTCCTCTGACCTGACTCCAATTCCAGCTTGTTCTACCTTCCAGAGCCAGAGAAAAGCTTTATTTACCCTTCCACATGACAGCCCTTTAAATATTTTCTCCCTTTTTAAAAAAATATTTTTCTCAATCACATGTAAAAAATTTTAACATGCTTTTTAAAAAATTTGAGTTCCAAATTTTCTCCATCCTTTCCTTCTCTCCCTTTGAGAGGGCAAGTAATAACCCTTCAAACATTTGAAAGAAAATGGTTATATCCCTCTAAGTTTTCTCTTCCATAGGCTAAACTTCCTCAGTTCCTTCAACAGAAACTTAAATGCCATGGGCTCCTTTCTCTTCTGGGTTGTGTTCTTCTGCATATGTTCCAGCATCAGTATCCTTCTTAAAAGGTGGTAATAAGAATTGGGTGCAACATTTCACATGATCTCAGTGGGACCATTGCTTCTCTCCACAGTGTAACTCTAGACCAGCTGCTGGTGGTGGTGGCAGTGGTGGTTGTTGTTGTTGTTCTTCTTCTTCATCATCATCATCATCATCATCATCATCATCATCATCTCCTTTTGCTCTCCCTCCTCTTCTTCCTCTCTTCTCCTTCTTCTCCTTCTCCTTCTCCTCCTTCTCCTTCTCCTTCTCCTTCTCCTCCTCCTCCTCCACCTTTCTTTCTGGGAGTTCCAGTGATCATGAGGTTCTGTCTTGATTTGCTAGTACATTGGCTTTAAGTGCCCCACCTGGTAATCACCTCTCCACCATCCAGGTGAAGTGTAGAGATAAGGGCATCTAAGAGCCCATCCCTCAGACAAGAGCTAACTTTGTCAGCACCAGCTGATGCTCATTGCAGATCAATGTGACATGATAACTAATGAACTGGATTAAGATCAAGGAGGGTGAAGGCTGAGAAAAGGGTCATTGGATTTCTTGATTAGGTGATTATTGGTGAGTGACCTACAAGAAAGTATTTTCTCGAGAATGATAGGGATGGAAGCCAGACTGCAAAGGATCAAGCAGTGAAGGGGGGATAAACAGTGGGTGACTTATCAAGACTTTTGGCAGTAGAAAGGTGGCAGAAATGGGGGACAGAAGTTTAAGGATGTTAAAAGGAAGCACTTGTCTTAGAATAGGGAGACATAGACATGTTCATTGGCAACCAGTCATCAGTTTGCAAGCATCTGGTAAGTGTGTGCCAGGTACTAGGCAAGGCACTGGGAAAACAAAACAAGATGAAGCAATCCCTGCCTTGAAGGAGCTTATGTTCTGTTGGAGGAGATGGCAGATACACAGAGAATAATAAACAAAAGGGTTATTTTTAGGAGGGGAGGGAAGGAAGGAGGGGACCAGGAAAGACCTCAGGTGGGATTTAGAATCTGAGCTGAGCCTTTAAGGAAAGAAGGGATTCTGAGAAGCAAAGACCAGAAGTGAATACAGGGACATTGTCTTTGAGAAAACTCCTGTTTTAGGAAATTGAATGATTTTTTTTTATTATGGACGATGTCTGTAATGAATAAATTTTCTACCATGATAACTCGCATTTGTAAGGTTTACAAAGCACTTTTTCCCACAACAATTCTGTTTGATTTAAAATTCATAATTGCAAAATAGATGTAAGATACTTTAGTGGCCTGGCAGCTCAAAAGGAGTCAGCAGTGTTTGACAAGAGCCAGAAAAGCTAGTGCTATTATTGGCTGCATTAAATGAGGCAGTGACAGTCCTTCTCTCTCCTTTCTCCTGGTCAGGCCACATCTGCATTTGTTTTATTTAGGTCTGGACCCCGAACTTTGGGAGGGACAGGCTGGAGTGTCCACATCCAGGGAAAGAAGGAAAGAAGAAGGGAGGAAGAAAGGAAAGAAAGAAGGAAAGAGGAAAGGGAGGAAGGAAAGAAAAGAGGGAAGGGAGGAAAGAAGGAAAGATGGGAGGGAGGGAGGAAGGAAAGAAAGAAGGAAGTGCCTTTGTTAAGGACCTACTATGTGCCAGGCATTTTGCTAAGCAATTTTAAAATGTTAAGCCATTTAATCCCGAAAACAACTCTAAGAAGTAGGTGCTATTATTATTCCTATTTTATAATGAAATAAATTTAGGCCTGGAGAGGTTAAGTGATTTGCCCATGGTCACATAGCTAGAAAATATCTGAGGCCAGATTTGAACTCCAATCTTCCTGACTCTAGACCCAGGGCTTTCTTTCCCCTGCACTGCCCTGCTGTCTTTCTGTTTTATAGGAGAGGGTGACCAACGTGGTAAAGGACCTTTTATTAAGAAGCATTTGGTATAAGAAAGAGACCCTCTGCAGAAAAACAAGAGCTTTCTAGGCTGACTGAAACAGGAAAGTTTCCTTGAAAATGCAGAATAGAAGGAGAATTTAGGAAAAAAAGCTCCCTGATGTAAAGAACTTTTGAGGTAACTAAATCCATTAAAGAAAAAAACCCCAACAAAACTAAATCCATTTCTACAATGGAGAGTTATTTTTTTTTTTAAATCAGCATCAAATTAATTCATAAAATGGCAAGATTTTAAAGTTTTAAAGATCATGGGGTCCAACCCTCCCACTTCACAGATGAGGAAGTACAGGCCTGGATCAGTTAAGTGATTTGCCCAAGGGTCATCCAGGGATTGAGTGGCAGAGCCATGAAGTTCAAGTCCAGGTTACAACATCCAGGGGTCATAAATCTAGAGACAGAAGTGACATCAGATGTCTAGACCACTGCCCTCCTCTTACAGATGGTCAAGGAGGTAAAGTAAGTAACTTGAGGTCACACAGTAGATGCTAGCAGTACAAAGGTAAGGAAATGAATGCTTGCCCTCAAAGAATTTTTAATCCAGCTAGGGGAGACAACCTGAACATATGTTGATATATACAAATTAGTAACAGACCCTACCCCCAAGGGGGTTTATAATCTAACTAGGTGGGGTAGCAGATAGAATTCTGGGCCTAGAATCAGAAGACCTGAGTTCAAATCTAGCCTCAGATGTTTACTAGCTGTGTGACCCTGATCAAGTCACTTAACTTCTGTTTGCCTAATAGTTTCCTCAGATGTAAAATGGGGGTGATAGCACCTACCTCCCAGGGTTGTTGGGAGGATCAGATGGGATCATGTAAAGCATTTAGCACAGTCCCTGGCACATAGCATGCTTATTTCCTTCCCTCCCTCCCTCCCTCCTTCCTTCCTTCCTTCCTTCCTTCCTTCCTTCCTTCCTTCCTTCCTTCCTTCCTTCCTTCCTTCCTTCCTTCCTTCCTGTTTCAGTTGTATCTGACTCTTTGTGACCCCATTTGGGGTTTTCTTGGCAGAGATACTGGGGTGGTTTGCTATTTCCTTCTACAGCTCATTTTCCAGATGAGAAAACTGAGGCAAACAGGGTTAAATGACTTGCCCAAAGTCACATAGCTAGTAAACATCAGCGGTCATATTTGAACTCAGATCTCCATGACTCTAGGCCTGATATTCTATCCTAGCTGCTCCTATAAACACAGGTAGGTATATTCAGAGGCCGATTTTGAACCTAGCACCCCTGACTCTCTCCACCGAGCCCCACCGAGCCGCATATCTCCAGATCCCCCAGCATTTCCAGCACACCACTGATTTTTGGAACCCTGAATCAGTCGGTCAATCGGGAGCATTTGTTGGGGCACTGCTTCATTGTGGAAAAAGGAACATGCTCAGATCTGGATTTTGAGATGGAATTGTCCAACTCTCCCCTTCTGCTGGGGTGGGGGTTGGGAGAGGCAGTAGGGGAAGAACATTGTGCTTCTCTGTCCTTCCCCCAAACAGTAATCAGATTGCCTTGATGACCACACTAAAGTCTGCCTTGCCAGAACCGTGGGAACTGCTTGTCACTTTCAGTATGTTCAGCAAAAAGACACTGATTCTCCCTGGTCTGGGGTTTGACGAGGAGTGAGATAGGGCTTCCGCTGCCGCTCTGTTATCTTATCTGCACATACTGAAATGATTGTTTACAAAGTAGGAAGTGTTAAGGGACATTGTTCCGAGGAGTCACTGACAAACCTCCCTGCTGCTAAGCCGTTAAATAGAGGAGCAGCCCGCAGCCTGCTCTGCAGCAGGAAACTTTTCCAGAGTGGATTCTGGGGACACCTGCTGACTCATGGTCGGACAGCTCTGCCTCCGGAGAGACCATCGGCTCTGGAGGGGGCGGATTTGGGCGCTCAGTGCCCTTCTGTCACGGATTTGCTGTGTGAACTTGGGGAAGTTGGTTAACCTCTCTGGGCCCCGTTTCCTCATTTGTCAAATGAGCCAGCTGGCCTCGGAGGTCCCTTCCTGTTCTGAATCCTGTGGTGGACCCTCCTCAGACTTTATCTGTCCCAGCAGAAAGTCACGTGGAGAGTGTCAGTGTAGAGGAAGAAGGGACCTTAGAGGTACTCTAGTGTGAATTTGTCATTTCAAAGATGAGGAAAGTGGTGACATGATTTGGGGGAATCTGGGGGGAAAGAAGTATACTGAGCAGAGAGCAGGGTACCCCGAAACCAAGACCAGTCTTTTCTTATTAGCCCATAAGTATGAGGCTATAAATAAAGGCTAGGGTCAGCAACATGTTGACATTTCATTAGCCTTAGAACCAGAAAGGCTCTTTGAGGCCATCAAGTTCAACTTGTGCATTTTACAAATGAGGAAACTGACTTGTCAGAGAAGTTAAATGACTTGCCCAAGGTCACTCCACCTCTAAGTGTCAGAGCCAGGATTAGGAGAGTTTATGTTTCTGCATCAAGATGGCAAATTATTTGGGCAATGGGCAGCTTGTAAATTTATTCTCAGCATGTAATCTGAGTGGAGGTATGTGACTGAGGCTTTCCAAACAATTATATATACAGATTATGATGGTAATTAGATGTGTTTCACTTTGAGGAAAGGGCTGTTTGGCACAGAAGAGGGAGCATGGTCTCTGTACCTTCTTAAATCAGATCTTGAAGGACTTTGATTAAAATTAGGAAGAAGCTTTCAGTCTTAGACCCAGAACCTTCCCCTACTTGTAATGTCCTTCCAAGCTAAGGGGCAGGGACTCTTCACTCACAACTGCTACCCTAGGAGGCATGTATCATTAACTATTAGCCCCATTTTACAGATGAGAAACCTGAGGCTCAAAGGGAAAGTAACTAACTTCTCCAAGGTCACATAGCTAGTCAGTGGCAGACTGAGATGCAAATACAGGCTCTCAATCTTTTCATTTAATGTTCTTTCCATACCCTGGGAAATCTTTCAGCACAGTAGCACTGTAAGTCCTTAGCATACAGTCTAGTACTTGGTTTTAATCTGATACCTGCTTTTTCTTCTTGAATCCCAGAATTTTCCAGTTGCAAGGAAATTTGCAACTTTAAAGTCTTAAAAGCAACAACAGCAATAACAGAAACTGATAATTATATAGTGCTTTAAGACTTGAAAAATGCCTTGCATATGTTCTCATATGATCCTCACAGTCAGCCTGTGTGATTACTGTTAAACAGCTAATGGTGCATGGATGAAATGCTAGGATTAACGTCAGGAAGACCTGAGTTCAAATCCAGCTGCAGCCACTTATTGTGTGACCTTGGGCAAATCACTTGACCTCTGCTTCTCCAACTGTAAAATGGGGATCACAATAACCCCTACCTCCCAAGCTGCTTCTGAGGACCAAATGAGATAATATTTGTAAAGCACAGTGTCTGACATATATTATTATTGTGTTATTATCCCTCTTTTACAGATGAGGAAACTGAGGCTCAGAGAGATTAAATGGCTTGCTGGTTGTCAAATAGGTATTAATAGTATATTTTGCAGGTGAGATTTTTTTTCTTTAATTTTTATTTGTAGTTCCAAATTCTCTTCCTCCATCTGCTCCTGCCCCCCTACCTCCCTCTTGAGAAGGGAAGAAATAAGTCATGCAGTGTTGTGGGGGGAAATGCAAGAAAAATGATGTGAAACAATAGACTTCACTCTGCTCTCAGAGTTCATGAATTCTCTCTCTGGAGGTGGATAGCTTTTTTCGCCATGAGTCCTTTGGAATTCTCTTGGATCTTTGTATCAGAATAGATACAGTTGAACATCGTTACAATATTACTGTTATTGTGTACAGTGTTCTTCTGGTTCTCACTTCACTTTTTATCAGTTCATATAAGTCTTCCCAGGTTTTTCTGAAACCATCCCCTTCATCATACAAGTGGGATTTGAATCCAAATCTCTCTTGACTCTTGATTCAAAGATCTTTACCCCACACCATGCTGTTCCTTATTTAGTTCTACCTTTCTGTCTGTGTTTGCTTCTCTGGTGAGTCTTGTCTCAGTAACAAGACTGGGATCTCCCAGAGGGCAGGAACCTGATCTTGTATCACTTCTCTATTCTGTCCAGAGTGTCCAGGGCAGAACTGTTCAGATGGTACTTCATGAATGTTTGATGATTAATTCCCCAGCATTCGACAGTGATAGCATCCTGCACTGGAGAGGCAGGGAGGGAAGGAAGGGACAAATGCATCATAAAGTGAGATCCCAGAGGGAGTTGTTTGCTTCTTTGAAAATTATGGGAACTTAGATTTCTGCTGTAGCTGAAGTCAGCTCACCAGTTTAAGTGGATAGCTAAAATTTAATGGGGAGCAAAAAAATGAAGAGGCAGTAATAAAAACAA
This sequence comes from Gymnobelideus leadbeateri, assembly GCA_011680675.1. Taxonomy (NCBI): domain Eukaryota; kingdom Metazoa; phylum Chordata; class Mammalia; order Diprotodontia; family Petauridae; genus Gymnobelideus; species Gymnobelideus leadbeateri. Next base: position 51,712 of record WOXC01010508.1, read on the forward strand.
GGCTGTCTGTTTTATACATTATAGAGGTGCCTACAAAGGCATGTGTAAATTCCTGTTCAGTAAATCAAACTGCATTTTAAAATAGCCTAGCTGAGCTTACTTTTTAAAGAGACTATAGTGTGAATCCTTTTCTAAGTTAAAAAAAATTTTGTAAAGTGAATAATCATTTCCTAATCATTCTCATTTGTAAATCTGGATTTTTGTGGATTGGCTTCTGAAGACAGGATTACCTCTGATAGTCCCTTGATTTTTAAAACTCCCTCCTTCTATCTGCCTAATGCCTGGAGGATGATATTCACTATAGCAGAAGCAAGAGCTTCCTTCCTTCCTTCCTTCCTTCCTTCCTTCCTTCCTTCCTTCCTTCCTTCCTTCCTTCCTTCCTTTCTTCCTTCCTTCCCTCCTTCCATCCGTCCTTCCTTTTCCTCTTCCTCTCTTTGCTTTCTCTTTTATTTTCCTTTTTGTTTCTCCTTTCTTTTTCTTTGTTTCTCCATTCCTTCATTTATTTCTCTTTTTCCTTCCTGCCTTTTCTTTTTTCATTCTTTTCCCTTCTTTTCCTCCTTTTTATTGTCTTCTTTTTTTCCTTTTTCTTTCTCTTCTTTTCTTTCTTCTTTTCTTTCTCTTTCTTCTTTCCTTCCTTCCTCCTCTTCTTCCTCACATTCTTTCTCTATATTTTGACATGGTCTATAAACTCGAGGTCTCACTCCACAAACTCACATAGGAGAAACGATACCAGTCAGGTTCTTCACAAAAGCTTTGGAAATGTGACTCCTAGACCAGGAAAGGAGCCGCTACTTTTTGCTCTCCAATTCAGCCTGATAAACATTTATGAATCACCAGTGATTTGGTAGGCACTGTGCTAAGGTCCAAAGATGGTCCTGAAGGCATGTATTCCTATGGAGAAACTTGCCATGCCTCCCAGATAGATTAATAAACATAATACTTGTATTTCATCTGTAAAATAGGGATAATGATAACAGTTCACAGGCCTTTGCAAACCTAAAAGTGCCATACAAATGTTAGCTATTATTATGGTGGTGGTGGTGATCATGATGTATAATTAGAAGAAAAAGAGGGAAAATAGCAAGCTTATGGCTGCCATCTAATTCAGATGAACACTTCTTTTAAATCAGAACTGGAAAGGACTTCAGAGGCCATTGAGCTCCAGCTACTGCATGAAAAAAGACTCCCTCTGTCATATCCCTGACAGTTGGTCATCCCACTAAGAGCCGTAGTGAGAAGGAGCTCTGTGAGGCAGCTTGTCCCCCTTTGGGAAGTTGTTCCTTATGTCCAGCCTATATTTGTCTCCTTGTAATTTTGCTGATGGTCGATAACTGTGCGCTGGGACCAAGCCAACCCAGGCTGATTCCTTCCACACATGACATGCCTTCAGCTACTTTGAAGACAGTTTCTCTCCACTCCTCAGGAATTCTATTCTACAGGCTAAATGACTTGATATTCATGTGACATGAACTTAAGGCCCTTTACCATTCTGGTTACTATTATCTGAACATTCTTTAGCTTATCAGTGTCTTTTCTAAAATGGGCCACCCAGGACTAAACCTGATTCTCAAGATGTGGCCTGACCAAGGTTGAATATATCACCTCCATATTTCAATTACCAATCAATCAGGAACCATTTATAGCATCTTCTATGTGCCTGGTACTATGCTAAGTGCTGGGGGTACAAAGAAAGACAAAAAATAGCCCTTGCCCTCAAAGAGCTCACCATTCCTAGATGCTATACTATTCTTAATTCAGTCAAAGGTCATATGTGCTTTCTTGGCTATAATTGACTCAATACTGATCTTGTAAACCACCAAACACCCCTCCCACCACCTACTCCCTGCCCCAATCCTTTTCATACAAATTGTTGCAGCTCTTTCATCATGTTCTTAAATTTTTGAACCTAAATATAAGACTTTATGTTGATCTCTGTTTAATTTTGTCATATTTGATTTGGCTAAATCCTCTGTCAGAATCTTTGAAGTATTGACTCTATCATCCAAGGTGCCACCATTCCTCCCCAGGTCTGTCCCAATTTGGTCTTTGGCAAGTAGATGGCATGTGTATCTGGATAGGAAGAGAGTCCATGAGAGTATAATGACTGCTGTTAGGCAAAGTTACACCTTCCACATCAAGTACTGAGCTTAAGAGATGGTGTTCACGTAAGGGTCATGAGCAAAATGGCCATTTGTATGAGAATGGTAAAGCAGCCCTTTTTTCATGGAGGTCTTTGATACTGAGCCACGAAGTAGTTAGATGTGATAAAAAAAAAACCCATCAATTAAAGTTTAATTTTAAAAATCCTAGGACAGTTTAAACTTAACCCAAACTCCCAAACATGTTACATTTCTATTGTCTTTCATGACTAGTGAAAACTAATGTTGAGAATAGTAATCCCAAGTTTCTTCAGGACCTTTATTGATCAAGAAAGCTTTAGTCATGGTCATTAGATTTTACTTACTACAGGTAGGAAGGTGAATGGAGACATTTAAAACAAGGGTTGGCCTAGAAAAGGATTTTCTACTTAACTTTCTATTAGGTAGAAAACTGACAGCTAGGCCATTGCATGTCTTCAACATTTGAGTTAGCCAGATGGATGTCCATTGGCCTTTTCTGTTGGTCTAAAAGAATGAAGAGCGTGAATGGTCTTTCTTTCCTTTGACTGGGATCAGTGCTGGGCTTTAGTAGTCAAGGTTTTCTTTGTTGCTGTTAGTGACTCTTTTTTCCATCTCCAGCTTGATTAGACAATGGTGAATTGCTTTGTAATTTGGCTTTTGAATCTTATATTCATCTTGCTGAATTTGCTGCATTGAGATTTCATGAAGACCTCCTGGAAGTACCAAGCAGGGAAATATGTGTATGGTAATGTGTCTATCAATAAAAAAAAATGGGATGCTGTTTGCAATTCTGAGGCAGTTTGATACAATTTAAATGCCTCTGGTAACACCTTCAATCAGATAGCAAATAGGACATAGGAAGTTAGTAATAAAAAATGAATTAGTTGTGATTAACCAAAGGTGAAACATTTCATTCCTTAGACAACACTCCAAGTTGACTGAGCTTTCCAAAGCATGCCCTGTACAAACAGAAATCTAGATTGTGGAGTCCAAATCTGGCTTAGGAGCCCTCTCTGAGCACACAGTACCTTTTATATTAGAGTTTAGTTTTGCAAAGGTCACTAACGGAAACTCAGAGTCGGAGAGGAAATTAGAACAGAGCTAAGAAATAGGTTCACCTTTGAGCAGGAGGACCTTCAAAACCAGGGGCTTCCACTAACTGCTCTTTTGTTTTCTGGTCTGCCATGAGCATTTCACGACCCTGGAGAATGGATCCCAGGCTCAGAGAAGAGACCTTAGACATCCTCTAGTCCAGTGGTGTCTAACTCCAATAGAAATAGGGACCACTATTCTATATATATATATATGTATCCTCCTGGGCCACATAATGACTTTGTGTTAAAATATAATATTATCTAGGTTTTATTGTATTTTTATTTTGTTAAATATTTCCTAATTATATTTTAATCTCGTTAGGGCTGCATTTAGGAATGTTATAGACTGTGGGCTGCATGTGTGACACCTCTGTTCTGGTCCAACTCCCCTTATTTCACAGATGAGGAAAGGGAGGCCAAAAGAGGTTAAGTGACTTGCCCTAGGTCATATGGATGGTAAGTGGTAGTGTAGGAATTTGAACGCAGGTCCCTAATTCCAAATTCATCACAGTAAAATCCAGAGAAGATCCCCATTCCTTTAACTTTAGCCTTCAGCCCCCTCCAAATCCACAACCCCAAACCATCCACATCACACTTTTATCAATGCTATTCAGAAGATGCTCTTTGGAGTGTTTTTTCCTTTCTCATAACTTTTCTGAGTGGTGGACCCATTGGGAAACCTTTTTTTTAAATGATAAAATAAAATACATAGGATTACAACAAAAATCACTTATACTGAAACACAGTTATTAAAAGATTTCTTAAAAGCAAGGTCATGGGCCCTAGATTATTTTAGAGGTAACCTAGGTGGCAGAGTGGAATAGAGTGCCTGGCCTGGAGTTAGAATGAATTCAAATCCAGTCTCAGACACTTCTTAGCTGTGTGACCCTGGCCAAGTCATTTAATCCTGTTTGCCTCAGTTTTCTCATCTATAAAATGAGCTGGAGAAGGAAATGGCAAACCAGTCCAGTATGTTTGCCAAGAAAACTCCAAATGGGGTCACGAAGGGTCAGGCAACAGAAAAACAACTGCACAACAACAAATCAAACTTTCACACAATACAGGACGTTCCTGTATAGCCTCAATTCAATTAAGCAACAAACATTTACTGACAGTTCCTATGGCCCAGCACTGTATCAGGTACTGGGGATGCTTAGAAAAGGTAGTTTCTTCTCTAAGAACTTAGATTTTACTGGAGGAGGTTATGTTTCAGCTCCCTGATCAGAGGCTGTTTAGCTGAGCTCCCATCAAAGTTTTTGTGTGTTGAGATAGAATCTTCCTGCCTACAGTTTCCATTCATTAGCCTTTGTTCTTTTTTTTTTTTTGTCTTTTTGGAGGGGGGAAGGCAGGGAAGTTGGGGTTAAGTGACTTGCCCAAGGTCACACAGCTAGTAAGTGTTAAGTGTCTGAGGCTGGATTTTAACTCAGGTCCTCCTGACTTCAGGGCTGGTGCTCTATTCACTGTGCCACCCAGCTGCCCCAGCCTTTGTTCTTATAATTTGTATTTGTTTAAGTTGGAATTTGGACAGTTTGGGAAGTGAATGGTTTTGGTAGATGGTGACTAAGATTAGGGTTCTCTTCATAATCATTATTGACCAACATCTCTGAAGAGGTTATGTGTATATCACTGAGCTCAGTGTTGGGGGTGCAAAAAACAAAACATAGTCTTCCTATAGAACCCCAGACTCTCAGAGTTGGAAGGGCCTTTTTCAGTCCCTCCTTAATTCTAATGCCTTCCCTCAATGGATTATTTCCAATTTATCTCATATGTAGTTTATTCGAACATGGTTGCTTACATGTTGTCTTCCCCTTCCCCATTCCCTGAGCTCCTTAAGGGCAGAGCCTGCCTTTCACTTTTCTTTGTATTCCTAGAACTTAGCACAGTTCCCGGCACACAGTAGGCACTTAATAAATGTTTATTGACTGACTAATCTCTGACATCATCTAGTCCAACCCATACCTGAAAAGAAATTTGTTTCACAGCATCCTTTACAACTGATTCTTGTAAACCTTAAAACTTCAGTTCCAGAGAACTCCCTACTGCCTTATGGGACAAACCATTCTATTTTTCAACAGATCGAATGATTAGGGAGTTTTTCCTTATCTTGAGTCCCAAACTATGTCTCTTTAACCTGCAGGTATTGCCTTAGATTCTGACCTCTGAGACAAAAGCAGCCCAAGCCCAATATCTCTTCTACATGACAACATATCAAATACTTGAGGACAGCTGTCACTGCTGGAATCTCTTCTCTTTGACATCCTCCTTTGCTTCAGCTGATCCTCTTAGAATGCATCCTTGTGCCTTCTGTTCACTTTACCCAAATGCCCTCTACCCCGTCAGTGTCTTTTGTGAAGCATGTCCCAGAATGGGACACGATAGTCCAGATACAGTCTGGCTGAGAAAGTTCAGGGGGACAAACTTCTTCCTTTTTCTGGGTGCTAAAATTCTGTTAACAGAGCTCAAGACCACCTTAACTTTTTTTGGGGCAGCAATATTACAAAGCTGATTCCTATTGAGTTTGTCGTCTCTAAAGCTCGTGGGCCATTCTTATGAGCAATGTTTCCTCATTCCACTTCCCCTATTACAAGAAGCACAGCTTGTGTAGTTGATTTTTTTTAGCTCAAATATAGAATTTTACAGTCATCCTTATTAAAATTCATATAATTCTTAGATTTGACTCCCTCTTTTTGGGTCAGATTTTTTGGGACCCTGATTCTTTCATCCAGAGCAGCAGTGTCAAATTCAAACTGCCTGCATATTGATTTAGAAAACCAGAAATTAACATGATCTGTGTTGTATTGTATTTTATTTATTTGTTAAACATTTTCTAGTTACATTTTAATCTGTTGCTAGGAGTATTTTGCAGCCACTTGCAGCTTGCAGACCCCAAGTTTGATATCTCTGATCTAGCATATCAGCAGTCTTCCATAAATATCCCTAATGCATACTTACCTATATAATCTCTCACAAGTCACTTAACCTCCCTGGGCCTTAGTCCTCTGAAACATAAAATGAGTGTCTCTGATGTTCTCTGAGGTCCCTTATACTTTTAGATTTATGGCCTTGTGATCTGTCTAGGTCAGGGGTTCTTAACCTTTTTTGGGGGTGCCATAGACCCCTTTGTCAGTCTGGAGAAGCTGATAGATGCCTTTCTCAGAATGTTTCTAAAATGTATAAATTAAAATTAAAATAAAGGAAACAAGTTATTATGAAATATAGTTATCAAAATATTTTTTAAAATCCACAATTTCCAACTCTAGGTTAAAAATTCCTGATCTAGATCTTCATCCAAATCATTGATAAAAATGTTGACTAAGACAGGACCAAGGACAGATCCCTGAGACAGGTCCCTAAAACCTCTTTCCCCTCAATCCATAACCTGGAAATCATTCAGCAAGCAAGTATTAATATAATCACTAGGCTTTCAGTCTGATAGTTCAACCAGCTCAGAATTGACCTGCCTTCTGGGCCACCTCTCTGCATCTAGATATCGTGAAGGAATCTTTTGAAGAAACATCTATGACATTCCCCTAATCTGTCAGACTAGTAATTCTGTCAATAGAGGAAATAAGGTTAGGCTGACCTGATTTATTCATAATAAATTCATTTTGTCTTATAGTGAACCCTGCCTCCCTTTTTCTCAGAGGGGAAAGAAAAACATCTTAAATCATTTTGCTGTTCCCACCTACTACTATTGAATGTCAAATTCTGGTCACCAGATTGAAGAATCTGCCTTCTTTGCATTTTTGAAAAAAAAAAAAAAAATCAGGAGCAGTTGCATAACCAGTCCTTTGGCCATAGCTCCTCAGTGATTACCAGTAATCTCCCAGAAGTCATATCTCAGGTTCTTTCTGTGTCCTGGGATCACCTGAGACTAGGAGCCTGTACTCCTCACAAGTAGATTAGTGCTCCCTCCTCATGTATCTTGAGTCTGAGTCCCCACAAATTCTTTCTCTTCTGTCCTTCTGTCTGTTCTGAAGATCCTTCTTGTTGGCTGAACAAAGAATAGCCTGGCACACAGTAGGCACTTAATAAATGTATGTTTGATTTTGCCTTCCATGTAGTCTGTTCTCACCATCCCATCTCCTTCAAACCAAGGTCCTATCCATCTTTTATTTGATCTTCCTTTCATCCTGAGATACTGCTTAAAGAAAAACCCCAGACCCTTTTGTTCTTAGCATTCATAGCCAGCCTGAGCTGGTGGAGGGGCTTGAGCATTCCTAGCATTCCTGAAGGATGATGCCTTCCTTTGTATCCTATTACACATCCTTGATTCTATCTTTTGTACTCTTTTTAAGCCCAGGCTTCCTTAGTAGGCAACTTTGGTGCCTTTAGAGCTTACTTCTTCCTAAGAGAATCCTCATGGTCCGGTGGAACCTGGTGTCAGAGGACTTAGATTCAAATTCCACCTTTGATACATCTCATTGGCCTTGAGCGACTCATTTAAATCCCCTGGAGCCTCAGTTTCCCCATCTGTAAAATTAAGGGATTGGATTTGATGGCCTCTGAAGTCCCTTTCAACTCTAGCCTTATGATCCCATAGAATAAAAACAGTTAATTCTGCAGCTATGTAAAACTGGTTGGAGAAGTAGAGACTAGAATCAGGGAAAGGTGTTAGGAGGCTGTTGGATTAGTCAAGGCAGGAGGTGATAAGACCTAAACTAGGCTGGAAGCCTTAGGAGTGGTAGGGGAGGGGGGAGGGATGGGTTTGAGACATTCTGGCTCCACTGCTTTTGCTCTTGGTGTCACATTGGGTGGGTCATTTCACGTCTCTGGGCCTTAGTTTCCCCTTTGTAAAATGAGGGGGTTGTATTGGATGACTCCTGAGGTCCCTTCTAGTCCTGAATCCATGATTCTGTGATCCTATATTTTGAAGAAAAAATTGACAGGATTTGGTGACTGACTGAATGCAAGGGATTTACGTTAAGGTCATAAACATATAAGGAGGAGTTAAAGATGGGTTCATGGGGGACTGAGTGAAAGGCGCCATGAAGACAAAAAATGAATGAAAAAGCGTTCATAAAGTGTCGACTCCATGCCAGACACTGCATTGCCAGGTATACAGATGTAACAGTGAGAGACAATCCCTGCCCTCAGAAGGCTTACATTCTAATAGAGAAGGCAGCCCATAAAGAGAAAAGTCAGTCAAGGAAAGCTTTGGTCTGACAAGTGACAAATCCCCTGGACAGTCAGTTGACTTGCCCTTTCCAGAAGCTCACGAAGGAGCTGGGAGGTGTAGGGATCTCTGAGGAGGGAAGAAGAGGAATCTGGTTTACCTCCCATCCCAGTTTTGAGCTGCGTGTTTCAGACTGGCTCCATGGGGCACCTAATCATTTTTCCTCCACAGTTGTGGCATCTCAGCTTTAGCCAGTGATTCCCCCTAGGTTTGGAACAGGATGGGGCCTATAATCCTCAGTCATTTATCTGCTCTACAGACACTGATCTCCTCACTTTCCTGCTATAATATAACAACCCTTCAGGGCTGTACTGGTTAAAGTTAGAAGTAATTTTATCATCACTTCAACTTTTCAAGGCTCTGGAATTTCATCAGCATGGGTTCTTCTCCTGTTGACACAGATCACAACCTTTCTGTGATGTGGTAGGTGGTTTTCAAGTGTGACTATATCCAGAGGGAGGAGGGAACCCTTAACTACTCCCCCCCACCCCATTCCCAAATACATCTTTGAGCTTAGCTTCATCCCCAGACAACAGACATACAATGTATCAGCAGGATGGGCAAGAGCATATACTTTTCTGGCAAAGCCTTTTAGAACCCAGGGTTACCTTCCATGCTATAGTGAAGCAACAGGAGAGGGCTTTTAATGTTAGTTAATTCTGGATATTAGGGGTAATACACACATTACTGTATCTGAATGTTTAGATATATGGTAACGTATAGATGTCCTTGAGAAACAATGAAGCATGATGGGGAGAAGACCAGTCAAGACCTGGCACGTACTGGCCAAGTGACCTTGGGTAAGTAATTTATCCTCCTAGTTCCTCAAATGGCTTACCAAGGTTATAAGCAACAAATGAAGTATCAATGGAAGGAATTTCTATACTGGAATTTCTCCTACCCAAAGAATTCTTAAATTTTTTGTGTCTTGGCTTCCCTTTGGTAGTCTGGTGAAGACTTTAGACCCCTTCTCAGAAGACAAGTTGAAGGAAAGTCTAAATTTCAGTTAAAGGTTAATTAAAATAAAAATATGAATTTTTTTTCCCCAATCCAAGTCAGCAAATCCCCTGAATTCTCCCTATGATCTCCAGGTTAAGAACTCCTACTGTAGTGATAAACGGACAGATCCACAACTAAATGGATGTACTTGTCCACTTAATGCTCTCTTACAAGTTTCATTTTGATCTAAGTCCACTAAAACTGTCTCCAGGACTTTTTAGCAAATCTTTAAATGCGAGGTATGAATATAGGATTACTTGAATTATGGAAAAAGCCATATGCAGTATGAACAAACTTCTGTGGTTCCAAGAAAAAAAGAGGCTATATTTGGTAACCTCAGTTGTCCATGAAAATTTGCATCTAATCATAGTCTAATCACATTCTTTGAGTGGGAAAAAACTTAAAATCTCCTAGTATCCTTTTAAAAAATAATAAAAGCAAGTTTTGTTGATACTTTTTGGGTTTTTTCCCATCATAATTACTTCCAGATAAATCACTGGTCATCCCCTCCTCCTCAGAATTGAACCCCCACATTATAAAGTACAAAAAGTTAAGCAAAACACAACTGGCCTTGTGTCTGGGCCTGTCAGTGCATGGGCCATTCTGCTCAGGGAGTTCCCTGCCTTTCAGCAAGAGGAAGAAGATATATTTTATTATCTGTTCCCTGAGACCATTCTAATTCCTGCAGGGCCAGAGGTTAAGTGACTTGCCAGAGGTTGGGAAGCTAGTTAGCGATGGAGCCACCAACCTCCTGCCTTCTGGCTCTTTCCACCTTGTTCCTCTGTTCATCTCATTAAAGGATTTTGGTTGTTTTCTGTGTGTCTCTAGACAACAGAGTTAAAGAAGAAGCCCTTCTTATCAGCTCCATTCCATACTTACTGGGTTACACAGAGCAAGATCAGATTTCAAATCCCAAATGCTTCCTGCCTCCCTACATTCTTGTCCTGTTGCCTGCTGGTACCCTGTTTGATTCTGCAGTTTGTGAGCTACAGGGATGACTCATGCCTACATTTGCTCTGTGTGTGTGTGTGTGTGTGTGTGTGTGTGTTCTATAAAGCCCTTTATTATGCTGGTGTCAAGGGACAGACCCAACACCCATCTTAGGGGCTGTTGTCTCTGCTTTCCACTGTGGGGACCTGCTGGGGGAGTAGGAATTGAATGGCAGGGTAGCTACATCTTATAAATAATGAGCTATAGTAACACAGCTTTCAACTGTATGTAACATTCTGGTGAACTCCCCAAGAAAGTGTGCTGGGAAGCTGAGCTTTGTTTCCACAGGCCGGAAGGGTAGCATGGCTTCCATCTGAAGGGAAGGCCAGGGTTCTTAGGGTTTTCTGAATAATCCAGGCCCCAAATAAACCCCAGTGCCCAGGGCATTTGCCTGGAGGACCTGGATGGGCCCTGGAGGACTGGTTGCTTTGGCCTTATTTAACTGGCTTCCTCGACCTTACATCTATCTGTTGGGAAGCACTGTTCTAGGAACAGCTGCTCCACAGATAAAATAATCATTCTGAGTGAAGATGATTATAGAAGTAAAGCTTCATTTTCTCCCTTTATTCTTTTTTTTATTTTTTATTTTTTAAAGCAATTGGGGTTAAGTAACTTGCTCAAGGTTACACAGCTAGTCATTATTTATGTGTGGGTGCTCATTTTCTGAGGCCGGATTTGATCTCGGGTCATCCCAGCTCCGAGGCCGGCGCTCTTACTCACTGCGCCACCTAGCCGCCCCTCCCTTTCTTCTTTTTAAGAAAGGTAATCATGGACATTTTTTCCTACTGGGAGGTTAGGACTGCAATGGGAAAGTCCTTTCTGGGGACTCTTGTAGGCTTTGTGATCTGGACTCTAGGTTCTGGGTCACACCAGAACATTTCCTTCCCTGGCTTCCTTTTAAGGGTTTAAGGCCCTTAAAGGGTTTGACCAAGTCAGTTGACCCCCTTGAGCCTCATTAATCAATCAGCAGGCATTTATTAAATGTGTATGATGTGCCATGTACAATGAACAATACTGACTCCTCTGAACAGTGAGAGGGCTAGATTAGACCATAGCACCATGGATTTAGAGCTGGATGGGACCTCAGGGACCCTCCCAGGGGTAGGGAGCTTGCAGCCTCAAAGCCACATGTGGCCTTCTAGATCCTTGGGTATGGCCTTTTGACTGAGTCCAAGTTTTATGAACAAGTCCTTTTATTAAGGGGATTTGTTCTGTGAAGTTTGCATTCAATCAAAGGGCTGTACTTGAGGACCTTTGTCCAACAGCCTCATTTTACAGATGAGGAAACTGAGGCCCAGTGAAGTTGTGACTTGCCCAAGTCAAACAAGTAATAAGCGTCAGAGGTAGAATTTGAATTCAAAGCCAGAACTAGCTCTTTCACCATAAGAACATCCATCTCTAGATTCTATCAACTCTCCCTTCAGCTGAGGCAATAGTTCGAGTTTTGGCTTTAGGGTTTACAAAGGGCTTTACTCATGACTATCAAATGATGTAGACAGTGTGGTTATTATTATTATAATTTTATAGATAAGGAACTTGAGGCTCATAGGGCAAGAAAAATCTACTTGGAGTTACCCAACTACTAAGTTTCAGAGTTGGGGATCACATTCCCATCTCTCCTACTTTTGACTCATATCTAATTCTAGGGCAGGTTATAGTATGGACAAGGAGTCGGGTGAGGAGGTCTCAATGTGAAGAGTACAGATGCCTGGGTTCTTTTCTTAGTTCTGTTCTTCTGCCCTAGGGTTGACAAAGAATCATAGAATATGGGGGTGGGGGTAAGCCTGTTGTTCTGGGGGAGGCGAATACATCTTCTTTGAGAAGATGCTCATGCTACACTGTGGTAAGGAGAGTGGGTAGAGAGCTGACCTGAGAGTAAGAAAGTCCTGAGTTCAAGTCTGGCTTCTGAAACACACTGGCTGTGGGACCCTGGGCAGGTTACCAACCTCTTTTTGTTTCAGGCAGTTCCCTAGAAATAAAGAGACACAATAAAGATCTGTATTGGTAGAAGGAGAAGGAAGTCCTGAATAGGATTTCCTTATAAAGAAGAATTCATAAATCTCAAAATGAAAAATGAAATGAAGGCTGGATCATTTCTGGTCACCTGGTCATTTCCACACCCAGCCACTTCTGCTGTATCAATTATCCCTACTTCTCCCCAAGAACCAAGAACTCCATCCCCAGAATCACACTTGGCTCTGATAGGTCAGCCTTCTACCTTACTTTGCCTGGAACAATACCATTTCTGGACCATCCTCATGTTGCTGGGTATACTCCTAACCATTCCCTCCCTCCACCCTGCCTATTCCCCTTTTATAGGGTGCCTGTCTTCATTAGTATGTAAGTGCCCTGAGGACAGACTATCTTGTCTTCTTGTGTTTGCATTTCCAGTTTTTAGCACCTTGCTAGAAGTAAAGGAAGTGCTTAAAAATCCTCCAACTAATAAAAAATACTTATGTGTAGGAATTTTGTAGTGAAAAATCATCTAAATTTTCTTTGACTCCTTTTTTTACCCTACTGTGTGTCATTCTCACTGCCTTCCCCCAATTCTTGACCTCTTTTGGGATTTTCTTGGCAAAGATACTGGGAGTGGTTTGCCATTTCCTTTGCCAGTTCATTTTAGAGATGAGGAAACTGAGGCAAACAAGATTAAGTGACTTGCCCAGGGTCACACAGCTAGTAAGTGTCTGAGGTCAGATTTGAACTCAGGAAGATGAATCTTCCCAACTCCAGGCTGTGCCTTCCATCCACTGTGCCAACTAACTGCCCTCCTCCCAGGCTTTGCAGACCAGCATTTATGGATCCCAGAGTATTTTCAGATATCATGGCATTGCTGTACTCTTGAAGAATCCATATTCAAACTGTCAGGTACAGAGTGTCCCCAAAATCTTAGAATAGCTTTAAGTTTTAATAGGTTAAATAGCTATTCTATAGTTATTTTAATATATTAATAATATAGTATAATACACATTACATTGTATATTAAGTATTAAATTGTGGTATATTAAATCTAGATTAAATTTTATAGTATATTATAGATTAATTATATATTAAATAGCTTAAAATTGCATTAAGACTTTTAGGACTTTCTGTATCAAACTGGTGATGACTTGGCCATGGGTATCTACTCAGACTCTCACAAAAGTTGGGTTTTTTGGGGGGGAGGGGATGAGCAGGAAAGTAGGTCTTTTGATGAGGAGAGTAGGGTTTCCAGATAATAGCTTCAAGGTAGATTTAGTACACTCCTGTGAGTCTAATGTAGGGAGAAAAAAAATTCCGGTCCAGGAATTCCAGCCCAGTTTAGTTGACTCTAGAAGCCTTTAGTGGTAGTCATCAAACCAGGATTGGGCTAGTAACTCTCTGGATGACTTTGGACAAGTCACTTACTGCCCTCAGGCCTCAGCTTTCTCTTCAGCAGGATAATGGGGGTGTATCTGATGATTTTAAAGGACCCTTCTAGCACCAAGATTCCGAGTTCCACAAGCAACACTCTGTTTCAGTCTCATTTTACCCATCTATACAATAAGAAGATTGGACAAAAGTCCCTTCTGGTCCTGAATGGTTCTGTAAGTTGGGGCTGAAGTAGAGACTCCTGAGAGAATTCATTCTAGAGGAAACTGAGCTTTTCCTGAAGAATTATCTAGAACAGGTACTCAAGAAAGAGAGCTGATAGAGATTTATTAATAATTAATAATCTATCAATTGTTAATTAGGATTTAGAGGTAAGAGTAAGAATCCTAGAAAGCCTCACACAGCCATTCCTGGCTCATTTTAGATCTTGTCACTCTTTATGGTGGAGGAATAATTGGCAGGTTTGTATAATGTGTTTCCTCTTACACTCCTACGCCTAAAGTTAATGGTCTAAATAGAGAGGATTGATTCTGGTTATTAGTATGTGAAATTGTTCATATTTCCACCAGGGTGTTTGAATTTTACGGGGTTTACATTTCGGCCAGGAAGCCAGGCCCGGCAGAGAGGCTTTCCAGGTCAAGGCAGAAGACCTTAATGCAACCAGCAAATAATTAGGGAAGTAGTTGATACCCACAGGAGGGTTAATGTGGCTTGTTCTACCTACTAAGCCAAAAATTGGGTTCTGCAGACCCAGCCAAATCATGCTAAAGTTGGCTTCATTTTCCCAAGAGTCATTAATTAGTTATAAAGACATTTGGCCTATTAAGGGGTGTGCTGGAGCCAGCTCTAACCAGATTGTTAAATTTTCAGCATGAACATTTACACCTCAGCAAACACTATAAATCAGGGTTTGATTAATTGTTTTGTTGATTGACTAGACTTAGGAAAACAATAAAGAAGATATAATAATATGGATTAAATTTCAAAGTGTGATGTGCTCCAATTTTTTTGGGGGGGAGAGCTGGTTGTTAAATATTTACCAGCACACCCCCCTGTGTATCAAGGTATTGCTAGTGAGCCTCAGAAGCTCACTCCATGAGGATTCTTCCTTGGGATTCCTGCCTGGCTGGTGAAATCTCTCACCCTCCCCATGAGGCAGAATCTGCAGGGCTGGATCAGGCATCGTCTCTGTTTATTTCTTTATTAAGTGCCAGTGCAGGACAAAAACAACCTGCTCGTGGAACAGCAGGTGCTAAGTTGGGATATGTCGAGACGGCAGAGAAATAGGATTGAAAATGGACCCAGAGAAGAGGGGCAGAAGAAACAAATGGCTCCTTGGCCCATAGCAATGTGATAGCCTGCCGAGAAGGAAACAGCCAGCAATCAGTGCTTGCAAGGTAGGCAACTGTTAATCACTAGCAGACCCAGGGAGACCCAGCAGCAGCCAACTTAGGAATAGTTTGTAATAGGAGATTTCAGCAGGGAAAGCAAGCAAGGATGGTCTGGGGGACTGTGAATGCAGTAAGTTGGACATCTAGAAAGCTGGAGAGAAGCCACTCGAACTAAAACTCCAAGCATTAGGCATTCAGGCTTTATTAATGTTATTTATTACTACCTTTTAAAAAATCTTATTGGGGCGGCTAGGTGGCGCAGTGAGTAGAGCATTGGCCCTGGAGTCAGAAGGACCTGAGTTTCGGATCTGACCTCAGACACGTAATGCACACACAAACAAAAACCTAGCCATGTGACCTTGGGCAGGTTACTTAACCCCAACTGCCCTCCAAAAGGCAAAAAAAAAAATCTTATTTTATTGATCTTTTATTTTTATATCACTTTGTGGACACAACCCTCCTTGTACTCATTGAGCCATCTATTCTTTTTAACAAATATTTTTCAAAAAGAGAAAAAAACAAGTTAGTAAAATCAATCAACACAACAATATTGTCTGATGGGATATGTAATAGTCTGTAGCTGTAGCCCCCCACCTCAACAAAGAGAGGAAAGAGGCACTTTATTGTTGTAAGTATAATTTATAAAACTTGAAATAAAGTACTTTGGAGTCTCTGAGCCATCACTGCCCAATACATGAGGCTGACTCTGCATGGTGGGAGCTTTTAGTGATGCCTCAAGCAATGTATTTAAAAGAAACAAATTGTTTAACCTATTGTGATGAGCATTTTAATTTAAAAAAATCAGTGGCTTTGTATCACCAAAAGTGCAGGCTGGATGTTGTAAAGTCTTTACTGTTCATCCAGTACATGTATATGTGGAAAGCCGATAGCATCAGCTGTTCATACAGAATTAGTTGTTTCTCTCATTAGAATGTAAGGTCCTTGAAGGCAGGGACTATTTCAGTTTTGCCTCTATATTCTCAGTGCTTAACGCTGGCCCTGGCACATAGTAAAAGCTTAATAAATGCCAGTTGGTTGATTGGATTTAGTTGTAGACATAGCCATTATGACGGTCAAGGGCAGCAAGAGTTAATCCTCAGAGGCTTCTGGGTTGGGAGGGGAGGAAGGTTGGTAACATTAGCCTTCCCGAGCCTCTGTTAGTAACCTGAGAGCCTTAGGACAATTACAACTAGGACCAACCCTCCACTTCTAGAGATCAGTTTGTACTTTGGCCCTGGGGGGAGGGGACTGCTTTCTGTTTACTTTTTCATCTCCTCCACTGACATTTTTGAATTGTGACCTGACAGCCCCAGATGAGGAAGGAGTGCCCTTCTATGGCATTACTAGGAGAGTTTTAGTAAAAGGTTTTAAAACTTAGATAATTTTGTTCCATTTGGAAATTTGTCATTAGACAATCCACCTATAGAAAGAGCCTTATTGAACAGTGTTGTTGTTTAGTTATTTCAATTGTGTCTGACTCTTCCTGACCCTATTTGGGGTTTTCTTGGTAAAGATACTGGCGTGGTTTGTCATTTCCTTCTCTACCTCATTGTACAGATGAGGAAACTGAGGCAAACAGGGTAAGTGACTTGCCGGGGTCACACAGTTTGTACATGTCTGAGGTTGGATTTGAATTCAGGTCTTCCTGATTCCAGGCACTCTATTCTATTGCACTCTATTCACTGTGCCACCTAGCTACCCTCATTAGGCCATAAGATTTAGACCTGGAAAGGACCTCAAAGTTGTCCCAGAGGTATCAAAAATGAATTCAACTCCTAACACTCCCAAGTGAGGCCCCAACCAGATTAAAATGTAATTGGGAAATATTTAACAAAATAATTAAAAATACAATAAAACAGAGATAATATTACATTCTAAAATGAAGTCAGTATGCAGCCTGTAGGGATCTTTATAAGTGGCTTCTGTTTCTATTTATGTTTGACACCATTGGGCTAGTCCAGGGGTGGGGAACCTGCAGCCTTGAGGCTACATGTCCTCAAGTGTAACCCTTTGACAAAATCTAAACTTCACAGAACAAATCCCTCTAGGTCCTCGAGTGTAGCCCTTTCAATCCAAATTTCACAAAACAGATCTTTGAACTTTTTTTGAATCTTTGTCCTGTAAAATTTGGATTCAGTCAGAGGGCCCACACTTGAGGACCTAGAAGGCCACATGTGGCCTCAAGGCTGAGGACTCCCCACCCCTATGGTCTAACTCTTATACAAATGAGGACATTGGACCCAGTGAATACAGTAAATTGGAACAACTTACCCAAGATCCCAGAGGTAGTGAATAGCAGGGAGGATTTGAACCCAGGACCTCTGAAACCAAGTTCAACACTATACTTATTATGTAACATTGTACGTTATAACTCTGGTTTTTGTTTGTTTCATCTCCTGTTAAACTGAAGGCAGGAGCCCTGTTTGTAACTGAACTTTGTATATCCCCCAGTAGACCATGAATCTGTTTTGCTGTCCAAGTCTCATATCATCAGCCTAATCATTGTGAAAGCTGCCTGTTCTCTCCCCATGGCTCCATTTTGGGTTCTGTGACATGCAGAATTTCCTTATAAAGATCCTAGAGAGACAGAAGATAAGCCTATGGGGTAGTAGCCATGATTTTGGCTTCCTTGTGTACCATGCTGGAGACTCATGATGGAGTCCAAATGCCAGCCAGCAAGCATTTGTCAGTCAGTCACTATGTGCCAGGTTCTGTGTCAACTGCTGGGGAAAGACTAAAAACAGGGTCCTTGACCTTGAGGATTATTGTCTTTACAATTAGTGAAAAAAAGAGTTTGTTGTGCCAGTCTTGACAGATATATTTCATTTTTCATCTGTACATTGTCCTCCCATTTTTATCATTGAACATTCTTAGCATAAATGGGCAGCTAGGTGATTCACTCAGTGTTAAGCACCTGGGCTTGGAATCAGGAAGACCTGTGTTCAAATCCAGCCTCAGACACTTACTAGCTGTGTGACCCTGGGCAAGTCACTTAACCCTGCTTTTCTCAGTTTCCTCATTTAAAATGAGCTGGAGAAGGCAATGGCAAACCACTCCAGTATCTTTTTGCCAAGAAAACCCCAAATGGGGTCATGAAAAGTCAGACATGACTGAAACAACCCAACAACAACAACTCTTAGGATAACTTGGTATAAATGGTTCACATGGCAGCCCTGTAATGATAGGAAGCAGGCAAAGGGACCTTCTCCATTTTGCAGATAAGAAAACAGAGCCTAGAGGTAGAGTGGATGTGATAGAGATATGTGGGCTAGATTAGAGTATAGTTAGATGGATTTGAAATTAGTTGAATGACTAGAACTAATTTTGCTGTTGTTGTTCAGTCATTTTTCAGACCTGTCCAACTCTTTGTAACCCCATTTGTCTTGTCAGAGATACTAGAGTGGTTTGTCATTTCCTTCTCCAGCTCATTTAACAGATGAGGAAACTGAGGCTTGCACATAGCTAGTAAGTGTCTGAGACCAGATTTGAGCCCAGGAAGGAGTCTTTCTGACTCACTCTATCCACCACACCACCTAGCTTGAGCTAGAAGTCATCAGTGAATCAACATCAGTTTTCAGCAAAGTCTCTAGTGGAATATCCCCATGATTTGTCTTTGACTCTGTGTTGGTCAACATTTTTATCAATAATTTCATGACTATACAGAGCACAGATGTATAAAATTTGCAGATGACACAAATCTGGGAATGATGGCAGACACATTGGATGCCATAGTCAACATTCATATCTTAAGCACCTGGAATAATGGGCAGCCTAATAAATGAATTTTATAAGTACAAGATGGAAAAGAGTTAAAATCTATAGATCTTAGATCTCAACTTTCACCTGACTCAACAGTGTAAGCAGGCAACAAACTTGGCAGCTAAGAAAAGCAGATTTAACCTTAGGCTGTGTTGAAAGAGGCTTTGGGGTCGGAACATGGGAGATAATAATCCTACTGTAGTCAGTCCTTGGTTAGGCCACATTGAGAGTACATAGTGGTCAGTTCTGGGTGCCATATTTTAGGAAGGATGTTTTTAAGATGAAATGACCAGAGTAAGGCAACTAAGATTAAGAGAAGACTAGAAACTATGTCATATAAAGACAGATTGAAGGAACTGTGGATGTTTAGCTTGGAGAAGAGAAGACTGGGGTCGGAGGAGACAGGATAGTTGTCTTCCAGTATTTGAAGGACTTTCATGTACAAGAAGGGTTAGACTCATTCTGTTTGGATTCAGAGGGAAGTAGGTTCAATGGGAAGCAACTGCAGATCGACAGGAAGTTTTCCTTACATCAAACTAAAATCTAACAATTAAGAGGTCTCTCAAAGTGGAGGAGTTGCCTTAGGAGGTAGTGAGCTCTCTGTTACTAGAGGGCTTCAAGCAAAGTCTATAAAGTTAGGGACTCCACTGGACTGAAAGGAGAATGGGGCTCCTTCACAAAGTGTAAAAGAGCCTATATGTTCTAAAATGTTTATAGCAGCTCTCTTTGTGGTAACAAAGAATTGGAAATTGCAGGGATGGCCATCAATTAGGGAATGGCTGAACAAGTTGTGGTATATGATTGTGATGGAATACTATTGTGCTAAAAGAAATGACGAGCTTAATGATTTTAGAAAAACATGGAAAGACATATGAAATAATGAATAGAGAAATGAGCATAACCAAGAGAACATTATATACAGTAACAGCAATATTGTTTTAAGAGTAATTTTAGGTGATTAAGTTATTTTATCTATTATAAATACCCAAATTAACTATAAAGGATGCATGAAGAAAGACGTTATCTGCATCCAGAAAAAGAACTGATAAATAAAAGTATGTATAGAACAATTTCACATATCTATCTATCTATCTATCTGTCTATCTATCTATCTATCTATCTATCTATCTATCATCTATCTATATTTGTGTCTAATGGTGGCCATCTCTAGGGTGGAGGGGGGGAAGGGAAGAAAAAAAGGGGGAAGAAAAAGAAATTTTACATGATAATTTTGTTGTAGATTTGAAAAGAATAGCAAATCGTGCACAGTAGATTTGCAGTTTCATGTGCAATCATCTTTTTATTGTACTGTGCTATGGAAATGCTTATTTTATTCCATAAATTAAAAATGAAAGAAAGAAAAAAGAAAAAAAACAAAATGGAAGCTCAAGGAGGAGCTGGTCAATGGAAAAAAGGTGGGGCGGGACTTGCAGACCATATTCTAGGGTAAGTAGGCATTGTGGTAATAGGATGAGTCAGGGGGAGAAGTCCCTAGACATGGAAGGAATTTCTAAGATGAGAAAGTAGTCGAGGCATGATTGTGAAGTCTAGAAGGTTAGAAAAAAGGCCAGGAGGGGAAAGGAGCTCAGAGGTGGACCTAGGACCACAGTGGGTGCCATTCATGTTTTGTCATGTTGTGGTTGTTTGGTTTTGTTTTGTTTTTTGATGGGGTGCAGGGGGATGGGGATGGGGAGGAGAAGAATTAGTACAAATCTGTGTCATTGTGTTTATCACTGTTTTTGTTCCTTCCCCTCTCTCATTATCACTGCCCTGGGTTCCTCCATCAATTGATGCTGTAGGTGTTTATTTGCAGGGCCTCACTCCCTTTCTTGGCTCCCCTCCCTTTCTTGGCTCCCCTGTATGAACACCAATTGCTTTTGTGCAAACACAGGGTGGTGTTATGTAAGCCTAGAATCACAGCTTAGCACCCCAGCCTCCGACACCAATAAACACTCGATCTGCCACTAGCCCCTGGCAGAGGAGGCTGTGAGAATGGAGGGCACTTTGTCAGGGAGGGAACACTGTGCACCTTGGGAGCGGGAGGAGATGGCACAGAAGGGATGATTCAGAACTTAGACAGAAAAGAGGTGCCTAAGACAGGCTGAGGGCCATGATAATGACACCTCACATTTGGAGAGAGCTTAAATTAAAAAAAAATGCTTTCACATCTATTCTGTTTACTTTATAGCAAACCTGTATGAATAGGCAGAGATGATCATTCCTGTTGGATAGCTGAAAAACATTAACAACAGCAACAGCGGGGCACAAAGAGACTTAAGTGTCCTGCCCAGGGTCAGCTGGAGCTGATAGCAGAACCAGGAATAAAATCCAGCCCTCCTGACTCCTGGCCACCAAACTGTTTAGCTCCTGCTGATTTGATTGTATTTTCAATAAATCAACCAGCAGGCATTTATTAAACTTACTACTATCTGCTATAAGTTGTGGATGCAATGAAAAGGCAAGGCAGAAACAAATCTCTGTTTTTTTTTTTTGTTTTTTTTTTAAAGCAATTGGGGTTAAGTAACTTGCTCAAGGTTACACGGCTAGTCATTATTTATGCGTGGGTGCTCATTTTCTGAGGCCGGATCTGATCTCGGGTCATCCAAACTCCGAGGCCGGCGCTCTTACTCACTGCGCCACCTAGCCGCCCCTTTAGGGCAATTGGGGTTAAGTAACTTGCCCAAGGTCACACGGCTAGGTTTTTTTTTTTGTTTGTTTGTGCGGATTAGGTATCGGAGGCCGGCTCCGAACTCAGGTCCTTCTGATTCCAGGGCCGGCGCTCTATTTTCTGCGCCACCTAGCCGCCCCCAAATCTCTGTTTTTAAGGAAGTTACATTCCTCCTTAAGTGGTGACAATATGTACATATACAAGATAGAAGCAGAGCAGTGGGAGCTTACCTTAGAGAGGAAAGCACTAGAACTATGGGAAATCATACACCTGTCCCAGTTAGGGTTGAAATTGACACCTAGGTTATCTCTTTAGGTCTTTCATCGTCCTAGTCCTAATCTGCTAATAGGCAAAGTTTCCTAGTGTGTCTCTTCTTCTGAATGGATTTAGAGTCTAAAGACACAGGTTCAGATTCTGATTCTGTTACTTACTGTGTGACCTTAGATAAGTCACTTACCCTTTGTGACCTTCAGTATTTTCATCTGTAAAATGAGGAGACTGGATTAAATCAGGGATGGGGAATCTGTGGCCTCGAGCCACATGGGACCTTCCAGGTCCTCGGGTGCAACCTTTTGACTGAATCCAAGTTTTATAGAACAAATTCTTTTATTAAAGGGATTTGCTCTGTGAAGTTTGGATTCAGTCAAAGGGCCGCACTTGAAGACCTACAGGGACACACACGACCTCGAGGCCACAGGTTCCCCACCCCTGGACTAAAAGATCCCTCTGATACCTTCTAACTCTCATGAGCTTGCCTGAGCCTAAACTTCCAGTGGATCCCATCAAGATGGGGCTGGGCAGTACTTGGTTGCAGGTGGGAGGAAGGTCCTGTGCTTTGCATTTGCAGACTAGTGTGATTACCATGCAGAGTCCACACATCAAAATGAGTGAGCATATACGTACCATTCAGCAAGATAGCAGACCTCTCTCACCCTGCTACCAGCATGGCTGTCCTTGTCCAATAAACCTGGCTTCCTTGGGTAATAGCCTTTGAACCTATGGCTTGCTCTTCTCTGGAGTCTCCTCATGGAGGGGGTTTGTGAATAGATTGGCTTTTTAGGAAATAGCCCAAGTCATCTACAGCCCAGTCTGCAGAGCAGTGAGGTGGTTATTGAATGAATGAATGTTGGGGAGTAATGTTTGTGGTGAAAAGTGGGCTGTGACTGTGAGACAGTGAGGCTAATTTTGTGTTTGGCTGTAAAGTGTCATGGTTCTCAGAGAGGGCCATATTGTGTTAGCAATGGCCACTAGAGTTAGAGTTAGTGAATTTCCTCCCAAGGGGAAGGCTTTGAAGGACAGCACTCAATTCTAACCCATCAATCCTGATTCTTTTTTTCTAAAGGGATCCTTGACTGCAACATCTGTATCTCCCCTTTCTATCTCAAGCAGTGCTTTACACACAGGAGGTGCTTAACTTTACAATTCATTTTTTTCTACCAATTCAACATGTTTTAAACACCTGCTGTGGGTCAAACATTATGCTAGGCCTCAGGGAGGCAATGACTAAAGAACAGAAACAAAAACAAAAAAATCTCAAACAGTTCTTGCCTTCAAAGAACTTAGATTCTTTTTTTTTACTTTTTTTAAAATTTAAACAAATGCTTTATTAACTTCTGTTTTACATCATTTATTTCTGCCAGATTTTGAGTTACAATCATGCCCCCCGCCCTGTTTTTCCCCTACCTGCCCTCCCAGAACAGCAGTCCCCCAAGATATCACTTCCTCCAATCTGCTCTCTCCTATATCATTTCTCCTACACCCTTCGACTTTTCCATTAGAGGAAGGTGAATCTTTGTGTCCCAATGCCTGCACATCTTATCTCCAAATTACAAGCAAAAGAGTATTAATAATAGTATTTATGTATATTTGAAACATTTAATCTTAAGACCTTGAATTTCAGATCCATTTCCTTCCTCCCTTGTCACCCATTCCCTCTGGGGAGATAAGTAATTCAGTATATGTTGTACATGTCTAGCTATGCAAAACATTATCATAGTATATATATTGTACAAGGCTGCTTATAATTCCCTCCCACTCATCCCACCCCCCACCTGGTCTATTCCCTACATGATCCTGTCCCTCTTCTATAGTGGGTACTTCCAACCTCCCCTCACCCCAAGGATGCCCTCCCATCCATCATCCCTCCTCTCATCCCCCTTCCCCCTATCCTGCTGCAGGTTGAGATATCCCATTTAGTATGTATGTCATTCTCTCCCTGAACCAAATTCAATGAGAATGTGGTTTTGCCTTTTTGCCTTCCTATTCTCCCCCTCCCTTGCAACCACTTCCCCTTGCTTCTTCTACATGAGATAGTTTACCCTACCCTGTCTCTCCCCATCTCCTCTTGCCACTTTCCTCTCTCACCTCATAATTTCATCCCTTGAGTATTCTCCCTTCCCAACAAATTCAACCTATGCCCTCTATCCATGTATAACTGTAACCATATACACACACATTCACATATGTATTCATATGACCACACACCCTTCTTCCATTATTTTCATAGTGAGAAAGATATCATCAGTCCCAGTTATTGCTTTTCCATATAGGAATGTAAATAGTTCAACTTTGATAAGTTCCTTTTGATTTCTTTTCCTGATTACCTTCTCAGGCATCTCTTGCTTCTTGTGTCTGGATGTCAAATTTTCTATTCAATTCTGGTTTTTTCCTCAAGAATGCTTGAAAGTCCTCTATTCCACTGAATGACCATATTTTCCCTGAAACAAAATACTCAGTTTTGCTGGGTAGGTGACCCTTGGGTTCATTCCCAGCTCTTTTGCCCTCTGGAATATCATATTCCATGCCCTTCAATCCCTCAGTGTAGAAGCTGCCAGGTCCTGGGCTATTCTGATTGTGTTTCCACAATATTGAAATTGTTTCTTCCTGGCTGCTTGGAGTATTTTCTCCTTGATCTGGGGATTCTGGAACCTGGCTATAATATTCCTGGGAGTTTTCTTTTTGGGATCTTTTCAGGAGGTGATCGGTGGATTCTTTCAACCTCTATTTTGCCCTCTGGATCTAAAACATCAGGGCAATTTTCCTTGAGAATTTCTTGAAGGGTGATTTCTAGGTTCTTTCATTGATCATGGCTTTCAGGTAGTCCAATAATTTTTAAATTGTCTCTCCTGGATCTATTTTCCAGGTCAGTGGTTTTTCCCATGAGATATTTCACATTGCCTTCTAATCTTTCATTTGTTTGGATCTGCTTAACAGCATCTTGATTTCTCATAAAGTCATTAGCTTCCATTTGCTCCAGTCTAACTCTGAAGGAATGAATCCCCTCAGTGAACTTTTGAGATTCTTTTTCCATCTGGCAAATTCGACTTTTTAAGGCATTCTTCTCCTCATTGCCCTTTTGGGCCTCCTTTGCCATTTGAGTTAGTCTATTTTTTAAGGTGTTGTATTCCTTAGTCAGGCTGTTGACCCTCATTTCATACTTTTCCTGCATCCTTCTATCTTTCCAATTTTTCCTCCACTTCTCTTATTTGATTTTTAAAGTCCTTCTTAAGGTCCTCTATGGCCTGCAACCCGCTCATGTTTTCCCCTGGGGCTTTTGGAGCAGGACTTCTGACCTCACAGTCCTTTTCCCCCATGCTTCGACCCTCTTTGCCCCCAAAATAGGAGTCTAGGGTTGCATTTTTCTGTTTAATTTGTTTCCTTTGCCTTGGCATGTTGCCACTTAATTACTTGACTTTTGGGCTTGTTGCCACAGTATGGCTTTGTGGCCAGATAGGGAAATTTTCGTCCCTAATGTGTGGGGGGGCACCTTGATCAGGGAGGTTAAAGCAAGAGCGATTACCCCCCAAGACTGATCGATTACCCCCCAAGACTGGTCGCTGGATCTCCCTATAGTTTGCAGGGCAAGAGCTGCAGCTGCCTCTGAAAACTACAAAATGGCGTGTCTCATCAGCGGCTTCTAGCCCCCAGGGGAGGAAGCCAACGCATTCCCCAAATACTGGTCCCAAAATCCATAGCGCACTAACCTCTCACTTTGTCCTAGGCATGTCTATGTTGATAATTCTGGAATCGCCACAGCTGCTGGTGTTCTGGGGTCCCTCCAGCCGGCTGCTGGCCGGGCCACCCTGGGGCTAAAACCATGACTCAGACGCTCGGCTGTGCTTGGCTCCCTGCGCTCTGCACACTGCGCTGCCGGCTCCCAGACCACTGCACTGGTCCTTCCTGCAGGGC
Source organism: Gymnobelideus leadbeateri (assembly GCA_011680675.1). Classification (NCBI taxonomy): domain Eukaryota; kingdom Metazoa; phylum Chordata; class Mammalia; order Diprotodontia; family Petauridae; genus Gymnobelideus; species Gymnobelideus leadbeateri. Next base: position 77,448 of record WOXC01010508.1, read on the forward strand.
TGCTGGGCTGTCCTCAGCAGGAAGTTAGCTTCTCTGTGTCGTTCTGTGGGTGCTGGGGCTCCAGAAGTTGTTCAGAGTCCCCTTTTACATAGTTTGGAGGTAATCTCAAGAACTTAGATTCTTTTGGAAAAATAATATATACAGGGTAGCTAGGTGGCACAGTAAATAGAGCAACTGCCCTGGAGTCAGGAGTTGTAAATAATATAATAAATTAGCATAAGTTGTATATTATAATTAATAATTATAAATTAATACAATAAATACAATTTAGTTATGTGATATAATACATAACTCATATAATTAATGCAATAACTAATATTGTTAATTTTATTTTGTAAATATTTACTATATTATAAACATATGAATATTATACCAAATGTATTTAACAATAAATATATTAAATGTACAAATAAATATTATACCAAATATGTAAATGTTATATTAAATAATCCAGCAACAAATATCATATTAAAATGCAAATAAATGTTATGTTAAATATACAACTATAAATACTTTTTGGTTCCAGTTAATGAATAGTATGTGTCTAATGAGAACAGTGTGAAGCTTAAGGGGGAGCTCAGATAAGGTTTCTTGGAGGAGTGGGCTGGGTTGTGAAGGAAGGTGGCTTTCAAATGGGTCTTCATATATGTGTTTTGCCTGCATGTAATTAATGTAAGAATGAAGCATCTTGCCAGTGTTGCATAAGCTCTCCCTGGTTGCACTAGCACAACACTGAACAGTACCAGATCCTCGCCTTTCTCTAGGAACACCACGTCATTGCAAAGGTCTTATCCAGAACAAACAGAAACCATGGTAACTCCTCCTTAGTCAATCACATCTCCGCTACTGTTCTCGCCTGATAACTCGCCTGATAGCTCATCATCACTTCCTTCTGCAGGCACTGAGCGATAATGGGCCCTGTACCAGACTTAAACAGTGGGGAAGTAATCCCTCCCACTCCTCCTACAGTCACTCACCCACTCGGCATATGTTTTAAGTGCCTACTGTGTGCAAGCCCAGTGTGCCTGGAGAGATGCAAAGTTGGGAAAATGTATGGTCTCTGCCTTTACTGAACTCACAGATAGAGTATAGGTGAGACAAGCAGAGTCTGAGACTTGGCCATGCTAGCTATGATTACCGGCACTGCTGGGAGGAGATATACCCAGGATTAGAACCCAGCATTTCAGACCCGAGGTTCAGTGCTCCTTCAGAATTAGATAGCAACACAGATCACACACACACTGCTTAGGGGAGCATCCAGTGTTCCTGTGTACCTTTTATGTGGCCTGGCATACATTTGGGTTCAGTCAGTGACAGAGTCTAAGTCATTGATGGAATTGGAATATGGGTGGATAGGGAGAAGCAGGGAAGTATAGACCCTAGGAAACCAGAAGCCATAGCTGGGGGGAGGGGACAGCTGGGGCTACCCTGAGAAGAGGAAGGGAAATCCTCCTGTGGGGACCTTGGGGTAGGAGGACTAAGTCTGATAGATGGTTAGGCCTTTTCTGTTTCCACTCTGGGCACGTGGCTACGGTAGGGATTCACTCCCTTAGGTCTCCCGCCTTTTTGTGATTTGAAAAGAAATACTCCCTAAAGTAAAATCTATTTGATCTCTGTTTTTCCTGAGGCCACTGTGTACAGTGTAACATGCCATTTTAAAATCCCAAACTGAGGATTTAACTGCAAGTTTGGTTCAGCAAATGCCTGGGTTTCTAGCGTTTTGACTATCAAAGAACTGATATTAGTGGGTCATAGGTTGTATCTGGAAAGGGGTGAAAAACTAAGAAAAACCAGAGTATTAAAGTGCTATGAGGGGAGGACACTATGATTGGAATTTCCTGAGCTAATATCTGATTCTGTCAGTTCATCTAATTCCTCAATTCTATCAGCTGCCCTTTTGGTACAGCTGAAAGAGACCTGGCCTAGGAATGAGGAGGGCTGCCTTTGAATCCAGGCTCTGGCACCAGCTCTCACTGGGTGACCCTGGCCAGATCACCTCGAAGACCTGCTTTACAAAGCTGTTTCTGGCTCTGACTGGGTGGGTGTTCCTTGATCAGTTACTAAGTACACTCTTTCCCTAATTTTTGCTCAACAGAGGAAGAAACTTGTGGGTAAAAGCAGGACCCAGAATGACCATAACATATTTTAATAGAGTTGGGGAGCTGGGTGAGGGGTGAGGGTGAATCCTTAGAAGGCATGACCCCTTCAGGCATCACAAAGCAAGGGGGTGGGGGAGTTAGTGCAGGGAAGAGAGAGACAGAGACAGAGACAGAGAGACAGAGAGAGACAGAGAGACAGAGACAGAGACAGAGAGACAGAGACAGAGAAAGAGAGAGACAGAGAGATAGACAAAGAGAGAGACACAGAGAGAGGGAGAGGGAGAGAGACAGAGAGAGAGAAAGAGAGAGACACAGAGAGAGAGAGACAGAAAGAGAGGAGAGGAGAGAAAGAAAGAGGAGAAAAGAGGAGGGGGAGGGGAGGAGAGAGAGAGAGAAACAGAGAGAGAGAGAGACAGAGAGAAACAGAGAGAGGGACAGAGAGACAGAGAGAGAGAGACAGAGACAGAGATGGAGAGACAGAGAAAGAGACAGACACAGAGAGAGACAGAGAGACAGAGAGAGACAGAAAGAGACAGAGAGACACAGAGAGAGAGAAAAAGAGACAGAGACAGAGAGATAGAGAGAGACACAAAGAGAGAGACAGAGACAGAGAGACAGACAGAGAGAGACACAGAGAGAGAGACAGAGACAGAGAGACAGAGAGAGGGACAGAGAGACAGAGACAGAGAGAGGGACAGAGAGACAGAGAGAGACAGAGAGATAGAGAGACAGAGAAAGAGAGAGGCACAGAGACAGAGAGACACAGAGAAAAAGAGACAGAGACAGAGAGATAGAGAGAGACACAGAGACAGAGACAGAGAGATAGAGAGACAGAAAGAGAGAGACACAGAGAGAGACAGAAAGAGACAGAGAGACACAGAGAGAGAGAGACAGAGAGAGAGAGGAGAGAAGAGGGGGAGGAGAGAGAGGGAGGGAGAGAGAAAGAGGAGAGGAGAGAAGAGAGAAAAGAGGGGAGGGGAGGAGAGAGAGAGAGAGAGAGAGAGAGAGAGAGAGAGAGAGAGAGAGAGAGAGAGAAAGATTGCTCTTTTTTTTTTTAAGAGAAAGAAACATACTGGCTCAAGGACGGCTGTACAATCTAGATTTAGATTTGCAGGCACTGAGTGCTGGGAATGTATCCAGAACATTGATAAAAATGTATCAGTGGCAAAGGGGATGAAGGAATGCAGTGGGGGGTTGGGGAGAGAAAGGGAATCAGGTGATAGAGCTGAATAATTCAGTTTTGCCTTTGAAGAAAGAAAAAAGGCTCTTTGGCCTGAGTTTTCCTATTGCTCGTCTACACTGATTGAATTCACTAATAACTAATAGCTCAATGTTAAGCTTTGCTCTGTTTATGTTAACACAGCCACAAAGAATAGGTATGCAGTTTGAGGCTATAGTCATAGTATTTTTTAATTAATTAATTAGTTTTAGGCAAACAAACTTTGAGACATAGTCTATACTAGGGGTGGGGAACCTTTGACCTCGACGCCACATGTGGCCCTCTAGGTCCTCAAGTGTGGCCCTTTGACTGAATCCAAACTTCACAGAGCAAATGTCCTTAATAAAGCAATTTCATCTGTAAAACTGGGACTCAGTCAAAAGGCCACACCCAAGGACCTAGAAGGCCACGTGTAGCCTTCAATCCGAAGGTCCCCCACCCCTGGTCTATACAAATAAACACAGTCATGTACAATAACCTCACATGTTGGCCATGTTTGAACTCATGTTTCCTTCTACACTTCTACTTCTGCCCTCTTTGGGCAAAGTGCTTCATCATGAGTGTTGGGGAGACCTGGGGAGTCCCTGCGTCCACCACAATTCACTACGACATTTGATCTTCACCGTGACTCTGTGGGCTGAGTAGGATAGGTATTATGAAACCTGTGAAAATCCCTGCCAGCTCCCCATCTTACAGTTTTATGGATGAGGAGAGTGAGACTTGGAGTAAGGCAGTGGGTTGCCCAAGGTAACCCAGCTCATTAGTAGGAGAGCTGGGGCTAAAATCTCAGGTCTCTTGATTCCCCTTTTGGGCAATGACCAAAAGGGAGGACTCAAATAGCATGCTGAAGTGATGTGTCTGGCTGGTTAATTCCCCTTATTTTTCAGTTCTTTGCTACTACAAAAGGGCTAATAGAAATATTTTTGTACACATGGGTCATTTCTTTGATCCATTTGGGGTTACAGACCTAAGTCACAGTTTAATGATTGGGGGGCATAGTTCCAAATCTCATGCCAGCATGGCTGGACCAATTCCCTGCTCTACCAGCAGTGCATTCATGTGCCTATTTTCAGTGGCTCAGCACCCTGGGCTTCCTGGGATGGGCCTGCTTTCCCACTCAAGTGGCTCATTTCTCAACTTTGAGTCCAGGGATTCTGTTCTTTCCTCTACACCATACTCATGTTACGGCCTCCTATGTGAAGACTCGACTCAAAAAGCCTCTTAGAGAAATCTCCAGTGATACTAATCCAATACAACACAAATTTGTCATCCTAAATCCTTCACCCCAGGGCATTACAAAGTTAGACAAAGGCACCTATCCCCTCTCATAGCATTTGTGAACTAACTCTACACTGGTTTCATTTAAGGGGTTTAGAAACTGACTCTATTCCAAGTATCCTCTGAAGGAAAGAAAGGCAGCTTGCTTCTCATGATCCAGTGTCTTCACTTACTTCAATACCACGTAATGGTGCTGCTGTTTATCTTGACTTTTTTTCCCAGCTGCAAACCTGTCTCTTGTTCTTGGGCAAGTCAGAGGTAGTGGGAGAAGAAACTTAAAATTTCAGATCTTTTTCATATTTTTTTTTTGCTTTTTGGAGCGGGGAGGGCAGAGCAATTGGAATTAAGTGACTTGCCCAAGGTCACACGGCTATAAGTGTTAAGTGTCTGAGGCTGGATTTGAACTCAGGTCCTCCTGACTCCAGGGCTGGTGCTCTATTCACTTTGCCACCTAGCTGCCCCTAAGATCTTTTTCTTTAATGGGAATCCCAACCTGCAGAACTACTGGGGAAAGACAAATTTCTTGGCCAAAGGATTTCATTATTTTGTATCTTTAGGGGTGAGTATAGAAGGAAAAGGGGGGAAATGGCAATTTTGGTTCTGTTCAACTTTTAGGCAAATGTTCAAGTCCCTTCTTATTTAATCTGAAGGTATTCAGCTATCCCTTTCATATAGCTAAGCTACTGTTGGCTATGAGTTGGTGGCCATTTGGGCCAATAATGATCTCATTTCTAAGGCCAAAGAAGAATCTTTGATGCCCTTCAGGATTTGCCTTCTGTGGGCATGAATAAGACATAGGAACTTGGGGTTGGCTGAGGCTTGGTCTTTTTGTTGTTCAGTTATTTCAGCTGTATCCATCTCTTAGTGACCCCATTTGAGGTTTTCTTGGCAAAGCTACTGGAGTGGTTTTGCCATTTCCTTCTCTAGGTCATTCTACAGATGAGAAAACTGGGGCAAACAAGAATGAGGTGACTTGCCCAGGGTCACACAGCTAGTAAATGTCTGAAGCCAGATTTGAACTCAGGAAGATGAGCCTTCCTGACTCCAAGCCCAACACTCTATCCACCTACCTGCCTGAGGCTTTGTCTACCTGAAACCAAGAAAAGTTTCCTATGCATCACACTGCCAAATCTCTTTGGCCACATTTCACCGGGGATATGCTTCACTGCAGGCAAGAATGGTTTTGTAAAGGAGGTTTCAAAGGGATTGTGTTTGTTGCAATAGCTGAATCATTCCAGGCCATCCAAGAATTACAGAATCTCAAAGCTAGAGCATCCGTACCTCAGAGGGCATCTGGTTTTGCCTTAGCACAAGTGAGTTCACCAACAAGAGGTTGTCCGGACTTCCCCTCCAAGATTTCCAGTGGCAGGGAGTAGCCCATTCCAACTTTGGACAGATCTGATCTCTGCATGTTCTTCCTCCTGGAAGACTAAGAGCACTCTGTCCTGTAGCTTCCTCACATGGTTCTAGTTCTGCTCTCTGGAGACACATAGGACAAGTCCTTTAAGCATTTGATGACGAGGGATCATGTCCCTTCCTTCTACCCCAAGATTTTTCTTTCTCATTTTGAGACAATGTATAACGGGTTTGGGGGGAGTATTTTCTCAGAGCAAGGAAAAGCGATCAGCAGTTTTGAAGGAGTAGAGGGGCAATTGATTCTCATAGTATCCACATCATAACTGGGAAGTTATGATGAATTTCAGACCTACAACCAAAGCCAACCTGGGACATGCCTAGCTCTGACAGCTTCTTCTAGTCCTAAGAAGAGGCAAAGAGAGGGAAACAAGGGGCTTTTCATCATGGGGACCAGAGCTATCACTAGCAATTTATGTCCCTGAGACAAGCTTCATGTGACTGAAGCAAGAATAATGAAAAGCACCTCAAGTCAACTTTTTAAGATAAATTTAGATAATGGTGGTAACAATGGTAGAGATTGATCTCTCACAACCAGAGATCCTAGAAGACAGAAAGGCAACTCCCTGTCAGTGAGGCTTAGGAAGAAAACACCTGTGTTGTAGCAATAGTTGTAAGGAGAGAGTAAACACATAACATCTGGTAGCTTCCTATTTTAACTAAATTTTCTTACAAACTAGATGCTGTGTTCTATGTTCAGTTGTCTCTATGTTGATGAAGGACTGAAAAAGCTGTTAGCACTTTCTAAATGTTGGCATCCTGGGGCAAAGCCCTAGTCACCCTGCCTAAGTTATGGCTCTGTTTTAGAGACAAAGGAAGATTGAAAAACAGAACCTCTACCCAGAATCTCTACCCTTGTTTCTGTGTCTTAATAACAATAACAAAAACAAAAACATGTTCATTAGTGAGAATGACTAGATTTTTAAAGAATATTTTTTTACTTCACCTATCTTTTCCAATGCATCCTTCCAAGAATGCCATTCTATTTAACAAAGAATAGAAAAAAGGGGGAAAATTCAGCAAAACTAGCTATGTCAATGAAAAATTCTGACAACATATGCCATTTGCCATAACCATAGTCCCCCATCTGAGCAAAAAAGAGGAAAACTTATTTGGGGACAAACTTTGCCATTTTAATATTACATCATGAATGTGACAGCATTTTAATCTATTTTTAATCATTTTCATAACAGGAGTCATGGCTCCTCAAGAAACCATGTACTAATCTTTTTTAGCTGAGGATGTTTTCTAGGGAGTCCAAAGGTTTTGGTATAAGACCCACTGAAACTTCTGACTTCCACCAGCATTACTAAATGATTCCTTTGTGCTGACACATACCAGGCTGGCTGCTGACAGCCAAGAGATGAAAAAGGAACCCATTTCTATTCCTGCCTTCTAGGAGCTAGCATTCTAACAGACCACAGAAAATGAACTGTGCACAAATGAATCTGATTCATAGTTGACTGGGATGGTCTGCAATGGAGAAATCCAGACAAAAGTGCTCTAAGGAAAATTGAGGCGAGAAATAGCATTTTCATCTGGAGATTTGGGGATGTACCCACCCACTAGGCTCGGGCTGGGTCTGATTACTGTACTATGATATATGACCTGGTTGAATGACAGCTATTCTTTCTACAATTGTTTAATGGCTATTCCTAAAGTGGGCAACACTGCCATCTGTAGGTGCTACAACAGTCCATGGTGGGGGGAGGGGGGTAGTAACCTGGTGCAATTGGCCAGTGTTGAATAAAAATAAAGGGATGGCAGAAGCATAAAGAAAAAAGAGAAGAAAATTTTGAAAACCCTTTTGTACATGTTTCATCTGTTGTGTGACAGAGTTAAAGTCATGATGATTACATTATTTTCCAAATAAACACACAAAATCCAAGTTATAATCAATCAGTAGTCAAGTCCACTGACAGGTCTTAACAAGCAAGTGTTGGCAGGTGAGCTTGTGCATGGTCAGGAAGTCCAGCATGCATTGGCAAGAAAATGTGTGTGTGATGACTTGTTTACAATATGATACTATGTGGTTATGTGATGTAATATTGCATCATGAAAATTCCAATGCAGGAAAATCCCCACAAATTTACAATAGGTTACTAAATTTAAGATGCATCTTTTTAAAAAATATATTCTATATTTTTTAAATGATACAAATTAAAAAAAACATGAATGGGTTAAAAAAAAGTAGATTTCCAGGGGGTGCTGAGTAATTTTGTTTTTTGAGGGCAATTGGGGTTAAGTAACTTGCCCAAGGTCACACGGCTAGGTTTTTGTTTGTGTGTGCGTTAAGTGTCTGAGGCCGGATCTGAACTCAGGTCCTTCTGACTCCAGGGCCACCGCTCTACTCACTGCGTCACCTAGCCACCCCGTAATTTTGTTTTAAAAAAAGGAGGCAGTAGGTCAAATAAATTTGGGAACCTTTGGTCTAATGGCAAAAGGGCCACCCAGATTATTCACTTGTTTATATGTAGATGTTAATAAGAAGCCAGGACTCAATGGCTTTTCCCTGAGGCAGCACAAGAAATTATCCAGATGATATAGAGCCAAAGGAAAGAAAAAAAATGATTGGTGATAAGGAACATGGGTTTGGGATGAAGTTCTGTAGACCTGTTATCTGTGTTGCCTTGATTTCCCAAATGCTGCTTTTATATTCTACTTTGGTCAATACAGATAAGTAAGAATGACTGTAGAGGGGAACTATCCTGAATAATCTCTTTGAATCAGATTTAAGGGACTTTGGAGGTCATTGAGTTCAAGCCTCTAATTTTACAGATGAGGATACTGAGGAGCATTTAGTGACTTGTCCCAGGTCACATGTGACTCCAATGCCTCATCCACTCACCATTCCATTCTTCATGGGATTACATTTCTGCCTTTGTCACCTCTGAGCAAATCGTTTTGGGCTGTGAAATGAAAGGCCTTTAAAAAAAATTTTTTTAACTTCTGAGTAGGTGTTAAAAAAAAAACCCGGCAGATAGTGAAACTTAGGATAATAAAGCTGCTCAATCATTTATCTTTCTAAAGGATTTAGTTAATAGATAGCTCATGGCTCACAAAGCTTGCCGGGATCTGACATGGAGTATCATAATATTATGATATGAAACAGTGAGACCTACTTCATTATCAACTTACCTCCATGGTATGGCAGAGAGAGGCGTTGGAGCATAAAGAGCCCCGCGTCAACGTGGCAGAGCTAAAACGGGACTTGGCAATTACTGCACTCGTGATTCACCGCGGCCTTCATTGTGAAGGGAAGAGACAGCATAAATCAGCCCCAGTAATCACAGGGTTTAAAATTAGTCAGTTACTATTAGTTACTATTAACTCTTCTCGGGGAGCAGATGCTGAAGAGTCAGGGAAGTGAAAGGTGTGGCCCATTTGAAATCCAGGTTCAAAGTTACTCCCTCGACTGTGCTCCCAGAGGGAGCATCTGGAGTTCATCTGCTACCTTTTTTCCTTCTTCATTTTCTTTTTTGGTCCTGATGAGGGTTTAGGGGAACCCACTTGCAATGTCACAGGTGGTCTGATCATTTGGATGATCGACATTTTAAAAGGTAACCCGGCTTTAGATACTTGTAAGCTGTGTAATTCTGGGTGAGCCATTCAGCCTCTCCTTGCCTCAGTTTCCTCATCTGCAAAATGGGGGTAATAATAGGCTTCCCTCCCAGGGTTGTTGTGGGGATGAAATGAAGATAGTAATGTTAGCGCCATATAAATGTTAGCTATCATCAGTCATCGTCCTCATCATCGTCATTACTCGCAGCCCCTCCAAAGGTGCTTTTTAAAATGTCTCCTACTACAAAGCAGTATATTTCCTGGGACTTGCTTTCTGGTTTTTGTCTGTTTGTTATTTTGGTTTTTGCATTAATTTTGCTTTTGCAGGTGTTTCCCTGCCCATCCCCAGGTAAAGGATTAGAGGTTCAGGACCCCTTTTAAGAAAGCCACTCCCATTCTCAGGACCCTCTGACTGATATTTTTATTAGGTTTTAGGCACAATATCTCCATAATGAGACTAACTGGCCCCATTTTGTAGATAAAGAAACTGAGATACCAATGCGGAACAGCTTGCCCAAGGACACCAAGCAAAGCAAAGATACGGGGATAAAAAGCTTCATGTGATTTTGTCTATTGGATTGGTGTTTGTGGGCATGGAGTCTCTCATGTTTTCATAAATCTGAACTTGGGAACAGAGTTTCTTTTTTTGTTCAGGGGAGGGGTATAGTTTACTTTGTTGTTGTTGGTTTTTTTTAATGCTTAGAGTACTTGCTGTTGAAAAAGTAGATATTTTAGTTTGAAGTCGATATTTTTAGAATAATAGAATTTTAGAATAATAAAAGCCTGAAGTGCTGGGAAGTAAAGTCACCTCTGTTTTTTTTTAAAGTAGACACCTTCTCTATCAAGGGGCTGAGGTACTGGAGGCTGTATCTACATGAGACTCCTTCCCTCTTCACTTAGCTAGAATTGACCAGACTACCTGCTTGCTGGGATGTGACCTGGTGCATCTGCCTTCAGCCAGCAGGCTTAGTGCCAAGGTCCCTGCCACCATTCTTCTTCTGGGAGCCCTGACAGACAGAGCAGTATGCCTTTTGCTGAAATCCTCCCCATCCTTCAAGGCCCAGCTAAAATGCCCCTTCCTCCCCCTCAGCCAGATGTAAGCTTTCCTTCAGAGTTCCTATCTGTATTGTGTATCTTTCCTTTTCTTCCCCCACATTGTCTTTTTAGTTGTGAACCAAATCATCAACAAACACAAACATTTCATAATGCAGAGGGATGATGGACTAGAGCAGGGGTTCTTAACTCAAAATTCATGAACTTTTCATATGTGTGTGTGTATAGATGGATATATACACATATAAAATATTATCTAATAATCAAATATTATTTTATATACAAATAAATATTTCTAAATGAATTTATATTTATATATTTCTAAATAAAATACTTAATATATAATATTTATATATAAATATATCATGCTTACATATTTATATTATTTAGATATTACATATTTATATGTAATATACACTGTAATTCAGTATAATTAGTTTCCTTTATAATTATATGTATTTTACTTTATGCTTTAAAAATACTCTGAGAAGGGTCCTGTAAGCTTCACTAGACTTCTAAAGGGGTCTAGTATACCACTAAGTTTAAGAACCCCTGGACTAGAAGTACAGGCTTAGATAGACATTTTCTGACATGGTAAATGGGTTTTTATTTTTCATGACTCTATGTATCTCTTACAAGAGAGGGCTCCTATTTGGAGAAAGGGGAATATGAAGTAGTAGGTAGCGATAGATGAGGTGGGGGGGAAGGGGCATCAGATACTGTGCATCTTTCTTTTTAAAATACATATAAATGAATATCTTTTTAAATTAATAAATTGATATCTTTCATTTATATATCACTTTTATTTTTGCTATTGCTCCCAAAACCCTCTCCCGGAGAGCAAACCATCATAAGAAAGAATAAAAAAAGAGGAGGAATGAGTTTATCAAACTTAACTAATATATTGGAAAAAAATCTGACATTATATTTAGAGCTCCATACCCAATGTGCCTATCTCCTCAAAGTAACAAGGAGAGGGACCTTCTTATAGACCTCTTTTGGGGCCAGATTTGGTTATCATACACCACAGCATTCAGTTTTGATTGTTTTGTGGTCATATATGTTATTTTCCTGGTTCTATTTACATTGCTTTGCATCAGTTCACATAAGTCTTTTTGGGCTCCTTGGTATTCAATTTGTCCTTTCTTATGTAATAACACATTAATATTTCTTTACATCCATGGACCACAGTTTAATTACCCATTCTCCAATCAATGGCCATGATGCCTTGGGTTTTTAGAGAAGGCTGCTACCTGTATTGGTATTGTTTGAAACTTGAGCTTCATAGATTTCAAATGAACCTCTCAACAAAGACAGACTGTTCAGAGTTCCAGTGCTTGCTATCCCAGGAGGGTGGCATCTCTTACTCAATAAGAGACCAGAAAATGTTTTGTCATTTTTCTGCAAGATGACCCTTTTCATATAAATGGAATGAGAGATTCATGGTAGAAACAGACAATTAGAATCTATTTCCTCATCTTTTGGAATAAAATGCATTGGACCATTGTGAGATCTAAGTCTTCTAATAGACCCTGAGACTCAAGGTATGCACTGACTGCTGTATTCAGGACATTTGTACATTGAGGGCAGACTTCATTATTTGCCAGAAAAGATAATTTTTCACCCCTTAAAGAAAAACTCGTGAGGGTCTTAGAATGACTAATTGTTTTTGCCAGACTAGTGAGGGGCAAGTATGGTGGGTTGGGAAGACTCAAGACTTAGGAAGTCAGGAAACTTGGTTTCATTCATCTTAAGATCACACCCACACAGACCAATTTAGAGCTAGAAAGGACAATCCTCGTCCTGCCCCATATCATGACCTTGTGTGTGACCTTGGGTAGGTCATTAAATGTTTCTGACTTATAGATTGCTTATCTACAAAATGAGAGTATTGGGCTAAATCAGTGATGTCAGACTCAAATAGATATGGAAACCATCCCTACAGGGCTGCATATTCACCTAGAAAATCACCTATAAACATTACCTATGTTGTACTGTATTTTAATTTGTTTTGCTAAATATTTCCCAGTTACATTTTAATCAGGTTCCAGACATGTTACTCAGGAGTGTTGTGGGAGCAGTATGTTTGATACCTCTGGCCTAGATATAGGTGAAGGTGTAAGCCTATGATTCTGGATAAATGAAAACCCAGTATTCTCAAGTAAAATATGCAAAAAAGGACTTCTCCAAGAATTCTTCAGCCTCATCTACTCCCTTTACCCCTTCAAACAGGGCATCTGAAATATTGTTCTTCTCCAGCCCTACCCCCATTGTCCCCACCTTCCCTCATCTTTTTTGGTGGAAAAAAAGCTATAAATGAAATGTCACAAATCAGAAAGCAGGAAACCCGCCTTTAATGAGGAAAAGGCTGTCAGTGCCATTGTAAAGAAAAAGTGGTTTAAAAAAAAAATAGGCCATTGGGTTAGAAAGCAGGAAATCTGCAGACTGTGGGTTTTACTTGGAATTTCTTCTGGTGGCCAAAGATAAGATTGTTAACCCCTTTCTCTGCTGACAGTCCTACGTGCTCAATTAGACCTTCTGTTTCAGTGACCTATGGGGACTGTCATTTAACTATTTCTAGTCATGGCAGAGCCAACCATCATCATCATTGTAATTATGGGAGCATCAGGAGAGGCCTCTTTCTGTGGTTCTTCCTGATTCCTTGCCCTCGTTCCCCATGTCCTCCCACAGCTCTGTATACAGTACACTTGGATTCTCTATATGGAAGGTTTGGTGGATATCAGAGCAACATTTGCTTTTCGGACAGCGTAGTTCATCCTGGTCTAGCTGCCTCTTCCCCATCTCTCACTCCACTGGGACACCAGAGCCCCAGCCTCAGGCCTTTTAATCACCACCCCCTACCTTGCTGTCTCCCAGGGGTCATAGGATCATAGATTGGGAGTTGAGAGATCACCTAGTTCAACCCCTTCATTTTATAGAGGAAGAAACTGAGGCCCAGAGAGTTTCTGACATTCCAAGGTCACGCAGCTAGTAAATGGCAGAGCCAAGATTCAAACTTTGGTCCTGTGAATCCAGATTCCATAATCCTTCCACTGCCCCATGCTGCTTGACCAGAAGGGAGTTGGCAGGAAGGGCTCTCCATTGTTGGTCTTGTTTATGTTACGACCGATGAATCAATAGGAAACTTGGGTGTTTCACTGTCTGGATTTGTAGGGGCAGGAACATTTTAGAGGCATGGATGGTGCTCACGTGACCGATATACTCTAGAAGATATAGCTTTGCCAAAATACCCGTTATCTCTGTGCCCAAACTCTGAAGTCTGTCGATGCCCAGTGTCAAATGCCTGGGTATGTTTGTCCCCTGGATCATGGCGGATGCTTGGAAGGCAGGTGTTTGCCCATTTCAAAGGGTCTTTCTTTAGGGCTACAGGGAAGTTACTAGACAAAAGTTTCTTGGGAAGGTTGTCAGGAAAGCAAGGACCTCATGTGTTATTTTGCAGCAGGCTTGAGCTTTAGAGCAAGCTGCCAAACTGGGCCTGCTTGGACCTGAGCTAGACAACTGTTAGAACTTGTTATTGGCTATGCTATTCTAGGTTCAAGTGCCTTGGATATAACTGAACAGATATTTCCTGTGTAGCTACCATGTATAGGGTATGGTGAAGATGCATGGGAGATACTCCTAGCTCCTGGAGACGGTAAGGGTTGGAATGAAAGAGGCATGCAGGTAACTTTAATAGAAGACAGAATGTATGATAAGACCTTGAGAGGTACAAGGTGCTATGGACATTTGTAGGAAAGAGAGATCACACCTCCCACTTGTGATGGGAGGCAGGGATCAAGGAAGGCTTGGTGGAAGAGGGAGGATTTGTGCTGCGTCTTAAAAGGCTGGATAGGATTTCATTAGTCAGAGATGGGAGGGAAGCAGCATTCTGGATAAAGACAATGGCGCGAGCAAAGGAAAAATGCAGGTTGTGTTGAAAGAGCAGCCTGCAGTCCAGTTAGACTAGAATGGAGGGTTATGAAAGCCTTGAATGGGGATCCCAGGTTGAATGGGGTCGTGCAGTGTGGGGCCTTAGCAGTAGCTGAATCCAGAGCCTTTATTTTACAGATGGGTAAAAATCCAGGAACATTAAGTAACTTCCAGAGTCACAGAAGAAGTTCCTGACCGAGCCAGGGTTTGAATTCAGGTTATGTGATTACAAATTGTGTGTTCTTTTATTTTATGTTGTGGAATACTTTAAACTTTATCCATTATCCACCAGGGAGCCATCAAAGGCCTGTGGGCAGTGTGGAGTGGTGAGCTGTGATGATGGGGATGTATGGGATGTCTTGGGCAGGCAGGGCAACTGGCTAGTCTCCTCTGGTGGTCTAGGTGAGGAGAAATGAGGGCCTTGATGAGTCTTAGGATGAGTGAGGGGACTAGCACACTGGCTAATGGTTCACAGGGGGTAGGGAGCATGTGGCCTTGAGGCCGTGAATCTGGAATGTGTTTGTCAGGAGCTCTCTGTCCTCACATGGCCACAGGGTACCTGTAGAGATTCTGTAGAGTGTGTATGTGTATGGGTCACTAATCTACACAATGGGATTCTCCATGGGCAGCATATTGACTTGGTTTTTAACTGTAATATTATCTAGGTTTTAATGTATTTTTATTTATTTTGTTAAACATTTCCCAATTATTTTTAAATGTAATTGATGACAGAGGTGGAGGGGAGGGGGGCTCCAGCTCTGTCTGGCTTTAGAGAACCCAAGAGAGCTCTGTCTGTACTCTGGGGATGCTGAGAAAGGGAGTCACTAGGCCATCAGTGCTGGTTTCCCACCCTTGCATTAGGCATTAAGCCTGGAGTGTGGTGACGTCCAGATGAGATAATGAATCCGAGGCACTTTGCAGACCTTAAGGCTTTATCTAAATGCCAGTTATCATTATTATTTTTAATATTACTGTTAGCCTCCAGTGTGGCGATAGGATCATTCCCTGAGCCTTTCACTGTACCCCTGCTGAGCTCAAGCTATGTTTATAAAATAGTACACAGTGTGCTGGTCAGTGTTTAACAACCAGGCTCTCCAGGGGGGGAAATGTGTGCATACAGATCTTTAAGCTTAATATGCATTATTAACACTTTTAAAAGTCTAGACAGTCAACCAAACGATAAATCAAGCCGTGATTTGTATCCATTGCTGATTTCCAGTCTGTGAATGCTCATAATGAAAATTTAACGCTGGGCTTTGGTAAGCCTGTGTGAGCTGGCCCCAGCACACCCCTGCATTAAAGCCAATGATACATTATCCTCGATAGGCCCTTCCTTGCAGGGAGACGAGAGTTTCCTCTCCTAGAGGAAGCTGTGGCAGCTGTCCCTTTGTGTAAATTGCTAATTTAGATTAATGTATATTTATTGCACTTTCAGTGGGGTTGGAGAAAAAGGAAAACTGAAAACTTGTTAAGCATAAAACTTCTGGTTTTGAGGATGGGGAGGGTTTCTGATGTTGGAGGCGGGGACATTACCCTTATCTCCCTTGTTTTAAACCTGAATGGGCAGGATCCAGAAGGGCCTCCCAGACTCACCCAGATGGACCACAGGGCCATCAGAACAGTGCTCTGAGGCAAGAGGTCAGTAGTTTTCTCAAGTGTGAAACACATCACATCGGATGCTGCAACAACCTGCCAGGTTGAAGAAGAAACAAATAATAATAGCTAGTGTTTCTATCGTGTGCTAAGGTTTGCAAAGTGATTTATAGATATTATCTCATTTTATCCTCACAGCAGCCGTGGGAGATAGGTGCTATAATGATTCCCTTTTTGCAGATGAGGAGACTGAGGCAGGCAAAAGTAAAATGACTTGTCCTGGGTCATGTAGCTAGTGTCTAAATTCATCTCCTCCTGACTCCAGGCACATTGCTGTATCCATTCCATCACCTAACAAATGGCCAACCTTATGACCAGCATTAGGGGTGACCTGGCACTGGGCGTTATTAGTAGTGTCAGTAATGACTTGGTTGATAAGACATCCTTCCCAACCCGGTGGCTATAGTTTTTAGGTACTCTTTGTTTCCTGAATAGTCCCTGTGGGTTTCCTCTCCTTCTGGCTCCGTGTTTTGAAAACTACCTCCACTGGGCACTCTTGTTCAAGGAGCATGGCTTTCCCTAGATGACCCTGGCAGTGGGGAGCCCTAAGGTGTGCTCTGGTGAGGGTGGGTAGAGTGAGGGCACAAAAACGACCCATTGCTGACATCGCTTGACAACCTCAGGGAGTCAAAACGGAAACTTCTTGGCTAACCACTTCTTACCAGCTCTAGACATAGAGATGGTTAGATCCGAAGGCACCTGGTCCACAGCCTCACATATCCACAGGTAAAGCAAAGACTCTCACCGTGGCAGAGTGGAAAGAAGAGACGGACCTGCTAGTCTCGGCTCTGCTTACTCCCTCTGTTATGTTCAGCAAGAGCCAGTCTGAACCTCAGCTTTTTTCATTAGAAAGTTGTTTTTCAGAAGGTTATTCTTGGCGGTCTCTAGGGACCTTTTCAGCTTTAGCAAACTTTCACACTTGTCTTCAGTGAATAATTGATGAGGAAAAGTTAGGTTGTTTAAAACTCTCTTGCTGTCTTCACATATTATCTCTGCTCCAGCCATCATCATCATCATCATCATTAGTCATTTAGCATTTGCATAGCACTTTAAGGTTTGCAAAATATTTTACAAATATCATCTCATTTTTTCCTATGGCAACCCTGGAGTAGATGCTATTATTATCCCCGTTTTTTAGATAAGGAAACAGTCAGGCAGGAGTTAAGTGACTTGCCCAGGGTCACACAGCTAGTAAGTGCCTGGAATAGGATTTGAACTCAGGTTTTCCTGACTTCAGGCCCAGAGCTCTAGCCACTACACCAACCAGCTGACTAATTCTCATCTCTCTCCCATAGCGACCTTGGACTCTGCCCCAGTTCCCATTACTCTGATAGGTGAGCTTTTGCCTATCTTAAACAATATTAGCACTTAGCACAGAGTAGGCACTTTATAAATACTTATTGACCAGCTATTATATTTTCTATACATGTCCACACTATTTAGCCTTCTCATCCCTACCCTTTCCAGCTCTCCGTTATAGACTGTATTCCTTCAATAGAATGTAACCTTGAGGGCAGGTACTGGTTTGCACAGTCACTGTCTCTCTTTCTCCTCTGTCTCTGTCTTTTTCTATCTATCTATCTATCTATCTATCTATCTATCTATCTATCTCTCTTTCTCTCCCTCTGTCTCTCTCTGTCTCTCTCCCTCCCTCTCACTTTCTTTCTCCTTCTTCCTCTCCCTCTCCTTTTCCCTTTCCCCCTCTCTCTCCCCCCCTCCCACTTTCTTTCTCTCCTCTCTCCCTCTTTCCTCCTCTCACTTTTTTCTCTCTCTCTGTCTCTTTTTCTTCCTTACCCTTTTTGGTGTGCTCTGGACAAGATGGTTCTATTTGCTTTTCAACTTCTCAGAGAGAACAGTATATAGATTGGTTGTCACACTTGTTCTTTCTCTAGATACCTTGAATTGGGGCGTGTGGAGGAAAGCTGTGAGCCTGCTTTGCTGTTGGTGTTTCCATGCCCCTGAGAATAGCCCCCAGCAGCCCTGTGTGTAGGAGAAGATGATTACTCAGGCGTGCCTGGAGTTGGGATTCTGGGGGCTCAGCTGAAGTTTCATATTGTTCTCCAGGAACTAGGTCTTGTGTATTTATGGAATTGCAGATTTCATCTGCCAGACTTCAAACCTCAGTCTAGGGCCTAGCAAGCCAGGTGTCTACAGCCTGTGGGGAGCAGAGAGCCAGGGCTACCCTCTTAGTAAGTCAGAGGAATGCAGTCTTCCCAATTTAGTCTTTCCTAGCATCAGCCAGTTGGTCTGCAGGGCTTCTTAAACTTTTCTCTACTTGCGACCCCTTCAGGGCTTCTTAAACTGTGGGTTGAGACCCCATATGGGGTTGCAGTCCACAGCTTAAGAGTCAGGCAGACCTGAGTTTGAATGTGACCTTGGACACTTACTCTCTGTGTGACTCTGGACAAGTCATTTGATTCTTGTGAGCATTGGTAAAATGAGGGAGTGGGACACAATGGCCTCTAAGGCCCCTTCCAGCTCCTGTTCTGTGATCTATTCCTCTGTCTCTGTTACAGTTACCCAGATAATGGGCTCCTGTTCTCCATTTTACTTTTAACATCCACCTCCCACCATTGCAAGAAAGGCTGGCAGGATTTGGGGGTGGGAAGAGAGGCATGTGTAGAGAGAGACCAGTGGTCTGGGCAAGGGCACATTGATATATCTTGACCAGGTCTGGTCAACTTCTTACCCGTTTGTGTTTTTTATAAAGCTTTTCCCTAAAGAATGAATGGGACACACAGAGAGAGAAGGGACAAAGGAGGCAGATGAATATTTTAGAAAGAGACCTGTATAATATCGTTTGTTGATTCAATACGCATTTGTAAAGTGGCTACTTTGTTCGAGACCCGGAGCTGGCTTGGCCCTAGGAAATATGAAAATCATTACATTGACCCTCCTGCCAAGGAACTTCCAGTCCAAGGTGGGGTCAGAGTGAAAGACATGGGCATAAGGAATTATGGAACAAGTAGAATTTAGTAAGTGTAAAGGAGAGGTTGAAATATGTCTGAGAAGTTTGAGGGGAGAGGGGTCTCTTTCTGCTGAGCAAATTAGTGCTGTTTGTAGATTTGTGAGATGATGGATAGTATCACATTCCATGGAAGAGGTGGTGAGTCAGCTGGAGGGAAGGGCAGAAGGAAAGACGGAAAGAAGGAAGGTTGGAAGGAAGAAAGGGAAGAGGGAGAGAAGAAGGGAGGGAAGGAAGGAAGGAGAGAGGAAGAAAAGAAGGATGGAAGGGAAGAGGGAGAGAAGGAGGGAAGAAAGGAAGGAGAGAGGAAAGAAGGATGGAAGAAAGGAAGGGAGAAAAGGAAGGAGGGAGGAAAGGAAGGAAGGAGGTAGAGAAGGCAGGAAGATGGAAGGAAAGCAGGAGGGAAGAAAAGAAGTAGGAAGGAAGAACGGAGAGAGGGAGGAAAGAACCAAACATTTATTAAACACCTACTGTGTTCTAGATGTTGGCCAAGAACTTTAAAGATATTTCATTTGATCCTGACAAAAACCCAGGGAGGGAGGTTTTATTATTATCTCAATTTTACAGTTGAGGAAACTGAGGAAAACAGCAGTAAATGACTTACCCAGAACTACACAGCCAGTCAGTGTCTGAAGCTGGATTTGAACTCAGGTCTTCCTGACTCCAGGTCCAGAACTCTCTCCACTCAGAAGGAGCTCACCTGCCAGGGAGAAGGAGGCTTCAGTAGATGGAGATGGGGGTGGAGGTGGGGTAGGGCAGGATGTTCAGTCTGGGTCTGAGGGGCTGGTGGGAGCATGGAGATAGGAAGAGACAGGTTGAGAATTTTCGAACATAGGTGCACCTGTCAACAAGTCAGCAGGCATTTATTAAGTGCTCACTATGTGCCAGGATTTGCCAGGGTTGGAACCCGGAGAAGAATGAAGGAGTGAACGTGACTGACCCAGGCCCTTTCCTTAAAATGGAGGTGCCAGCAAGAATTGACCAATCAGAGCAGAGGCAGATGATGGACCAGGGAGAGAAGGGTCTTGGGAAAGAAAGAAGTCCAGAGAGCTGGGATCAAAGCCCAGAGAGGAATGAGGGAACAGAATAGCCAGGGCATTTCGAAAAGTGAACGTGGGCCATCCTTGGAGTTGAGCCAAGTGTTTCTCAGACTCTACTGTCTTCTTTTCTCAATCTCTTGCCTTCTCCTGCTTTCTTTGCAAGATCGTTTTTAATACCTTGGTTTGTCCCACAGAGCTGGATGATGTTCCCAACAGGGAGAGTATAGGGAAGAGAGGACAGAGCCAAGGGCAGAACCTTAGGGAACAAGCGATCTGAAGGACTGGGTAAAGGCAAAGACGTAACAAACAGAAGGTACAGCTGAAGATGTAGGAAGAAAACCAGATGTGATGATTTAAAGCAGGTGTCAAACACGGCTTGTAGACAGTATTGGCCTGCACTCCCAAGTACAAAACAGGCTTAAAATGTGATTGGGAAGCATTTAACAAAATAAACAAAAACACAATAGAACATTATGTACGATGCAGTATATATATATATATATATATATATATAAATATATATATAAATACAATCTATGTTCTTCTGAGTCAATGCTCACTCACAAGGATTCTTAGATTCTCATTCTTCAGGGGCCCCTGTTTCTACTTGAGTTTTATGCCAGGGATTTAAAGAGGGAGGAGAAGAGGATATAGGACAGGCTGCTTGACTGTCAAATGCTTTATAAATACAAAGTACATAAAAAAAGATAAGGTTTTGGGACAGCTCAGTGGTGCAGTGAATAGAGCACCTGCCCTGGAGTCAGGAGGACCTGAGTTCAAATCTGGCCTCAGACACTTAACACTTACTAGCTGTGTGACCTTGGGCAAGTCACTTAACTCCAATTGCCCGCCCTTCTGTCCTCCAAAAAAAATAAGGTTTCTCAAGTATGCCAGTGGAATAATATGACATAAGGCCAATTAAGGTAGGTTAGAGCCAGACTCTGAAGGGTTCTCAGTACCCGAGTTTGTGCAGGGTGTCTCAAAGATCTTAGCTTCAAGCTTCAGGAGCTTACTAAGTCTTGCACTAAGACTTTTGGGACACTATGATTTTATTTGGTAGACAGTGGGGATCCATGGAAGGTTTTAGATTAGAGGAGTGACACCCTCAGAGTAGAGAGTCTGGAAGAGTCTCTACAGCTGTGTAAAGGATGAGTAGAGGCCTATTACAGTTGTCCAAGCGAGAAGATATATGGGCCTGAACTAGCATGTTTTCAATGGAAATAGAAAGGAGGTGATGGATGAAAGAGGTGGAAGAACGGGAGCAGAAGGACAAGGTGAGACGAATAGATTAAGGGACTTAGCAGCTGATTGGATGTGGCAGTGAAGAGGAGGGAGGTTTGGAGCCTTGATGAGGAGCATTCATGTTAAAGGGAAGATGGTGAAGAATCAGAGAAGCAAGAGGAGAAACCAATCTCCCTTGGCGTCTGCGAATCGGCTGTGGGAACTGTGCTCACACAGAGGGGGAGATTGGCAGGCAAAGCACAACTTAGGGCAATATGGTCTCATCCCATTTTAATTTCCTGCATTTAAAACATCAGCTACCCAGTTATCTGGATTTGTATAACTATTGTAGGCTGTGCCCATTTGTAGCATAGGACAACACAGTGTGATGTCATGGTGGGGGGGGACAAATGCCAAAGATCCAAGTTCTAGGTACAATTTTGCCACAGAATAACTGTGGATGGTAGGCAAGTCATTTATCCCCTCTGAGTGTCAATTCTTTTTTTTTTCTTTTTGGAGGGCAATTGGAGTTAAGTGACTTGCCCAAGGTCACACGGCTAGTTTTTGTGTTAAGTGTCTGAGGCCGAATTCAACCTCAGGTCCTCCTGATTCCATGGCCAGTGCTCTATTCACCGCACCACCTAGCTGCCCCTGAGTGTCAATTTCTTTACCTGTAAAAAGGGAATATCCTTTCTGCCTTAATTCTGTGTACTCTTAAGGGATGCTGGGAGGACCCACTGTGAGCACGCTCTGTAAACTGTAAAGTGTGCTCTTTGGATGAAGAACTTTTACTGATTTACTCAACAAAACTTTATTATATATTCACTGTTTGCAGAACACTTGATTGGCACTGGGGAGAAAAAAATTTAGATAAGGTAGATATTAGCCTTGATTTCACAGAGTTTATAGTCTCTTTAAAATGCGTAAATATCCCTGGTTCAGTCAGCTTTTAAATTTTCTAATTTGAAAAGAGCTTGATATTCATTAAATGTGTTTTAAGGAACCAGCCAGACAATAAATTCTAAACATTTTCATGCAAGGAAGAAACCTTAGATTAATTTGCATTCACTTTCATAAAAATCAAAGGTATATTCTCAATAAGTCTGCAGAGTACATGCCCCTCATGATGGCCTTCTCTGTAGCTTTGGCTAATCTGACCACTTAAAGAATAAAGACTTTTGCATTGACCTTGTTTACAAATATCCAATTTTATATATCGACTTTTTTCCTAATGTGTCTTTATTTGACTGATTTTAATACATTTACTATCCAGCATCCTTTTTCTTGTCTGGGGAAGAATTAATTAATTTTCAGTGTAAACCAGTGAAAAAAAAGTTAATAAAAAGTGTAATGAAACTGTAATTCACAAAGGAATTGGATTTCATTTATTTGAAATATATGCCAGACATTAACCCACTAAGCTATGCTGACTTGGTTTAATAGCCATGGAAATAGATAGTAGTTTTCCTTACAAAGGGTTTCCATCCACAATACCAAGGGAATTCGGGGTTAGTGAGTAGGATGAAGTGCATCTAATGACCTTAG
The DNA here is from genome assembly GCA_011680675.1 of Gymnobelideus leadbeateri. Lineage (NCBI taxonomy): Eukaryota > Metazoa > Chordata > Mammalia > Diprotodontia > Petauridae > Gymnobelideus > Gymnobelideus leadbeateri. The sequence goes on from WOXC01010508.1 coordinate 100,425, forward strand.
AATGTAAATTTTCTGGCACCAGGAAAATTTCATAAACTTCTTACAAATTTGCCCTTTTCAATCAGAAGATAGAGGAGAGGAATGTTTTTAAAATATTTCCATTTCACCTATCAGGGAAGAATAATGATAACAAAATATATTGTATAACTCTAGTGATCAGTGTCTTAAGCAATAAGGTACCCTCAGGAGCCTGGCACTGTCTCATTATATACCCTGGGATAAATCACTTTTCTCTCTGGGTCTCAGGTTCCCCCTTTGTAAAGAGAAGGGATTGAATTCGACGTCCTCTAAGGGCCCTTCTGGCTCTTTATGCTTTCTAGGATTCTGTGTATCTTCTGGGGCTTAGAAATTCTGCAAGCAGAGGCATGATCTCTAGAGGAGGCTGTAGGCACAAGTGGAGCAGTGAGAAGGCTGTTCGTCGTTGTTGGCTTCATTGAAGGGCTGCTAGAAAGGCCCTTGCCACCTGCTGTTCCCGGTAACTCTGTGCAGACCCACTCTTGGCCAGTGGCCCTGCTGCCAATTAGTATCTCAGATCTTAAAGCCTTCCCAGGCAGGGGCTTTCCAACATTATAAGCTAGGAGAGACCATGTAAAAATTTAATTAAATTGGCAAAGTTTTTATAGTTTGTTTGAGGAAAGTTTCCATTTAAGGAGAAGCACCATTCTATATGGCACAGTGCATAGAGAGCCGTGCCTGGAGTCAGGAAGACTCATCTTGGTGAGTTCAAATCTAGCCTTAGACAGTTAGTAGTAGCTGTGTGACCCTGGGCAGGTCACTTTACCTTGTTTGCCTCGGTTTCCTCATCTGTAAAATGAGTTGGAGAAGGAAATGGCTAACCACTCCAGTATCTTTGCCAAGAAAACCCCAAATTGGGTCACAAAGAGGTGGACATAACTGAAAAATAGCTGAACAAAGCATGTGTGTGCATACTCTCTCTCTCTCTCTCTCTCTCTCTCTCTCTCTCTCTCTCACACACACACACACACGCACACGCACACGCACACGCACACACACACACACACACACATACATATACACACCCCAAATCATTCCAGAGCCAGAAGACCACAGGACTTGGAGTCAGGAGAAACCTGGATTCCTGCATCTAGTATTTTCCCAGCTTTGTGACCATGGATCATAGGATCATAGATTTAGAGCCAGAATAATTTGAGAAGCCGCAAGTCCAACCTCCTTTTATAGATGATGAAATTGAAACAGAGATGTTAAGCGTCTTGCCCAGGGTCACATAAGAAAAGGGAAAAAGGGAGTGGGGGAGAAAATAAGCATTTCGATGGGACCTACTATGTGCCAGGCACTATGTTGTCAAGGACTTTACAGATACATCATTGATCTTCACAACAACCCTGTTGTAGGTGTTGATTTTATGCCCATTTTACATTTGAGGAAACTAAGGCAAAGTGACTTGCCTAGAAGTTACACAGCTTCTGAGGTCAAATTCGAACTCAGATCTTCCTAACTCTAGGCCCAGTGCTCCATGACCTGCACCACCCAACTGGTAATCGTGCGTGAGATGGGATTTGAAACATGTTCTTTCAGACTATAGACGCAGCTCTCTATCCATCAATCTGTTCAGGTCACTTACCTTCCCTCAGTCTTAGGTATTGATGAAACTATCTCAGAGCTGTCGTGAGGCTGTTAGGTGGTACGGAGATAGAGCGCTTGGACCTGGGAGCTAAATTAAATTCAGGCTCGCAGGCGACCTTGCACACGTTACTTAACCTCTGGTTTCCCCCACTTTCTAGGGCTGTGATGAGGAAAAGACGAGAGATTTGCAAACCTGGGAGCAGCATATAAATGCTGTTATTTTTATCATCAAACTAGATGTGTGTAAAGCACCATATGTTGGCTGTTACCATCAGCATGAGCCTCATCATCCCGGTGATTTCATTCTCATCTCTTTTTCTGGGTGGAATTCTGATAGAGATGGTCTGAGGACGAATCACTGGCCGCTCCTTCTTTTGTGTTTAATGTTGTGTGGATTGTTGTGCAGCTGGGGAAAATAACTTTCTTGTAGCCAGATAAAAAAGTATGAGGCTCTAAGGCCATCTCCTGTAGGTTTCCTGCCAGCTGCCTTGGTATATAGGTCTAGGAGTAGACAGGAAAATGTTGTTGGATGGTGGTGGTTGTTACGGTTATTGTTGTTGTTGGTATTGTTGTTGTTATGTTCTAGTCTTGGCCCAGTTATTAAAACCACTGGCTAACGGTTACTTGTTATGTGATAGCAGGAAGATAGCCTTGCCTCTGAGCCTTGGTTTCCCTTTCTGTAAATGGAGGGTAATAACACTAGATTACTTAGCATAGAAGGTTGTTGTAAACAAATACTCTGTGAGTGGTAATTAGAAGGTGATCTTCTTGAAGCCAGGGACTATTTTTTGCTTTTCTTTGTCTCCCTAGTGGTTAGCACAGTGCTGGACACATAGTAACCTCTTCATAAGTGTCTGTTGTTTGATTAATATAAAATAGGCCTGTCTAGTGTTATTACTGGTATTATCGTGATTTATTCTCACCAAATTTAATGCAGTCCTTAAGGTGAAAAATGATTCGACACATTTTGAAACATCAACACTTCTGGCTATTTTTCCAAGTTGACTCTCAGTACGTACAGCCTGCACAGATGCTGTTAACAAATGTTTCTGTGTGTGTGTGTGTGTGTGTGTGTGTGTGTGTGTGTGTGTGTGTGTGTGTGTTGAGAGAGAGAGAGAGAGAGAGAGAGAGAGAGAGAGAGAGAGAGAGGAGAGGGGGGAAGAGAGGGGAGGAAAGAGAGAGAGGGGAAGGGTGGGGGAAAGAAAGGGAGAGGAAGAGGGGAGGAAAAGAGGCAGGGAGAGGGAAGAGGAGGGAGACAGAAGAGAGGAGAGAAGGGGGGAGAGAGAGGGGGTGGGAAGAAAGGGAGAGGAAGAGGGGAGGAAAAGAGGCAGGGAGACGAGAAAAAAGGAGAGACAGAAACAGAGAGACAGAGAAGGGGTGGGGTAGGGGACAAATTAACCTGAGGTCTATTCTTCTTTTTGTTGCTTGAGCTTGTCAAGCTGCTTTGGGTCAGACTTTCCTTCATTAATGTGGGACTTTTTGTGGTTGCACTTTCTCTAACTCCTGGTGCCTCCTGGGAGCTTCGTCCCTTGCCCAGAGCCTGTGGTGTGAACACTTGACTGGAGTGACCACAGTTTCCACTGTGCTTTAACGTGTGCAGAGACATTCAGGGGTCAGCTTTCTGTAAGCTCGTGACTCAGCTGTCTGGGATGGGCTGTTCTGGCCTCTGAGAAGGCCTTATTCCATCTCTCCTGACCCTGGAGGGAGGGGTGCCTGAGGGGCATTTGCTCTTGGATGTTGCTGTTAGAGGTCTGCCCCTCCTAGACCCTCTGCTCCCAGGGCACCGGTTCTCTCTACAGGGACTTACTTGGGTGTCAGCCAGGTTTCAGCCAGAGCTGAGCTTCCCCTTCCCAAGAAGGTGCCAAAGCACTTTCACAAATTGGGTTAGAAAACAGGCTTTTCATTTCTCTTTATTTTTTACTCAGGCTGTGTGTGGTTGAGGTAGGGGCAGGGCAGGAGAGTCCATGTCTAAGCCTGTGGTACAATGAGAGTTACTGGGATGGCTTTGGGCACTCACCGAGCATGTCCAAGAACTGGACATAGACCAATGACACATCCCCTTATGTCTTGTGATATAAAATACAGGGGCAGGGGAAAGTGGTTCTGGTAGAATAAGAATTGGGGATGCTTTGGTTTCTGTTAGGGCTGGTACCTTGGAAATGTTTTACAGCACAAGATGAACTGGGTGAGGGATAGAGGAAGGGGGAAATAATTAATTTTAAAATACTTCATATGAGAGCCCTTTCATTAAAAAAAATCATTTCTATTGATGGCTTTTGTATAACATCGTTATTTCCAAATATAGTCATCCCATCTCCCTTATCCAGTGAAGCCATCTGTAAAAATGAATTTTTTAAAAAAGGAAAGAGGGGAATAGAGCAAAACCAATTATCGTGCCAGTTATGTCTGACAGTGGATGCAATATTTGGGACCCATAGTCCCCCACCTCTGCAAAGAGGGGAGAGAAGTGGATTTTCTCAACTTTTCTCTAGGTCCAAGTTTGATTGTTGAAATGATACATCGTTCAATCTCATGTTCAATTTGGAGGGCTTTTGTTTTTTTTTCCATTTTCATTTTACTGGTCATAGTGTATATTGCTTTTCTGGTTCTTCTTCAATCTATCTAAGTTCATGAAATCCCAATAGTTCTTAACCCTGGAGGTCTTTTGATGTGGTTGAGGAGGCTGCCATGCCAAGCATCTCCCACCTGGTGGATGGAGTGCGGCTCTTCGAATTTTCAAAGACTCCTATGACATCATGGACTCATAGATCTAGAGTTGGGAGGGACCTCAGGGGACCTAATCCAAACCCATGCTTCACTCCCTTATTTTACATAAGGAGTTGGAGGCCCAGAGAGGCGATATCACAGAGCTGGTGTCTGGGGCTGGATTCAAATACAGGTCCTCTTACTCCAAGTACAATCCTCTTTCCACTGTGCTACAGTGCTTGTCCTGTGGAATCTTGTGCTAGGACCCTGGGAGGTGGCTCTTAGCCTTGCTCCAGTTGTGGACAGTGATGTTTTTACTTAATTTTTTAATGGTATAATTTGTTTTTACATAATTTTCATTTGAGAGAGAGAGAGAGACTCACAAGTATGTGTATATATATATATATATATATATATATATATATATATATTTTTTTTTTAAATCCCCACGTTGTCCATGTACAAAACTGTGTATCTCTTTCTCTACCCTAAGTACATTACCTCTTTGGAAGGAGGTGGAGAATGTTTCATCTTTGGTCCTCGGGAATTAGGGTTTCTCTGATTAATTCTAAAGCCTTTCAAAGCTGTTTTTCTTTATGATGTTGTTGTCATTGTATAAATTGTTTTCCTGGTTCTGCTCACTTTACCCTGCACTGGTCCACAGAGGTCTGCCCAGTTTTCTCTGAAACTATTTCATCATTTTTATGGCACAGTAGTATTCCACTACATTCATATGCTATAATTTGTTTAGCTATTCCCTCAATAGGTGGGCCCTTCCTTAGTTTCTGATGTTTTGTTTTTTGTTGTTGTTTTGCTACTACGAGAAGAACTGCTATAAATATTTTTATACGTTTGAGTCTTTTTCCACTTTTTTATGTTTTAATAGTCTTTTATTTTTTCCCAATCACATGTCAAGACAATTTTTAGCAATCATTTTTACAAGATTTTGAGTTCCAGATTTTTCTTCCTCCCTCCCTCCTTTCCCCTCTTCTGAAAAGGTAGGCAATATTGACACCCATAGTCCCCCACCTCTTAAAAAGAGGGAGAGAAGTGGATTTTCTCAACTTTTCTTTAGGTCCAAGTTGATCATTGAAATGATGCAGCATTCAATCTCATGTTCAGTTTGGAGGGCTTTTGTTTTTTCTATTTTTATTTTACTGGTCATAGTGTATATTGCTTTTCTGGTTCTTCTTCAATCTGTATCAGTTCATAAATTTCCAATGGTTCTTAACCCTGGAGGTCTTTTGATATGATTGAGGGGGTTGCCATGCTAAGCATCCATCTCCCACCTGGCAGATGGAGTGTGGCTATTCTAATTTTCAAATGGTAGGAGAACAATGTTATATATGTGCTTATCATATAACACATATTTCTGTATTAGTCACAGTTGTGAAAGAAGAAACAGATCAGAAGGAAAAAAACATGAAAAAGGATAAAGTAAGTGAAAAAATATGCTTCCATCTGCATTCAGAGTTCATCAATTATTTATCTAGATATGGATAGCATTTTCCTTCTTGAGTCCTTTGTACTTGTCTTGGATCTTTGTGTTTCTGAGAAGATCTGAGTCATTCATAGCTGATCATCCCACAGTGTTGCTGATACTGAGTACAATGTTTTCTTGGTTCTGCTCATTTTACTTTGCATCAGTTCATACAAGTCTTTGCGGTTTTTTTTTCTGAAATCTACCTGTTCATCATTTTTTATTTCCCAGTAGTATTCCATTACATTCATATACCACAGCTTGTCCAGCCATTCTTCAATTGATGAGCATCCCTTCAGTTTCCAATATTTTGCCACCATGAAAAGGACTGCTATAAATGTTTTTGTACATGTAGGTCCTTTCCCCTTTTTATGATCTCTTTGGGATGCAGACCTCGTAAAATGGTATTGCTGAATCAAAGGGTAGGCAGAGTTTGGTTGTCCTTTGGGCATAGTTCCAAATTGCTCTCTAGAATGGTTGGATCAGTTCACGCCTCCACAAATGCTGCATTAGTGTTCCAATTTTCCCACATCCTCTCCAGCATTTATTACTTTCCTTTTCTGTCATATTAGCCAACCTGATAGGTGTGAGGTGGCACCTCAATTTTAATTTATATTTTTCTGATCAAAAGTGATTTAGAGCAATTTTTCATATGCCTGTAGATGTCTTTGAATTCTTCATCTGCAAACTACCCATCATATCATTTCATCATTTATCAATAGGGGAATGACTTGTATTCTTATAAATTTGACTCAGATCTCTATATATTTGAGAAGCAAGGCATTTGTCAGAGACTCTTTCCGTAAGGATTGTTTCCCAGCTCTTTTTGCTTTCCTTCAAATCTTGGTGCAGTGGTTTTATTTGTACAAAAATTTTTTATTTTAAAATAATCTATTTTACATTTCTGTATCTTATTTGGTCAAGAATTCTTCCCTCCCACATAGATCTGACAGGTAGACTATTCCTTGCTCTTCTGATTTGCTTTTGGTGCCACCCTTAATATCTAAATCATGCACCCATTTTTACCTCATCTTGGTATACTGTGTGAGATGTTGATCCTGGTTTGTGTACCACGGTTTTCCAGTTTTCCCAGCAATTGTTGTCAAATAGGGGGTTCTTATCCCGAAGCCCAGGGTCTTTGAGTTTATCAAACACTAAGTTACTGTGATCATTGACCACTGTGTCTTGTGTACCTAATCTATTCCATTGATCTATCACTCTATTTCTTAGCTAGTACCAGAGGGTTTTGATAATTACTGCTCTATAATATAGTTTAAGATCTGGCATTGCTAGGCCACTTTCCTTTGTATTTTTTTCATTAATTACTTTGATATTCTTGATCCTTTGTTCTTCCAGATGAATTTTGTTGTTATTTTTCCTGTTCTATCAAATAATATTTTGGTAATTTGATTGGTATGGCATTGTATAAGTAAATTCTGCCTAGTTTAGGCAGAATTATAATTTTTTTTTGCAAACTTATTTATTTTTTTAAATAGTATTTATATATATGTTTGAAACATTTAATGTTAAGACCTCGAATTTCAGATCCATTTCCTCCCTCCCTTGTCACCCATTCCCTCTGGGAAGATAAGTAATTCAGTATTTGTTGTACATGTCTAGCTATGCAAAACATTATCATAGTAGATATATTGTACAAGGCTGCTTATAATTCCCTCCCACTCATCCCACCCCCCACCTGGTCCATTCCCTACATGATTCTGTCCCTCTTCTATAGTGGGTACTTCCAACCTCCCCTCCCCCCAAGGATGCCCTCCCATCCATCATCCCACCTCTCATCCCCCTTCCCCCTATTCTGCTGTAGGTTGAGATATCCCATTTAGTATGTATGTCATTCTCTCCCTGAACCAAATTCAATGAGAATGTAGTTTTGCCTTTTTGCCTTCCTATTCTTCACCTCCCTTGCAACCACTTCCTCTTGCTCCTTCTACATGAGATAGATTACCTTACCCTGTCTCTCCCCATCTCCTCTTGCCACTTTCCTCTCTCACCTCATAATTTCATCCCTTGAGTATTCTCCCTTTCCAACAAATTCAACCTATGTCCTCTATCCATATATAACTGTAACCATATACACACACATTCACATATGTATTCATATGACCACACCCCCTTCTTCCATTATTTTCATAGTGAGAAAGATATCATCAGTCACAGTTATTGCTTTTCCATATAGGAATGTAAATAGTTCAACTTTGATAAGTTCCTTTTGATTTCTTTTCCCTGATTACTTTCTCAGGCATCTCTTCCTTCTTGCATCTGGATGTCAAATTTTCTATTCAACTCTGGTTTTTTCCTCAAGAATGCTTGAAAGTCCTCTATTCCACTGAATGACCATATTTTCCCCTGAAACAAAATACTCAGTTTTGCTGGGTAGGTGACCCTTGGGTTCATTCCAGCTCTTTTGCCCTCTGGAATATCATATTCCATGCCCTTCTATCCCTCAATGTAGAAGCTGCCAGGTCCTGTGCCATTCTGATTGTGTTTCCACAATATTGAAATTGTTTCTTCCTGGCTACTTGTAGTATTTTCTCCTTGATCTGGGGATTCTGGAACCTGGCTATAATATTCCTGGGAGTTTTCTTTTTGGGATCTTTTTCAGGAGGTGATTGGTGGATTCTTTCAACCTCTATTTTGCCCTCTGGATCTAAAACATCAGGGCAATTTTCCTTGAGAATTTCTTGAAGAGCTAGGTTCTTTCATTGATCATGGCTTTCAGGTAGTCCAATAATTTTAAATGTCTCTCCTGGATCTATTTTCCAGGTCAGTGGTTTTTCCCATGAGATATTTCACATTTCTTTCTACTCTTTCATTTGTTTGAATCTGCTTAACAGCATCTTGATTTCTCATAAAGTCATTAGCTTCCATTTGTTCCAGTCTAACTCTGAAGGAATGAATCTCCTCAGTGAACTTTTGAGATTCTTTTTCCATCTGGCAAATTCGACTTTTTAAGGCATTCTTCTCCTCATTGCCCTTTTGGGCCTCCTTTGCCATTTGAGTTAGTCTATTTTTTAAGGTGTTGTTTTCCTCAGTAAGGCTGTTGACCCTCATTTCATACTTTTCCTGCATCCTTCTTCTTTTTTTTTTTTAAAAGCAATTGGGGTTAAGTAACTTGCTCAAGGTTACACAGCTAGTCATTTGATTTATGCGTGGGTGCTCATTTTCTGAGGCCGGATCTGATCTCGGGTCATCCAAACTCCGAGGCCAGCGCTCTTACTCACTGCGCCACCTAGCCGCCCCTTTAGGGCAATTGGGGTTAAGTAACTTGCCCAAGGTTACACGGCTAGGTTTTTGTTTGTATGGATTAAGTGTCGGAGCCGGCTCCGAACTCAGGTCCTTCTGATTCCAGGCCGGCACTCTTCCACTGCACGTAGCCGCCCCTCCTGCATCCTTCTCATTTCTCTTTCCAATTTTTCCTCCACTCTCTTATTTGATTTTTAAAGTCCTTCTTAAGGTCCTCTATGGCCTGCAACCCACTCATGTTTTCCCCTGGGGCTTTTGGAGCAGGACTTCTGACCTCACAGTCCTTTTCCCGCTCTATGCCCCCAAAATAGGAGTCTAGGGTTGCATTTTTCTGTTTCCTTTGCCTTGGCATGTTGCCACTTAATTGCTTGACTTTTGGGCTTGTTGCCACACTATGGCTTTGCTGACAGATAGGAGAATTTTTGTCCCGAACGTGTGGAAGGGCAACTTCCGTTTCTGGCAAGCTATAAACCCACCCACTACTTCTACCCCAGATCACAATCCAGATCCAGGGAGGTTAAAGCAAGAGCGATTACCCCCCCCAAGACTGGTCGCTGGATCTCCCTACAGTTCACAGGCCAGGAGCTGGAGCTGCCTCTGAAAACTACAAAATGGCGTGTCTCCTCAGCAGCTTCTAGCCCCTAGGGGAGGAAGCTAACGCATTCCCCAAATACTGGTCCCAAAATCCATAGGGCACTAACCTCTCACTTTGTCCTAGGCATGTCTATGTTGATAATTCTGGAATCTCCACAGCAGCTGGTGTTCTAGGGTCTCTCCAGACGGCTGCCGGCCCTGCCGCCCTGGGGCTAAAACCTCAGCTCACGGGGACCTGGGCTCTGCTTGGCTTGGCTTGGCTCGGCTTGGCTCCCAGCGCTCTGCGCACTGCCAGCTCCCAGAGCACTGCGCTGGTCCTTTCTGCAGGGCTGCTGGGCTGTCCTCAGCAGGAGGTTAGCTTCTCTGTGTCGTTCTGTGGGTGCTGGGGCTCCAGAAGTTGTTCAGAGTCCCCTTTTACATAGTTTGGCGGGGAATCTGGGGGCAGAGTGGCTTGGATGAGCTGTTTCTACTCCGCCATCTTGGCTGCACCTGTAATTTTTATTATATTGGCTTGGCCTACCCATGAACAATTGATGTTCTTCTGATTGTTTAGATCTGACTTTATTTGTGTGAAAAGTGTTTTGTAATTGTATTCCTGTGGTTCCTGGGTCTGTCTTGGCAGGTAGATTCCCAAGTATTTTAAGTGGAATTTAACAGTTATTTTAAATGGAATTTCTCTGTCTCTTGCTGCTGAGCTTTGTTGGTCATATAAAGAAATGCTGGTGATTTATGTGTGTTTATCATATCTCCTGCAACTTTGCTAAAGTTGTTAATTATTTTAAGTAGTTTTTAATTTGATTCTCTAGGGTTCTCCAAGTATACTGTCATATCATCTGCAAAGGGTAATAGTTTTGTTTTGTCATTGCCTAATTCCTTCATTTCTTTTTCTTCTCTTATTGCTATAGCTAACATTTCTAGTAGTTTATTGAATAATAGTGGTGATAATGGGCATTCTTGCTTCACCTCTGATCTTACTGGGAATGCTTCTAGCTTATCCCCATTGCAGGAATTCTTGCTAATGGTTTTAGATAGATACTGCTTATCATTTTAAGGAATGTTCCCTTTATTCCTATATTCTCTATTTTTTTTTTATTTGTTTTGTTTTGGTTTTTTGAGGCAATTGTTAAGTAACTTGCCCAAGGTCACACAGCTAGGTTTTTGTTTGTGTGTGCGTTAATGTCTGAGGCCGGGACTGAACTCAGGTCCTTCTGACTCCAGGGCCACACTCTACTCACTGCCCACCTAGCCGCCCCCTCTATTTTTTTTTAATAAGAATGGGTGCTGTATTTTGTCAAAAGTTTTTTCTGTTGAGATAATCATGTGATTTCTGTTGGTTTTGTTATTGATATTGATATTGTCAATTGTGTTGATATTTTTCCTAATATTGAACCAACCCTGTATTCATGGTATAAATCGCACCAGGTCATATTGCATAATCTTTGTGATATATTGCTGTATTTACCTTATTAGTATTTTGTTCAACAATTTTATACCAATATTCATTAGGGAAATTGGTCTATAATTTTCATTCTCAGTTTTAGCTTTTCCTGGTTTAGGTATCAACACCATATTTGTGTCATAAAAGAATTTTGATAGAATTCCTTCTTCACCTATTTTACCAAATAGTTTATATAGCATTGGAATTGTTCTTTGAATGTTTGGTAGAATTTACTTGTGAGCCCATCTAGCCCTGGGGATTTTTTCTTTTCTTTTTTTTTTGGAGGGCAGTTGGGGTTAAATGACTTGCCCAAGGTCTCACAGATAGTTTTTGTGTTAAGTGTCTGAGGCTGGATTTGAATTTAGGCTTTTCTGACTTCAGGGCCAGTGCTCTATTCACTGCACCACCTAACCACCCCGGATTTTTTCTTAGGGAGTTCATTAATGGCTTGTTTAATTTCTTTTTCTAAGATGGGGTTATATAGGCATTCTGTTTCCTTATCTGTTCATCTCAGTCATTTATATTTTCATAACTATTTGATTTCTCTGATTGTCAGATTTATTGGAAGTAATTGGGCAAAATATTTCCTAATGATTGCTTTAATTTCTTCTTCATTGGTAGTGATTTCACATTTTTCATTTTTGATACTGGATATTTGGCTTTCTTCTTTCTATTTTTTCAGTCAAACTAACCAGCAATTTATCTGTCTTATTGTTTTTTTTTTTTCACAAAGCCAGTGCCTATATTTATTTATTAGCTCAATAGTTTTTTTAACTTTCATTCTTCTTAATCTCACCTTTGGTTTTCAGGATTTCCAATTTGTGCTCACTTTGGGATTTTTAATTTGCTCTTTTTCAATTTTTTTTTGGTTGTATGCCCAATTCTCTGATCTGTTCTTTCTCAATTTTGTTGCTATAAGAATTTAGACAAGTAAATTTCCTACTAAGTGCTGCTTTGGTTCCATTCTATAAATTTTAGTATGTTGTCTTGTTGTTATTCTCTTTAATAAAATTATTGATTGTATCTATGATTTATTCTTTGACCCATTTATTCTTTAGGATTCCATTATTTAGTTTCCAGTTATTTTTAATCTCTTTTCCACTGTTCTTTGTAATTTTTATTGCGTTATGATCTGAAAAAAATACATTTAATATTTCTGCCTTTCTACATTTGAATTTGAGGTTTTTATTTCCTAATACACGATCAATTTTTGTGTAGGTGCCATGGGCTGCTGACATAAAGGTACATTCCTTTCTGTTCCCATTCTGTCATATCTAATTTTTCTAATATTCTATTTACCTCCTTAGTTTCTGTCTTATTTATTTTTTGATTGGATTTATTGAGTTCTGAAAGGGGACTTTGAGCTTTCCCCACTAGTATAGTTTTGCAGTCTATTTCTTCCTGTAACTCACTTAACTTCTCTTTAAGAATTTGGATGCTATAGCACTTGGTGCATACATGGTTAGTATTGATAATTGCTTTATTGTCTATGATACCTTTTAGCAAGATGTAATTTCCTTCCTTATATCTTTTAATTATGTCTATTTTTGCTTTTATTTTGTCTGAGATAAGGATTGCTATCCCTGTTTTTGTTTTTGTATTTTTACTTCAGGTAAACGTAATAGATTCTGCTTCAGCTCTTTACCTTTACTGTCTGTGTGTCTCTCTGCTTCAAGTGTGTTTCTTGTAAACAGCATATTATAGGATTCTGGTTTTTTGACCCACCTTGCTATCCACTTCCATTTTAAGAGAGAGTTCATCCCTTTCACTGTCACAGTTATGATTACTAACTGTGTTTACTTCCATCCAATTTTCTCTCCTTTTTGTCCTCTCTCTCCAATCACCCTTTCTCTCCTCACCGGTGTTTTGCTTCTGTCTACCACCTTTCCCAATATGCCCTTCCTATTGTCAGCCCTCTTCCCCCCTTTACTTAATCTCCTACTCTCCTACTTCCCTGTTGGGTAAGGTAGATTTTTATATTCAACTGACTGTGTATATTATTCCCCTTAGAGTAAAAACTGGTGAGAGTAAGGTTCAAGTGATGCTCACTGCCCACTCTTCCATGTTCCCCTCCACTCTAATGGTTTTTTTGCACCTCTTCATGTGAAATAATTTGCCCCATTCTTTCCCTTCCTTCTGTACTCAGTGTACGCCTCTTTCTCATTCCTGTATTGTTTTTATGTCATTCCCTTAAATTCATGTTATACCCGTGCCCTGTGTCTATGTATATTCCTTCTAGCTATAATATTAGTGGTACAATTTTTAAGAAATACAAGTATCATCTTCCCTTGTTGTAGGGATGTAAACAATTTGGTTCTATTTAATCCCTTTTGTTTTCTTTTCCCTTTTTCAACCTGTTTATGTTTCTCTTGGGTCTTGATATTGAAGATCAAATTTTTGGTTTAATTCTGGTCCTCTTATGAAAGCTTGAAATAATTTTATTTCTTTGAATGACTATTTTTTCCCTTGATGTATAATGCTTAATTTTGCCAGGTAAGTGGTTCATGGTTGTAGTCTTAGTTCCTTTGCCTTCTGGAATATCATGTTCCATGACCTCCAATCTTTTAATGTTGCAACTACTAAGTCCTGTATAATCCTAATTGTGGCTCCTCAGTATTTGAATTGGTCAGATTATTTTTTGTTGGTTTTTGCCCATATTTTTTTGCCTTTTTCCTTTTTTTTAAGTTTGTGCTCTGCTCCCAGGGCAAAAGGGGCATTGCCTCAGGCTTCTTTTGCCATGGGCTGCAGGAGCTGACTGTTTACCTGGTGCTGCACAGATGTTGCCTTAAGGCCCACAGGGGACCCTTGTGTCTGGTGCTGTACTGAGGGAGTGGTAGGTGTGGGGGTGGCTGGTGCTGCTGGAGACTGTAGGGGTCTGGCAGCTTACCTCATGCTCATCTGGGGTCTTAGTGCTGTGGTCTGTGGTGTGCTGAGGCCAGGGGGTATTTCTGCATTTTCCTGGGGTTATACTGATTGCTGGAGGCTGCCTGTTTGCCTTCTGAAGCATGTGGCAGTTCTCAAAGCTTCTGTCTGCCCATTCCCCTGGATATGCTGAGGCATATGGCGAGTCCTGGTGTTGGCTTTTGCCAGCTCCATCCCACTGGGGCTCAGAATTTGGGTGCTCCCCTTTAATCTGAGTGAGATAGGCCTTTCTTGCTGATCTTCCAAATTTCTTGGGCTCAAAGATTGTTTTACCCCATCTTTTTGCTGGTTCTGTTGTTCCAGGATTTATTCTGTGGCACTATTTTATGGTTGTTTGGAGGTGAATATGGGAAAGTTATGTCATTTACTGGTTATACTGTTGTCTTGGCTCCTGGACTTCCTCTTGCTTTAATCTCTTTGGAGTATAGGTCTAGTAGTGGTATAGCTGTATCAAAGTGCATGTATCATTTAGTGACTTTGGGGCATAGTTGCAGATTTCTTTCAGAATGGCTGGACCAGTTCATAGCTCAACCATCAGTGCATTCATGCCTGTTTTTTCAGTGACCTGGAATCAGCAGCCCTCCTGTTGTAGCCCTGTTTCTGATCTGATGGTGAGAGAGTCCTAGCTGTTTCTTAGGTCTTTCTCTGTAGTGTCCAGACTCTCAGTCTAGATAGAGGAGGGTATAAAATGCTCTGCTGTCATGGCTTAAAGTTTCCTAGGTGTGATGGGAACCCATAGTGACTTTCCCTGCTGTATTCCCTAGGGTTCTCCAAAGCTGGGGTGCTTTGCAGTAATACAACACTGTTGAACTGGGTGATATTTGAGGAATATTCAATCACGGTGAAAGCTACCAGATCCTGTGTAACTCTCAGAGCCCTGGGAACTGGGTTCCAATTCTGACTGCCACAAATACACCATGTGATTGTGGACAAGTAAGTCATTCCCTTTCTCTAGGTTTCAGTTTTCTTCTCTGTCAGATGAGCAAGGCTGAACTAAATGGTCTCTCAAGTCCCTTCCAGCTTTAATAGTCTGCCCTTGCATAAATGAATCTCTTAGAGAGGTTTTTTCTTCCCTCAGGCATCAGATTTTGATTACAAGGAAATAATTTACTTCCTCCCCCAAGAGAATGGGAATGGGATGGGGGAAAAGGGAGCCTCCTTCCTTTATGAGGTCTTTGCCTCATCGACCACTATTTTATTTTCTTTCTTTTTCCTTGGAAGCCTATTCAGAAGCCTCATTTGTGCCTAGGAAATAGCTGGCTTCTCTGACAGCTGACTGAGAAGAGAGTGAGACAGTCTCTAGATGGGGAATCCGGACCTGTTCAAAGAAACACTGGAAGCAATTGAAATTTGTTTTTGATGTCTCCACATGTCTCTGCAGCTTCATGGGCTTACAGAGATAAGCCATGATTTACTTCTCAGGAACCAACAGCTTCTAACCCTTAAGGCTCCTGTAGGGTGACCCTGTCCCTGCCTTTCTTTATTCCCTGTCCTCCAAGATTACATATCCTAATTCTTCAGTGCTCTCTGCTTTCCCAGATGAGCAGCTCAGTGGATGGTAAGGGTCTCTCCCAAGTAAAATGTGAATTTTAATAGGGCCTTTTTCTTTCTTTTATTTGGAGGAGGGAAGACTGGACAATTGGGGTTAAGTGACTTGCCCAAGGTCACATAGCTAATAAGTGTTAAGTGTCTGAGGCCGGATTTATACTCAGGTCTTCTTGACTCCAGGGCCCGTGCTCTGTTCACTGCACCACCTAGCCTTCCCATTAGGGGCTTTTTCATAGATAGTCATTTAGCCCCTAAGAGTGAGTAATGGTAGGATTTTCAGGTGCTTTGACAGCCCAAGAGAGGAATTATTAGGGGAAGGGAGAGAAGGTCAGGTAGACTGGGTCTTTTGACTGCCATGGGAGGAGAGTCAGGTAACTGAGCAGTTGTGGTGTGTTTTGCACAAAAGTGTGTGGAGAAAAATCAGCCTTGGACAGACCCAGGGGGATGAAATCACCTCCTCAGAACTGTTGGGTGGCCTGTGGCAGTGGATTCCACAATTCAGTATTCATAGCGTCCTGTTCTTGGGACTATTTTTAAATGGCTACATATAGAAAATGTCAGTGATCTTGGCTTAGGACTTTGAAGAATGGTCTTGTTGAAAGATTTTTATGGTGACAGAACCCAGTGTACATGAAAGAGAGAGAGCAGTACTAGGGTAGAGATGACCAGGGACCCCCGGGGGATCATGGGGTGTTATTTAGTTTTTGAAGATCTTTTGTTTGACTTCTCCCATGGAATTCAGATGTAATAATGACATTTATATAATTCTTTAAGGTGTGCAAAAAGCTTTATTTATGATCTCATTTGAGACTTACATTTGTATTATCCTTATGTTATGGATGAGGAAACAGAGCTTAAAAGTGACCAGTGATCACACAGCTGGTTAGTCCCTGAAGCAGGATCTGAACCCAGCTCAGACTGACTCCAAATCCATTTCCACCATACTGTACCACCTCTGTCCTAGTCAGCAAGACCAGAGACATGAGTGTTGCTCCCAGCTCAGCCTCTGGTGGCTGTGTGGTTTGGGGAAGGTTGTTTAAACTTTCTGTGCCTTAGTTTCATGGGATCGTGTCATTTGGAGCTAGAGGGACCTTGAAGAGTGTTTACACCAATGGTTCATGAAGTATCTTCCACAGACTCTAAATCCAGATCCGTTCAGGGGGGACGTCTGTAAAGTCAGAACTTTTAAAATATAAATACTAAGATGTTACTTGCTTATTAAATATCTTTTTCAGCTACTTCGTATACCTCAGTTAAAACAACATATCACTACAGATTGAATACAGAAGGGGATAGGAGAATCCAACTATATTTTATTAATCTGGGTATTAAAGAGATTCCCCCTCCCCCCAAAAACATGTAAATAAATGCCATTATTCACTAATTTTTTGTTTTGGAAAATTGTTTTTCATAAAATTTTAAATGTAATAACTTTGTGATTTTTAAATGAATTAAAAATAAGCATGTTAAAAATTCATCAGTTTTAATTTCAAAGATAGCAAATATTGATGGATATAACCCATATAAACAAAAATTCTTTGGATTCCTCTGTGATTTTTAAGAGTGCAAAGAGTTCCTGAGACCAAAAAGTTCGAGAACTGCTGGTCTGGTATCTGCAAATGCAGGAAATGAAGTTTAGAGAGGGGACGTGGCAGTATGTAGGAGGGACATAGTTGGAACCCAGGCTTCTCAGATGAGACTAATAATACCTGGGCCATCTACCTCACTGGTAATTGTAAGGATAAAATGAGATCATAAAAAGTATTTTGGAAAGTATAGAGCTCTATGCAAATGACAGGTATTTTCATTATTAGTAGTATTCTAATTATATCAAGGCAGCTTGACTTGATGAATTGGAGCCCTGTACTCAGGCTGAAAGACCTGGATTGAATTCTGCCACTGACTTGGTATTGTTTATATGTGTGTGCATTTTATATATATATACACACACATATATATATAATGCACACACATATATGTATGTGTATATATATATAACACACACACATATATAAATACACATATATACATATATATTTAGCCAAGTCACTTAACCACTCTGAGGCTCAGTTTCTTTGTCTGTAAAATAGGAATAATGCTCCCTATAGCACCTGCCTTACAGAGTTGTTATGAGGGACACATGAAATAGTCCATGTTAGGAGCTTGGCAGACTTTGAAGAGCTTTGTAAATATCAGTTACTGTTTTATTATTATTATACATTAATTTAAAGTAAAGGTTTTTGTTGTTCTGTCATTTTCAGTTGTATTCAACTCTTTGTGACCCCATTTGGGGTTTTCTTGGCAAAGATACTGGAGTAGTTTGTCATTTCCTTCTCCAGATCATTTTACAGATGAGGAAACTGAGGCAAACAGGAGTAAGTGACTTGCCCAGGGTCACACAGATAGTATATCTGAGATAGGATTTGAATTCAGGAAGATGAGTCTTCCTGACTCCAGACCCAGTGCCACCTAAGCTACACAAGGTAAAGGTACCTTGGATCAAAGGGTTTTATTCAATTAATCAGTAGGCATTAAAATGCCTACTATGTGTCAGATGCTAGGGAGACTAGCACAAAAGTGACAACAATCTTTGCCTTTGGGGAACTTAATTTAACTGGGAGGGTCAACATGTGTCTATATAAATGTATACAAAATAGAGACAAGGTCATTTGGGGAGTGGAGCACTGGGAAGTGCCAAGGAAGGACTGTCATGTAGGAAGAAGATGGTGCTTGGGCCTAGCCTTGGAAGAAACAAAAAGTAAACTAAAATGCCCCTTTTTTTCCTTCCCCCACTAAGGCCCACGGGGTCAACCCCCTGGCTTGGCCTTGTCTTACACCCTCTATGAAGCTGGGTCAAGAATAAGGAGAGCCCTCAGCCCTGTGTCTGGGCCAGAGGTAGGGCCCATACTTTAGGCAATTAGGCTATGACTTCTTGTCTTAACCTAATGATTCTCTGTCAAAGAAGCATCTGCAGAAACAAAACCCAAGAACCTCGTGAAAATTCGCCTTCCTTCCAGGCTGTGGTACCATTTAAAAATAAATTAAGAAAGAGAGAGAGAGAGGAAGGGAGGGAGGGAAGGGAATCACTTCTGGCCAGAGTCCTCTTTGGCCCAGAGTGGCCAGAAGTGTTGCTAAACTGGGCTATGAGGCCCCAGCTCCCGCCTGAAACGGTTATTCTTTGTGTGGCTTGCTGCACTCCACAGTAATGAGAGCCTCAGGCCAGAATTTTAAATTATTAAATATCTTTAAGAGATTATTTGAACCTGAGTGTGTGCATGTGTATGAGAGAGAGGGCTGATGGGAAATCTCTCCTCCTGGAGCTGCCTCCCTGCTTGTCTCAGGGGGAGCTGGGCATAGATAGGGAAGAGGGTGTGGCAGAGGGGCAGCACGGTGTGATAGAACGCCCTGGGAACTTGGGCTCCTTCAAGGCACTGGCATTTAGTAGCTGTGTGAAGTCCCATCTTCTCTGGGCCTCAGTTTCCTCTTCTGTAAAAGGGTAATTCATCAGAGTTTTATTAAGAGAATACTATGTACCAGATGCTATGCTAGGCTCTAGAAGATACAAAAACAAATAATAATAATAATAATAGAGGGCAGAGGGGATGCAACATGTATGCAAATAAGTGAAAGATACATAGAAGATAAATGTAATGTTTGTTGGGGGCACTAAGAACCGAGGGGAATGAAGAGATGCCTGTTTTGAGAAGGTGGCATCTTGAGCTGAGTCGTGGAGCCAGGGATTCTGAGAGGCAGAAGTGAGAAAGGACATCTTTGCAGGCACAAGGGACAGCATGGAGACATGGATGTAGTGTTGGGGACAGTGACAAGGAGAGTGGTTTGAAGCATGGAAGCATGAGGGTCCATGCTGTGTGAGCCTCCTAGAAAGATCGGTCTGGGGCTGGATTGTATAGGTTTTAGTGCTGGCATGTTTATTTTTATCCCCAGGATAACAGGGAGCCCGTGAACCTTCTTGCTCTGGGGAGGGACATGGTCATTGCTTGAGAAATATCAATATGGCAGCTGGGAGAAGGTGGAGAGGGGAGAGGCTGGAGTCAGGGAGGCCAATGAGGAGACTGGAAATAATCCAGGCAAGAATGATGAGGGATTGAGCTCGGTGTCCATTTGAGTGAAGAGGCCTAAGGTAAGATATTTTGTAGAAGTAAAATTAATACGATTTGGTGACTGGATATTGGAAGTGATGGAGAATGGCTTTGAGGTTTTGAGCCTTAGTGCCTAGAAAATATGATAGTATTCTCTACAGAGACAGGGTAGTTCGGAAGGAGAATCTGGAAGAAAAGAAGCATTCCTTTCTGATCCGAATGAGTCTTGAGATGCCTCTGGAACACCCAGGAAAAAATATTCAGCTGGCATTTTGAAGATAGGGAGCTCAGGGAAAAAAACTAGGTGCAGAGGTGGGGAACCTGCGGCCTCAAGGCCACATGTGGGCCTCTAGATACTCAAGTGTGTGTGTGGTGTCAAAGGACCACACTTGAGGACCTAGAGGACCACATGTGGCCTCAAGGCAGGTTCCTCACCCCTGGACTAGGGCTTGATATGTAGATCCTGGGAGTAATTGACATAAAGATGACAGTTGCCTCCACAGGAGTTCATGGAATCACCAAGATGAAGGATGTAGACAAAGAAGAGACAGCAACCCAGAGCCCTGGGGTATTCCTCCTCATGGGCGATGGGCATGGATGAGGACTTTGCCCAGGATACTGAGAAGGAGCCATCAGACAGGGAGAAGGAAAACCATGATGAGCAGGGCCATAAAAATACAGGTACACAAGGGTGCCCAGACATACAGGCTAAGTAGCATGATACTCCTTAGGTCACTTGGTTCACAGATTATTTGAGGAAAATACTTTGTTGACCTTGAAATGCAATAGAAATGTCAACTGTTGGAATCAGTTTTAGAGCTAAAAGAGGTGTCAGGAGTCATTCAATCTACCCTCTCCCCTTTTATACACCAAACCACAGCTCCAGATTCAAATCCTATGCCCACTCTTCTTCCTATGATACACGCTGCTTTACACTCAGATATTATTCATTCTGGAAACCCTAAAGTGTGCCTTGTGCTACCAGCTCTGCTTCTCAGGTTCCAATGAACCCCCAACCATTCCTTTCCCAGCTCCAGGCTTTATTCCCTTGATGGGCCACAGATAGGACTGATTTTATCCCTGGCCTGGGGTGGGGGGCAGGTGGAGAAGTCATGGCATTGTTGGGTTGAGATCTCGAAGGAATCTTAAAGATACTCCCATAGGTATGGTCCCTCAGAGAGGCCATGAATTTCCGAAGGCCTGAGATAAGATTCTTCTGCTTTCTTTGTTCTCCATTGCTGGAGGTCTTCAAGCAAAGGCTGATGAGCATTTATCCCCAGTAAGTGCCAAAAAGAGAATTCCTACATTGGGTAAAAGACTGGACTCTATATGACCTCGGAAGGTCCCTTCCAGCATTGTGGTTTCTATGCTTCTGCAAAGGCAGCTGGAAGCTTGACATGGTCACATGGGGAGGAAGGCTGTGACTTGGAAATAGGATTTGTGAGTTATAGGTAAGGCCATTTGTAGAGGAAGGCTTTGGCCCCTAGAGTTTGTTGTTCAGTAGTTTTAGTAGTGGCCAACTTCTGGTGACCCCATTTGGGGTTTGGTGTAGGTGAGGCTCTCTGTAACAGATTCAACTGTCATTTACTGTTGATCTTCCAGCACAGAGACTGGGAGATAGGAGTGGAACCATACTGAGCAATTCTGACACCAGGGGGGCAAGTTTCATAAAGCATGCCCCCAAATCAACGTTTAAAGACAACTTCTGTTGGGTAGAGGAAGTCTGCCATCTGGTTGCTTTCTATTTTAACTAATTATTCTTGCTAACTAGGTGCTAAGCTCAGTTGTTTCTACACTTGTACATAACTGCTGTCATCAGCCTCTCCATTTTGACACCTTGGGTCACAGTTCTAATCACACCACCCTCCTTCTGGTTCAGGATAGAAAAGAGGGAAAAGGGTAAAGTCCTTCCTTCCCGAGGATGGCTGTGTCCCAGAAATGCCAAAAGTGTTAGAGTGTACTATCTGTAAATGATGATTACATTAATTATCATTATTCTTATTATTCCTGACACTAATTATATGCAAGAGATGCTTGCCTGGTGTAGGATTAAGGTGACACCTGTGACCTTTACAGGCTAGTTTAAAATGGTACTTTCCTGCTTTGCCCAGAATGTCTTCGATCCACCATTCTCCAATCCTCCCTCCTCCCTGGGCTGACACACAGAGTAACTGAGTTTACTTGTCTGCATTTGTTCCAAAATGAAAATGGAGACTTTTATTTGACTGCGCATGGCCAATGTCTAGTGAGACCTTACCAAGCCTTTACAAAGAGAAGAAAGAGGGAGAAAAAAGAGGAAGACAGAGGGGTTTTCTTTATTTCTGTCAAGCAGAACAGTAGGCAGACGTAGGCACGTTGTTTATATGCAATGTTATTTCTCATGGACTCTGTCAGTGTTAAGAAGAGAAAAAGTCCCAGATCCCCCAAATGGCAACTGAGCTTGTGTATAAAGCTGCCTGGTTGGCATCGCAGATGCCTTGGAAGGTGCCCCAGAGCAGTTAAATGTTTCCTTGATCTGCTTCTGGAAATCCTTGCACATGCAAATTCTGATGTTTGCTGTTTGTAGCTGACAGAATGCTCAGGGCCCTTGAGTGGGTTGCTATTTTTTTTCCTACTGGATAAATGCCTTGGGTGGGCTTCATATGCTCTTTCTCAGCATTTCCCAGTAGCCAGGACCCAGACTCTCTCTGATTCATCTGGTTTTCTTTGTAATTTCTGAGCATCTTCTACTCAGCCAAGCTCTGTTCTTTATATATATTCATGACCTTGGCAGGTAGGTAACTCAGTGGATGAAGCCCTAGGTCCAGGAAGACCTGAGTTCAAATCCAGTCCCAGACACTTACTAGCTGTGTGACCCTGGGGAAGTCACTTAACTTCTGTTTAATCCACTGGAGAAGGAAATGGCAAACCACTCCACTATCTTTACCAAGAAAATACACATGGAAAGTGTGGTCCACAGGGTAACAAAGAGTCAGGCATGACTGAATGACTGAACAACAACCTATAACCTTGCAAAGAAACTTATGCATTTAAAAAATTACTGTTAGAACTTAGTAAACTTTGACAAAAGGAAACAATTTAAGAAAAATGCAACATAAAAGGTGTAAAAACATACCTAAACTCCTTAACATTTAACAAAATAGGATCAGCTGAACTGAGTGTTTTATGACTTAAATTTTATATGGTAAATATTGTTAGAGGCAGCATAGTGTAGTGTTAAGGCACTGGACTTGGAGGTAAAAAGACCCAGGTTCAAATCCTGTCAAAGGTACTGATCAGCTGTGTGAGCTTGGGCAAGTCACTTAACTTCTATAAGCCTCAGTTTCTTTGTAAAAGGAGGGTTGGACTTAATGGCCTCTTCCCGCTCTAAAAATTTATGACTATTGTTGTTCAGTCATGTCTAACTCTTCATGACCTTATGGACCAGACTACCTATGGGGTTTTCTTGTCAAAGACACTGGAGTGATTTGATATTTCCTTCTCTAGTGGATTAAGGCAAACAGAGGTTAAGTGACTTGCCCGGGGTCACACAGCTAGTAAGTGTCTGAGGCTGAATTTGAATTCAGGTCTTCCTGATTCCAGACCCAGTGTTCTATCCATTGTATCATCTAGCTGCCCCAAATCTATGATACTGTGAAATAATTTATGGGATAGTATGAAATAATGTCTATCTCCCTCCAAGGCTTTGTTCATTTTTTTTATCATATTATCATTGATACTTATACAGCACTGCTTCTGACACTCTCACTTGGCATAATTTTCAAAAGGTCTTCCCATATTTCCTTGTGCTTTTCATGTTTATTATTTTTATGACACTATAATATTCCATTATACTAATATACCATAATTTATTCATATATTCTCCAATCTAGTTCCCAGTTTTCTATTATAAATAAAGTAGCTATGAGCATTTTAATATAGACAGGTCCTTGTTTTCTTCTTTTAAAAAAAGTCATATTTTTAGGGTAAAATCCCAGCATTAAACTCATCTGGTTAAAAAATATGCCTGCCTTTGTGATGTATTGTTTAGTGCCACATTGCTGTCCAGTAAGAGTGCCAATCTACAGTCCCACTGATAACATATTAGAATACCTATTTTCTGACACCTTACCAACCTGTTTAACCTCTGGAGTAAGTAGAAAGTGACATCTTGGAGAGGCATCATGGCACATTGAATAAAGGGCTAGTCTTGAGTCAGAAAGATGTAGGTTTTGACACTCTTGATTTGAGATACCATGGTGGAGACGCAAAATGCTATACAATAGAGCAAGAATTCTTAACTTGGAATCTCTGGATAGATTTCAGAGTCTGAATTTGGATGGGGGAAAAATGATGTCTTTATTTTCATTAGCCTCTCACTGAAATGCAGCCTTTCTTTCAGTTATGAATGTAGGCAACAAGCCACAGTAATATCAGCGGTACTTATGACTTTGTCACTAATAGAAATCATAGATATTTTCCTGTCATACTGCAGTTGCTGCAGATATCTCAAAATAGCATTTATACTCATCACTACTTCTAAGTTACTATAGTTATTAGACACGTGATCTCAGGCTTCCTGACTACAGACTGTATTTCAATAACTGATTTTCTTTGTAAACCTGGGTATTTTATTTTAGGCATTTAAAAGCATCATTCTGAAAAAAAGGCTATAGGCTTCATGCAACTATCTCCTGACACAGAAAGGGTTAAGAACCTCAGATATATAAGTTGCTAGAGTCGCTGTCAGGATAATCTGACTTTGAATCTTGTCTTTCCTTCTTAGGACCTGTGGAACCATAGGCAATTCAATTTACCTCTCTGAGCCTGTTTGTTCATTTATAAAATGGACATAATCATATGTGAGACATCTGCATCAGAAGGTTGCTGTGAAGCTAAAATGAGAATATTTATAACATGTAAATAAATTCAGTCCTTATCTTGAGGTCGTCTTGATTTATGTCGCTCAATTGTTGATTTTTTAAAAACAGATTGAAGTCATACCTTATCTCATAACATGCTTAGCAATTCTTGGATAAACTCTCCATTTTTCCTTCTACCTTTTTCACTCCAGTAGAGATTCTTAACTTGAGGCCCATGAACTATTTTCATGTTAAACAATTTTTAAAACATTTTTTTAAAGTTTAGAGTTCCAAATCCTACCTCTCCTTCCCTCTCTCCCTTCTCCCCAGTCCCAGAAATGGCAACCAGTCCTACATAGATTATACATGTGCAATCATGCAAAACATTTCCAAAGCCCATAAACTTAAAAATTTTTTTTTGATAATTGTATTTCAATATAATTAATTTCCTTTGTAATCCTATATTTTTATGTTATAATTTTAAGACATTTTTCTGAGAATGTAGCTGTGGGCTTCACCATATGGCCAAAGGGCTTCATGGCCCCTGGCCTGGATGGGTCATAGGGTCATAGGGTTAGAGCTGGGAGGGGCTTTAGAGGTCCAACTTCTCATTTTATAGATGAGGAAGCTGAGGTTCCTAAATGTTGTGGCTTGCTCAAACTGCAAACATTCTCCCAGTGCCTCCTGCTTTGGCTCTTTTCAAACCCTTTCTTATCAAGCCAGACTCTACAAAGACCTTGACATTCTTGCTTCCCGGTCTCAGCTTCAGTTTTTGCCTTTCTTGGAATATTCTCCCTAATCCCTTATCTCTACCCGGCAAATCCCACCCATTCTTCCAGCCCCACTTTAAGCCCTACCTTCCTTCCTGGATTAGTCCAACCCCATTTTTTTTTTTAAATTCTAGGGACTTTTTTTAATTCTTCAAGGACTTGACTTTATCCTTTTGCTCTCTGGTTGGTTGTGTGTCTGTCTCATCTCCTCCTGCAGTGAAGCTGCCAACACTTTATGACTGGATAGTCTCTCTTTTCCTGGGCTTGTCTCCTCACACTTTCCTTTGCTGGCTCATGGCCTATGTCCTAGCCCCCATGGTCCTGCCAAGCCCATTGGGAAGGGTGCTGGATAGGCTCTGTAGACACTTGGTGACTGGGCTGGACTGGGGGGCTTATGCTCAGCTGGAGTGGACAGTTGTGCTTGCAGCCTTATGTCAGTAGGTTTGGGATTTGGGAAATCTAGAAGCCAAATAGAGTGCTAAACCCACTGCTAGACACCAGGAAGCTGAGGGAGAGAGGCAGGCAGAATGATGTAGTAGAAAAATGCTGGATTTGTCACCATACGTGGGTTCCAATCTTGACTGTAATCCTTACTACCTGAAGAGACTTAAGCCCCTTGGTTTCTCCAAGTCTCAATTTCTCTCATCTGTTAAATGAGACAGGTGGACTAGATGATGTCTGGGGTCTCTTTCAGTTCTGTTTCTCTAATTTTGTAAGTCTAAGTGAGAAAACTGTAGGAAAATGTATGTATTTGAAGGCTTTCCTCTGCACGCATGAGGGATGTGGAGTGATTCAATTCAGTTTGGCAAGGATTGCCTGCTACGTGGCAGGTACCATACTAGGTCCTGTGGAAACAAAGGCAAAACCTGCATAGTCCCTGTCCTCATGGAGCTTCCATTCTATGGGAGTCTGAGGGGAGGAAACAATATAAACAGATGGATAAACATAAAATGATTTGGTGGTAAGGGGGGAAGAGGCTAAAGGGTTTTTAACATTAACAACCAGGAGAATCAGGATAGACTAAAGGGTAGGTGGTAGCATTCCAGGCATAGGAGATATACTATAGAGAGGCGGAGGGGCAGGAAGCTGAACACCATGTACAGTGTGAAGAAAGAAGGCCCGTGGGATTGGAGTGTAGAGTTCATGAATCAATTTTTAAAAAGGTTTTAAAAAATTTTTTTGGAGGCAGTTGGGGTTAAGTGACTTGCCCCTAGTCATAAAGCTAGTAAGTGTCTGAGGCCAGATTGGAACTCAGGTCCTCTTGACTCCAGGACCAGTGCTTTGTCCCCTTCCAAGCAGTTGCCCCTCATGATTCAATTAACAAGCATTAATTAAGCACCTACTATGTGTCAGACACTGAGCTAGGCACCAAGGATACAAGTCCAAAGAGGAGGAATATGGGGTAAGCGAGGAGCCAGATTATGAAGGACTTTAAATGCCAAAGAGAGGAGTTCAGATTTTATCCTGGAGGCAAGAGGGAGCTATTGAAGCTTCTTGAGGAGGGGAGTGACTTGGTCAGATTGGTGCTTTAGGCACTGTCAGTTTGGCAGCTATTCAGAGTATGAATGGGAGAAGAGAGAACTTAGAAGCAGGCATAAAAAGCAGAAGTCCAAGGGAAAAGTAATGAAGACCCAAACTAGAGGGATGGTCAGGTGGGTGGAGAGAAGGAGACATGTGAGAGATGTGGAAATGGAACCAAGGAGACTGGGCACCAGGTCAGACATAGAAGCTGAGAATGAGTTGAGGATGACCCCACGCCTGTAAACGAGTGAATAAGACAGCAGTGCCTCAACCAGAAGTAGGGAAGTCAGCAAGAGAGGTGGGCCTGGAGGAAAAGATAATGGGTCCTGTCTTGGACATGTTGATGCCAGTGGGGAATGCAGTTGCAGAGTCCTCATAGGCAGTCATGAAAGTATAGGTCTGATGTTCAGGGATGTTGATCTGGGAGTTATCAGGAGGGAGGTGATAGCTGAACCCATGGGAGCTGGTGAGATCACGTAGAGAGAACAGGAAAGGACCCAGGACTTTGTCTTGGAATCCACCCACAAGCAAGATGGTAGGACATAGGCCATGAGCCAGCAAAGGAAACCAAGAAAGGCTAGCCAGACTGGTAGGAAGTGAATAAAGAGATCACGCTGGGTTATGGAAACCCTGGGGGCAGAGACACACAGGGAAAGGGGAAGGGAAGGAAATAAGCATTTATATAGTGCTCACTGCATGCCAGGCCCTGTGCCACACACACAGTGGAATCATGCCTTACTTAGAATCACTCTCTGCCAGGAATTTCAGGAGTCTGGGAGTGTGTTAGGGGCAGGGGATAGTATAACACTTGGTCCTGGATATCCATTGGGTTCTGCCATTTTGTCTTTGTGACAGACTCCTAGGTGTCCCTTGGGCTTTGAAGTTGAAAGGAGGGAGAAAGGACTCCCCTCTACATTTTGGAGGCTGAGAATATAAAATCCTGAGGGCAGAGGGGAAAAATGTGGAAAATACAAGAAAAGAGCAGCTCCAATTTCTTTTCCAGAACCAAACGTTTCTCCTAAAACAGCTACCTTCTCAAACCACAGATGGGGGTAAATAGATGTGTTAAAATCAGCCTGGTTTGGAGATGCAAACATTGGCTGCATAGTATCAGAGGGTATTTTTAAACTGCCAAGAGAAGAGTTTAGAATAGCACAGTGGAACCGGCGAATGCTGATAGGCCCAGATTTAACCTACTTTTCCCCCTCTAGTCTGTTTGTAAAGGCCTGTGCATTTCTCCCTCCTCTCTGCTGCTGCAACTCCAAAGCTGCTTCCCATGAAAGAGCAAACATCCAAGAGGCTGGCACTTCCTTGGGTAACCTCAGAGGGCTAGTTGGCACGCATACATTGGGGAAGGCAGGAGGAGGACTTTTGGTGTAGGTGTCAAAGGAGCAT
Organism: Gymnobelideus leadbeateri; assembly: GCA_011680675.1. Lineage (NCBI taxonomy): Eukaryota > Metazoa > Chordata > Mammalia > Diprotodontia > Petauridae > Gymnobelideus > Gymnobelideus leadbeateri. The sequence goes on from WOXC01010508.1 coordinate 128,606, forward strand.
AGATTTAGAGTTGGGTGGGTCCTCAGGATGGTTATCAAATCCAACCCCCCTCATTTAACTTAATAGGCAAGTGATGTCCAGATAACTTAAGTAACCTATTCAAGGTCTTGCAGATGGTAACTGGTAAATATGGGATTCAAATCTGGGTGCTCTGTCTACAAATCCAGCTCCCTTTCCTCCGCACTAAGATACCTCTTGAAACATCTTTATAAAATGTGCTATTGATGTCTTTTGTTTTCAAGTCCCCATCATTTCCAGGGATATCCCTCCTCCCTTCCTACCCAGAAAGTCATCTCTTATGTCAAAGAAAAACATAATGTGGGAAAAAAGGCAGTTCAGCAAAACTAAGTCTGATAACATATGCAGTGTTTTTTACTTGGAAGTCTCCGCCCATAATTGCAAAGGGAGGGAGTTACATTTCTTCACCTCTTCTTTGCCCCTCACCAATGCCACTTTAGAGGGCTGGCAGCAAAAATTTCCATTACCTCTTGCTGGTTTTTGTCCCAAGACATGCTGATGACATGTCTTGGGAAGGGAGAGTAGAGTTTTCCAGACAAGAGAGATCCTTGCCAGTAGTTTAGGGGTGATTTTACCTTATATCAAGGGGATGAATTTCAAATCCACAAGTGATTTGGAGGAAGACTTTTTTTTTCCTACCAGACCCATGTCCCATGTCTGATCTCAAAGTTAGATAACCAGAAAGACTAAAGACCATTGTGGGTTTTCGTGAAGATTTCTCTAGCCAGCAGACTATACAGTTGCTAGACACTGGACTTATCTGGGAGCTCTCCATGGTTCCTTTCAAACTTCAAAATGTTTTTGTCTAGAAGGTAGTTGGGAGGACCCCAGTACACACTTCACTAGCTCAGTTGTACAAGAGTAGTCCTGTCCCCTCCTTCTCACCTGTACCCCTATGTATAAAAGACACTTCCCCTCCCCCACCACACCCATTTTTCTCCAGATTCTAGCAGGCAACAGCTCTGAGGTCCCACCAAAACATACCTGGGACCAAAGATTCATAGTACTTGAAATATGCCTGCTATTGGAAGTTAAGCCAGGTCAGACCTGTTTAATATGTGGAGGGACTTTCTGAGAATACCAGGTATTGTAGTCTTTGAGGGGGTGCATGGTACAGAGGAAAGAACAGTAGACTTGGTATAAGGGGATTTCAGGTATATAATCCTAGCTCTATTATTTACTTCCTCTTTAGTCTTGGGAAATTTTTCTCAACCTCTCCGGGTGTTAGTTTTTTCATCTGTTAAATGTGGGGGTTGGATTAGATGAGCTCTCTGGTTCTCTCCAGTCCTAAGTCTGTTATTCTCTGTACCCCAATTTTGCACAGGAAATATGCAGGTGGATGGCAACCTGTGCAGATTTTGATACACAGAAAAATGTATTTCCTGATTAACTAAATTTGTGCCTGATGCCCGTGAGTCAAAGGCCATTTTGTTGTTCAGATGTCAGGAGAGACACTGGCCTTCACCCTGGATGGGAGCAGGGAGCATAACACTATCAGCACCTCCGAGAAAGGACACCTGATTCTTCTCTTTGGAGCAGCTGTATTGTTTCCCAAGCACACTCTAGGAGTTGCAACTGTTTTTTTTTTTTTTTTTGCCAAAGCAACTTCTACTAAATCGATGTTGTCAGGCTATGCAGCGCCTTTTGTCTGAACACTGACAATGTTTTTGCTCTTGGGGAAAAAGTAATAGGCCAAAAGCTAATTAACATTTCCCTAATGCCCTTGGGTACCATTCTTAGAAAATCCTGTTGGCCCTTCCCCGAGGAGTTCCCTGAAATGGAAAAGAAAATAAAAACCATTTTAAAACCATGCCTTTTACCCAAGAATCCCAAAGTAGATAAGCATTTAAAAGATCTAGCCATTTGAGGCAGGAAAGGAGGAAGACATGACAGCCCTTATTTTATACATCAGAAATCTCCCAGGGTTCCAATGGATGATGGTTCCTGGATGGATGCAGCTTATGACAGACCCAGTGACTCTCATTGGATCTGCTTTTCAGTGTCTTTCTGACACAATTACTGGTTCAATTGTTACTGACACAGCAGGTCGAATAGTTATGTCTCTTTACTCAGAAATGTATCTTCTACTATAAGAATCTCAGACGGAAGGAACCTTGGAGGCGTCAAGTCTGACCCAGCCTCCAATGCAGGGAGACCCCTCTATACAATCCAGCTCAATTCAGGTCACCAAGCATTCATCTGGCCTCTCTGCTGTGTGCTGCCAGGATGGTATTGTAAAGGCACACACGCCCCTGCTCTCATGCAGTTCTTCTAGACAGAAACAACGTTTTTATAGATTTTTAAAATTTTGGTTCCAAGCTCTTTTCCTCTCTTTAGCCCCTCCCCTTGCCATTGAGAAGGCAAGCAGTACAATACCCACTATACCTGTGAAGTCATACGAAACATATTTCCATTTTTAACAAATAAGATTTATTTTTTATTTTATTTTTCACATGTAGACTGATAAGTGAATGCAAAATAAACACAAAGTAATTTTGTCTGGAAAAAACGATAACGATTGGGGGAATCAGGAAAGGACTTTTGAGAAAGTGGCTCTTGAGCTGATCCTTGGAGGAAGCTGAATTCCCACTGGCAAGTGGTCATCCAGCCATTACAGGAACACTTAGGGGGTTGGGGGGGGGGAAGCTCTTTATTTCCCCGGGCAGTTCATTACATTCAGCAGTTTATAGTCAGCAAACATTTATTATGTGCCTACTATGTGCCTGACACTATGCTTAGTGCTGGGAGTACAAATTAAAAAAAAAAAGAAGGAAGATAATCCCTGACCTCAAGGAGTTTACAATCTAATTGTAATCCCATTCACTGTAACTTGGTTGGTAGACTCTGATTGTTAGAAAGGTTTTTCTTCTGTTGGGCTGAAATATGTTGCCTATAACTGCCACCCAGTGTTCCTTGTTCTGACTTCTTTTTTTGTTTTTGTTCTTTTGCTTTTTGGAGGGGGGAAGGCAGGGCAGTTGGGGTTAAGTGACTTGCCCAAGGTCACATGGTTAGTGTTAAGTGTCTGAGGCTGGATATGAACTCAGGTCCTCCTGACTCCAGGGCCAGTGTTCTATTCACTGCGCCACCTAGCCACCTCTGTTTTGACTCCTTTTAGCTAAGAATAACAAGTCTAATTATTGTACTTCCATAGGACAAAGCCTTAAAATACTTGAAAACTGTTATCACATACTCTGGAGTAGTTATTTGGGGCAGACTTCTGGGCCTAGAGTCAGAAAGATTCATTTTCCTGAGTTCAGATCTGGCCTTAGACTCTTACTAGTTGTGTGTCCCTGGGCAAGTCACTTAACCCTGTCGGCCTCAGTTTCCTCATCCACAAAATGAACTGGAGAAGGAAATGGCAAACCACAAAAAAAAAAATGACTGACCAACAAGTCATATACCCTTCCTTTCATGCATAACCAAGTCTTTTTGGGGCAGAATATAGGCTCTGCCACTTACTAGATATGTGGACAAGTCACGTACCTTCGATTTCTGTATTTATAAAATGGAGATGACAATGTACAGCTTAATTCATGGGACTCTAGAACTAGAGGACTGAAATCTTCTATTGTCAATATTCTCCTCATCAACAAATAAATCAATCTGGAGCAGCTGGGTGACCTTGGGCAAGTCACTTAACCCCAATTGCCCTGCACTTCTCCCTCCAAAAAAGAAATCAATCAGTCACCATTTTTAAAGTACCTATTATGTGCCAGGACTCATCTTCAATTAAGTTGTATTTCTGTGAGGGCAGCTGTAGTTCATTTTGTGACTTGGGTGTACTGATACCATGTTGGCTACCAGGGAAAGCCCGTAATGATAAGAACTCACAGGCATCCGAGATTTACAAAGGGCTTTCCTCAAAACAACTGTGTAAAGGAAAATGAAAGTATTATTCCCATTTTATGGATAAAGAAACTGAGGCCTAAAGAAGTAACATGACTTGCTCTGTGGTACATGTAAGAACTGGAATTTTAATTCAGATTTCCTGACACTCAAGTGCTTTGCTCTTCCATGATAACATGTGGTCTGTTATATAAGACATTGGATGACCAACAAAGCTTAGGTTGCCATACAATCAAGACACCATAGCTGGACTAGGTTAGTGACATAACCTTGCAAAGTTTGGAGGAGGATGGCACATAGGAAGGGTGCTCAGGATTAGCCCTGCTTCCCTCTTCCAGTGCCTTGGCTCCTCCCAAGTAAGGAAGGAGGTTCTTACAGGTAGTTGGCATAGTCACAGCTGATGAATGGGAGGACCACCATAGCTGTGCATCGGGACTGCTCTCCTTATCCTATACTGATCTTACTCCCTGGCACATGTGACTGCCATATGGAGTGAGGGGAAGGCAGGACTGGCTCTGGGCAAGGAGCTGGACCTCCCTTCCTAAGTCTTTGCCTGGTACGCTCAGCCAGCCTCCCCCAGCTCATCTATTTTCCTTTGCCATTAGGTCCTAAAGTGCCAATTAACAAGCACTTACTAATTGCCTACTAAGTACCAGTCACCTAACAAGTAAGCAGCCTGATCCAAGATTCTGTGCCACTGGGAGAGAGAGGGCTGTCCACCAGTTCCTGGTGTGGTCTGCTACTCGGCCTTGGTGTTTATTAATCACTTGAAAATTTTCAGAAAACTTCCCCAGCATCACCTCCTTTCATCCTCACAACAATCCTGTGAAGTAGGCACTTACAGGTATAATTTTCCTAGTTTACAGTGGAGACTTAGGGAGATAAAGTGACTTGGTTAGGGTCATATAGCCAGAAACCTGAGCAGACATCGTCAAGGGGAAATCAAATTATTTCTGTGATACTTGAACCAAAGTCCAATGTTCTTTTCACTGCTTTTTGTACCAAAATCTTGTCTTAACCATCCCCTCCAGAGGAGAGAGAGCCCCTCCTGGCCTTTGTTGTCTGGCTCCTGAGTGATTTGCACAGGGGGTATTTTGATCAATGAAGGAGCTGCATTTGGGCAGTGGGAGCTTCCAGCAGACACTTTTTTTTTTTAAAGCAATTGGGGTTAAGTAACTTGCTCAAGGTTACACCGCTAGTCATTATTTATGCGTGGGTGCTCATTTTCTGAGGCCGGATCTGATCTCGGGTCATCCCAACTCTGAGGCCGGTGCTCTTACTCACTGCGCCACCTAGCCGACCCTTTAGGGCAATTGGGGTTAAGTAACTTGCCCAAGGTTGGCGAGGTTTTTGTTTGTGCGGATTAAGTGTCGGAGGCCGGCTCCGAACTCAGGTCCTTCTGATTCCAGGGCCGGCACTCTATTCACTGCGCCACCTAGCCGCCCCCAGCAGACACTTTCAAATCACACCATGGTCATTTGGCCACATTCAGTCCTACTTGTAGCCCAGTCCAACAGGATAGCATGGCTCCCTGCTGCTCCACATTTGCTTCTCCCAAGTGCCTAGTAGCCAGGGCTGGACTCAGATGCTAAGGGGTGATTCTCCCTATGAATCTAGTGTAGATAGAAGAGGGAATTCCCATGAGGGCCCAAACGCCCTGTACTTGGTCCTTGTGGATAACAATATCCTCCAACTAAATCATGACTAAGAAAACGCTTCAAGTTCTTCCTTCCCTTCCACTAGATGCCTCCCTGGATTTCCTTCCATATTTCATGGTGGGAGACAGGAGACAAGAACTCTGAGTAGTCTGTTGGCTGGTGTTCAGTGGAACTGAAAGCTCTCTCCCAATAGAGGAAGTGTGCTACAAGATTTAACTTCCTAATGAGCAGAAGCATCAGCCTATGCGGGAGGAGGAAGGGAGCTATGGAGCAGGGCAGTGCATTCCTTCCCCTTGCCAGGATTGAGGTGGTGTTTGGGATGCAGAGAGCTGGGACGGGTCTTATAGGTAGAATCACAGTCCTGCAAAGATCAGAAGCCTTTTATTTGTCAATGCTTATGGGTCCCCAGGAAGAGGATTATGGTTTGTTTGGTTATTTTTCCAGTTAGTGTAGTAGGCAGTATGCTGCTGTAAATAAATAGGGTGCTGGATTTGGGGGGAAGATTTGAATTAAAATGTCACTCCTGTCCCTTACTGCGTGACCTCAGCAAGTCAGTTTCTGTTTCCTCATCTGTAAAATGAAGGATTTGTTCAAGATGGATTCAAAGGTCCCCTCCACCTTGAAATCTATGGTCCTCTGACCTGATGGTCACAATTGGCATATCCAGGCCCACTAATTAGTAAACTGAGACTCACAGAATGTCAGAACTGGGAAGGGTGTTAGTTGTTACTTAGTAAGACCTTCTTATTTTTTAGAAGGAGAATCCAAGTTCTGAAGAAGTAAAGTGACTTGTCCAAGCTCTACCAAAAGTAGGTAGCAAATGCAAGATCAAGGTCTAGAATCCAACCTCTCTGACTCCAAACCTAATGGTCTTTCCCTGTAGAAGGCTCCTTCTACTTCTGTTGTGCAGTCAGTCATAACCTGTGCTGGTCAATGGACCATGATCACATGGTGACCAGTTAATTATGCCTGTTGCATAGCATCTTAAGCCCTCTTTGCCCATCCCATATGCAGGTCAGAAGTCAGGTTTGGAAATCAAAGTGGCCATGTGCCATAATTGATGGAACACTGAATTTCAAGTAAAACCCCCCTGACTTCTAGCCTCCGTTCTACTGTGTAATCCATACTGTGTATGGATGGGACCAGCCATTCCTCCTCTCTGAGACTTAGTTTTTTCATCAATAAGATGGAGAGCAGGGATGTCTTCTCCTTCTTCCATCTCAGTGTGCTGTTGGGATCAAGTGAGATAATGAAGGTGAAACTGTCCCATGACCAGAGAGCCCCTACCAAGAGAGTCCTACTCAGAGGAAGCCCCTTGGGCTCTGAGCCAGAAGGTCTATGTTCAGAGATCACACAGCTAGCACACAAAAGTGAGCTCGCTTCTGCTCGCTGGCTGTGTGACCTTGGGCCAGTTTCCAAAGGGGATGAGCTAGACCAGGGGTGGGGAACCTTTGGCTTAGAGGCCACATGTGGCCTTCTAGGTCCTCGGGTGCAGGCTTTTGACTGAGTCCCCGTTTTACAGACAAATCCTTTTATTAAGGGGATTTGTTCCATGAAGTTTGGATTCAGTCAAAGGGTTGCACTTGAGGACCTAGAGGGCTATGTGTTCCCCACTCCTAGCTAGATGCTATCTAATATCCCTTCTAGCTCAAAAGGCTGTGTTTCCAAGCCAGTTTAAATTTGGTATGAAAAGAAACACTCATTTCCAGAACAGAGTTGTTTCATTCACCAGTTATTGTGGGGGGAAAGCTAATATGATTTCCTCTAGGCCCAACATTCCTTCCATTCCTTCTCTTTGCTTCAGAGGAGCTTTCCATATTCTCTGGGGCTGGCCCTCAGCTTAGCAAACCCACTTCATAGGAGTAGCCCTCATTCTATAGATGGGAAAAACCAAGTCTCAAGGAGGTTTTTCTGTCTCCCTCCCCCACCTACCCAGTGCCAGTAATTTTTCCCAATTCCCTGAACTTGTCACTAAGGAACGGCCACACCCTAAGTCTTAAATAACCACCCCTCCATTCTTTGCCACGGTGGGGGACTGTTGGGATAGAATATTGCAAAGACCGCAAGGCAGGACTGGCGTATTGGTTGGTTTTGCTGACCTTTTTTTTCCTCTTTAAAAAATATCTTTGTTACAAGGGAGGCCTTGCTGAGTAGATGAGAGGGGAAGGATATAGTCAGAAAAAAAGGTGATGTAAAAACAAATGATATCAATAAAAAGAGGATTAAAAAAGAAAAAAAAAACCCACCAGCCTCAGTAAACACAGCTGGTCCAGACCAAACCCTGCCTGTTTGGGAGTAAACATGTTGAATTATGACTTGCCTTGGAGACTTTAAAATCCATCTCAGGGTTTTCATACAAATAGGTTATCAAAGGGCAGACCAAATAGTGTGGTTTATTAACTGTTTTTCATAAAAACCTAATTATGTGACTTTAGTTAGTTAAGCAATTCAGGGATAATTGGAAATATAAAAGTCAAGTTCCTTCCTTCCTTCCTTCCTTCCTTCCTTCCTTCCTTCCTTCCTTCCTTCCTTCCTTCCTTCCCTCCTTCCTTCCTTCCTTCTTTCCTTCCTTCTTTCCTTCCTTCTTTTCTTTCTTTCTTTCTTCTTCTTTTTTTGGTTAGGTGGGGGAGATTGCTGATTGTTTTAAAATTCTTGCCACAACTAAAGGTCACAAAAAGGAGTCATTCTGACATACCTTATAACTCCAAATCCTTGAAGAACTAACTTTGGCCTACCGGGAAAACTGGAGCAGAGCAGGGAGACTGACTGGGCCTGCCCTCGCTCAGCCTTTTTGCTCCAGATCCTGGGCCAAATGAAAGGCAGTGTGGTCAAGGGACTAGTGAGTCAGCCTTAGAGTAGGATGCCCAGGTTTAAGTTCTGCTTGTGACACAGACATGCTCTGTGACTCTAGGCAAGCAGCTTAACCTCTCAGTGCTCTTAAACAATTCTCCTAGATGAGATCTCTGGTCTGTCCAAGAATAACTGGGCCAGTAGCATTCACAGGGTCAAAGGTTCTAGTACTAGGTTGGGAACTGGGAGAACTGGCTCTTCCCTTAGCATTCTTTGTGATCTGACAATTCCAAAAGAATCATGATGAAAAATGCTATCCCTCTCCAAAGGGAGAACTGATGGCCTTTGAATGCAGATTGAAGCACATTTATTTCTTTATTTATTTTTGTTGCTTTTTCCCCCCCTTTTACTACATGCATAATATGGAGTGTATGTGTGTCTGTGTGTCTGTGTATGTCTGTGTGTAAGTAAGGTAACTGGTGTTAAGTGACTTGCCTACGGTCACAAAGCTAGTAAGTGTCTGAGGCCAGATTGGAACTCAGGTCCTCCTGACTCAAGGGCCAGGGCTCTATCCACAACACCACCTAGTTTCTCCTTAGTGTGGAAATGGTTTGCATGACTTTATATGTATACTGAGTATTGTATTTCTTGCCTTCTCAATAGGTGGAGAAGGGATGGGAGGGAGGAAGAGAATTTGGAACTGAAAATAAAAATTTTGAATTAAAAAACATTTTGTGACCTTGGGTAAGTCACTTCTCTCTGGGCTTCAGTAAAATGAAGGAACTTGATCTCCAAACTCTGTCCTGTCATTTCCTTGAAGAGTCAGATTTTAGAAGGTACCAGAATGTTTCATTCATCATCCCTCAACCCTCGCTCTTCCCTTCTCTGCTGCAACAGAGAAAAGAATAGCTCCACATTAGGGGGAAAATGTATCACCAGGATCATAAAATCATAGATTAGGAGAGTCCTTAAAGGTAATACAGTCCAACCTGCTTATTTTACAAATGAGGAAACTGAGGCTCAGGGAGGTAAATGAATGTTCTAAGCTCATGGAAACCTGTGATTCAAATCCAACGTCTCTGACTCCAAACTCAGCTTCTAATGCTTTCCCTTGTACCACATAGCCTTTGCTTCTTTAGTGTCAAATAAGCAAAAATTACTACTTTGTGATCTGATATGAGAGCTGGAAAAGCTAGGTTCTCTCATTCTTATTCTTTTTTCATCATTTCCCTTAGGATACTTGACCCTTTTGTTCCTCAGAATCAGTGGTTCTTCACCTGAGGTCTCTGGGTAAATTTAATGGGATTTGTGAGCTTGGATGGGGGGAAAATGTATCATTATGTTCAATAACCTTTGGTTTGTTTTGGAATCTCACATGCTTTATTTTATGCATTTAAGAACACTTTTCTGAGGAGAAGTCCTGAGGATCCATGGAACGGCCTAAGGGACCCATGACACCAAAAAGATAAAGAACTCCTGTTCTAAATATGTGCTGCTATTATTTTTGTTTCATTCTATAAAGTAACCCCATGGTAGCTTGATTCTATGACATCTTTTGGAGAATGATCCTTACACATGGCAAGAGTATCCTTGATCAGGTTAGATTCAACAAACATTTATAAGCACCTACTGTGTATGGAAGCACCGTTCTGGATACTAGAGGTACAAAAACAAATGGTTATGAGTTTTGCACCCAGTTTCTGGCATGCTCCACCATAGCCCATTCACAGTGTTACAGAATTAATTGACTAGCTAGTTCTTGCCAGGACGGTGACATTTCTCCTGCTACACACTGGCAGCTGTGGGGGACTGGGAAGAGCCACAGTTGTTGTGCTTTAGCTGCAGTCCCCAGACCAGAATTACTTATGTAAGCCAAATAAGGAGTACTAGAAAATACACTAGATTTGGCATCAGAGAACCTGCTAGGTGACGCAGTGTTTACAGCACTGATCCTGGAGTCAGAAAGTTCTGAGTTCAAATGTGGCCGCAGACACTTTTAGCTGTGTGACCCTGGTCAAGTCACTTAACTTCTATTTGCCTCCGTTTCCTTAACTGTAAAATGTGAATAATAATATTATGCACCTACCTCCTAGAGTTGTTGTGAGGATCAAATGAGATAATATTTGTAAAATCCTTTGCAAACCTTAAAGCTCTATAAATACTAGTGTTGTTGTAGCGGTGGTGGTGGTGGTGGTGGTAGTAGTAGTAGTAGTATCATCTTTTATGTAGGAACCCTGGAGAAGAAAATGACTTGTCCATGGTCACACAAAACCAGTCAGTGCAGAGCTATGACTTGAGCCCAGCTTTCCTGGCTTACCTTGCATGGTTCTTTCTGCTTTTCTATACTGACCATTTTTTCCATTCTTCCAATAATCTCCCCTGGAGAAAGGAAGGGAATAAGCATTCACACAGTGCCCATTAGGAGTCAGGCACCGTGTGAAGCATTTTACAAATAGTGTTTCACTTGGTCCTCAGAACAACCCTGTGAGGTAGAGACTGTTGTTGTCTCCATGTTATAGCTGAGGAAAATGAGGCCAAGAGAGGTTAAGTGACTTGCCCAGGACCACACAACCAAGCGTCTGAATTCAGATCTTCCTGAGTCCAAGCGCAGTGCTCTATCCATTGTGCCACCGGCTGCCGCTGTAAAATGAGGTGACCAGACTAGACTGTGTCTAGGGTTCCTTCCAGCTCTAAACCCTAAAATCATAGAATCTTTTCTTTTCCTTCCATCCCCCATTGCTGAAGCTGAGATCTTCCCCTGAGGTCCCAGGACCAGATGAGACATCAATGGCTGCTGTCCAGCCCAATGCAGAAAGCGCTTCCAGAGCCAGTCCTAACCTAGAACAAGGAAGCTCTAGAAAGAGCATTGATTCTAGAATCAGAAGACCAGGGTCCAAATCTACCTTGGACACTACCTGTGTGGCCTTGGGCAAGTCCCTTGACCACCCTGACCTCAGTTTCGTTATCTGTAAAATGAGAGATCTGGACTAGATGGCCTCTCCTGTTCCTTCCAGCTCTGAATCTATGATCCTGTCAGTACCACAGTAGGAAAGCTCCACTGATGACCTAGGGAGAGAGACTAGACCAGGAAGTTATTGGGAAAGGTGCCTGGGCAAAATCAGGCAGATCTTATGCTTGAAAAATCTGGAGGCAAATCCATGAACCCATTGACTTATCTTGGAACGTCCTTTGTGGTTGTTAAGCTTTTATTGTCTGATTGTTTCTGGTATAAAAGAGAGAAGCCCTTCAAGGACTTGGGCTTTTAACATCCTTTTCTAGTGGTTTCTACTTTGCAGGGCCCTTGGCCATCTCTCTGTCGCTGTCTGGCAAGGAGCCTTCTCTGGCCACTGACATGGATGATTTTGAGTGGAGGCTGTTTTCTGCTCTTGGGTCATGGTTGTTCCTATCCAATAAACATTGATTAAATAAGGCAATTTGTGGAATAACAAAGATGCAAATATTTTAATTAAAACAATAACAACAACACAATCCAAGCCTCATTTTCCTTCTCTATCACACACAGAAACAAAGGGCTGGACAGAACTTCAGAGAAGATCTAGTCCAACCCCAGCTGAAGCAGGAATCTTCTGTATGATATCCCTGGCAAGTAGTCAACTAGCCTCCTCAGGAAAGCCTTCAGTGCAGGGGAGCCTGCTGCTTCCTGGGAAAGCTCATTTCACTTTTGGACAGCTCCATCATGAAGAAGCTTCTTATGCTGAGCCCAAATCTGTCCATCTACAGCTCCTCCCCATGGCTCTTTGGTCAACCCTTTGGGACCAAACAGAGCGAATCTTAGCCTGCTTTTACATGATAACTCCTTTATTTGGAAGCTGCTATTATGTCCTCCCAAAGTCTCATCTTCACTGACCTAAACATCCCTAATTACATTAACTGGTGTGTGTGTGTATAGAAAGACAGAGATATAAAATGTAATATATTATATATATACACACACATATATACTTAGATACATATATATATATAAAACACATATGCATGTATGTATATATGCATGTATGTATATTGTGGTTTCCAACCTCCCTTATCATCCTAGTCAAACTTCTTTGGACGTAGTCCATTTTGTCACAGCCCTTACTAAAATATCATCTGCAGAGCTAAATATAATCACCTCATACTCTGTTTTGATCTGTACTCTGGGGCAGCAAGGTGTCACTGTGAATAGAGCACCAGGACTGGAGTCAGGAAGACCTGAGTTCAGTTGTGGCCTCAGACATTTACTAGTTGTATCACCCTGGGCAAGTCACTTAACCTTGTTTATTTCAATTTCCTCATCTGTAAAATGAGCTGGAAAAGGAAATGGAAAATCACTCCAGGATCTTTTCTAAGAAAATCCCAAATGGGATCATGAAGAATTGGACATTAGCTGAAAACAACTAACAATGACAAAATCTGCTCCTGTCTAGCTTATAATCCCCATCCTTTGTTCTAGTTACTTTTCCTCTGTTAATGAAGCCTAAAATTGTTTTAGCTTTCTTGGCTTCCATGTCATATTATTGATGCACGTACACTAGAACTTCCAGATCTCTAGTTATGCTTTCATCAGCCTGTATCTGCAGCTGATTCCTTGAGCCCAAGCCTATGACTTTCCATTTATCCCTATAGAATTTCACATTATAGAGGAAGACTTTCCAGTATGGGGAAGGTAGAAATACAGGATGAAATTTACGCAGTGTAAAGACAAAAGATAATTTAAAAATCTGTTTTTAAAAATTTGATCTTGGTAGATCCTGTCCATCATTTCTTATACTTTCAGAATCCTTTCTGGATTCTGGACTGTGTCATCCAACTCAATATCTGTCTCTTCCAACTCTTATCTGTACATTTAATGAATATGCTATCTATGCCTTCAAGTCATTGATTAAGATTTAATTAAATTCCACAAATTTTATAAGCTCCTACTATGTATAAGGCACTAAATTCTACAAATATTTATTTTTTTCTTTCTTTTATTTTTTTTCTTTTTGGAGGGGGGAAAGCAGGGCAATTGGGGTTAAGTGACTTGCCCAAGGTCACACGGCTAGTTATATGCTAAGTGTCTGAGGCCAGATTTGAACTCAGGTCCTCCTGACTCCAGGGGTGGTGCTCTAGTCACTGTGCCACCTAGCCGCCCCCCCCTGCAAATATTTATAAGTGCCTCCTATGTATAAGGCATTATGCTATGCACTGTGCTATTCTTAATGATGAACAGCATAGGAACAAGGATAAAGCCCAGGCCCACCATAAGAAATCTCTCTCCAGATTGATGGCATCATTGCTCATTGCTTCTGGTCATTCAGCAGCTTCTGAATCCAAGTACATTTTATACAGTAACTAGCTGTACTCTTGTCCAATCCAGTCTTGCCATCTCCTCTGTGAGAATAACATGGGAGACTCTGGTGGAAACTGCTGAAATTCAGTTTGTGCCATTCCCCTGATGCACCAGTCTAAGGACAATAACAATATTTGCCTGTCTGCTCCCTGTATTGCTCACTGGCCTTCATCATAGAGTCAGAAAGCATTTATTAAGAGCCTCCTCTGTACAAGGCACTATGCTAGGTGCTGGAGTTACAGACAGAGGTGGAAAGAGTCCCAAGGAGCTTAGAGCCTGGCTTCACAACTCTGTCTTCTCACCTTGGTGCTCAGGACCTTGGGACAGTGAAAGAGAAAACTGACATCTTGCTTGTTGTGTCTCGTGCTCAGCAAATCCAAGGACGATGCTGGCCTGTTACTGCTCAGGGGTGGGAGGGGCAGTGGTGCCCCGGGGCCCATCCTGACCCTGAAGATCCCTACCTGCTCTGCTCACACAGAGGCAGGCTTACTTGACCTCCTTGAGATTCAAAATTCCATCATAGATTTCCATAAGTGTTTTTGAGAGACAAAAGAAAGAGGTTGTAAAATTCAGTTCAGCAAATATTTGTCAGTGGTACTGAACTGCCTTATATTTATTTTGTGCATATCCTGCCTACTTTTTTCTGTATATACTTAACATATGTTATATTGTCTCCCACCTGATAGAATGTAAACCTCACTCCCCCACCCCCAGAGCAAAAATTGATCCCTTTTTTGTCTTTGTCATCTCTATGGCTTAGCAAAGTACCTGACACACAAGGTCCTAGGAATGCTTATTGATTGAATAGCACCCTATATGCAAGCCACCTTGCTAGGTTGGCATTGTGAATGGAGTCCCTGGTCTGAAGGAGTTCACAATCAGACAGTGGAAGATAAAATGAGTAAACAAAGGAAGATGTGATCTGACCAGAGGGGCCAAGAGGAGGTACAAAGTGCTCTAAGAAAATCTGAGGAGGAAAGAGATCACTTTCCTCTGAGGAGATTGGGGAAGGCTCAATGGGAGAGGGAGCACCTGAGCTGAGCCTTAAGGAAAGAGAAAGAATTTAATAGACAGAGATGTGGAAGGAGGGCATTCTGGGCATCAGTGATAGCCTGTGCAGATGCACAGAGTGGGGAGATTCAGGACAGAATTGGGAATCACCAAAAAGTCAGGTTGGGTTAGAACAGGATATGTGAAAAAGAATAATGAGAAATAAGGCTGGGAAAGATAGGTCAGAGCCTTTATGGAGAGTTTTCATTGCCAGGCAAAGAAGTTTGTAGTTTATCCAGTAGGTAGTAGGGAGCCACAGAGGATTACTGGAAAGAGAAATTCATATTTTATAGCAATAATAATAACAACTAACATTTATATAGCATTCACTATGTGCCAGGCAGTATGTTGTGCATTTTATAATTATTATTTTATTTAATATTCATAAAATCCTGGGAGGTAAGTGCTATTATAATCTCCATTTCATAGGTGAGGTTACTGATGCAGACAAGTTAAATGAATTACCCAGAGTCACACAGTTACTAACTGTCTAAGGTCAGATTTGAAACTCAAGTCTTTCTGACTCTAGGACCAGTACTCTCTCCACTGAGACACCTGGCCATAACTGTTGTATAGCTCCTCCTTGTGAATGCCCTTTAGCTGATTAGTCTGTTCGTCATTTGGTTTCTCCCAGCCTGTCCTTGCCTTTCATTATTAGGATATAAGTGGGGCAATTTCAGTTCTTTTAAACGTTTGTCTTACCTTCACCTGTATCCATGATTGTATTATAAGTATCTAATAGCCTTCTCACATTTGAAGAAGTCCTTGAATTTTCCCTCTCCAGCCTCACTTGGCCCTGAATTTCACAGAAAGTGAAAATAAAACAGAAACACTTGGCCTCACTTTGTCCCAAAGGTTTGTTTGCTGAGGGCCACTTGGACCCTGACCAGAGTATAGAAGGACACCTGTGGGGCAGCCCTGGGGGGCCAGAGGGGATGTTCAAGCTCTATTATCCAACAGACATTTTTACTTCATTCACATTTTATTTTATTTTTTTCTTTTTTTTTCAAATGCTTTATTAACTTCTGGTTTACATCATTCATTTCTGCCAGATTTTGAGTTACAATTTTCCCCCATTTTTCCCTAACCCACTACTCCAGAATAGCAGTCCTACAGGATATCCCCTCATCCCATCTGCTCTTTCCCATATCTTCTCCCATCATTCACATTTTAAATATTTGAAGCGCGCGCGCATGCGCGCACGCGCGCGCGCACACACACACACACACACACACACTGTAGGAAGATTTCAGAGCATGTAGTGGATTCCATGTGAGTCTCGGACTTCAGAAGGAGCAATTGGTGATCTTCAGTGTTTGTGTTCACATAGACAGCCACACTCAATAATTCAGGACCCAGCCTAAGTTTCCTGACTTCTTTTGTGTACCTGCTTCCATGGTCACTTTTTCCCCCTTACCTAAGAACGTCAGAAATGCCTCTTAAAGCAGACAAGAGGGGCGTTTGTTGGAGAACATAGTAGAATCATAAGAATATCAGAGTGGGCAGAGACTCTGGAGGTCATCTAGTCTAACCTTTTCATTTTAGGGACAAGGAAACAGACCTGGGAGGTAGTTAAGAAACTTGCCCAAGGTCACAGAGGTTAGATAAGGAGCAGAGTAAGATTCAAGCCCAGCTCTTTGGACACCAAATCCAGAATTCTTTACCATTCTCCTTGACATCAACCTCACAGGTCTTTTAAGGACTCAGTGCAGGTCATTAATTTAATCATCCCTATACTGACTTTATCTCATTCACCTGTTTTCTGTCTTCCTTTTCCCCATAATGTTGAAACATGGCTGCTTTCCCAGACCACCTCACTGGCTGGACTACTGTTGAGCAGGGCCTTTGTTTGACCTATATAGAAATCGAAAGGGTGAATTTCTCCTTTTGGGAGAAACTTCCTTGGGGTTACAGGGAAAACAGACCCAATGCCATAGGATTGCTACAATGGGTGATCTCCAGTGGCCATTAGCCAACTCATCCCTTTACTTGTATTGAGGGTGAAATCTACCCTCTACTTATCATCTTTAATTACTTGATTATAAGTCTTTTCAAATATAATGTCTAATTTATGCAAATCACCATTTGCTTGACTGTCAAGGTCATTGGAATAGCTGGAAAATTGTCTGTTCCCTCCTTGCCAGCCCTGACCGTGGTGGGAAATTGACTTCTGTGAAGCCTCTGAGGTTTGGAAACTCTGTAAAAGGGGTGCTGGAGATAATTATTAGCGTGGTCTTGTGAGAACAAGAGAAAGGGTGGTAAAGGCAGCTTCTGCCATGTTTCAGGGTCCCTGTCTCCTTCAAAACAGCAGTGGCGATGACTGAAGGAAATAGCGTTAATGTGGCATCACTTACTATAATTCAAATTCAGTTTCGGGTTTCATTAATTACTGTTTTGTTATGTTACAAGCCAGGAAGGGAAAATATTCATCACAGGTGCTGCTAATTGCTAGGATTATAAGTAAATTAATTTCAAACATGAATCTCATTCATTTGTGGGTGGTTTTCCCTCCTTAATTTCTAGTAGAAAATAGAATCATAGAGCAGAAAGGGCCCAGAGAGAGCATCTTGCCAACCCCCTCACGTTACTGATGAGGAAACCAAGGCCCAGAGAGAGGAATTGATGTGTCCTAAGGTCACACAGCTAAGTATCAGGGCTATTATTTGATTCTAGGCTTCCTGTTTTTCCATTTTTAGATGTATTACATTGCTATAGGTATTCTTCATTCCCACTAGGAATGGGTGGGAATGTTCTGGACTCCTTTAAGATCTAAAAAGGCAGGTCCCTCAATTCCTCAAGCTCTGGCTGTGTCCCTAGAGTGCCTGGCTACTCACAAAAGAGTAAATCTGGTGGAGACTGTTTTCTGCTCTTGGATCACTGTTGTTCCTTTTAGGTCCAATTCAATAAACATCTATTAGTAAAGCATGTATTCTGGGGATATCATATATGTCCTCCATTTGTTTACAGTATATGAGACAGCTGAGCTAAAGTAGGATATGGAAGAGACACAGGAAATGCCCAGGAAGAATTCTCCAGGACAGCCCAATCAATCAATCATTCAATAAGCATTTAATAAGTACCTTCTCTGTGCCAGGCAGGTGCTAGGTGCTCACGATTCAAAAACAAATAAAAAATCAGAGTCCCTGCCCTCAAGAAACGTACATTCTTTGTTTTCTCATTTCTCCCAGAATTTATTTATTTCTTAGTTTTCAACATTCATTTCCACAGGATTGAGTTCCAAATTTTCTCCCCATCTCTCCCCTACTCCCCACCCCAAGATTTCCCCCAGTGTGCCCTCTCTTCTATCCCTACCTCCCCTTATCTCCTTCCCCCTTACTTTCTTATAGGGCAAGATGGATTTCTGTACCCCATTGCCTATATATATCTTATTTAAGAAACTTACATTCTTTTGGGGGAGGGTAAAAGCATTTTCTTCGGGGTTACAGGGTTTCCTTTAGTATTAGGTACCTGGGCCCCTCCTTGGGAAGAAAAAGGAGCCATTTCTCTATACTTTGACTGCCACACTCTGCCCCCCCCCACACACACACACAATGTGGCATCAGTGAGGAGAAGAAAATTCTTCTTCACTGGAAAAGAAAAGAGAAGAGTCTGAAAAATATATTTGAATGTTAGATTAGACTCAGGGGAAGGAAAGAAGGTTGTAGAACAGGTCCAAGAAGAAAACCCTAGTAGATTTACGAACCCACAGATCACAGGATGATAGATCTAGAACTGGAAAGAATCTTAAGGGCTGTTTAGCCAAAATCTTCGTTTGACAGATGAGGAAACTGAGGCCCAGGTGGGTTAAGTGACTTGCCCATGGTCATACAGGTAGTAAGTGTTAAAAGTGGCATTTGAACCTAAGCCTTCTGATTCTGAGCCCAGCATTCAATTCAATACTAAACCATGGTTAGGTTCTCAAACCGATACCCTGAATACAAGCTCTGTCTGAATCTGTACTTTACAGAGGAGAGGCTAGAATATTTACTGCGTCTTTCATGGAAGGAATTACCATTAGGGCTATTCAGAAAAGAGAGCCAGGTGTAATAATATTCTATCTAGTATATTCCTGAAGTAATACATCCTTTACTCTCCCAAAGCACTTCATTGGGAGACAGGAGCCCTGGATTCCTGTCCTAGACTTGGTAGCAACTGATTTGTGACCTTTAACAATGTTTTTTTCCCTTTCTGGGCTACCATCTCCTCAGTTAGAATGTAAGCTTCTTGAAGGCAAGAATTTTTTTTGCTTTTTCTTTGTATCTCCAACCCTTAGGAGCAGTTCGACGTTGCCTTCTCCAGCTCATTTTACAGATGAGGAAACTGAGGTAAACAGGGTTAAGTGACTTGCTCAGGGTCTCACAACTAGCAAGTAACCCTTAGTCATTGAAAGGGCTTTGCCTCAAACTCAGGTCTGAGAAGACCTTAATTTAGAAAGACCAAGGTCACCTACTACATCCTAGGCTATCAACAGTCTTCTTGACTTATCTCTTGCCACTGGATTCTGATGACTCTGGAGGCGAGAGTGAGGCTGGTGACTGCACAGCTCTCCCTCACTTAAATCCAAATTCCAGAGCAAGTCAAGACATCGCCCTCCTGATGTCATTGGTTCTGTTTGGAAACAAAAGTACCAACAACAACAATCTTTAGGCTAGGGGCTCAATGCTCCTTGGTTGTTTGGTTGCTAGATTCAATTTCCTTTTTGATAAAAATGAGGAGACTGAGGAGCTAGGTGGCCCAGTGAACAGAGCACTGGCTCTGGAGTCAGGAGGACCTGAGTTCAAATCCAACTTCAGACACTTAACACTTACTAGCTGTGTGACCATGGGCAAGTCGCTTAACCCCAGTTGCCTTCCCTCCTCAAAAAAAAAAAAAAGAGGAGGCTGGGCCAGACTAGCTTCATAAGCTTATTTAATTTAGAGCTGGAAAATAGCTTAGGGATCATCCTGTTCAACTCCTTTCATTTTATAGGGTTGGGGGGAACTGGAGCTCAGAAGGGAAAGGGACCCTGTGCAAAGTCACATGGAGAGTAAGTAGCAAATCTGGTATACAGTTCTATTTGGTTCACATAAATAAACATTGATTTGATGCCTGCTGTAT
Organism: Gymnobelideus leadbeateri; assembly: GCA_011680675.1. Lineage (NCBI taxonomy): Eukaryota > Metazoa > Chordata > Mammalia > Diprotodontia > Petauridae > Gymnobelideus > Gymnobelideus leadbeateri. Next base: position 148,394 of record WOXC01010508.1, read on the forward strand.
GCAGGTCATCCTGAGGATACAGAGATAAATATGGAACATTCCATGTCCTCAAAGAGCTTGTATTTGCTTGGGGAGGAAGGGAACAAATGTGCACAGAGAATCGAGTGCAAAATGCATCTGATTATGAAATACAAATAATACCTGTGCAGACTAATGTTCAGGGGGGGCACATTCATTCTGGGGCTCTTGGATTCGTCTTTGGAGGAAGGGGTACGTGCAATTTCTTTCTTATGGAACAACTCCATGAGTGGCCCAGAGGCAGTCCAGGGGAGCTGGGATTGGTTGGTGCAGCTGGAGTCTTGGAAATGGTGAAAATAAAGGCTGCTGCAGACGCTCTTCTCTCCAATGACAAGTTCCCAGAGTAGACGTGCCCTGCCTCCAGGGCCCATTTCTGTGATAGGTGTTTTATGAGTTGTGTTTATATGATGTTGTGTTGTGTTGTGCTTTGTTTTTGTTTTTTTCCCCCCCAGAGTCCCAGAATAACTGAACTTCGGGGTGTGTGTGAGTGTGTGTGTGTGTGTGTGTGTGTGTGTGTGTGTGTGTGTGTGTGTGTGAGAAAAACTGTAGATTGCACTGAGATAATCAATTCTATGTCAGAGGAAACCAGCGCTTTTTCCATGGGCTTTATCAGATGCTGTGGTCAGTGAGGGCAAAGCGGAGCAGCTCAGGCTTCTTTCCCTCCGTTCTCTCCAGTATCGCTTCATCTCTGCACAACCATATTCAGTTAAAGCATCTCGCTCTGACATCCGCTTGCTGGCTCCCAGGCAGCCTGGGGAACCTTGCAGTCTTGCAGGGCCCATGCTGGTGGTGGGTGGGCTGGGCGCTGTGGCTGCTCTCTCAGCCAGAGGTTTCCTATGATTGTTCTCTGAACTGGCCAACGTAGCTCACTGGTTGATATTTTCATTCACTCTTAAAACATTTTGAACGAGGATCTTTTTTTTTCTTTCTTTCTCTTTTTAACCTGAAGCTCTGAAGCCGTATTCACAGCTTCAGATAATGTTGCTATCCCTCTGTCTTCCTTCTGCCAACCGCTTCTTCCTTGTCTTTTTCTTTGCTTGTCCAAACAGAACAGTTATTTGGAAATGCCTAAGTATTGCTTATCACCCAGCAAGAGGTGCCAGCATAATAGAGTGGAAAGATCAGGTCTTGTGGAGTACAGAAACTAGGTTCAGATCTCAGCTGTGCCCTCTTAACTGCCTCGAGTACCCGTGACAGTTCAGCCAACCTCTCTGGGCCTGATCTAGAAAATGAAGGAGTTGATCTCAGTACCTTTTTCTCCCCCCACATCTTTTTGGATCTAGTGATACTGACCTCCTTGCTATTCCTCATGCATGGCACTACATCTCCTGACTCTTAGCACTTTCTCCATCTGTCCTCCTGCCTGGAATGTTCTCTTTTTCTCCACCTCCCCCGCTTTCTTCATGTCTCAGCTAAAGTTCTACCATTTTCAAAAAGCCTTTACCAGTCCTCCTTCATCTTAGAGCCTTCTCTCGGGAGCTACCCCCAATTTTTGTCCTGTAGATATCTCCTTCATAGGGGTGGCTAGGTGGCACAGTGAATAGAGCACCAGCCCTGGAGTCAGGAGGACCTGAGTTCAAATCCAGCCTCAGACACGTAACACTTACTAGCCATGTGACCTTGAGCAAGTCACTTAACCCCAGTTGCCCTCCAAAAAAAAAAAAGCAGATATCTTCTTCATACATCATTTTTCATTGTGATTCCATCATTAGCTTGTAAGCTCCTGGAGAGCAGGGGCTGTTTTTGTCTTTCTTTGTGCCTCCAGTATTTAGCATAGTTCCTGGCATGTAGTGGGCACTTAATAAATGCTAGCTGAAACACTGACTCTAAGGTTCCTTCCTGCTTGAAGTCTGAAATCCTGTTACCCTGATCTCTAAAATAAGAGGAATGGACTGGGTAGTGAGACTGTGGGATTGTCCCTGAGCTTGCTCTGGTTTTCTCTCTTCTCCTCCCTCTGAAATGCCTTGAGAGACCTTAGTTGTCTCTCTGTGCTTTCAACTCTGTGCCACAAAACACTTTGCAAACTGTTAAGGAAGATAAAAATATAAATGGCATCATTATTATATATACAAGCACCTCATTTCCCTTTCTGTGTCCAATGATATTTGATCTTCATTGTTACTGTTTTCAGTTGAGTCTGACTCTTCATGACCCCAGTTGGGGTTTTCTTGGCAGAAATATTGGAATGGTTTGCCATTTCCTTTTCCAGCTCATTTTACAGATGAGAAAAATGAGGCAAGCAGTATTTAAGTGACTCACCCAGGGTCACACAGCTAGGAAGTGTCTGAGTCCATATTTGAACTTAAGAAGATAAGTCTTCCTGACTCCAGGTCCAGCACACTATCCACTGAACCACCTGGCTAGTCTTGATCTCCATTAGGTTATTCCTGTGGCTATCTGGCAGACACTTAAGGTGGACTCTTTCATTGCTTTGCAAGGTGTAGAAAGTGAGTTTATTAGCCCAAGGAGACCAAACCATCTGTTTCCAGGGCAGATCTAAGGTTAGCAGAGGTGGTCAGTCTTCTTTTTAATAGGTATCTTCAGCTTCTCAAGAGATACATTTTCTCAGGGCTGCCCTAATCGAGGGACGAGTTCTGGTCCAAGAAAATGTATGGTGGTCTGCCTTCTGGCATGGATGGGTTATTTCTTAGGCTAGTTAGATTAGTCAGGCAGTCAATAAATATTTATTAAAAGCCTACTGTGTGCCGTACACTATGCTATGATCTGGGGATTCAAAGAAAGACAAAAGACAATCCCGACTCTCACAGAATTCACAGTTGAATGGGGGTGGAGGAGAGACAACATGCAATATATAAACAGGCTCTGTATAGGAAAAATTGGAGATAATCCTAGAAGGAGGGCACTAGAATTATGAGGGATTGGGAAAGCCTTCCTTTAGAAAGGGACAGTGTGGGGGACCGTCAGTGAAAATGCCTGGAGTGATGTGGTGGCTAGGTGGTACAGTGAATAGAACATGGGCCCTGGAGTCATGAGGACCTGAGTTCAAATCCGGCCTCAGACACTTAACACAAAACTAGCTGTGTGACTTTGGGCAAGTCACTTAACCCCAATTGCCCTACCTTCCCCCTCAAAAAAAAAAACCAACAGAAAAAATGTCTGGAGGGAGAAATAGAGTGACTTGTTCAAAGAATCGTAAGGAGACAGTGTCACTGGACCACAGAATACATGGAAAAGTATAAAGTGCAAGAAAACTGTAAAGGAATATGGGGGAGGAGGGAGATAGTTTATGAAAGACTGAACATCAAACACTGATTATTATATTGGATTCTGGAGGCGATAGGGAGCCACTGGAGTTTATTGAGGAGGGCAGTGACATGGTCAGACTTGTGCTTTAGGAAGATCAATTTGACATCAGAGTGGAGGGTGGATTGGTGTAGGGAGAGACTTGAGGCAGGCAGACCTCACCAGCAGGCCATTTAAATAGTCTAGGCATGAAGAGATGAGGATCAGAGTAGCTTAGAGAGGAAAAGATGTAAATTAATTCCTTCATTTTAGAGAAGGGGACTCTGAGGCTCAGAAAGGGAAAGGGACTTGTGCAAATATTTGAGCTCAAGTCACCGGACTCTAAATCTAGGGATATTTCTAGCCCCAGTCCCTTACCCCAAAGCTGCCTGGTGGGGTTTGATACTTGTTACTATCAAATGGTTCAGCATGAGAAACAGAAAACATGATTTTGTCAATGGAAACAACATTAAAGACAATGCATTACCATCTGTTTTGCCCCACAACCTGTGGACCACTAGACCTTTCTGTCTGACCTGTAGCCACCTGTATATGTTATCTCTTCTAGTTAGAATGTGAACTCCTTGTATCCACCGTGCTTTGCATATAGTGGGTGCTTAATAAATGCTCTTTTGTTCATTTATTCTCTTTTTATTTAGCTAGGGCTGTTGCCATGAAAATTCTAGCATCATTTGGTAACCTACTTAAAACAGAATATAAAACCTCTCCTTTCCTCCTGGTTTCTTTGGAAAGTTACCCTGGGTTCACAGAGGGTTTGGACTTTTGTTATTTCAGGGGGTGGGCTACTACTCCTTTCAAAGCTGTGGTTTTCTACAGTATAGAGCACAGATGTCTGAGTGTTTCTAGTTTCAATTTAACACACTTTCTCATGTACTCTACAGAAAAAGAAATCAACCAGGAAACATATGAGCAAAGAAAAGGAAATTAGGGTTTGTGAGTTGAGTATATCATTCTTGATCCAATACTCTGACAATAAAATGAAAGAACAATGAAGGAAGGTCTAAGGGGCTGTCATACAAGGTCATCTGGTTTCCATTCTGAGAGGTTTCAGAGTAAAATCTGTCTGCAAGCAGCAAGCCAACTGATAGACTCTTTTGAGGGGGTCTGCTAGTTCTTGAATTCTTATAGTATGAATTCTAATCTGGGTTGACACTTCAACTGGTCCTCAGCTTCCTAAGCTGCATAATGAAGGAATTAGAATAGAGGACCTCTAAAGCTCTTTCCAGATCTAAATCTACTTGGAATGTTGCTACGAGCAGAGGTGTTTCTGGTCTGAGATGAAGGAAGAAGAAAGGAAGGAAGGAAGGAAGGAGATAGTTTAAAGAGAATTGGAACAGATCTATAAAGATCTCAGTGCTGTTGAGTTACAAGAACTTTTTCCTCCTTTTCCAATGAGTTCTAGTGTATCTTCTAGCATGAATGTACCTCTGGACTAAAAAGGAAGTTAATCATTAAGATAAAACTTCCCAAACCTGGATCCACTGATCTGCTGTTCTTGGAAATAGTATCTGGATATGATAGAGACATGACATAATGTTAGCTATGTGTGATTTAAGTCCTATTAACAATGAGCTTAAAAGTTGCAGTGTCTCATGGGAAATAGAATTCTGGTTTAGGAGCCGAGGTCTACATTCTGGTGCCAGCTTTGCCGCTAACCAATTGTGCATCTCTGCAAAAATCTCTTCCCATTGGAGGCCTCCTTCAGTAGATACTCTCCTGAATGTCTCTTCCCATGCTCCAAAGTCCTTCCCAGCTCTAACACTTTATGTTCTGTTCTCTTGATGAACCTTCCAGCTGTAACAATCTATAATAATTCTGGGAATTCCCAATTCTGAAATGCACATTTGCCTCACAAGTTTGTTCATTTAGAACAAGCTAGAAACAGTGCCACTGGTACTTGTTCTTTCAGTGTTACATGAATTAAGGCCACACATGCCAAACTGGCAGGGCGTCTTCTGTATGGAGAACCCTGTTGCATCATCTTACCTTTGTCAAATATTTGAGCAAATCTTGGCCGCTAAACACCGACAGGTAAGTTGCAACTCAACCGAAAAGTTGTTGGTTGACTTTGATGCATCGATTGGAAGAAATCTCACTAAAGCCTCCCCTTCCACTCCTGCTTAAAGCTTGGCAATGATCTTGAATTTTCAGAAGTCATGCCAGTAACACATATGACTTGCAGGTTCTACTAAGCTAGTAAAGTTTGTATTTAACAAGCCCAATGATAGATGGTGTCTGCATTCCAAGGATGCTCCCATCAAAGGAGAGAGAAACTTACCACCAAACAGCTGGCCACTGGGCAGTAAATTTTTTATGTATAAATGAGCAATGAAATGGAAAAAATACACAACAGTCCCCAATACCCCTTGTCCACTTCCATAGTAATGGCAGTTGAGTAGCCCAAATGGGGCAGAGATTGACCTCGCTTTTAGATTTACAGATACCAGTGTTTTAACTATTGATATACTTAATATGTGATCTTTGTCCCACAACCAGTGGGTTTTCATATCATTAGAAGAACTGAGCCATAGCTGTATTGACATTCTCACTATAAATGAAACTAGAAAATATAAAGAGGTTCCCAATAGAGAAAAGAGTCTCCCTGGAGGGGTGAATGCAGACATGAGCAGATTTGGTTTCATCCTATGCCCAATGGCAATAAGAGACATAATTTCATGAGATGCTTAGCCATCTCACCTTGCTGTGCTCACAATGAGTATAAACAAACAGCCCATCAGGAAGGTAATTATAGCTTATGCACCAACATCCGTTTCAGAGGATTAAAAAAAAAGTAGAGAAATTCAGTGAAGAGCTTGACAAAACCATCCACATTAAGTCAGTATGTACCTTGGTGTTCAGCAACTGCAATTCAAAAGTGGCCATAAGCAGAAGTGGTAAAAGCAGTATAGGAAGATATGGTTGGGAAATGAGAATGAGAGGCCAAAGGCCTCTTTACACCTGTACATGTCAGGAGGTGCCGGAAGTGGTGAGCACCACATGGCATAATAAAAAATGAAATTGGCTCTATCTTAACAGACAGGAAACAATTGGTTAGTGACATAGCAGGCATTTCAGAATCACTTGCATTTGTGCAGTTTGATGGTTTATTGTCTGGTTATTGTTAAGGTCAAAGTAGATGCTAAAATTAGAAGAAAGGATTAATTTTTAAAAGAGAGTGAGGCTCTAACCTGACCTATTTAAGAAAGCTATCAATTTGACAAATAATTCAACCAAGATTGTTTAAGATGCCCATTGTGGATAAGGTGCACAGCACAGCACAGAGGTCAAAGGCAAAAGTGGGACTGGGGGGGAGTCCCCTCAAGAAATTTAGATTCTGCTGGAGGATATAACATGTAAACAGGTAAGTAAACAAAAGCTAATGTGAGGAGGAAGAGTGTTAATAACTAGGGACATCAGGGAGGGCTTCCTGAAGGAGGTGACACTTGGGCCTGAGCCGAGGAAGAAGCAGAGGATTCTAAGAAGTAGCAGTGAGGAGGGTGTACATCCCCAAAGCCTATAGAATGGACTAGAAGGAGGAGCTGGAATGCTGAATTCAGGGAGCAACCAGCAATCCTGTGCATAGACCCAGATCGGGAAGGGCTTTAAATGGAAGGCTGAAGAGCATATACTTTGAGACTTGTAGAATAGGAGAGGAGAAAAGGGGCAGAAGGACTGGCTATCTTGGTGAGGATGAAGAAGAGTTGGAGAAGCAGGAGGAAGGATGTGTAGAAGGAGAGATGAAAGGTTTAGGAAGTTGTGATCAGAAAGATCAGAATTCTGGGTCATGGTGGCAGAGTGTGTAGATGAGTAGTGGGGAGATTGCCACCCAGTGTATGGCTAAAGTGGGGAAAAGGTACAAGTCATGCAAAACGAGGAAGCTTAAAAGGGAGGCTGGCATGCTTGAAGGCCCAATGGGATCTACTACTGCACTGGAGTATAAATTTAAGTCCCCAGATATTGGAGATGGAAAAAATTGTGAGCCTTAAGGGAGGAAAATGGCCTGGGGGTTGATAGATGATGAAAACAAAGATTTGGATAGGGTGTTCTATTCTGATGCATTGAACCTCAAAGGAAGAGATGTTGCTGAATGGTGGAAGGGCCTGAATGTCACAGTGAGGAGCAAGGGGTGTGCCCACCCTTTTATCTGGCCTAGTGTGTCTCAGTTCATGAGAGCATGTATACCCAATATGCAGAATGGCTAGGGACAATGTGTCTTCTCCAGGGAGTGAGATAAGTGAAAGAAAATGGAGAGCATGAGAGGAAGAAGTTGAGGGTGAAAGGAGTTTTATTAACAATAGATTATATATAATAACATATTACATATAATATATTACATATATAATGATCTATAACAATAGATTAACACTGTAGGGTACAGGGGCAGAGATGGGTAGAGTGGTACGGGGATTCAGGAGAAATTGGGCTAAGGTGGATGGATATGAGAAAGTAGAAGTTATAAGAGGGGAGGAGGGTTTTTGCCTAAAGAGAGAATAACTGAATCACAAGTATTAGGAGAGGTGAGAATGAGAACTTGCTAGCCATAGGACAAAGGAGTACAGGTTTAATGAGACTCTCATCCTCCTTGCCCTGTGAGGACAGAGGATGATGTCAGTTTGTTCTCTCTCAAATGCTAGGGAAGAAAGGAGATAGTATCAGGAGCTTGGGTTGATATAGTTCTTCAAGGGACCAACTAAACACAAATTGCCTCATTCCAAGATGGTGGAGGATGATGCAAAGCCAGAAGATGCCATATACCTGGAGCATGCACTTGGATCTAGGTCAGACCTGATGTCTGAGGTTCTTCTTCTCATTGAGGGCCTAATATATAAAGCTCTAATTCTGGGCAGGGACTGGGCAAATGAGAAACCTGGTAGAAGGTGAAAGGAAAGGAGATGGGGCAGAGGAATGGCAGAGCAGCCACATTGCACTCACATGAACCCATCAGTCAAAGAAGTCAATTCCTATAAATGGAAAATGTAAAGAAGTAAAGGATTAACCCTCACCATTTCTTAGAGAACTTTGATACAAAAGAGTGGTATTGAAAGGTTCTAGAATGATTCAGCCAACAAATAGTTGACCCATCTGCCAAGTGAAAAGACTTGGCAGCCAAGGACAGCACCACTTTAGAACACCAGCTCACTTGTAAAACATTACAGAGAAGGTGGTTATAGGATTATGCACAGTATTACTTCATGAACAGAGAAAGTCAATTCACCAACCCTGCCAGAGAACTTGGTGTGAAATCAAAGTGAAGTAGGTCATCCCAAGAACATTTGTGAATGAAATTAGAAAGAGAACAAAATAGGACAATTCTGTTTGCATTTTTTATTGTAATCAGTTCTCATCAATGGTGATAGTATGAGCACCCCATTGCAACTTCATTACCTTAGAACCCAATATGATAGGTGGTTACATCTGAGGAGATGAAACAAATCAAAAACTGCTGGACCCGACCAGAGACATAGAGAAAAAAATTCTGTGCAGGAGATGATATGTTTTTTTTAGGCACTTAGTAATTAATTTTCAAAATATCTGAAGTAAGGGAAGAGGCCAGAAGAATGGAAAAGATGACAGATGGCACAAAACCTCCTATTTTTAACTCCTGACTCTTTCAGCATGGCTATGAATTATGAAATACTACAACCTCTGCATAATCAAAACTGCAGGTCACCCAAAGGAGAATGGAGAGCTGGATGGTTGGTATAAATAGGCTACAACATACTGGCAGTATGTAGCCTATTTTTACTTGTTGTACTACTTATGTGTGAGAAGTGAGGCAATATGTCAAATGACTGCTGATGCAGAGTCATTAGACCTGGATTCAAATCCTACTTCTTCCATTTACTAACTGTATGATTTTGAACAAGTCACTTCACCTCTCTGGACCCCAGTTTCCTCATCTGTAAAATATGGGTTTGGACTAGATGACCTCTATGATCTATTCCAGTTCTAAATTTATGATCCCATGAAATGGCATAAAATATGCCATCCATACGGTGTGTGACCAGAAGAGGAGGTGGGAGGGATAACTGATGGACAAGCAGTGTTCTGTAGTGGCACCTATGTCATGTTAAAGAAAATGTCAAAGGGGCAGCTAGGTGGAGCAGTGGATAGAGCACTGGTCCTGGAGTCAGGAGGACCTGAGTTCAAATCTGGTTTTAGATACTTGACATTTAACTAGCTCTATGACCTTGGGCAACTCAGTTAACCCAAATTGCCTAGGGGTCTTCCCTTTCTTTCTTAGGAGATAGGATCAGATTCCAAAAAAACAAAAAAAACAAAAAAAAAACCACCTATCAAGGAATATTCTTTCTCTCTTTCAAGACATTGAATAGATGCCTTATTAGGGAATAAGACTTATTAGGGAGATTGGATAAAAACCTCACAGGATGAGAAGGTGTAGATCCAATTCATGCCATTGGAAGGAATTTCTACATTGATGAGATCACATATTTGTAGCTATACTGAAATATTAATTTGGTAGAGCCAATCAGCTTACTTGTTTAGGTGCTGCAAATGGAACCTTCCCCTTTCCTTCATTTTGGGTCTAAAATTGAATATACACGTGTGTGTGTGTGTGTTTAACTTGTGCAACAAGTGGAGTTCCTAGACCCCTCCCTCTCTCAGTAGAGGAGCCAAGTTCCATCTTTGGGACTTCTAATATTGATCAATATAGTGTATATTTGTTGCCACCTAGAATTTCCTCTTGGAACACTTGAATTTGTTTACTTTCTAGCCCTACTCTATCAGTAGTCCCACCTCCCCCATCAAACATTTGAACAGAAAGCACATTTTTTACAAAGTAGTTAATGAGCAGGAATGGAAGACAAATTTAAGTCTAAGTAGCCAGAAAATAGAACCATTTCCCTTCCTTTCCCCAGACAACCATTGTCTGGCTCTGCAAGCACAAAACACAAAATCAACAGGGGATTATCCAATGCACAAGTTGGGTTGAAGACTCAATAAAGGAAGCATCCACTCCCTATCTCACAGCCTCCTTCCTTTAGGGAGGCTGCCATTGATTTGCTCTGGCTCCCAGATGCCCAGTCTGCACCTGTCTCAGTTCCTGGTCCTGCCTTTCTACCCTCTTCATGACACCCCCAGATTGTCATAAGCTCCTGGCTTTACTGAAGTCATCACTACTTGGCCTGTGACCTGCTCATCTTTCCCAGTTGATTCGATATCCCTAATTAGTCACACAGCCCCAGTGAAGCCTTTGGACATTCTCACATGGCTGCTCTTTTTCCTAGGACCCATTTTCTTATCTCTAAAGGCCACTTGCATTGGACACATGCCTTATGGGAAAGTGAGTTCTTTCCTATTGGGAAAGCATGTCCTAAACAAATAGAAGCAAGAGGCGACGTTCTGTATTACATTTTGGAAATTGAGCAGTGATATCAAATTGTTTGATGTTTCAGAGACTCATATCTGTAATTCCATTATGCTTCTGGTGATGTTACTTGGTTAGTAATCAACCCAAAGAGCAATGGGATACAAACTTTAAGATGCTACATGTAAGTTATCATTATTTTAAAATTCCAAGTTGGGTAGCAGTTGTGTGCATGGCAAGAAGAATGACCCGTAGACACATTAAGTAGATGTTGGTTAATATCAAGGAGAGGGGCTTTCTATTCCAGATGGTCAAGGTCATGCCATTTCTTTTGGGCTGCTTTGTACAGCTCTCTATGTGTAAGTTGGCCATGTTGAGCCAATATTTTTCAATCCTTGTTTAGCTCATTGGGATTGGGGGAGAGATAGTGCAAGAAAGGAGTGGTACTTTGTCCCTGTGCAGCCTTGGACTGTGCCTCAGTTTCTTCCCCTGTAAAATAAGGAAGATAGACTAAGTGATACCCAGCGCCCTTTGCAATTCTAAGAATTTATAACTAAGTTATGTCTTTTGACCCAATAATTCCATTGTTGGGAGTATACTTTTAAAATGTTAGTGTGAATGTGTTGGCCTGCTCAGCTTGATGTGTTCTGGGAACTGTTAGCTAGGCAGAAAGAGAGAGACCGAGATGGAGGCAATGAATGGACCTAGAGAAACTGAGAGAGAAAGAGAGAGAGAGAGAGAGAGAGAGAGAGAGAGAGAGAGAGAGAGAGAGAGAGAGAAATAAGAGAAGCTCAGAGGTGATCTAGAGACTCAAAGATAGAAAAAGGCAGAAATAGAAGTGAGGAAGCAGAGAGAAGGAGAGGCCTAGATCAGAAAGAAAAAGAGTCAAAGGTAGGTGCTTTAGGTGAGACTAGGTGACCTTTAAATTCACTTCCCAGTCTGAGATTCTGTTGGATGAGAGGCAGAAAGATAAAGGACAGAAACAGAGATAGAAACAGAGAAACACGGCTACAGAGCCTGAGATAGAAAAGGACAGATTGGACGAGATGGCTGCTGAAGTCCTTTCTAATTCTGAAATTATGTGAAAAACAACCCACAAAAGAGCTACCTTTTCAAAGATTCTTATAGCAGCATTGTTTGTAATTGCAAAAAAGTGAAAGCAACCTAAATGCTCAACAATAAGTGAATGGTTCCATAAATTGTGGTACATTAATGTAATGGAATACCATGATGCAATTAAGGTCGACAAGAATGAGGACTATAAAGAAAGCTGCGAGGAACTTTACAAAATATTGCAAAATGAAAAGAATAGAATCAGAAGAATAGAATTTATGCTAACCAGGAATACATACCTTTTTTTTTTTTGGACTGAAACTATGATTTAATTGGCACAGGGATCCCCAATGCAAATCAGTACCTGCTCTGCAGTTTATAATCTTAGAGAATTGGGGGAGGAGCATTGTGGAGTTGTGACTTTCCAAGGTCACGGAGCCAACATGTGTCAAAAGGTAGGCTTGAATCCAAGCCTTCTTGACTGGGAGGCCTACCCTTCATTCACTTCTTCTCAACAGCAACCTCACAAGAGAAAAAATGAATAGCAGTGAAGAGACAAAGGATCCTGATGGATCTTTAGAGAGTGACTAAAAAGTTCTAATGCCATTTTATGAGTGGAAATTAATTTCTCTAGATGAAATAGTTTCCAAACAAGTTTAATTGACTACAATGAAGATTAATACTAAGTTTGTGATAGCGTTGTTTTTAAGATTCTATACCCAAGTCTGGAGGAGCTCGGAAAAGTGTATGGATGAGCACTTCTTGGCTTGGTTTCTTTTTCAAGATAAGTATATGTTTGCTGTGACTCTAAGCTGCCTTTTGGTCCTCTTTGTTTTCAAGAATAGGAAAGCCTATTATAAAAGGATGGTACATTTACAGCCAGAATAGACCTTTGAGAGCATTTCTAGCTATAGAATCACAGGCTCACAGACTTGGGCTTTTTCTGTTTTTAATTTTTTTTAACATTCATTTAAAATTTTTTGAGTTCCAAAATTCCTGTCCTCCTTCCTGTCCCTCCCCCACCCATTGAGAAGACAAGCAATATGATATTCATTATACATGTGAAGTCATGCAAAACATATTTCCATATTAGGCTCCCAGACTTGCGAGGGAACTCAGTGGCCATCTGGTCTAACCTACATTGGAAAAAGGATCCCTTTAATAGCCTCCCTCATGAGTGGTTATCCAGCCTTTGCTTGAAAGCCTCCATTGAAGAGGAGCCCCACTATCTCCTGAGGCATCCCATTCCACTATGATGGAGCATGAGTTGTTAGAGTTTTCTTGACATTGAGCTGAAATTGTCCCTCTTTGAAACTACCACCCATTGTCACTAATTTTGCCTTCTGGACAGACGTGTGCTGGTAAATGTGTAACAACCAGTTCTCTGAAAATACTGTGCAGAACACCCTTTTAAGTTTAATCTGCATTAGTAACATGTTCTCTGTCATTCATCTTTAAGTCTAGACAATCAACATAACAATAAATTGAGCCCCAATTTGTAGGGTTTGCTGATTTCCAAGGTGTAAATGCTCCCACTGCAAAGTGGACAGTTGACTCTCAGGAGGGGAGGAGACACTTCCCTGCCTGGGATGAAAAAAAATATGAGGGGAAGCCTGGTACAGTGGGATGAGTGCTGGATTTAGAGTCAGAAGACCCAAGTCAAAATCAGAGCTCCAATACCTGCTTAGACCTATGTGGCTTTGGGAGAATCATCTCATCTCTCTGGGCCTCAGTTTCCTCATTTGTAAAAGGAAGGGTTTGGACAAGATGATCTCTCAGTTCTCTTAATGCTCTAAATCTGTGATACCAACTCTAATCTGTCTTGTCCATCAAATACTTATGGGAAGGAAGGAAACAAATATTTATTAAATGTCTCCTGTGTACCAGGCACTGTGCTAAGTGCTCTACAAATATTATCTCATTTGATCCTAACAACAACCCTGGGAGGTAGGTGTTATTATTTTTCTCATTTTTCAGGTGAGGAAACTGAGGCATGCTGAGGTTAAGTGACTTACCCAAGGTCACACAGAAATTACGTGTCTGAGGTCGGTGTTCTTTACTCCAGGGCCAGTGCTTTATCCACTGCACCATCTGGTTGCCTCAAGACTTGAAAATAGTTTTTGTGTCATTCTTAAGTCTTTTTCATGCTAAATATTGCTGCTTCCTTCAGCTGACCATTTTATGGTATAGATTTGGGTTCTTTCGCCACACTAGTTGCTCTCATTTTGTCATTTTCCTGTTATCAATGCCCTTCCTAAACTGTGGCACCCAGAGCTAAACACTGTACTTTGGATGTTGTTTGACCAAGGCAGAGTAGAATGGAACCATCACCTCCTAATTCCTGGAAGCCACACCTCTCAAAATACAGCCCAACTTGACATTAGATTTTGGGGCCACCATATCACTCGGTTATCTTATATTGAGCCACTAAAACCTCTGTATCTTTTTTTCCAGAAAAACTTATGTCTAAACATGCCCCTTGCCCCCCTCCCCATCTTTTACTTTGGAAACTGACTTTTTTAGCCTGTTGGTAAAACTTTACATTTATCGAGATTAGACTTCATCATCTTAGAGGCAGCCCAGTGCTCTGGCTTGTCAAGATCTTCTTAAGTGCCAGCTGTCATCCATTGTGCTAGCCCTCCCTTCCAGCTCTGTGTCATCTTACAAATGTGATGAATATGTCATTGGAGCCTTTATCCCAGTCAATGTTAAATAGCACAGGACCGAGGGCAGATCTCTTGGATGCTCTGCTGGAGACTTCCTACCAAACCATTACTGTCTACCCCTGCTCACTTTATAGAGGAGTGAGTGAGTTGAGACCTGGAAAAGCCAAAGTGACTCTATTCCCATTGCTAATAATGATAGAACTGGGATTCGAACCCAGGTCTCCTGACTCAATACCCAAGGATTATTCCCTCTGCAGTAATGGTGACTGAAGTCCAGGAAGGCAATATGATAGGAGCATAGCTCTAGGGCTGGAAGAGTCCTTCGAGGTCCTCTAGTCTGGCCCTGTGATTTCACGGATGGTGTGATTAAGGATCAGAGAGGTTCCACAACTTCTTCAGGGTCATACAGATAGCAGGTAGTACATCTGAGATTCAGACTCCAGTCTTTTACCTCCAAGTTCATTGCTCTTTCCACTACACCAGACTGTCTACATTTTCTGGAACTTTAGCAATTAGCCTTGAATCTCCTTCCTCCCCACCCTCATCCTGTTCTCTTCATTCTTTCCACATCTCTGCCCTGCTTTCTGTCTTATTTGGCAGTGTCTGTCAGGAGGTGACTGGGTGGCTGAGTGATCACAGACCATGGACATTTGTGAATTAATGAGAGCATAGCATACAGTGGGTTCTCCTTCTCAGCATGAGGAGACAGCCTTTACATTTTTGTATGGTCAGCATGAATGAACTGGGAAGAGACTGACAGGCCTTCTTCCATAAACAGCCACAATCAGGCATTAGTTGTGAATACATGAATAGTGTTTTTGTAAATATTATATCTCACCTTATGCATTATCTGACACCAGTGGGCTGAGATGAACTCTGTAATTTTATTGTATTTGATTTAGTAGGTCAGATTCACAGATGCCAAGTTCAAATGACCTAGAAAGCTTTTTTAGGTCAAACTACAATTTGAAAAGTTGCTTGGTTCTTTCCAAGGCTGTGCAGCTTAATGCTTGCATTGACACTTTTTTTTTGCCAGTAACGTAGCCAAGCCTTTTTGCAGCATGATTGAAGACATCTTATTTTATTCCACTGGGTAGAAAATAAATCTGAAGTCATCTGATGTTCATTGTTTAAAACAAACTCCCTCTGAACCACATTCTCACCCAACATGTGCTCATTTGACAATTTATTAGGTTGTTAATTAATTGTCTCCTGCAAGAATCAATTTCAGGAGACGGTTCCAACCGTTTAGATGATAATTACAAACACAAATAAGCCGAGGGCTGTATTCTGCTGAGTCTTCGGCTCTTGCCTCCTGAGTAGAGGCCCACTTATGGAGATTCAGTCACAGTTTTCCTTGGCTTTGCACCACCTGGGCTCTGAGACCCAGAGGTGATTTCACTCCATATCCCACCCCGACGACCTTGAGACTATGGTGAACACTATGATATCCCCTGAAGTTTGGCAGCATGGAAGACCTTCTGCACGGGGTAGTCCCACTAGATGACAGTACAGGCTCAGTAAGCAGAATACAAGCTACTCCGAAGTTAATTTATAGAGTAGAATGTAAACTCCTTGAAGGCAGGGATTATTTTAGTTGTTATTCAACTCTAGCACCCTGTATGGTGTCTGGAAGAAAGTAGGTACTTAATGAAAGCTTACAGAATTGAGTTGAAGGAGGCTTTGCTGGTGTTCTCTGGACATGAAAAAAGCGGACCGGACTCCTTCTACCCGTGTTTCCCTTCTTTCCTTTTCGAGGAATTCATTGGCAACAGAACCAATGTGTGCATTAGCCTAGTACCTGGCATATATTTCTTATTATTCATTCATTCCAGTCCAACCTCTTTGTGACCCGGTTTGGAGTTTTCTTGGCCAAGATACTGGACTGGTTTTCCATTTTCTTCTCTAACTCATTTTACAGATGAGGAAACTGAGGCAAACAGGGTTAAATGACTTGCCCAGGGTCACACAGCTAGTAAGTGATTGAGGTCATATTTGAACTCAGAAAGATCAGGCCCAGAGCTCTATCCAAATGCCACCGATCAGATTTATTTTCTACCCAGTGGAATAAAAAAAGGAAAAGAAAGAGGCAAACAAGCAGCTCTGATCGATTTGATCTGGACATAGGTGCTTATTAAACACTCATCCATTTTTTCATTCATTCAACATTTGTGCCCCTATGTTGTCAGAGGTGGCTCAGTTACTTGACACTGGTGGCCATGGTGTCAGTGGCTTATTTGACATTAACAATGGAAGGTGGTCTTAGTGTTGAATGCCAGGAATGGAAACTCAGAGCAACATTTGAATCCCCTTGAAATGACTTGATTTGCTAAGAAAACCCACCCCTATTACCTTGTGCAGTTAATTTCCAAAAAGAAGAATGAAAAAAAAAGAGAGAGAAAAGCCACACATTTAAGGCCTTCTTTTTTTCAGTTTTACATCACCGTCATGTGGGTTTTGAGTCTCTGAAGAATCGACTCTGCCCAAACTCCCAGCTTTGAAATTGTTCGTTCCTCCAAACCTTGACCTACTTCAGACCCTCTTCTGTTACTACAGAAAAGTCTGTAATCTTACACTGGGTCCCTTCTGAACAATTAGGGCTCACAGCAGCCCAAATGAAAATGTTTGTTGAAAACAACATGTGCATAATTAAAGCTTAATGAGCCCTTGTCTGTTTGGAATGTGCAATTAGATTTATAATAGAAAATAGTAGCAAACACCAAATAGCTTTAAAAGGAGCAGAGATAAAAGATAATGTTTGCTGTAAATCTACAGTGCTGCCTGTAACAGAAGGAAGAAGCTGGCAGAGGTTCAGGGAGGAGAGGGAGGGCCCTGATCAGACACATCGATCAGAGCTGCCTGTTTGCCTCTTTCTTTTCACTTGCCTGTTTAGAAAGCCTCTAGATTTTAGTTTAGCTTAGGTTTGCAGCATCTTTGAATTCAAGGTGGGGCTTAGGTGTGGCCCTGCTTGGATACAGAGGATTAGATGGAGTGGTCTCTTGGAAGACCTTTCAATTTCCAGGAGTCTGTGGGTAGCAGTGGTGGTAGCCATGTGGTGCTGGGTCCTTGAAAATTTGTTCCTTTTTAAAATCCAATTAATAAAAGAAAACAGTATAGCTTTAAAAAAAAGTTTGTTCCTTTGGTTTCCACGTATGCACCCAATGTCAAGGTCAGAGAGTCATAAAAGATCAGGCAGGGAAATAAGGGGCAATCTAATCCAATAGCCAAAGAATCTAAGACCCAGGGAGAAGGAGAGTCCTAGAAGATTGAGGGGATCCGCTTTAGAGGGTTCTGAGAGGTCATGGACAAGAGCCACACAGGATGGGCAGGCATGGTCAGACCTCTGCCTTCACTGTTGGAGAGCACCCACATAGATAAGATCTGTGATCAAAAAGAAAAGAATAGTAGCTGATATTTACATAGGTCTTGGGCAAGCTCTTTGCATATTGAACCAGGGGCTAAAGCTCATTTAAAAGACCCTCCTCATTGGTGGAGATTGACTACTCAATACTCAGTGTGAAGTAGAGGGCTAAGTTGTTAAGAGCCTGGGAGAGGAAAGATCTTGATATAGAATTTGTATATGGAACTGGAAAGGACCTTGGAGGTCATCCTGTTCAACCTCTATAATTGATAGAGGGGAATTTGAGTCTCAGAGAAGTTAAATGACTTATCCAAGGTCACATAGGTAGTAAATGGCAGACCTGAGGTTTGAGCCTAAATCCTCTATTCCACCAGTTTATTAATCACATGCTGTTGGCTGGGCACAGATGCTGAGTGCCAAATATAGACCCTGACCTTCCTTTAAAGGAGCTTAATAATTAATGAGGGAAAGGGAAAGGGAAAGGACACAGATAACTGTGGGAGAGGCAGATGTGAGCAAAGTGCTAGGAGAAACTGGAGGAAAAAGTAAACACTAACATCTGTTGGGGGGAACAGAGGCAGGGAAAGCTTTAAGGAGTAGGTGGGGTCTTTGTTGGACTTTGAAGGAAACGAGAGCCTTCTGCAGATAGAGGTGAGGGGATGAGGGGATGAGCCTGTTTTAGGCATGGGGCACATCATGTGCAAAGGCGTGGAGGCAGACACAAGTAGGATAAGATCAGAGGACAGTTTCAGCTCATTTGTCTGGCATCTAGAATATATAAAAGGAACACTATGAGATGAGACTGGACAGGTGGGTTATGGACAGATTGTGGGTGGCCTTGAATGCTAGAATCATGCTTTATTTTGTAGACATGGAAAGTCACTGGAAGTTTTTCAGGAGAGTAGGCACATGCTTCTTTGGATTTTCATGGCAGCCCTGTGAAGGCTGTAGTGCAAGTACTATTATCTCTGTTTTACAGATTCAGAAACTGAGGCACAGAGAAAACAAAGGAATCACTTAAGGCTCCACAGCTAACACATTCTGAGATTAGCATCTGAAGCCAGGGCTTCTGATCCAGATTTGAGACTTCTTTTCACTGTACCACTGGCCAATATCCAGGATTCTTAGAGCTGTTTAACATCTTGGAAACCAAATGACTAAAGGAATCTTTTGCTTGTCATCTAGATAGATAGTTTGGTACCCCATGAAAGTAGCAAATGTGCCAGTAGCTCAGTATGAGCAGAACTGTCCCTGTGGTCCATGTGCATTGGTTAAGTCTTGCAGCTGTACCCCCAGAACTCCTCCCAGAGCCTTACATGAAACCTTTTATTCATGTGATTAAATGCTGGTTAAGACTGAGTTCAAATCTGGCCTCAGATACTTAACTAGCTGTGTGACCCTGGGCAAGTCACTTAACCCTGTTGGCCTCAGTTTTTTCATCTGTAAATTGAGCTGGAGAAGGAAATGGCAAACCACTCCAGTATCTTTGCCAAGAAAACCGCAACTGGGCTCACAGAGAGTTGAACACAACTGAAAACAACTAAGTAAGTGCCAAATAAGCCATTCTTTTAGCCATGTTCCTGTTAACTCCCAGTTTGAACTCAGAAGTACAGAACGACTGGGGAGAGGGCATTATGTCAGTCTTCAGATAACCATTTTCAAACTTATTTTACAATTAAGCACACAGCAGAGGTCAAGCAGAGAGCCCTTAGAGGCTGAGGTCACTTCTAACTGAGGGGAAACAGGGAAGGATCCTTGAGGTCACTGAGTCCAGCCCCCTCATCTTGAAGATGAGGAAATGGAAGCCCAAAGAGCTTAACTGATTTGCTCAAGGTCACTTAGCCAATAGGTATCTGAGGCTGGAATTGAACTCCAGTCTTCCTGATTCTCTCCAGGGGAAGTGGCAGCTGAGCTGTACCTTAAAGGAGGAGAGGGCATTTAATATCAGGGTAGATAATGGACAACGAGCAATCTGCTTAATCCAAAGAAGCAGGAATCTTTATTTCTGTCGACCACTAAGAAAGCAATTATAGGCCAGACTTGGATTTTATTATCTACACCAGATATGGGGGAAAAGTGTATCCTATAGGGATGGGAACAGGACCTGTGACTTTGTTGATATAGGGGGCTTCTGGTGAGGAACTTCTGCCAACGTAGGCCAGCACCTTTGAGACTTAGCTATGTGACTAGCCCAGGGTCACATAGCCAGTATATATCAGAGTAAGGATTTGGATCCCGTTCTTCTTAGTTCTGAAGCCAGTTGTCTATCTATATCACCAGTGGTTCTCAAAGGTTTTAGTCTAGGACCCCTTTATATATATTCTTTAAAATTATTGGGGATAGCTAGGTGGTGCAGCGAATAGAGCACCAGCCCTGGAGTGAGGAGGATCTGAGTTCAAATTCAACCTCAGACACTTAATACTTGCTATATGACCTTGGGCAAGTCACTTAACCCCAATTGCCCTGCCTTCTGCCCTCCAAAAAGACAAAAAAAAATTTTATTGAGGACCCCTCCCCCAAAGAGCTTTTGTTTATGTACTATAAATACTTACTCAAAAATAAAATGTGTTAGTATTATTATGAAAACCATTTTGATCTTGAGGACCTTAGGGGCCCCCAACTACACTTTGAGAACCACTGCAGTCCTTTGTACTGCCTTATGCCCTAGATTCAGCCCATTTATTCTCAAGAAGTTTAAAATCCAGGAATAAAAAGTATGGACAAATAGTTAAATGTGATGTAAGTCTGGCTCTTCCTGGTTATAAACAAAATCATACACACTTCCAACTAAGTCTAAGGACACTTTAAAAGTTTTACAGAAAGACGTGTGCTTTGTTGTACTGTTTGCTGTCTGTTGTTGAGGCAGTTAGTTGGCTCAGTGGATAGAGTGCCAGGCCTGAAGTGGAATAAGCCTGAGTTCAAATCTAGTCTTAGATACTTACTAGCTGTGTGACCCTGGGCAAGTCACTTAACCTCTGTTTGCCTCAGTTTTCTCAAATATAAAACAGGGATCATAATACCATCTACTTGGAAGGGCTATTATGAGATCAAATGAGATAATACTTGTAAAGCACTTAGCACAGAGCCTGGTATATAGTAGGTACTATATAAAAGCTTCTTCCCTATTCCCTTGTCTGTTAATACCTTATTTATCCAGAGGCCACATATTTTTGTCTACCTCATTACAGTCAAAAACCCAGAAGAGAGTAGAAAAGAGCCATGAGTAGACAAAATCCAGTGAAGCAAAAATTTACTCCAAGAGATGCATGCCAGACTCACACTTAAGACTTGTTTTTATTTTAGACAGTTCTCCCTCTCTTTTTTAATTAATTAATTAATTTTTAGCATTCTTTTAAAAAATGTTGAGTTCCAAATTCTCTCCTTTCCCCTAGTCCCTCCCCTCCCCATTGAAAAGGCAAATAATATGACATCAAGTATACATGTGAAATCATTCAAAACATATTTTCATATTAGCCATGTCACATGCAAAAAGCAAGAAAGATAAAGTGAAAAATGTTACACTCAGAGTTCATCAGTACTCTCTCTAGAGATGGACGGCATTTTTCATCATGAGTCCTTTGGAACTGTCTTGGACCATCGTATTGATCAGAGTAGCCAAGTCTTTCACAGTGGATCATCATTACAATATTACTGTTACTGGGTAAAGTGTTCTCCTGATTCTGCTCACTTAACTCTGCATCAGTTCATAGAGGTCTTACCAGGTTTTTCCAAAACGACCCCTTTTGCCATTTCTAAAAGCACAGTAGTATTCCATCCCAGTCATATACCACAATTTATTCAGCCATTTCCTAACTGATGGGCATCACTTTGGTTGCCAATTCTTTGCTACCACAAAAAAAGCTTCTATAAATATTTTTGTACATATAGGCCCTTTGCCTTTTTTCTTTAATTTTGGGATACAGACGTAGAAGTGGTATTACTGGGTCAAAGGGCATGCATAGTTTTATAGCCCTTTGGGCACAGTTCCAAATTGTTCTCCAGAATTGATGGACTGGTTCACTGCTCCATCAACAATGAATTAGTCTTTAGACACAGTTCTAACAAACTTATTGTTATATTTTGTTTCTCATCCCACAGAAAATTTGAGGGAAGGAGAAAGCTGACAGACATAGGAACATTGACAAAAGGTGTAAGTGACAGTCTGACATCTAGGATACACATGACAAAAAAAAATGCAAGATGCAGTGTTTTAAAACCCCCACAACCTGGGGCCATTCAGTTGCAGGGGCAGATATTCCCTGAGACTATCACGGTACAATCACTGACCTTCAAAACTGATGATCCTGAGTCCCAGGAAAATGGCTGAGTTATATTTGGGGCCCAGTGTGTAAGAAGGTAGGGGCATGGATGTTCCATTTTAGACAGGTTTCCACCATCAGTGGTTAGAATAAAAACCGAATCTTGGTACATAACGGGGCAGGCCTTGGGTACCTGGAAAATTCACTGATGTGGTTTAGCTCTTTCCCTGATAGTCACCTGAGCTGTGTCTGTAAATGTTCTTAGGGCAGTGGTTCACATTCAGCTGGGGGGAGGGAGGCCAGGCAAGGATGGCTGAGGGAACTTCAAACAGTGGCTTCTTTTAAAATTTTCATCCTGTTCCTCCCCTCCCCCAGCCTTACCTCCCTGGCAGCTGCTGGTGAGAAACCTGGTACCTAAAGATGCAGTCAAACTGTGCCCTGTTTACTCAGCAGTTTCCAGTTGTTCAGACTGAGATAACCCTGTGGGAAATTGAATTGGGGAATGGCCTGCATCACAATACAGATGTCTATCAGCAAAGCCAGGAGAGTTTCAGTTCTCAGGGGGCCCAGCTCACCAGAATAATCAAGCAGCTAGGACCTCTGAGCCAAAATCTAAAATCATCTAAACAGGTTCCAGTCTGAGCCCTGGAGAAGGGCTGCCAAGGGGGCGAGGAGGAATCCAAACATCTGCCTCCAGGGCTGGTGCTCCTGGGAATTCCATCTGCAGCCTCATTGAAAGGAGGGGTAGCAGATAGGGAAAGGTACTTAAGCCTGAGCACATGTAGCCTTTCAGTCAATGGTATTTGACTTGAGTATATGAAGGGATTGGGGGGGTGAGGGTGGAGTAAGCAATGTTTATTGAACTAAACTAAGTTCAATGACTGGGGTAAAGGGAAGTAGCCTGGTGAAAGGAGCACTACCTGTAGAGTCAGAGGATGTGGGTTCAGATCCCATCTCTGAAGGTTATTACCTTGGAAAGGTCCATTAATTAACCTGACCTTGAATTCCTCCTTCTGTAATTTGAAGAGGTTGATCGTTCCCAAGAACCAATGATAAAGCATGCTATTTACCTTCTGACAAAGAAGTAAGTGATAGATTCGGGATACAGAATGAGTCAGTCAGTAAACATTTATTAAGCACTTACTATATGCCAGGAACTGTGCTAAGTGTTGGGTATACAAAGAAAGGTAAAAGATAGTCCCTGCCCCTGAGGAACACATAATCTAATGAGGGAGGTAACATGCAAAGAAACATGTACAAACACACTATGTACAGGATAAATCAGAAATAATTAAGAGAGGGGTTGGAGAAAGCTTCTTGTAGAAGATGGGATTTTAATTGGGAATTAAAAGAAGCCAGGGAATCCAGTAGATGTTGATGAGGAAGGAGAGCATTCCAGCCAGAGAAAATGCCCAGAGCTGAGAGGTGGAGGGTTTTATTGATAGAAAAGCAAGGAGGCCAGTATCACTGAATAGAAGAGTACAAGGTGGGAATAAAGTGTAAGAAGATTGAAAGGGTAGGAGGGAAATAGATTTTGACAGGCTGAACACCAAACAGAGTATTTTGTACAGCGTTTGATCCTGGAGACATCAACATAGAGGTGGTTATTACATCCATGGGAGCAGAATGAGATCACCGAATGAAGTAGTGTATAGGGAGAAGAGAAATGGACCCAGGACAGAATCCTGTGGGACATCTACAGTTAGAGGGCATGATCTGGAGGAGGAGCAGTCAGAAAGATAGGAGGAGAGCCAGGAGGGAGTCAAGAGAGTAGCAGGAAGGGAGGGTGATCAGGAATGTCAAAGGCTGCAGAGAGCTCAAGGAGAATGATGATTGACAAAAAGTAATTGGATTTATTTGAGAAATGAGACCTTGCTTTGGACTTGACCAGTGTAGGAATTTGTTTTTCTTAACAATGCAAATTTGTTACAAGGGTTTTGTTTTTCCTTTTTCTTTTCCCAATGGAGGGAAGAAAAGAAAATATATTTCTATAAATTGAAATAAATTTAATTTAGTTTTAGAAATTTAATGAGTGGGTTGGACTAAATGGTCTCTGAAGTCTCTTCTAGTTCTATATCTAGACCCACAAGATTCGGAACTGGAAGGGACCTTAGGAATCATTGTGTATAAACTCTTTTTCTTTCAGATGAGGAAATCAAGGAAGAAAGTAATTTTCCCCACCTTACACAGATAGTGAGTAGCTAGGATCCTGTGAACCAGATCTCTTTATCCTTCTCAGTTTCCTAAACTGTAAATTTAGGGGATTGAACAAGATGACTGTTGAGATCCTTTATGATTCTATGATTTTAGTACTAATACAGAGCTATCTGTGGGGTCTAAGAAGAAACCAAAGGAATCAAGTGCCCATGTCTCCAACATGTCCCATGGTGCCCTGGACTGGTACTTAGGATACTTTTCAGTCCCACCACTATTTGTGTGACTTTGAGCAAGTCTTTTCTCCCTTCCTTAGTCAAGATCACATCTGGATTACAGTAATTCTGGGAGCCACAGTTCAGGAATGGCATTGATGAATATGTGAGGGTCTAGAGGAGAGTGATCAAGATAGAAGATCAGGGACCTTCGGATCATGCCACATGAAGATCAGTTCAAGAAACTGGAATGTTTATCGTAAAGAAGAAGAATTAGGGCAAGAGCCCTTAACCTGGGATTCATAGACCCACCAGGAGTCTGTGATTTTGGATGGGAAAAAATTGAACCTTTCTTTTCACTAACCTCTAACTGAAATTTAACATTTTCTAATATCATGAATGTAGGTACAGACATGACTCTGAAAAGGAGTCCTTAGGCTCCAGGGACCATGGAGCATGAAAAAGACTGACTGAGAGATGTGTACAAGTATTTAAAGAAGGATTTGGTTTATTCTTCTTGGCCCCAGAGGGAAGAACAGGCAAGTTTAAAGGGTGAAGGTTACAGTGGCATATTTAGACCAGGTATAAGGGGAAAACTTACTAACAATTAGAGCTATTCATTAGAAACATTCAAAAGTTCAGTGGACTGCTTCAGAATAGGATAGGAGGGCTCCCCCATAAGGCAATGTGGCCACTTGATGGTACTTATAGAGGGGAATCTTATTCGGTTACAGTTTGGACTCAGTGGTCTCTGAGGTCTCTCCCCGCTCTGGGATTCTGCAATCTCATACATCTTTAAATCTCTGAGACTCATACTTCATTGGGGGCACTGGTCACACTTTGTGTTGTGATTATTTGTGTACATGTGATGTCAAAGGGTGGATCTTTGTTTTTGTGTCTCCCTCATTAATCCCAAGGCCAGCTGTGCAGATGTGAAAGCACTAAACTTACAGGGAAAGGGAGCTCTGAGGCAGCTGGCCATTCATTCCCTCTAAGGATGAGCAACTTTAATATTATAGAAAGATGACAAATAAGAGCTGGAAGAAACCAGAGATGTAATCTCTCCCTTCTCAAGTTTTTTTTTCCATTTTTTAAATAAGCAATTGGGGTTAAGTAACTTGCTCAAGGTTACACGACTAGTCATTATTTATGTGTGGGTGCTCATTTTCTGAGGCTGGATTCGATCTCGGGTCATCCCAACTCCGAGGCCAGCGCTCTTATTCACTGCGCCACCTAGCCGCCCCCCCTTCTTAAGTTTTTTAAGAGCACTTTGTCAGAATTTTTTCTTTGCTTCCATGATACTCCACATTATACGTGTGTATGTATATGGGTATATACATACACATATACGTGTGTGTGTGTGTGCCTGTTCAATTTAAAGAAGGAAGAGAATTTACTAAGTGCCAACTGTGTGCTAGGTCCTGTACTAAGTGCTTTACAAATATTATCTCATTTGATCATCATAATAATGCTGGGAGATAGGGGTTACTATTATTCCCACTTT
This sequence comes from Gymnobelideus leadbeateri, assembly GCA_011680675.1. Classification (NCBI taxonomy): domain Eukaryota; kingdom Metazoa; phylum Chordata; class Mammalia; order Diprotodontia; family Petauridae; genus Gymnobelideus; species Gymnobelideus leadbeateri. Next base: position 174,218 of record WOXC01010508.1, read on the forward strand.
ACCATTGAAGAGACTGAGACTGAAACAGAGGTCAAATGACTTGCCCAAGGTCACACAGCTAATAAGAGCCAAGGCCAGATTTGAACTAGGGTCTTTTTTACTCCAGGCCTAATGCTCTATCCATTTCATCACCTAAGCTGCCTCTGTTGGTTCAACAAGCATAATATGAGGGGATATATATCAAGACATTTTATAAATTGTCTTTGCTAACTGTCAAATCTACATACACATAAAAGATTATTCTTAGCAAGATTATAGAGGTGGAAGGATTTTTTCAAAGTATCAAGTCCTACTCAAATGTAATGAGTGTCTTACATGAGTCTTTTGACTGATCTCTGTCTAAGTTCCCTGTAAACGGAAATAATACCAGTTCTTGCCTAGGGTTGGGAAGGAAGAGTATTGTTAGAATGATTCTGTTAATTAAGTTTTTAAAGTGTTCTAAAAGGTGGGGAGATCTGTGAATGTGCTGAAGATAACTAATTGCTCCTTGATGAGCTTTTCATCTGCTTCTCTGAAGACTTGGGTAATGACAAAACTCACAGACATAGCCAGTAACGTGGGTTTACTACCCCCTGGGTGTTCTGTAACATTCAAAAACTTGCTAAAAACTAGAGACGTGGTTTAGAGAAGGGAAACTGTAGAATGAAGAGTGTTAAATCTGGGAGGACCTTGGAGATCATTTATTCCAAACAGTGTATGAAACTGAGGCCTCCAAAAGGGGGAATAGCTTACCCAAAGTCACACAGATAAGACATTGCTGGGACATTATTCCAGGTCTCCTGATACTTATAATAACCTTGCGTATAGCAGCCAGCCTATAATAATAAGGCCAAAGAAAGAAAACAGTATACCGTTCCCACTACGTCTCATAGCTGGGTCTTTTATGGACAAGATGCTTAATTTCTCAAAAATGTGTCAGGGAATGGGGAAGATACTGAGAAACCTTCCTCTGAGATTTGAAATGGCTGTTTGTCGGACTGGTGTCCTAAAAGGCTTCATTGGTTCCAGTGATTGGGTTGGTCAGAGCTGTTGAATTTTCTGATCTGGCAGCTACTGAGAAATGAGGCTCTGGTATCCTGAGCCTGACTGGCTCCTAGGTGCTGTCCATGGTTCCAACCCATCAGCACTAGAAAGCTGCTGTCCAGGTGCTGAAGGATATGTTGGAAGGAATATGTTTTAGCCAGGGCAGCTGTACATAATTAGCTGAGAACACAGCCTCCAAGCACAAGCATCTCTTGTTATTTTTCACCAGACACTCTTCTGGGTCCCTTGGAGAGTTTTTCAGAGTGATAGCAGCTCCAAGTATTAACACAACAAACTAGCTCTCAAAAGAACAGCACTTCTGGCAAAGTCCGGCCCCCCTCCGTCTGGTGACTGAACCTTTTCCATTCTCAAGTGTGAATGGATTTGTGCTGCTCCTTGCAGGGGGTCATGTGGCTTGCATGCAAGTTGGACAAATGGACTACCTTTATAGTTTGATTTTTCTGCGTCAAGAAAAGCAGAATTGGTCACAGGGTTGAGCTCAATGCCTGGAAATGGGACTACCTCACCCATTTTGAGGGATGCCCTCCTGAACCTAAGGCTTTCTATCTCACTGATTTTCCAAAGTGATTGAAATTATTCTTTGGCCTAAGATAATGAAGGACGCTGCTGTTGAAGAGTGAGTATCTCATCCAGAAGTGGTTATCAGACCACTGTCAAATATTAATTAACATTTAATTAGAATTCCAGAATGCTCAACATGGACATTTATCCCCTTCATTTTATACATGGGAAAAGTGATTAGAAAGGGAAAGAGACTTATCCAAGATCATATAATATTAGTGACACAGTGAGCTGGGGCAAAAAAAACCCCCAAGGTTCTTGATTCAGATGACTGAGATAAGAGAACGACTCTAACAAAGAAAATGTTAGAGAATGGCACATAGAGAAGTGTGAGTGGAAGGAGAGACTCACATAGAGTAATGAGCTGCAGAAGAGAGTTCAGCACAAGGAGAGCTGATAGATAGCATGTAGACACTAGGCTGTGAGCTCCTGAGGTGGATGGGAGGTCTCTAAGAGGCAAAAGACAAGTGTTTTCCTCAAATATCTGTTTTAGAGCATCTCATGTATATGCCTCAGGCTTAGCCCTGGAAGAATTATCCCACATATTTGATACCAGAAAAAAATGTGTGATCTTGTACATTCCAATTCTCATTTCCATGACAAAGATAGCAAGAAGAGCAGAATGAGGTACAGAATTTTCAAGACAATTTTAAGACTAATGAGAACAGAAAGTGGCAGAGGGAAGAAGAATTGAAATTAGAATATGAAACAGGGAGAAATTAATCTATTCCAGTCCATTTTAAGACTCCCTTTTTGTGATGCCTCATGGGTAATCCATACACAGCACTTGTGCAGTTGTTTTTTAAATTTTGATACACTTGACCTGTTGTGCTATGTGGGAAAGATTTTCTATCCCGATAAGCCACCTGACTTATTAAATGCATGCACATTATGGAAGTATTGTATTTTCACATAAGTCCATATGTATATACATATATGTGTATATATGCATGTGTGTATACATATGTGTGTTATTTATCCCAAAGTATGCCATATCACATACTCTGTCACTGATAAGCTATGTGATTCTGTGAAATTTATGTTTCTTCTCTGAGCATTTTCCCCACATAAAAGATAAGGAAATTGACTAGATGATTCCAAAGGTCTTGTCTAATGTGTTCATGGTTTCTGCAGTTCTGAATTTTCAAAAGGTTGTCATGTGAAAGAGGGATTTGAAGCCTGGTTTCAAAAGACATGTTATCTGCCTTTTGAACAAGATATAGGGTTATCTAGAATCAGAGAGCAATTATAAGGAGACAGATTTTGGCCCAACATAAGAAACATTTTCTGAAAGTCAGCTAGAGCTGTCCTGCAGTGTGATAGGGCAACCAGGTGGCATAATGGATAGAGTGCCAGGCCTGGAGTCAGAAAGACCTGAGTTCAAATCTAGCCTCAGATGCTTCCTAACTGTGTGGCTCTGGGCAAGTTGCTTAAGCCTGTTTGCTTCAGTTTCCTCATCTGTAAAATTAACTGGAGAAGGAAACGACAAATTACTCCAGTATCTTTGCCAAATAAAACCTGAATGGGGTTACAAAGAGTCAGACATGACTGAAACAACTAAACAACCATAACAATGTTGATAGACTTCTTTGTGAGGCAGTGAGCCAAGCTCTGCTATTGACTAGATCTGCAGCTTGGGGAAGATCTCTTACCTTCTTCTGGGGCTCAGGTTTTCTCATATTCAAAATAAGGAGTTTAGACAAGAAGTATCTAAAATTCCTTATAACTGGTCTGTCTTGGGTGTCTTCATGGAGATGGGTTAACAAACAAGGGTTTTGATAGAACTGGAGCACTGGCTAGGAATAAATGAAGGCATGGGAGAGTAGCAGGATTGGTTTGCATGGTGGTGGTCAGAAAGGGTCAGGCCTGGGCATATAGGGCAAAAGTTTTTCAGAGAGAGCTGGTCAAGAGGCTGGGACAGGGTCAGGAAGCCAAGAGGGTGGCCAGAGGTCAGTAAAATGAAGGACTCCAAGGGAAGTATGTTCTTCCTGTAATGAATGAATCAAAGGAGCTCTTTTACCTGGAGGATGCCTCAGTCATCTGTCTGGTTTAGCCTTTCTGATCCAGCCCACTTAGTCTTAAAGGCCCAGATTTATTTGTTTTTTCTTTAACATTTTATTGGTGCTTCTTTTTTTTTTGGAGGGCAATTGGGGTTAAGTAACTTGCCCAAGGTCACATGACTAGGTTTTTGTTTGTGTGTGCGTTAAGTGTCTGAGGCCGGATCCGAACTCCAGGACTCCAGGGCCGACGCTCTACTCACTGTGCCACCTAGCCGCTCCTATTGGTGCTTCTTTAGAGAAAAAAAATAACAAACCCCAATCATTTCCACATATGCTCCCACTTTCAGATCACCCAGTGAACCTCCACTTATAATTTGAAAAAAATTTAGCAAAACCAACTGACTGAGTGACCAAGTCTGATGGTATATGAAATATCATACACCCAGAGTTCTCCTCCACCTTTCCAAGGAAAGGAAGAAAGTACATTTCTTCTTTCTTGGAGCCAGGATTAGTCATTACAATAACAGTATTTGAAGGACTGGGCTTGTTAGAACATTTCTGATTCCATGTCGTCGAGGCAGCTGCCACATAACAATGTCTGTATTGGCATAGTCTTCCTTTAAGTGAGTTTCACATTCCCCCCATCTTAGAAGGGACCTCCTGATCATCTCTGGATTCCCTTTCTTGAGGCCTTTTCCTTCTAAGGCCAGATACCTACAGCTAAGATTGCAATTCTTTGGCAGAAGAGCCTCTAAGACCGATTCTGGGCACAACAGAAAGACATGGCCATTTTCAGAATTGGGGAGTCAATTGGTTGAATGTGGGTGGGACTCTTTTGTGTTGACCACATAGTAGCTATGCAGGACTACCATATTTCTTTTCTTTCTATTAAATCTCCTCTTTCCACCCTCACCCCAGTCACTGAGAGCAGCTGAAGGGACTTACTGACTCTTCAGGGGAAAATTAATAATGCTAACTAGCTCATCGTCTCTCAGCATTTGTATAAAGACTTTAATGAGAAAACTGCTGGGAATGTGATTAGGCGTTGAACTTGGTACTGTAGCTTGTCCTCTGGGGGAACTAGTGCAGTGTAATTCTGGGAGGAAATAATTACTGTGGCCTCCCTGAGAGGGAGGGGGTCATGGAAATGTTTGAGACCAGCCCTACACATTTCACATCCTAGCGATATGTATCTCTTGAACCTCAGGGGTGAACCTTTCAGCTTGGCTCATAGTTTAACCTCTTGAATTCATAGGTCTGTGGTTCTAGTTGATGAGTTAGCCCTGGTATGTCAGAGATCAAAGAGATCTTAGAGCATCTCTTGTCCAGCCTCCTCATTTTATGTACATAAAAACTAAGGCCTAGAGGCGGGGAGGTGTTGCCCAAGGTCAGAGTTACATAGCAAGTCAGTGGAAGAGCAGAGATCAGAACCCAGGTCCCTTAGCTCATGGTCTGAAGTTCTTGCCACGATATCACATTGCCTCCTATGTTGCCCAGCCTCAGTGATTTTACCATTTTGCACCTACTCCTATGGTTCCCCAGGCTTCCAAAATAGATTTTTTCATGCTGACAAGTCTTCAGTTGGCAAATGGATTGCCAGGTAGAAAAAGGGCCCCTAGGTCTGGGTTTCCCACTTGTGCCCTAAAAACCATGGGGCAAGCTGAATTCTCCAGGGCTAGAAAAGGAGAACTGAGTGAATATTGTTTCTATACAATGACCCTCAATGTGATGCAACCCAACTCTTCCCAGGTCTTGAGCCTCCCATTTTTGCCCTTTAGGATTCTTCAAGATTGACAGAAATAAACACTGATTTCTGCATTAATCAATCAGCACTTATTAAGTAGCCATTATGGCCATCACGTACCAGGCACTGTGTTAAGCACATTAGACAGGCCTCAGCTTTAGAAAGGGACTAGTAACTGGAGAGAGCAGGGGCAGAAGGTTGACAGGATCTATCTCTCTTCCATGATTAGAAATCCAAAGTTGCATAGTTTAATACTTGGTTATTAACAAAGATGACAAGGATTAAATCATTCTAAAAGCACATAGGACAATGCCATGAGAGTAAATAGCCTCCAAATTTGAGTGGACATATGGAGAACACTATTCCCAGCATGAAGGGGGCCCAGGCACAGAAACAAGCCTGATCAATTTTTGTCAGAGAAGGAAGATGATGAATGTAGCACTCAGATCCCAAGCCAGACGGGGACTACACATGACTGGGAAGTGTGCTGTGGTGAAATGAGCGGAAATCAAAGCCCCAAACAGGAAATATTAAAATGTTTGTTTCTACCATAAATCAATACAGCGTGATGGGAGTGATCGTCTCAAAGTGCATTGGATAGCACAATGATAATGAGGCCAGCGAGAGGACCCATTAGTTATCTGTTCTACCTGGCTAGCAAGGAGGTGGTAAACATTTAATTGAAAAAATATCCTGACAGAAGACTTTCTAATAAATTTATTTGTGCCCATATAGCCTGATGAAAAAAGAAAAATAATCAAGTCAGCAGTGGAGATGTTCCAGTGCATTTTCTGGGTTTAGCTAGACCTTTGCTGCCTCCCAAGCTTCATAATTGGTCAGTTGGCAGCCAGTGGCCTAGTAAAGTCCAAGATAAAAGTCAGCACTTGTCTGAGTCTTAGGAGGCATGGAAGCTAATAAGGAAGGAGTATATCAAATAATAAGGGGAATTTGCTCTGAGAAAGGAATGATAATAGCTCATATTTACTAAGCATATTTGCAAATACTTTGATGGGTAGTCTGACCTTGGGGCCACGCAGACTTTGCTAGCTGTGTGACCCTGGGACAGTGCTTTAGACATCTATGGGTTGTAGAGATAGAGCCAACCTGTTTTGCTAGAGGGAGTTCCCCTCTCTAGGAGGTGCCTATATCAATGACCTGACAGGTTCAGTTCTTATTCCCCTATCTTGCTCTTTACAGTCTCATTTATATGTACATTACCTTGAGAGACAACGAGAGAAGGATTTTGATCTGTATTTTGTGGGTTTTTTTTTTTAGTTTTACATAGCCTCCATTTCCAAATTTGCTCTTGCCCCATTTCCATACCAGAAAGTTGTCTCCTGTAACAAAGAATAGAAAAGAAAAAAGAAAGTGGAAAACAATGAACAGAGAGCTCTTCTTGGAGGCAGGAAAAAGTGGATTCCAGTCCTTTCTCTGTCAAATCATGACTTTGTGCCCCTGGGAAAATCATTTCAATTCTCGGTGCCCTAAGCATCTCTTCTAATAGAAGTCAAAGAGCAGTGGCCAGTCCCAATCGATAGAAGGCAGCTCCATAGACCAATGAAATGCCAAGCATGGTTCAAAAAAATAAAAAGAAATGAGAACCTCAAGCAAGGAGCCTTGGAAAAAAAGGTGATGCAAGTATTGTTATCCCTGTTTTTTACATATGAGGAAACCGAGACCCAGAAAGTTGAAGTCATTTGCCCAAGACCATACAGGTAGTAAGTGGCAGAGCTGAAAGTCAAAGAAACTGTAAAGTTTGAACTCAGGTCCTATGCCCCCAACTCCATTCTCCTGTGCCATGCTGGCCCACAGTCAGTAAGTGATGGACCCAGCCCTGGCCGATCCCAAGCCCATTGCTCCTCTCACCCCACCAGTATAAAGAAGTCTCTCCTTCAGTTTTGCTTAGAAAAGGAGAGATTCTGGAAGCATCAAGTACAGATGTTGCTTGGATTTCTTTTGCAAAACGGTTTGCCCTGAAGAGAATACAGACTAAGACTCTGCTGCTGAGAAGCCAATTGGACACTCACCACACAGGTCTTGTTGCTCAGCAGAGCTCAACCACACCTCCAAGAGTGTGAGTTCTGCGGAGCTCAAGTGTTCCCACTGGGCCACTTGCCAAATTCTCCAAGCTCATAAATTTCTCCAGGTTCATAAAATTTTCTAGCCTCAGAAAAAAAAAGTCAAAAAGTTACCCAGCTGTCTGAGGTGTTCTGTTGTATGGCCTTCCAGCCTACCCCCTCCCTTGCCCAGTTGGACACCTGCTGCAGGCAGGAGCCTGCACTAGCCTTTGTCAAGAGTGCAAGGGGGAAAAGACACATGGTCCAGCTTGGGAGGAACTGACAGTCTAGCTGGAATGATATAGTGGAGGACAAAAGACTGGGAGGCAGAAGGAGCCTCATTCAATTCCTGGCACAAACACTTTACTAGCTGTATGACCCTGGCAAATCACTGATTTCCTTCTGCTTTAGTTTCCTCATTTATAAAATAAAAGGTTGAATTGATGGCCTCCACGTTTCCTTCCAGCTGGAGACCTGTGATCTTTAGATCAGATGAAGGGCACACAAAACACTTGAGCAATGTACTTACCAAAGTAAATTGTGAGTAAGTATAGTTTTAGCTATAGAACTATATGGGGGGCAGCTAGATGGCTCAATGGATAGAACACTAGACCTGGAGTCAGGAAGACCTGAGTTCAAATCCAACCTTAGATACTTCCTAGCTGTGTGACCTTGGGCAAGTTGTTTAACATCTGCCTTAATCCACTGGAGAAGGAAATGGCAAACCACTCCAGAATCTAACAAGAAAACCCCACAGACAGGGAGTTAGTCGAGACTGAACAACAATAATTATAGCATTCATTCAATTGGACAGTTTTATAGTCAGATGAGATGATTTGGGAAAGACTGCCTGGAAGAGGATTTTGGATCTGTATTTTGTGGGGGTTTTTTCAATTTTACATAACCTCCATTTCCCAATTTTCCCTTGCCCCATTTCTATAGCAGAAAGCTATCTCCTGTAACAAAGAATACAAAAGAAAAAAAGAAAGGGGAAAAATGTTCAGCAGCACTCCACAATGCACCACGTGAGTCTAACATATGACCAACTTCTTGCACTGTTCTATGTCTATACTCCTTCACCTTTGCAAAGGAAGGAGGTGCATTTTCTGCTCCTTTGTTTGAGGCCAAACACAACTGTTGTAATTACAGCAAATTCAGTTTCATGTTGTGCTTTGCATCAGCATTGTTTTGGACACTGTGCACATGCTGTCTTACTGTCCTGATTAGCTTCCTTTGCATCAGTTCATAAAAACCTTCCTATGCATCTCTGTATTCTTCGTAACTATGGGTTCTTCCTGCACAGCCCCAAGCTCCCAGTATTTCCCAAATGACAGGTTGCCTTAAATTCCAGGTTGAGGCTGAACTTTATTCTCGAGGGATTCATTGAAAAGGTTTGAATAGAGGAATTATGGGATCAAACCTTTACCTGTGGAAAGTTATCCTGACAGCATTGCAAGATGAATTAGTGACAGAGAGACTGGAAGCAGTAAGGCCAATTGGAAGACTGTCAAAATAATGTGGGTGAGAGGAACCTCAAGTCACATATCATGGGCCTAGGATTGGATGGGACCACAGAACCTATCTATCTAGATCAACCCCCTCATTTTATAGATGAAGAAACTGAGATTCAGGGATATTACACAGGGAGTAAGCATTGCTTCTCACTAACCAGCATCTCCAGTATCCTGTTGAGTAGCATCTTATCAGGGTGGGACAATGGAAAAGTACCTATAAGGTGTGATGCTCACACATGCATGATTTCTCACAAGCAAGAGATTTATCCCTCTTTAATTCCATATCTACATGGCTCATTCTTTTCCAGGTTTCAGTCCCCCAGGGACCTGCCTCCTCCCGAGAGTCCTCTGATTTCTAGATTTTCATGAGAATGTCTGGTACATCTCTCCTGGGCTCTTCTGCCTGGCTCTTCATATACGTTTCCCTTCGCAGTCTCTGGAGAGCAAATAACTGCTCTTTAGGGTGACTGAGTGAGCCCCTAAAGTGCTCTTCACAAATAGAGGTGCCAAGTCCTCTATATGTCAATTCTGCATAACAAGGACTTTGTAGCAACACTTGTTTTGCCTGATCCAAATCTGAAACTTGTTTTTCTGTGTTTGGCATTTATTTGAGGTCTTTGCATCTAGTAAGACAAGCTCAATTCACTCCTTGACAACTCTCTGTGCATACTGTACACTTAAGGCTCCTCCACCCCAATATGTACAAGAGATAGTTATTTACAAACAAAACCAATCTAAACATGTCATAGCTATGCCATATGTCACATAGCATATTGATGCTGAGAAGCAGGATTACATCGTGGATCATTCACTGGCCTTTGAGCTGGGAAATCCTGAGTTCCAGTCCTGTCTCTGACTTATATCAGGATCTCTGGCCTTGGGCAAGTCATTTACCCTCTTAGTGCTTCAGATTATAAATTGTAGGGAAGGTGTCAGTCTGTGTTGGTAGAGGGAATTTCCTCTTGAAGGCGCTCCCTATACCAATCAAACTACAGATCCAGTCCCTATCCCTAGCCCTAGCCCTAGTCCCTATCCCTATCCCTAACTCAAAAGGATCTATTATTGTTGTGCGGAGAATAATTGTGAGCCAAGACCTGGGTTCAAGGTAAATTTAAGTGTGGATTTATTAACTGCACAACTGCCTAGAGTATAAACTCAAATCAGGCAGCCCCAAATTGGGATACATACAGTGCTTATAAAAGCTAGAACTACAAAAACTACAATTGAGGAAGGGAGCTAGCATAAGCAATGACGTACAGAAGCCAAGAATTGCCATTGGTTAGATCTAGCTCAGGGCTATTTTGGGAATGTGGCACAAGGGTACAGCCTTCTTGGCACAAGGGGGTCCCTCCCAGAACAGGGTGGAGGAGGTTACAGGGTGGAGGGTCATTGGGTAATGGGGACAGGCTAGGGTTATGTTCTGGATAAAGGGTGTGTGACCCTTCTTGGTCAGCAGAACAGAACAGGGTTAGGGGACTATGCCTTAGACAATACCCAGGACTATGCCTTAAGCTATTTCAAGCTATTACAGAGTGTAGGGTAGAGACAAAGACAAAAATATGAAGGGACTTAATTGTGGCTCCAAATCAGGTGGCATGTGATTTGGGTTTGGGCACAACACTATTTCATCAGACCAATTAACACAACCCATCTATGCCTGCCCATCCCGAGTATCTCTTATTCATGTTTTCACTTAAGTATAATGATACAAAGGGTCTACCCAAAGGTATGCTGGTAAATGTTTCATAACAGGCTCTAAAAAAAACTGCCCATGACACATTTTCAAGTTTAATCTGCATTATCAACATTTTCTCCATCACTTTCTTAAGTCTAAACTAGAGGTGTCAAACACCCATCCTTAGCAAACCAGTTTAAAATTTAATAGGGAGGGGCAGCTAGGTGGTGCCTTGAGTAGAACACCTGCCCAGGAGTCAGGAGGACCTGAGTTCAAATGTGGCCTCAGACACTTAACATTTACTAGCCATGTGACCTTGGGCAAGTCACTTAACCCCCATTGCCCTGTCCTCCCTCCTCCTAAAAGCAAAAAAAAAGTAATAGGGATATATTTAACAAAATGAATAAAAATACATCAGAACAAAGATAATGTTAATATGTGGTTTTAAGTCAACATGCTGCACCCAAGAATCTTTATGTACCATTTAAGGACCCCTGTTTCTATTTGAGTTTCGCATGACTAATCTAAACAATCAACAGACCAATAAACCCAGCCCCAATTTCTGAATTGTAAAGAAAAAACACTGAAAATATAATAATTTCTCTGAAGCTGGCTGCAACTCACCATCGGGTCCACCCAGCGTCCTGGGGGCCCTCTTCTCTTTCTCTTGTCCTCAGGAGGTAAGTGGGGGAACCTCCACGTGGTCCATAGGTCACGCCTTCCTCCAGCCACATAGCCATCCCACTTTTTCCTCAGACATTTCTCTAGTGATATCTCTGATTCCTGTTCTCCTTTAATTCCCTTGTTTGTAATGCTTGTGCCAGCTCAGCCCTGCCATACACTTTGGCTTTTGCCTTCTGGAATGTAGGATCCTCAGTTTTGAGCTGGAAAGGACCTGAGAAGTGTTCATTTAGTCAGATCCCTTTATTTTACAGGGTGGGGAACTGAGGCCCAGAGAAGTTAAGAGAATAGCCTGAGGTCACATAGGTAATAAATAGCAGAACCGAGACTTGAATCCAGGTCCACAGACTCCAAATCTAGTACTTTTTTCATGTACCACTTTCAATTCTTCAATGCTTATAGTCTTCTGTGACTTCCAGTCATATAACAACAGTGCAGTAAAGGTCATTTTTTTTCAATTCATTTATCCATTCATTCATTATGAATATTAAATTTTTGATATATAAGTGTACACACACATACACACACACACTCCTCCAGTCAATTTGTGGTATATCATCAACTTGTTTATTTTAACTTGGAGGATAATGAGAATTTCTTGATATTGAGATAATAGCTTATGTTTTTTCAAAGAAAAAAATGGCAGTCAATACCTGACATTGAATGAAACCTGAAAGTGAACAGTGCAGTTCCTGCTCTCTCTGTCTCCCAGACCCTGCTCATGAAGAGGATCTCAGGGGCTTGGAGGAAACCTTCTCCTTTATATGTAAAGCTCTGAGCAGTGACCTCGCCTTTAGCAAAGAAAGATGTCATTTTCTTAGGATTTCTGCCCTGACTCTCCTGAAGTCATAATGACACCCTGGCTCTGCTGATAACCTTCTTTCAAAAATAGGCTCAAGAACAGTTTAGCTGAATTATAGAGGACCATAGGATGTCAAAAGTGGAAAGAGCCTTAACAAACAGTTAATTGAGCATCCTTGTTTTCAGACCAGGAAATTGAAGTTCAAAGAGAAATTGACCCAAGAAAGAAATTTACATAAAAGTCCCTGAGGAAGTTAGTGGCAGAAATGGCATCAAAACTCTCTGTTTTGTGTATCTTTGCATCCTTCACAGTGTCTGATATGGAGCTCTACACACAATATGGGACCTTAGGCCTGGAAGAAAGCTTAGAGGTCAATTTGTCCATAGCCGTATACAAATAAATCCATTTTATGGATAAGAAAACTGAAATCCAGAGAGGGGATTTGCCCACAGATGTGGTAGTAACAGAGTTGGTATCTGAAACAGGGTCTTTTGATCTTCTCCTGTACAAAACAGGAAGGTTGATCTAGACCTCTGAGGTTCCTTCCATTTCTAAGTCTGTGAGCGTAAGGATTCTCTCTCCAGATGGAGTGATGCTTCAGCCACACCATTAGGAATCTTTACTGAGTGAGTGACTCTTGCTAGACTCTCTTGTCTTCTGGGGAGCAGTTTTGTGAGCCCCAGGATCTGGTTGCATGAGCTAATAACTCTTGCTGCCTCGGATGAAACCTTTATTCTCTTCCTTCACCTTCCCCAGCTTGTGGTGCAGGCTGGGTGATCACAAGGACTGTGGGACTTGTTCTGCTAAAAGGGAACAAGTGTCTAGAGGAGAGGAGGGAGGCCCCCAGGCCTCTAGAGATAGATAGAGGTGTTGCCAGCCGAGCTCTCCTGTTGAACAAGTGTGAAACGGCTGTGAGCAGTGTTGTTGGAGTTCTGTCTCACTTAATTGGTCTGTGGATATAACTCGAAGGACCCCAGCAGACAGAGAATGAAAACCAAACAATGCCAGCTTGGCAGGGGAAGAGAAGGTAAAGAAATCTTAGGACGCATTGTGATACAGCAGAAAGAACAGTGACTGGAGTCAGCGTTCCAGGTTCAGATCCTGCCTCTATTTACTCCCTGTGTGACCTTAAGCAAGGTACTTCAACTCAGTATTTCTTCATTTATAAAACAAAGCTGTTGCTGTTCAGCTATTTCAGTTCTGTCTGACTCTTTATGACCCCATTTAGGGTTTTCTTGGCAGAGATATTGGAATGGTTTGTCATTTCCTTCTCTAGCTCATTTAACTGATGAGGAACTGAAGCAAACAGGGTTAAGTGACTTGTCCCGGGGCCTCACAGCTAGTTAATGTCTGAGGCCACATTTGAACTCTGGTCTTTCTGACTCTAGGCCTGGTGCTCTATCCACTGTGCCACCTAGACTAAAGGGTCTCTGAGGTCCCTTCCAGCCTTCAATCTGCTGTCCAGCAACAGTGGATATTGCCCAAAGTTCTCTCCTAGGCTTTCCTGTTTCCTCCTTCTATATTTTCTTTTTTAATAACCTCATCAGTTCCCATAGATTTAACTATTGTCTTTATGTGACTGACCATATATCCATTCATTTTCTCTCTTGAGTGTCAGTCCCACATCACCAATTGCCTATGGACACTTAAAACTAAACTCATAATCCTTTTCCTGAAACCCTCCCCTCTTCCAAGCTTCCTGGTTTCTGTTAAAGGTACCCTCGCCACCCTTCTAGGGTTCCTAATCTGGACATTCTTCTGGAGATGTCACTGTTCTTCACTCTTCATGTGCTGGGGAGTTGCCACATCTTGCTAATTCTCCCTTCACAACATCTCTTCTCTACTCACACAGCTACCACTTGATTTCAGGCTCTCATTATATCTCTTGCTTAACAGTATTACAGCAGTCTCTTAATTGACCTTCCTGCCTCAAGTCTCCTAACAACTGTAGCTGAGTCTACACACTGTTGCCAAAATGATTTTCCTTAAGCACAGAGCTGACCATGGGATGTCCCTACTCAGTCAATTCCAGTGGTTCCCCATTGCCTCTAGGATAAATCTAAACTCTTCTTTTTAGCTTTTGTTTTATTTATTTGTTTATTTATGCTTTTTTTTTTTGGAGGAGGAGAGCAGGGTAATTGGGGTTAAGTGACTTGTCCAAGGTTACACAGCTAGTAAGGTCCTCCTGACTTTAGGGCTGGTGCTCTATTCACTGCACCACCTAGCCGCCCCTTCTTTTTAGCTTTTAAAACCTGGCCCCAATCTATCTTTCTGGCTCCATTGGGCACTACTCTCCCTCCCTCATTCTGTAATCTAGTCAAACTGGATTTCCCTCTTCTCTTCCCATATAACAACCTATCTCCCATCTCTATACCTCTATACTGATCATCCCCCCATCGCCTGTCCTCCCTTTGTCCCTCAGCCTCATGGAATCCCTCTGTTTCTTTAATATAAAGCTCATACACCATCTTCTGCATGAATCCCATCCCCCAATTATTCTATTGTACTTCCTAACCACTTTATATTTAATACTTTGCACATGTTTGTATTGTTACATGCATGTTGTGTATGTGTGTATATGTAACTGTGTATAAATGCACATATATGCAAATATATGCATACATACATGCACACACATATACATACATACATACATACACATTCACATATACACACCTATACATAAACATGTGTGTGTATATATGTGCTTGTTTCTCCCATTAGAGTATAAGCTTGTTGAATGTAAGCCTCCAAGAAGATATAGCCTGTGCAGTGGCCATAGTCTTGTAAACTGTCTCAGCAGATGAATTAAGCCAGGCTGAGGGTAACAGGCAGCCCTCAAGCCTGGTGGTGAGTTAGGAGCATGTTCACCCCCAGGCATGTGAAGATGTCCCCCCAGTAGAATGGGCAGATGAGAACAGTTTGCTCCAATGGCCATGAAGTCGGCCTTGGAGCACTTGATGTCAGGGTCATCCGCTATATCCCGGCCATTGCCAGGCATCTTGATTTTTGGACTTTGATAACTCTGGAAGAAAGAGTGAGGCTGCCAGCTGTGTGCCACTCTTCCTCACTTAAATCCAGTTAAGACATTACCCCATGATGTCATTGGTTGTCTTTGAAAACAAAGAACAACCAACAACAGCAAGCAGTTTATTGAGAGTAGGGATTATTCCATTCTTTGCTCCTGTAACCCCAACACCTAGTGTAATGCTTAGTACATAGTAGGTGATTAATAAATAATTGTTGGCTAGTTGAGTAATTGATTTATCCTGTGAAATCTCTGGTTGCCTTAGCAGAGGAGTTTGGGACCATCGTTTGTGAGTCATTGAGTTTAGAAGGACTTTATAAAGAATTCACCTTTTACCCTCTTGGCCTCTGCACTTAATCTCCAAAGTGGTCTCAGTGATACTTTGAAAGGCACTTAGAAAAATCTTTATAGAAAAACCTTTATCAGCCTCGTGTGGCTAATTAATTAATAACTAGTTCTTTCTGGAAATCCAGTGGGAACTCTTGTCCAGGGTGTTTCAAAGCCAGTGAAGGGTTAGGGTTAGGGTTCTGAAGATGAAGGCGGAGGGGTGGAGTGGTTAATTCTGTTCCGTGTGTGATTTGGGTCAGAGAGGTAACTTTTACAGTGACCTTGGGCCAGTTCTGCAGAACCAGGAAGAGAAGGCTGTGAGATACTTGTCTGTGACTTAGAACAGATACGTTCTCCAGTCTCCGGGGCTGAGGCCAGATTGTGTTATAAGATACATTGCTTCTGGTGCTTGTCAGCACCATGCTAAACACTGGAGCTGCTCCCTCTTCTGCTGCTGTTACTGGTGTGTAGAGGTTCTGTGAGCCAGCACATTTAAGGAGAAATAATGCCTGTTATCTATTGCTGGTCCATATTAGACTGACTCATTTCGGCACTTTAGGTAGTTTGGATTATTCACAGAACGAGTCATCCCCAGATAAATCCCTACCTCTATATTGGGAAAGACTTGCATGGTTGCAGGTCTGTGTGTCCTGGGAAGTGTCCTTTATATGGGACCGTCTCTATGTCTTTTTTCAAGGTAAGCTACAAGCAAGGAAGTAGCCAGGGAAGAGTGTATATGCATTCAGGTTTTCCTTTCCCCTGGGTTTCTGTTGCCTGTAGAAAGAGTTGGTATTATCCTGGTGGTAGAGAGCCAGTTTCCCAGTTAAGAGCTGAGTCCATAATGATCAGTTCATTCTGAGACCTCTCAGGCTCCCCCTTTAACCAGATAAGGACTGGAAACTCTGCCACTATAGGGGTATGTTGGAGAGTCTGTATGTAAGAGAAGGGGACTGCTTCCTTGTCTTTGTAGTCTGAGTCTGACATGGTGATGACTTATAGCCTGATAGTGAATAAATAAGGGAGGCCTTTTGGTCTCCCCCTGGGAAATGACACTGGGGTTTTGGAAAACAATAGAAACAAAGAAAAAAAGGTGATTGATTAATAGAAAAAAAAAGAAAAAAGATTTGAGCAAGAAAGAAGACATAGGAAAACCAAAAGGGAAAACTCAAGATAGAGAGACACAGAAAGAAACTAGACTTCTTGGGGAGCCAGGATTGAGAGAATATGGGACTCAAGGGGCTGGGAAGATAAGTGAGGAAGCCATTAAGAATTGTTTCCAAACCTGGACTCTGTATCTGCCCTGTGTGCATATACGATTGGTTTTCTTATAAATAGTTTATGCCTGTAATAAAGTCTCTATTATATTGCACTCAAGACTACTGGCCTGAGGGTGTTGTTATGAGGACTTACCTTAAGGAGAAATATGGGAGATAAGCGGGGAGCTGTGTTCATGGGGTATAGTCCCATGAGGCCACCCCAAACCCTCTCCCCAGAGCATGGCAGCAAGAACAGGATCATTCAGGCAGCTGCTGTACTAACCTTCCAGAAGACTAGGTCTCATCCATCTAATTCAGCTTCCCTGATGTACTCATACTCTCACCTATGCTTGTTCTGGTTGGGGCTAGTCCTGGGTAGGAGTAATCTTAGCTGGATTACTAGCTCTCCTTCTAACTCTTCCCCCACACACATACCACCCACCTATGTGAGCAATGTGTATCCACCTGGATACACATGTGAAAGGCTTCTTCAAGTTGAGGGAACTTATGGGAAGCTGCTTTAATGAGAATGACTCCTTTCTGTTTGTTTCAGTTTGATGGGGAGAACATGTATATGGGGATGAATGAGGCTAACCAGGAGTTCCTATCGGCCAATCAGGTAAGGGTCATTTGGCTTGTTTGGGTGGGGGAGATGCATTGTTACTTAATGTAGAAACATCTGGCAGTCGATAACAAATGATGCCTTGGAAATCAATTTCCTTTCAAGTGGCTCAGCCTCTCAAGCCCTGTTGGGGTAGCAGTTGGTATGGTCAGGGGAAGGGAGCATAGAAAGGGGCAGAGTCAGCATTCAAGACAAAAACAGGCAACATGGGGGAAGAAGTAGAGAGGGTATGGGTAGTGAAGATCAGATGGGGTTGAGCTGTGGGTCATCTGGTCACAGAAACACACAAAAGAGGCTTGGATGATTCCTGTAAATTGACTCCTTTTTTTGGAGCAAAATCAAAATTAACTGAGTTTCATAAAAAAGAAACGTGTCCACTAGGTAAGGAGTACAATGGAAACACTGAACTGTAGGTGTCATAGCATACTGAACACATATATTCATACGTTTACATATATGTGCTCTCAGGCATTCCCTATGCACACTCACGCCCACATGGCTCATCCACACACCTACATACACTCATACATACAGGTTACACACATGCAGCTCAACTATGTCTACCCATCACTGCGCAAACCTATTTGACCAGTATTTGACTAATAATAATAATTTGCATCTTGGTAGTGCTTAACAGTTCATACTTTGTTCATAACAATACTCGGAAATCAGTAGGATTGGTATCATTACCCCATTTTGCAGATGGGGATAGCTCAGAGACAGACCTTAAATGACTTGCCCGGTGTCACTCACCAAATCAGGGACAGAGTCAGGAATTTGACAGAGATCTTCTCCCTCCAGATCCAGGGTTCTTTACACTATGTTCTATCCCAGTTTGTCTAATGTGCCCACTGCCTTGGGTGTTGTGCAGATATTCCCCAAATTCTGCCTCTGACCCTCTCCCCATCTGCTACCCCATTGCCTGCTCAGGGACAAGATGTGGGGGCTTCTGGGAAGATTCTCTCCCAAGGAGAGGTGATTCTTGGGCAGCAGAGCTGATAATGCAGCACTAGCCCCATGACCCTTGCCAGGGCTCCACTTATAAATAGGGTGTAGCCCACTTAAGATTCCCAATGCCACCTTTCCCTCAGACTGATTAGCACTGAAACTTGGTGCCTTGAACAGTACCCGTTTCCAATGGGGCCTCTTCTACCCAAGCACTCAACACAATTTGGAGAGTTACCCACCAATGAAAATTTCTTTCTGATTCCCAATATATTTATGTGCCCATGATGACAAGGTTTGTAAGGTTAGGAATTAATAAGAAAGTGGGCAGAATCAACCCTAGGGTCATAGATTTAGGGCAGAATAGAGTCTTAGAGGTTATCAGATTGAACGCTCCCATTCTACAGCTGAGGAAACTATGAAGAGGTTTGCCTGAGGTCACTCAGCAGGTCATTGGCAAAGCTGGGACTTGGACCCCGATCTCCTCACTCCCCAGATAATGAATACATCTCTGTCTGGTACACCTAGCAATCTTATTCATTCTCTTTCATGGTCCTGCATTACTGCACTCACTGGGCTGCACTGCATTTTTTATAGGACAGAGTTGCCTGATTGCAGCCTTGACTGCCCCTTTCTGTGGTCTCTGAGGTTTCCAAGTATTGGATTCTCCCTGAGCTGTACTGGGTGGGGGTGGGGTGGGGGGAGGGGAGACCAGCCTCTCCTACTCTGCCCCACATACCCTTTGGCAGACATCAGATCCTAGAAATGTTTTTCTTGGAAGAAAACCTGTTGGCTTTTATTTCTCCAATTCAGTTCATCATTGGGGTGTGTCATAACAGATCAGTGTTTAACCTTAAACCATGTCTTCTGCATCCTTTTATATCACATGAGGCTGTGTCTTATTAACTTAACAGGCTCCAGATTTTAGAATCAAACCATTCAAAGATGTCTATTTCAGCACAAATGATTATGACCTTGCCTTTTCCTGGTAATTCAGTCACACTGCTCACCCCACCGGCCCAGGCCAGGACCAAAGGATATGTTGTTTCCTGCCTGCCTAATAGGCCTCCATCTCTTCCTTGCATTGAACTGGAATGACAATAATAATTACTATTTATTACATTTATGTAGGCTTAATATTTACAAAGCACTTTACATATGTCAGCTCACCATCACAACAATTCAGTGTACACGATGTTATTTTCCCCATTTTGCAGAAGAGGACATTGGGTTGCAGAGAAATTGAGTGACACAGCTAATAAATATCTGAAGCAGGATTTGAACATGGAACTTTCTATCATTGTCCATTCTAGACGTTTCTAACCTGTCCCCTGCCCAAACCTCTTTGAGAAGAGAGCCCAGAAGGCATCAAGAGTATGTAACAGAAGGAGGGACTATTTCTTGGTGAAGGATAAATTCACAAGATTTAGAATGAGCCCGAAAGGAGGGGAAACAAAGGGATGTGTCCCCTGATAGGGGTAGGAGGTGGTGAGGAGACATTCCCTCAGTCCTCCTCAAGTACAAATATTACAAGACTGGGATGGGGGAGGGGAGAGATTTGAAGAGAGGATTCCTATCTCTAGTAGGATGAGGGTCAAGGATTGTAAATCTAGGAGAATTTTAGGGTCTCTGGGGAGGGTGGAGATACCCTTAGGTCTGGGGTCTTTGTGGCCTTTTGCATGGAGATACTTTCAGCTCTATCAAAGTAGAAAGACCAGGAAAAAAAGAACCATGAGAGTGGCTACTCAGAATTTACTCTGGGTTGAATGAAAAGAGAGAACTTTGGATCTCTTTCCAACCCAGTCTAGGCCATTCTAATGTTAATGGGAGTTGAAGATGTCCCGTCCCTGCCCCATGAATAGGCCTCAGGTGGAGCCCAACAAGAGAAGCTTGATGAAGGTGATTAAGGGAGGCTTGTTTTTCAGGAAGGCCCACACCTTTTGTCACTTTGTAATTAAGCCCTGGATCAGGAGAGTTGTGATGCCCTCTGACTCTGAAGAAGTGTGTATATATACTCTGAGGTTAGCATTTTGCTTTGGGGCTTGCTCATAGAAGGTGTGTTCAAGTGATGTAGCCAGATAAGACTCTAGGTATCCATTAAGGAGCGCCCCTGCCCCTGCTTTGAAAATCCAGATGTTGGTGCTTCTCTCTATGTCTGGTCAGACAGTTGGCTCTGTCTGTTGATCTGTGATGTATGTCTTATTTGGTCAGACGGTTAGAAGCCCTGTCTGTTGGTCTTTATTGCCATTATTTCTGTTTGTATTTTCTCTGAAGTTCAGGGTCCTGACTTTTTCCCCTGAACTAAGTAAATTATACATACATACATATACATAGATATAGATATATGTTTGATTAAAGTAAGATTGTTGACCCCTTTTGAGTTGCTTTCCTTTAGAAAAGCAGATTAAAGAACCTGTGCCAGCAGCTTTCCTGTGTGCTGGTGTTATTGGTTTTATACCCGCACAGCAGCTGCAAGTAGCATTGCTGTTCTAGCCACAAGGATGGGAAAAGAAGGCAAGGAATTCTAAGTAGAAGCTTTGTTCAAGAATCACTATCATGGGATCACAGATGGGTAATTCAACTGCTGGATCACTTATTAAGTGCCTGCAGTAGCTACTCACAAGGAGTTCACAGTCAGATAGCAGTAGAGGACAGTTAATTACAAAATTAGGTGAAACCTGGAAGAATGAGATGGGGCAAAGAAGAGGGCCAGACAGGAGTTGAGGAGGTAACAGTGACTTTCACCCAGGAAGGTGTCAGAGAGGCTCCCTGGCAGAGGTTACCCCTGAGCTAAACCTTGACAGAAGGAGATTATAGGATCCTAAATTTAGAGCTGGAAGTGACCTTGAAGACCCTCAAGTCCATTCTCATTTTACAGGTGAGGAAACTGAGGCCCAGAGAGCTTAAATGGAAGAATGTGTAGAGTACAGAACTTGGAGTCAGGAAGACCTTAATTCAAATCCAACCCCAGAGACATACTTGGTCTGTGACCCTGGGCAAATCACTTAACCTCTGTCTGCCTCAGTTTCCTCCTGTGTCAAATGAGACTAATCAGAGCACCTACTTCCCAGGGTTGTGAGGAACAAATAAGACAAATGCTGTGTAAATAATAGCTATTTTATCATCATCATCATCATCATTGTCTAGGGTCACAGAGTTCAACAGCCAGAAATAGGTGGGGAATCTGTTCTAGACATGGGAGATTGAGGGATCAAAAGAACAGAAAGAGAAGAGGGAAGAATGAGCATGGAGGCAGAGAAGTTCAGTCTGATTTGACTACGGAGTATGTGAAGGGAGTAGTAAGAAGCAAGTAAGAAACTGATTTGCAGTCGGATTGTGGAAAGGCTTCAAATGCCAAAGTCAGGAGTTTATACTTTACTTGGAGAGCGTGTTCAGAGGATAGTGACCAGTTTGGGAAACTGAAACCATGCCATTCAGGGATTGACTGAGGGGACTGGTGATGTTTAGCTTAGAGAAGACTTTAAGGCTAACGTGATAGCTGTCTTCAGATATTTGTAGAGCTGTCGTGTGGAACAGAGATTAGATTTGATTACTTGGCCCTAGAGGGTTGAACTAGGAGAGGAGATGAAGGGAGAAAAATTTTGGTTCAATATAAAGAAGAACTGCCTAACAATTGAACTGTCCATCTTTGAAGTAATGAGCTTCCCATCACTGGAAGTATTCACGCAGAAGTCACATGACTGTATACCTACTTGTCAGAGATGAAGTTGAGGGGATTCCTGTCTCTGGCAGGAGGTTCAGCTTGCTGGCCTTGAACACTCCCTTCAGTTCTCCAGTCCTATGCGTCCTTTGACCCACACTTCCCTGTGTAATTTTCAGAAGGGCAGAACAGTACTGAGACAGAATTTTAAGTCATTGATTCAGAAGTGGGGATATCTAGTTTATGTGACATAGGAAAAGTGTTTTCCATGGACCCTGGAGCTGTCATCCTTCTTCCAAAAAAGGAAAGCCAATTATCCATCAAGAAGTCTGAGTCTTCCCCCCAAGGCTGAACAAATATGTGAGGCCCCCTCTCTGAGCACCTGAAGGTGGAGAGAGCTCATTGCCTGCCCCTGGGCTGCCCTGTGATACCTTATGCTCACTCCTTCCCTGAACTGTGTTTATGGCTCTGCCATAACCCAGGGCAATTCATCCTTTGGGCACCACTGAATAACATCTGTAATCATTAAATGGTTTTTGTTTGCCGTGGCCCAACCCAATGCCCAAGCACATAGTTTGTTGACTGATTTTTTTTTAAGGAAGAAAGTATTTTGCTGGCATTTGAGTCAGTGGTGCCATCACTAATCCAGGCTCTTCCTATGATTCTTGACTCTGTTTCCCATTTCAGACAGCTTTGCCAGAATTTCACCTGTGGTGTACTGGCAGTGTGGGGAATGAGGATTGTAGATTTAGACCCAGAAAGTACCTTAGAGACAATTGAACCCAAACCCCTCATTTTATAGGTGAGGAAACTGAGGCACAGAGAGGTTAGATGACTCACCCAGTAAGCATCTGAGTCAAAATTTGGACTCAGATCTTCCTGAATCCAAGTCGTGTGCTATCTACCAAATAGAAAGGGATTCCTGGGGGCTGCATATTGCCTTAGAAAACCACAAATTAACATTATCCATGTTGTACTATATTTTTATTTACTTCAATAAACATTTCCCAGTTACATTTAATCTGACTTTTTGCACTCAGGAATTTCGTGAATTTGACAGCTCTGCTATATACAATACCATGTCCAGCTCCCTCATTTTACAGATGAGGGAGCTTAGGCCCAGAGATGGTACTAAAGTGCCTATTGTCTCCCTCCTCATAGTTGTTGACTTACCCAGCATGCCTTGTTGACAGTGGCCCAGACTTCAGGACTAAGAGCAGTGTGGTTTTATTAAACTCTAGGCATCCTCCACGAGCAGGCAGCACACACTCAGCTGAGCTCCTTATGTAGAATGAAGCCTTTCAGAAGAACATTTTTTCATCTATCCAGTGACTTGCCTCAGGTCATCGCAGTGTCTGTTTTAACACATCTGTTCACTTGTCCATCAAATCGCAGGATCACAGAACTGAAGTCGGAATGATTCTTAGAAGGATTCATATAATCCAAGTCCCTAATTTTATAGATAAGGAAACCAAGGCCCAGGGAGGGGATGTCATTTGCCCAAGGTCATAAGTAAGTGGCAGAGCTGAGATTTTAATTTGGGTCCTCTGAATCCAAATCCAGAGTGAGTGATCTTTCTACTTCACCAAGAACACCCTGGCCCCTGGACAGATGAGAAGACATGGGCCCTCCAGCTGAACAATGATACAACAATGCTTTGGAGTATCTTTAGCTTTCTTTGCATCTAAGAGGGTGTGATGAATACCTTAGTAATTATTATGAAGCTTATATATAGAATAATCTCTTTTTGGTAGTTAGTAGACTCCCAAGGTATGTATATAGATGGGAGTGGAAGCCAATCATATTTTTTAATGCTGATTAATTTTCTACCAGCCTAAAACCTTTTTCTTTCTTTCTAAAAATGTTATTGATGGGTTTTATTTTTATATTACTTTCAGATCTCAATATATCTTTTTCTACTCCTTTACCACAATAGCCATCATTTATAACAAAGAATTAAAAATAAAGAAAAAATAGTTCAATGAAACTATCTACCAAGTCAGACAGGGTAGGAAGTGTCCCCCACCCAGGCTCCCCATTTTGTTTATCCTTTGCACAATTGATGGGAATCTACTTTGTTCTCAATCCTTTGTGAGACAGCCCACTTTCAATGCCCACTCCCTCCCTCTAAAACAGGGATTCTTATCCTGGGTTCTTTGAATTTGTTTGTCGATGGCTATATTGAAATATAATTCTTTTCCCCCGCTGTCCAGAGGCTTATATTCTAATGGGCAAAGGCCATACATTAGGCAGTGTGGGGAGATATGCCTGAGGCAGCATGTTTTGGAAATGACAGGACTTGACTTGGCCACCAGACAAAACTAGGAGAAAGCTCAGTGGTTAAATAAATACTTGGTAGTTTGGGGGTAGGGCACTAGCTATAAGGGGATCAAGAAAGGCTTCATGTATTTAAGTATTTAAACTGCATCTTGGATGAAAAGACTCTGTAAGGTGGAGGTACCTCTTTCAGGCATGAGGGACAGACAGTATAAAGGCATGGATGTAGGAGATGGAGTATGGTACCTGAAGAATAGAGAGAAGGCCAGTTTGGCTGTATCATAAGAGTGTAGGAGGGGGAGTAATGTCCAGTGAGACTGAAAAGATGGATTGTACCCAAGTTTTAAGGGCTTTCAAAACTAAATAGAGGCCTTTATATTTTTTTCCAAGAGGCCATAGAGGTTCTTTGGTACTTTTGAGGACGTTTCACTTCATATGAAAAAGAGTTGGATGTCTTAGGTGACCATAAATTTACTATGAGTCGACTTTGTAGCCTATTATCTTCTGGCCTTGCTCATGACTGGACTATCCGATTTTATGGTCATATGTATCCTTGAAGGTGTATCTCATTTCATTTCATTTCATTTCTCGTGCACAAACCGTTATCTGATGTATGTCACAGCTCATTTACATACACTGTACCCTTTCAGTAACTTGAGATCTCAGTTCTTCGAAGACCATGGCACTCTGTGGCTCACTATCGTACATTATCACTAGGAAAACATTGATGTTTAAAAGCAGAACTGCACGTGCTGAATGATTTCCCAGGTATGGTCCAACCAGGTCTCTCCCTTCGGTTCAGTTTTGGATCCAGTTCCCGATCCATCCTCAGTGCCTGCCTAAGAGATAAGTTCTGATAGACTTATTCAATGGGCTTCCCATCCCAATACGCGTTATCAGTTTGGTTTTCCCGCTGTGAATGGCGAGGCCATCTCTTTTGAAGAATCATGGATTACCTTGTGGTGTTCCAGAACTCGTCATCAGAATCATGTCACATTGTCTCCCCATAGAATGTAAACTTCTCGAGGGCAGGAACTGTTTCACTCTTGTCTTCATAGCCCCCTGACCTAGCTAGTGGCAAAAAAAGGTTTTTTTGATTGATCTTCTAAGAAGGACATGAGAGAACCTCACTGGGGGTCTCTTATTTGGACTTTACCTAGAAAGTCCAGACCCTGGCAAACACATTTGGTGAGCTTGTGTCTCCCAATTTTACGTCATTAAGTCACTGAACAAAGTTGTCTTTGTGACTTCATTTTCCATGAATTGACTTTAACATAAATGCTAGAGACAGGTTTGAGGCATTTTTTTCAGTGATGGAATTTAGTGCGGTTAAATGTAGAGCCTTGCACTTGGGTTAAACAAACTGCACAAAACTATACAGGAGAGAGAAAACAGAACTAGAGAACACTTCATGAAAAAGATTTGGGGGTCTTAGGTGACCCTAAATTCACTAGGAGTCAGCAGTGTGATAAGGTAGCTAACAAAGCTAATGAGATCTCGGTCTGGTTTTGGGGGGCAGTTTGGAGGGGGGAAGGCAGGGCAATTGGGGTTAAGTGACTTGCCCAAGGTCACACAGCTAGTAGGTGTTAAGTGTCTGAGGTTGGATTTGAACTCAGGAACTCCTGACTCAAGGACTCTACTCACTGCACCACCTCACTACCCCTACCTTGTTCTGTTTTAACAGAAGTTTTGTTTCCTTTAAAACAAGGGAGGCAATATCTCTGCTGTCCTCTGCTCTGTTTAGATATCATCTGATTTTATGTGCTATCCTGTGAGACTTTGAGCTGAAGCCTGTTCATGAAAGAGTGTCAAGGAGGGGAAGGAGACTAGTAACCTTGTCTGTGAGAATTGGATGAAGGAACTGGTACCTTGGCACAGTGCTTTTTACTGCATTTCCTCTGGCTCTAATATTCTTTGATCTCTTCAGTATAGGTGCTCCTTCCAACATGCAGATTGCAACTCCTCTACACCCGACCATCCTAGGTACCTCTTATTCATGTTGTCCCATAAACCTACCACTAGGGCTTCACCCAATATGCTGGAAGATACATACGTGTTATACAATCTCTTATCAATCAAACTGGAGCCACATTTTGACCCAGAAATGAGTGAAATGCAAAACTCATTGCACCCCTCTACTTGGAGGTTTCAAGGATAGCAAAGGAGAATGTGGGCTGCCCGTTGGTTATCCTTCATTCCTTGTGATGTAACTGCCCTGTCTTTTTCCCTAGTCATACATTTCTCTGATGACGTTATTGGTGTTGCTTTTGCTGCATGATTCCCATTTGAAATCTGGTACATTCAGTAGCCATGAACCCTCCATTCATTACCTTTCGGGTAATGTTCAACTCTAGTTCTGTGGAGTTTGCAGCATTTCTTGACTCACATCCATACAAGATCACCAGAAGAGTGTTGGAGTTAAAAAGATGAGTTGTGACCCCTCCCTCACCCTTTCTTTGCAGAAGTGGCGGGTTATGGGTGTGGAATGTGGCATCTATTGTTAAGACTTTTTTATAGTTTTGCTCAACTTTTTTTTTACCTTTTTAAAATTTTTGCCCTAAAAGATTGTTCTCTGTGAGATGGAGGAATGCATTGGGAAATATAGAGAAGTTGTCAATACAAAAATATTTTTATTAAAGATGGACTTGTCTTTCTAGCAAAGGCATTGAATCATTAAAGAAATTAGGCAGTTTCCCAAAGATCATCCAATCTCCTCTCCTCCTCAGGGCTTAATAATTACTAAGAGTTTCTTGAATAGAATTGCACTGAAAATTTTTAGCTTGGAGAAAATTTTTAGCTGGAGTTTGGGGTGGGGAGGAAGGGGAGGCATGAACACTATCTACAGATATCCATGGATTTGTGCCCAGACCAAAAAGGGACAGGCATTATCCAAGTACAGCAAAGGGTCAACTCACCATGACTCTGGAACCACAAATGTGTCTCTAGCTGGTTCTCTCCTCTGCCTTCGAATGTCCCCAACAGGCAAGATTTTTCTTTCTGGCTGAGTGAGGAGGTCAGACATGTCCATGACTTAGAGACATGACAGGACCTTGGTGTCTTCATTTCTGTGTATCCCATATTCCACATTGTTCAGGTGGTGCAGGGGTTAGAATACTGGACCTGGAATCAGGAAAACCTGAATTCAAATCCAGCTTCAAGACACTTACTGACTCTGTGACCCTAGGCAAGTCACTTGTCCACTCCCTGCTTTAGTTTCCTCAACTATAAAATGGAGATCATAATGGTTGGTTAATTGGTTGTCCTTCCTTCTTGAAGAAGACAAAAATGACATCGCTATGCTAGAGTTGAGTTTCAGTGTGTCCAGCTGTGACTGATCAGACCAACAAAAACTCAGAATGTTCTACCAAAGGTTGGACACAAATAGTCCACGTGGACATTGAGGTGGATTCTCTAAATTTTCGCACCTCACATTTCTTTTGAGCTATTTCAATTCTGCTTTGCTCATAGAGCACTGTACCTTTGCTGATGAGGGCACGCCAGACTGGGCAGTCCTATGCCAGTGTCTCCCATGTCACACAGTCAGTTCCAAAGTTCTTAAGAGTACATGGCTCATAGGATAGGTGTTGTGAGGATCAAATAAGATAGTATTTATAAGGCACTTATCACAGTGCCTGGCGCATAGTAGGTACTTATAAATGTTCTCTCTCCTCTTGCCCTGCTTTCTTTCCTCCTGTTTTACTGCTTGCTCTGGCCAGTCATAATAGTTAGAGCTCTAGATTTGGAGTCAGGAAAACTTGGATTCAAAAACTGTCTCCAACACTCATTATCTCTATTTAAATAAGATGACTCACTTAACTTCTCTGGACCTCAGTCTTTTCATCCATAAAATGCCCCATAATATGTGACGCCTACCTCACTGGGCTCTTATAAAGAAGCACAAATAAAAGAGTATGTGCCAAGCACTTCACAAAATTTAGGATCATAGACATAGCGGTAAAAGGAATGTCAGAGTTCCATCAATCCCAACCCTTCATCTCATAGACAAGGTCAGGAAAGGTTAAGTGATTTGACCGCAGCCACAGAGCTAATATGTGGCAGAGCCAAGATTAGAGGGCTATATAAATGTCAGTTATTATCCAGCTTAAGGCATCAGGCATTCTGGGATTGCCAATGTTGGGTATAGCTGTAGGTGTGGGAAATCACACCTTAGTGTAGGAATGTCTGTAGACACCTGCTCAAGGCTTGAGACTGGGTCCAAGTGTTAGTCTTCTAGGATACGCCCATCACCAGTGATGGTGGCAGAGGTCAGCGATGGACACTATTGTTTGATCTGATGACAAGATGTGTCCCCCTCCTGGCCTCTGCTGGGGTCAAATTACTTTTGCATTTGACTCATTTCTGGGGTCAGATCCTGGCTCAGGACCTGATTGAATGGCAGAAATTGTATAATGGGTGTGTATCCCTGGGCCAAACAGGCTCTGAGAGCTATTCTAATGGGTTTTCTAAAGGCACAGCTGTCTGGGTGACTTATTTAAAATGGGATTTCGAAGTGGTGTTCTTGCCATTTAATGCCCTCCTTCAGGGTTACACAAGGTTTATCAAATCGTAAATAACATTTAGAGGCCTCATTTTAACATAATAGGCCTGGTCCTTATGAGGAATATGAAGGATGGGCCAGAGCAGCAAATCTGGTGTTTGGTAAACAAGCAATGTTGTAGAAGTAAATAATAGCATAATTAGATCCCTGTGAGGCTGCTGGTACTGACTGAGGCCTCCTTTCCTCAGATCCTGCCAAGGGTGAAGAGGAGACAGTGGACGGAGCCCTCCTAGAAGCTCTGTGCCAGAGTCTGAAACTGCTGCTAAAGTACAAGGGGCTGGGATCAGATGCAGGGCTTTCTTTCCTTCTAAAGAGCCGATACTACTTCAAAATACCAGGCACAGTGCTTTGGATTAAGTCAGATGGGCAACATGCCTGGGTGGGGAGCAGGCCCTGTCTCATCCTGCTGTCCTGGAGTGGTCAGAAACTGGCAGAGACTGAGCACCTGACATCAGGGCACTGGGTCTGGGCTAATCAGGAGACCTGAGTTGGAAGCCTGCCTCAGATATTTTTGCAAGTCATTTAACCTGCCTGCCTCAGTTTACTCACCTATAAAGTGGAGGTAATGATGCAATCTACCTCACAGTCCTGTGGTAAGGACAATGAAGTCACATATATGAAGCATTTTATAAATCTTAAAGTGTTCTATAAATGCTATTTTATTATCATCCTCTCTCTCTCTCTCCCCCCCCCCGACAACAATTCATAGAAATCCCAAGAGGGATACAAAACTTTTAACTTGTTTTCCAAATAGAGGAGGATTACCTTAAAACAGGAATCCCATTTATATCCCCATTGCCTAGTACAGTGTATGGCACATAGAAGGTCCTCAATAAATTTGTGTCGATTGATTGATTGATTGATTGATTGGGGAGATGGAGTTCCATAGGGAGCCACAGAAGGTCTTAAGTCCTGGTGGAGAGTTACATCTGGGATTAATGAAGATAGATGTTGTAATTTATTGGGGTTGGGTTGAGGGGATTTGAATCCATAACTCCCCTTCATTTCTTATCCCACCCCCAAAATAACTTATAGGCATGAAGAAGGAGACATGTGAAGGAAATTACAGAGAACAAAGCCCAGGACAGAAAGGAAAAGAATCCTCCCCCTCCTCCTCCCTCTTTCTTGTCATCTTCCTTTCCTTTACTCCTGTTTTTCATACCTTTCTGCTTCTCTTGCTTCCTTTACTGAATGGACAGTATCACTGAATGACTATGATGAATCGGGCTTTGCTGAGTGGCCTGGGACAGATAGATCTGACTTTGGAGCCTGTGGGCTCCATCCCCAGCAGCGCTGAGGGCCATTCATACCTTAATTCAGTCAGTCTGATCTTTTATGTTTCTCACCCCTGCCTTGCTCAGACTCTGCACCAAGGCAGTTAGTGAGGAACCGGAGGTCACCGACCAGCTAAGAAGCATTTGACACAATAACTTTCCCTCCCCATCTCTCCCTCTCTCTCCCCTCTTTCCCCCTCTTTCCCCTCTTCCCCTCTCCTGCTCTCTCTCCTGTCTCTTCTCCCTCTCTTCCTCTCTCCCCCTTCCCCCTCTCTCCCTCCCCCTCTTCCCCTCTCTCCCTCTCTTCCTCTCTCCCTCTCTCTTTCTCTTCCTCTTCCCCCTCCCCCTCTCCCTCTCTCTATTTCTTTTACCTCCCTCTCTCTTTCTCTATATGTGTATATGTATGTATATGTAATGTGTGTATCTTTTTACACATATACATATATGTGTGTGTGCACATATATATGTGTGTGTGTGTGTGTGTACACACACATATACACAAACTCCCTGAAAAAAAAAAAAGAAATTACCTAGGGCTCACTTTTGCTCCATCTGGTCCCTTTTATTTCTACCACTGTTTCCAGCAAAACAAAAAACAATGGGCTTTTGACACTCACTGAGCTTTTCTTAATAAGGACTGGTTTTGCAAAAGGATGAGTTAGTTTGTTCACTGGCTCTTATCTTGAGGCCCTCAGTGTGAACATACTGGATGGCAGAGGTGTAGACCACACCTTTAGATTGGCTATGTATATTATAGATGTGGCATCTACATTACACATAGGGATGGGATGGCTCTGTTTTACAGAAGATTTGCAAACAAGTGCAGAGAGGTTTAATGTCATGCCAGAAATCATGTTGCTGGCTCAGGGACTCTGGGGAAGATGTCTGTCCTGCTGTGGTTATTAAAAATAATAACTCGCATTTTATAGTAATTGGTAAGGTTTACCAGACCCTTTTCTGAATAACAGCAGCCTTGTAGGGGTAAGTAGTACAAGCCTTATTATACCCATTGTGCAGAGGGAAAGACTGAGGCTGAGAGGATAGTAGGGATTTTCACACAGTCATATTCTATAATTCAAAAGCAAATCTTCAATCTCCAAGTTTTATAGAACAGGTATTCTCAACCTTTTTTTGTGTCATGGAACCCCCCTGGCAGTCTGGCAAAACCTATAGACTCCTCAGCATCTGTTGCTTACTTTCATTAATGAAGGAAATGCTAAGTTTCAGTTAAAGGTTAGGGAAAATGAAGATGCCGTCCAAATGCATGGACCTCCTAAAATCTATCTATGGACAATAAACTCCAGATGAGGAACTCTGGCTCTAAAGAGGCATTCATCCTTTGAAAAAGTTAGCTCTCTGATAAAGTATGAACTCACCTCTGATAAGGTGTGAACTCACCTGTCCTTACCACTCAGTTAGGGATCACTAATAGATTTCAGCTTATAAACTTGGACTTCATCCTTCAACCTGGCCTTTAAAAGTATAGGAGAGAGCAAGAAGCCCATATCCTATAGCAGCAGGTAGGAGAGGAATAGAATTGGAAGAATTAGGAAGTTTCTCCCCCATTTCCTGGACCCAGGGCCTGCTGTCAGCAAAATTTCAAAATAGGCTAAAATTTGTCTCTCTGGTCCCTCCCAGTTCCCTTTCCAAGCCAGCCTCCTATTTCCTGGTGGCTATTTCTACCAAACCTCAGTGCATAAATGCTGACTTTACCCAGGTATAACAGCACCACACCTGATCTAACCCTGGGGCAGCTAGGTGGCGCAGTGAATAGAGCACCAGCCCAGGAGTCAGGAGGACCTGAGTTCAAATCCAACCTCAGACACTTAACACTTACTAGCCATGTGACTTTGGGCAAGTCACTTAACCCCAATTGCCCTGCCCTCCCCACTCCAAAAAAATAAATAAATAAATAAAGCAAAAGAAAATTACTAACTTTGCCCCTTTCTGAGTGTAAAAACAAAACTCTTACTCCTGTTGTATAGCTGAAACATGTATATATTCGAATAGACGTAGTTCACACTAAAGAGTGAATGACTGAAGGTCACATAGTTTTGTATTTGGTGGGGGGTGATATTTGGATTTTAAGAGAAGACATTTATTAATCTAATAAATTCTCAAATAAAGATATTTCAGGGTTATGGGGAAAGACCCCAAGATCCTTCAAGTCAAGACTGGGTGATAGAAGCAGCCAATTAAAATAGGTCAATTTGTAGCTCATACTTGTAAGGCAGAATTTGTCTGTATTTGGAAATTTAGAGATAAGTATATGGTAAGGAAACCAAGAAATAAGTAATAGCTTATAACTTTTTTTTAGAATCTTAGGTCATAGAAATTGGAGAGGCTATTTGAGTGAATATTAAGCATTTATTGACTTGGGCAAAGGTAAACATCAGAGTTTAGAGACCTCAAACAAATATTGAATAAAGTACAGTCAAAGTCAATATTTACCTGCTGAGCCTATAAATTATTATATTATGATTAGTGTTTGTTAAATGACAGCAATCTATTTAGGGCTCTGTATTTCAGTGTCTGCCCAAGGGAAGCCCATGGCCTCTGAGATGAATGAGACATTTCCATCTCTGGGACTTAGTTTCCTTATCTGTAAAATGAGAGGATTGGACTGATGATCTCCAAGGTCCTTACCAGATCTCAATCCTATAATCCCAAGAAATATGGAACTGGAGAGCCCAGTACCACTTAAGAGAAAACGGCTAGGCCTGGAGGCCTAAGGAACCTGGCCCAAGCTACAACTCTATTACTTCCATGCTGTGTGGACTTAGAGTATTTAACCTCAGTGTCCTCAGCTATAAAATGGAGGTGATGGTTTTTATGCTACCCACCTCACAGATCTGTTGTAAGAAAACAAGCTCTGCAGCCTGTTTCTATAGGAAAGAAACTGAATTTGGAGTCAGAGAACTTGGGTTCAGATCCTCACTCTTTCCTCTTTACTGCCTTGGTGATTTGGAACAAGGCTCTTCTCCAACATGGGCCTCAGTTTCCTCATCTGGAAATTGAGGGGAGAAGAAGACATGGCTTGAGGTCCCTTCAAACACTGGATCTTTGATCTTAGTTATGATCTTGTGACCTTATGAACCATAAAGTAGTATACATCTCATTAAACCTTTCCTCACAATAACCCCACGAGGTATTCCATACAAGAATAATTGTTCCCTTTTTGTTGTGGTGGTGGTTGTTGAATCATTTCAGCTGTGTCTGATTCTTCGTGGCCCCATTTGGGGTTTTCTTGGCAAAGTTACTGGAATGGTTTGTAATTTCCTTCTCCAGCTCATTTACAGATGAGGAAAATGAGGCAAACAAGGGTAAGTAACTTGCCCAGAGTCACATAGCTAGTAAATGTCTGAGGTCAAGATTTGAACTCAGGACTTCCTGCCTTTAGAACTGGTGCTCTGTCCATTTTGCAGATGAAGAAACTGACTGAGAGAGAATCGGGTGGGTTTTTTGGTTTTTTTTTTTTGCCCAAAGGTCACCCCAGCAAGTGATTGATAGAGCTAGAAACGTGAACCCTTGTCTTTTGATCCCAGATCTTGGGCTCTTAGGAGCCCATTATTCTATGGGCACAATCCAATCCAAACTCTGCCCTTGCAGCACTACAGGAAAGAAAGAACAAAGAACCAGGGAGTTTCCAGCCCTAGATCATATAGTACAGACCATAAGTTATATCCAAGGCCAAGAGGAACTTACACTGCTGTGGTCATGTCATGGTAGGCTTCATGGAAGAGGGGTAGGAGCATGCTATAAGGGAATTGATAGCAGCTGTTTGACCCTGAGCTTCATGAATTGAGTTGTAGCCCCAAAAGTTGTTTGAATGTAAACAACAGTGGTTTGAAGGTTAGAGATCTGTGCCAAGCTCTTGTCCCCATGGTGCCCCTGAGCTGCCATAGCTGTGCATCACCAGGACCCATAAGTCCATACTATGTGAGTATTATTGGAAGAATTTGGGGATGTTTCACTTAGAGAAAAATTAAAGTGGGTGGGAGGAGATGAAAACTGCCTTCAAGATTTTGAAAGTCTTTCCCACTTTCAAGATTTTGAAAGTCTTTCCCATGTCTAGACTTATTTGACTTGGCCCTAAATGGAAGAACTAGGAACAATGGGTGGCAGTAGCAAAGATGCAAAATTAGGCATGAATTCAAGACGTGATTCCTAATTATTGGAGCCAACAAAAAGTAGAATGGGCTGCTTTGGGAGGTTGTGAGTTCCCTGTCACTGGAGGTTTCCAAGCAAAAGTTAGCACAGGGGTGCTGAACCTGTGACCTTAAGACCACATGTGACCCTTTAGGTCCTCAACTGCTGCTCTTTGACAGAATCCAAACTTCACCCGTGGGCTAGCGTCTAGCCATTAGATGATGACTAGTCAGCTGTGTTGTAGTGGGTCTTCTTACTCAGGTATGGGTTGGATTCATGGCCTCTGAGGACCCTTCTGCTGAGATTCTGTGACTTGGGCTCTAGTGTTCCCGGAGTAAAGTGATTCTAGCAATTATAATACATCCAATAACTTTTTTTTTCATGTAGGGAGGTACTGTCTTGGGAGAAAGCCCTTAAGAATTACAAAATCCCAGTGTAATTTAAAAAAAAAAACCGATCAGCTTTGAAACCAAAATAATTAACCTGTTTCTACTGTATTTTGTTAGCCCCCAAAATGTTAGTCTTTGTGATTACAGCTCTCTGAGCAGGGGTCTGATCGCTTAGAGGATAGAGAGGAAGCTGGAGGCTTTGAAAAAAAGCCTGATGTTGAAAATCCTTCCTACATATCCTAATAATACATCAAAAAGGTGGGTTTTGTGGTTTTTTTAAGAGCAGTTAGGCCTGGGAACAAAAGAGAAGGTACAAGCTTAATTTATCACTTTGCCAGGCTTGGCAGACATTGCTTTGGTATACTAGCATCCCTTAATGAAGACAACTGCCATCAATTAAATGAACAAACAGTTTAGGTTGATAGCAGAGGTGTTGGCCCAGACATCACCTGCTAATTTGCAGAGAGCTAAGGCGTTAAGAACTGAGAGGAGGAGATTCTGCTTCTTCTTCTTAAGCATTGATTGTTCTTTGGGAGTGGAGCATGGGCAGTTTTCAAGGCACGTTCTTCATTAGACGCAAGCTTCATCATTTCAATCAGAGTTGGTTTGCTCAGTGACAGCTTCTCCCTCACAATCTGACTATCCCATGAAAAGGCCCCAGTTCTTTTCTCCAACTCACATTCAGACACAGACTTCTAGAGAACCTCTCCCCAGAGATCTTTGCTTTCCTGGGAACAGAGACTGGACATGCCCTCATAGGTCAGTTCTAGCTGTGTAGGTCTATAGCAGACACACAGATTCACACAGCAGATTAGGAAGGAGTAATCCCAGGATTACTGCTGCTAGAAAAGTTGGGTATCACAGTCTTGTTCAAGTGTTCTGGAACAATGAATAGAGTGTTAGGCCTGGAATCAGGAAAACCTAAGTTCAAATCTAGCCCCAAACGACTAACCATCTTTGTCACCCTGTACATGTCACTTAACCCCTGCACCTCCCTCTTCCCCACCCAGGGTTGTTGTGAGGATCAAATGAGGTAATATTTGTAAAATGCCTAGCACAATGCCTGGAATATAATAAGCGCTTAATAAATGTTAACTAGTTTTACAAAATCACGTGACTTCCATATCCCTATCTCAGTGGTCAGATCAGATCACTAGAGATGTCTCTGCTGCTAGTTGTTATGGGCTCTTTGCTTCCAAGGGATAAGTTGATGTCAAAGAAGATGTCTTAGTAGTAGTAACAGAGTGACTACCTACACACCCCAAGAGCCTCTCTCTCTCTCCCCTATTGTGCTTAACGGCTGTGCCCACTGTTGTGATTTTTGTGGTGAGTGGGGCCTTCAGTGAGTTCAAAGAGATTTGGTTACTATCCGCTTGGCTTCTGTATTTTGGCTTTTGTGAATATAGCATGTTGACCAAAAACAAAACAAAAAACCGAAAAGAATCATAGATCAAAACTAAGATGATAAGCTAGGCTGGGACACAATGAGGAAGCTGGGGTTATTACCCCCAATTTGCTAGAACAGTTTCATTATCAAGAACATGGATCTTTGACTATCTTACATGGTTGTGTTAGTTATCTACCTTCTTGATCTGATGAAACTTTCCAAATGAATCACTGTTAAATGAAAGAGTCTTTATTACTCAGTAGGCTTAAAGTCAAAGATTGGAATTGAGGGGCAGCTGGGAGGAAGGGAAAGGGAACGTGGATTCTTTGGACAATAATGGGCAAATCTCTTCCTGCCTCAAACGACAGTAGCCTTGACCCGCCATTGATAATACAGTAAGTAAATAGCCATCAGAATTCAAACCCAGGCCTCTTGATTCAGAGACTGTACTGTTTACACTGAATACTCAAATCTGTCTCTTTTCACCATTTTGGACATTGCAAATGCCTTTGAAGTATTCACAAGTAAGGAAGGAGATGGTGACAAGCTTGAGTGTGGTGAGAAGAAAACTTGCAGGAATTTAAGGGTACTCAGAATCATATGATGATGGGAATTAGTTTCCTCCTCATTGACATAATCTTAGAAACTAAAAAGCTGGTGACAGAAGAGGCAAATAACCCATAATAGGTTTACCAGATTTTAAAAAGTTTCCCTGATTGAATTAGGAGAGCTTGGCATTGCCTGGCAGAAAACTGACCATGGTCTTAGTGGCTTTTAAAAGCCAGACTTGCCAGTCCTGGGGTATTTGAGTCAAGGGAACAACTTTGTGGACTTTGGCTCCAAGGCATGGAAGTTCGAAGAGAATATTTCCCCCCATGCCATTTACTTCTTGCAAGTAGATCTACCTACCTAGTAGGAGATATTATACTCAGCAGGGAGCAGAGGGGCAAGAAGCAACTTCAAGGAGTATGGCCTCTGGCAGCAGAGAAGAGAGACAAGTATAGATTCAAGAAGGCCCTGGCAGTTGAGACTTGAGCTCCAAAGAGTAACAGGCCCAGAAAACCCATCTGAGCAAGCCACCTAGCAGAGATTCTGCACCCTACTCCCAGCATGCAGACAGATTCAAGGCAGAAAAGATGTCTTCTTGCGCAGAAGGTTCATAACCCCCCAAATTTTCAGGTAACTTAGTGAGGGCTCTGAAATATTGGATGTCTTAGTAAGTGGTAACGGAGTGGCTATGTGCACACCCCCAGAGTTGCATTGGCCATATCTGTTCCCTGCAGTTTACCTTGGTGCCAACATACTCTGAAGTTTGCACCCATCCTTTCCATAGTTGTGTTTATTTGTGAGAGTGCAGCCCAGGATTTTTTTGGCGGGGATGGGGAATGCTTTGTAGCTACTCTTCCCAATAAGTCATCTTAGTAAATGTTTTTGCTTTGATGTAATTGCAGCTGTTGGCCCACTATTAAAGGTGCACTCTCCAGTGATGGCTTGATCATTCTCTGAGTATAGACCCACAGAGTACCTTCAAACCTGGGAAAAGTCATACCCCTCCTCCCTCTCAGCTAACCTATAAAACTCTAAGTTCTGGATTGGGGAGGTAGCCCAGAGGGAATGCTACAGTGCCATATTGAGAGTCTGTGGAGAGAACTGGGAATGTGTAGGCTGGAGAATAAAAAGACTTAGGAGGGACATGCTAGCCGTTTTTAAATACCTAAAAGGCTCTTATTTAAAAAAAACAATTAAACTTGTTTTCCCTGTTCTGGTAGGTAGGACTAGAGCTGGTGGATATAAGTTACAAGTGTTTGATCAGCACGGTGCCTCACACATAGTAGGCAATGAATGCTAGTTGATTGACTGACTGACTGACTGACTGACTGACAAGGGGGCAGCTTTCACCTTATTTCAAAGGCAACCTTCCTAGCAATTAGCTGTCTAAAAATGGAATTGGCTACCTAGTAAGACAGTGAATTTCCTATCACCAGAGATATTGAAACAGACATCTGTCAGGAAGACTGTAAATGAGTTTCTTGCATTGGGTAGGAGGAGGGACTGGATGACCTTTAAGTATTGCTGTTTATCTCAATACCTATAACAGATCTATAATCTCCTCAATGTGGGCTCATCCTTCAGTGATGCAGATAGCACCTCATCTGTGTCTGCCCCTCCCATGTGACCCTTGTCTAGGTCCTCCCGTAAGTTCATCACAGGAGACCCCTTCAATTGCCAAGGGCCTTCTCTGAGTTCACTTGGTGACTCAAGGAGAGAGAGGGAGCTAGGTGGCTCAGTGGATAGGGCATAGAATCTGAAGTCAGGAAGACCTGAGTTTAAATCTAGTCTCAGATACTTTCTGGCTGTGTGACCCTGGGCATGTCATTTTATTCCTACCTGCCTCAGTTTCTTCATCTGTCAAATAAAGATAGTAATAGCACCTACCTTCCAGGCTTGTTGAGAGGATAAAATGAGGTAGTTTGTAAAGCACCTTGAAAACCTTAACGTGTCATATAAATGCTAGCTGTCATTATTAAATCAGATTCTGTAAGTGGATAGCAAATTTTCCAAGGCCTATGTTTTCTAAGAGACTTCAGAGTTCAGTCTTTGAGTAAGTTCTCATGCATAGAATTATGTTTCTAATAGCTTTGAATGTGTCAGAAAAACTGCCAGAGGTTAAAGAAATATTCATGACGTGAGGAAATTGAAAACCAAAAATATCTTGATGAATAACCAAATAACTAGGACTAGAAGAAGCCCACAGAAAGAAGAGCTACTGACTCTACTTCTCTCATCATTTCAAGGGTCTGAAACTTCTTGTTGTTGTTCAGTCATTTCAGTCTTGTCTGACTCTTCATGACCCCATTTGGGGTTTTCTTGGCAGAGATACTGGAGTGGTTTGCCATTTCCTTCTCCAGCTCATTTTACAGATGAGGAAACTGAGGCTGAAGAGGTCATATAACTTGCCTGTGGTCATACAGTTATTGTCAGAGGCAAGATTCAAACTCAGGTCTTCCTGGTTCCAAGTGTGTCTCTCAGCCTACTGTATCACTATGCTTCCCAAGAAAAGAAATTGAGAAGAAAAGACCAAAGATGCCTTGATAGAGTATAATCTTGATTAACTAGAATTCCCAGAAAAGAGATTATTCTTAACTAGATTTTCTGGTTAAGCGGGGTTCATTGGGCCTTAGAATACATTTCAGAGCTCAATATCAGTAGCAACTATGTACTTTTGTAGCTTTAGGCCCATATCACCTAGGGAGTAGAATAGACAGTAGATTCCAAGGCAGATTTATTAGAAAGAAAGAGAAAAGACCCTATCTGCCACCAATTCCTCTCTGATTAGACAGATTTCCTTGTTGAGATTATCAGAATATCAGAATTTGACAGAATCCCTCCTGATATGTTTGGACAAAATAAAGAAGTATGGGTTTGATAATGTAGTTAGGTGGGTTCAGAAACTGGTGGAATAACCAAATCCAAAGAATAGTCATTAATAGATTAATAGACCAGAGGGAGGTCTCTAACAGAGGGCCCCAGGGGTCTGTCAATAGCTCTGTTAATTTCAACATTTTTGGACATTGACTTGCTGACAAGTTCATCTAATTCATAGATAACTTAAAGCTGGGAGGTTGCTAACATGTTAATGAAAGATTCAGGACCCAGAAAGATCTCTACAGACTAGAGAGTTGGGTTGAATCTAATAAAATGAAATTGAGCAGCCACAAATGTTATAGTATGAATGTAATGGCTCAAGAAATCAATGGAGGAAGGAAGGAAACAAGGCCAAAAATGGTAGAATTTCAGATCAGCCTAGATAGGGACCCAGAACAAAAACAAATAATTATTTTGATTCTGCTTTGTTAAAGGCTATGGAGGCGGAGGATCAGGCAGGCTTGTCCCTTTGCTCTATATGCTTATCTTAATGATTATTAGATTTATAATACAGATGCTTTCTAAATGAACTATATGAGCTTAAAAGGGGGAGCACATGAGACACATGGCCAGAAATAGTGGTTGAGTGGGAAAAACCCTAGGGGGGTTTTAGTCACTACAAGTTCAGTATGAGTCAGCAGTATAATGAGCTAATAAGGATATTAAGCTGCCTTAACAAAAGCCCAGTGTCTAGAGCCAGGGAGGGGAAGATAGTAATGATGGATCCTCTGCCCTGATGAGGCATCTGGACTATGTATTATGGCCAGTCTTGGGTACCACATTTTAGGAGGAACATGGGTAAGGCAGGATGAGAAGGGGGCTCAAAAAAGTCTTCTAGCAAGATTGCTTAAAGGAACCAAGAATATTTAGGTTGGAGAAGACTTGAAGTAACAGCATGAACAATGTTTTTGAATATCTGGAAGGCTGTCATGCAGAAAAGAGAAGGGTTGGTCTTGTTCTCTGTCACCCCAGGGGGCAGAACTCAGGTCTGTGTATGCACATGTTTTATAAAGGGCAAAAATGCCGTGGTTTTTATTACTTTAATTAAAACATGAATGAAGAACTGGAGATTCTATTAAATTGTCTTTTCCTTACTCTGGTGTGAAGACACTAACTGATATGATTACCATGAAGATTACAAACTATCAAAGTGGAAAAAAAAGCTTTTTGCAAGTATTTCAAATTAAACCTTCAAACTTCACACTTTAAGAATAATTATAGTTGTATTACTGGAAAGTGATTCATGAATTCTGAATAAATATAGACCCTTAAAGGGAAATGTTCCAGGACTTTAGTTTTCCTTCCAATCTGATGAAATTTGGTATCATTTCGCAGCTGTAGAATAAAATGGAGGGGGGAAAAACCCCTATGTACATAGAGTGTATTGAGTATATGTCAGATAGAACTAATGAGATTTTTTTCCATCAGCCCTGAGCACGCACACAGACAAATGGAACAGCCGTTTCCATTTTCTGTAATAGAAAACGGCTCAGGAGAAGGCAGAATGATCTTACCTCACCCAAGTCTTCTTGGTAGCCTGCTTGTTAAATAATATATTTTAAGTTCCAATATCTAGGCTGCTAAATGTTTGAAGCAACATTAATGGGCCCATCAGAGAGAAAAGCTATCTGGGAAAATTTAAAGGAGGCCTTCATTTGGAATGTATTAGTATTCCCCTCGGCCTTTAATAAAGATAATACTTTTCACACAATGCAGTGAATGTTTACAGCAGACAATTTCGTTTCCTTCCAACAATTATGAGAGAAATTGAATCTCAGGAAATGTTCGTTTTCTCTAAAATTAGAAGTAACAATAAAGATATCCCTGAAAGGTTATGGGCAGCAGGGAGAATGGCCATTTGTCTTTCAGAGACAATCCAGGGCATAGATTTTAAGAACTTTGGATGGCTTCTAAACATAGCTTCCTCTCTTCCAGTTTTACCTGGGGAAGGTGTTTCTCTACAACCCCCACCCCATCCCAACACACACACACACACACACACAACACACACACACACGAACATATTCTCCTGATCCTTACTAGACTGAAAAGGGTATGAGGGTCTAGAAGAGCCCTTTCCAGTGCAGGAGACCTTCCCAGGGTAGCATATTTCTGCCCCTTGCATCATGTTAAGATTATAGGATTATTCAAGACAATTCCAAAAGACCCATGATGGAAAATACTAACCACATCCAGAGAAAGGATGGAGTCTGAATGCAGATTGAAGGAGACTATTTTCACTTTTTTGTTGTTTTTTGTTTTTTCTTTCTCATGGTTTGTTCTGATTCTTCTTTCACAGCATGACTAATGTGGAAATATGTTTAACATAATTGTACATGTGGAACTTACATCATACTGCTTGCCAATTTGGGGAGGGGAGGGAGGGAGAGAGAAATTTGGAACTCAAAATTTTACAAAAATGAATCTTGAAAACTATCTACATGTAATTGGGGAAAAAATAAAATACTATGGGGGGCAAAGACAATAGAATCATAAATCTAGTCCATAGATTCTTTTTTTTTTTTGGAGGACAATTGGGGTTAAGTGATTTGCCCAGGGTCACATGCCTAGTTTTTGTGTTAAGTGTCTGAGGCTGGTTTTGAACTCAGGTCCTCCTGACTCCAGGGCCAGTGCTCTATTCACTGCGCCACCTAGCCGCCCATAGTCCATAGATTCTGAACCTTTTTCTGTTAAGTCTGGTGAAGCCAGAAGTGACCCTTTCTCAGAATCATTTTTTTTTAATTCATAATTGAAGGAAAAGCTAAATATCTGTTAGAGGTTAGTAAAAATAAAGATGTAATTTTTTCCCACACCCATGTTCATGCGCCCTCTAAAAATCTATCCATGGACTCCAAGTAAAGAACACTTGATCTACAGGGGATCTTGGAGGCCATCTAGTCCAATGCCCTCATGAGGAAACTGAGGCCCCAGGCTTGCTGAAGATCACACAGGTCATAAGTGACCAAGCTGGGATCTGAACCCACTGTCTCCTAGACGAATGTTCTTTCCTCTGTGTTACACCAGCTTATTGTTAATGGACTTGTACAAGTACATGCAAGGTCCCTTCTGTGCTTCCAGCCATTCTAACATGTTACCCAGAATCAGAGAGGGAGACTGAAGGGTCAAGTGGAAAGAATACGAAACTTTTGGGGTCAAGAGACCTGGGTTTTAGTCTAGCTTGGCTATTAACTCCCAATATGGTCGTGCAGTTTCTGGGTCTCTTTCCTCATCTGTAAAGTGACAGGGATGGATGAGATGATGTCTAAGGTCTCTTTCCATCCCCCCACCAACTCCCATATTCTGTGTCTAACACTTTCGGTTGGCTCTCACGTGCCCTTCCGCTCTACCTCACAATTTCTGACATTCAGTGTCTTCAGGCCCTCTCCAGCTCAAATAGCCTACGTTTACACAGTCACAGATTTATGTTCAAAAGTCTCTAT
The DNA here is from genome assembly GCA_011680675.1 of Gymnobelideus leadbeateri. Lineage (NCBI taxonomy): Eukaryota > Metazoa > Chordata > Mammalia > Diprotodontia > Petauridae > Gymnobelideus > Gymnobelideus leadbeateri. The sequence goes on from WOXC01010508.1 coordinate 217,035, forward strand.
AGTCTCTTTCAACTTTAATATTCCAGGCTTCTAAAGTATATTCCAGTTCTGAAATTCTGCATCCTAAGGCACCTTTCAATTCTGACATTCAGTGTTCTAAGGTCTCTCCAAGTCCTGATGTTCTGTGTTCTAGATGTCAAGTCCTGACATCTTAGGGTTCTGTGATCACCAAAGGTGACTTTGTTGTTGTTGTTCTTCAGTCATATCTTGGCAGAGATGTTGGAGTGATTGGCCATTTCCTTCTCCAGTGGATTAAACAGACTTGCCCAGGGTCACACAGCTAGTAAGTATTTGAGGTCACATTTGAACTCAGATCTTTCTTATTCCAGGTCCAGCACTTTATCCTCCTAGCTGCTTACCAGTTTCCAAAATCATTCCCAAGAGCTACCCTGAATAAGAGAATTCCAAAGAAATGAAAGACTTTAGATCCAACTATTTAGACATAGTCAGGACTGCTCTTTGATGCTCTGTTCTGGTCTGCTGACTTTGAGCCAACCCCATTTGTCATAAGAGATCTTTTCCCTCATCTCTTAAGAGATAATAACTTGATTATAGGAGTTATCTCCAGTACAGAGCTAGTAAGCATTTTATGCCAAGGTGGATGTTTTCCAAGGCCATAAGGCCCAATTGATGGGCACTCATCAATATGGTTCTATCTTCTATATCCAGATCAATCAACAAGCATTTATTGAATGTTTTATTATGTTTGAGGCACAATGCTAAGTCCTAGGGTTACAAATAGCAAAAGACAAAATTAAATTAGTCTCTGCCCTCAGGAAGGTCATCTTCTAATGGGAGACGACATGTACATACACATTAGAATCTTCAGTATATATACAAAATTAATACAAGTGCAGTACACATAGACAAAATTAATACAAAGTGATTTAGGCAGAGCATGCCCCAGTAGCTGGAGGAGGGAGATAACAATGATCTCATGGAGTAGGTGGTGCTCGAGTTGAGTCTTAAAGGAAAATAGGAACTTTAGGACATAGAAGTGAAGAGGGAATGTGTTCCAGATATGGGAGATGACTATTGCAAAGATGTGGAGATAGGAGATGCTATAGGCAGCTAGGTGGTGCAGTCAATAGAGCATCCAGCCTGGGGTAAGGAAGACTCATCTTCCTATGTTCAAATCTGGCCTCAGAGACTTACTAACTGGGCGACCCTGGGCAAGTCACTTAACCCTGTGTGCCTCAGTTACTTCATCTGTAAAATGAGCTGGAGAAGGCAATGGCAAACCACTCCAGTATCTTTACCAAGAAAACCCCAAATGGGATCATGAAGAGTTAGACATGAGTGGAATACAACTGAACAAAAACATGTGTAACTATATAGTACCATCATCTGACAGGTCATCCTAGAGTTTGTCATGGTGTAGGAAGAGGACACTGGGAAAATTTAGACACATTTCATTGACTTTAGGACAGCAGACCTCCAAACTATTTTTAAAAAGTGTGATCCCATGGCCAGAAAAGTTAAGAGTAAATGTGGTTTAAACTGAGAGGCTCCAGTAGATAAAATTTTGACAGTTTCACAATTGACTCCGATGGGGAAGAAAAGGGAGCATCAGGAAAAGGAAAAATATACCTTGCACCCCCCAAAGCTCTCTGATGAGCTCTGCTTAAAAAAAGCAGAAAAGAGAGACCAGTACAGAAGACCAAAGACCAGTACAGAAGAACAGCCTTGTCTAGTAAGACAAGACTGAAAGAAGCTAAAGCCTAGAATGAGCTGCCCTATGTAACCAGTTGCTAGGGACAGGCAGATCGATTCAAGGTGGTATAGTAGATAAGAGTGCTTGACTTGGAGTCAGAAAGACAAGATCAGATTTCCCCTCTGAGCTTAGTAACCCTGGGCAAGTCACTGGCCCAGTGATTGTTTTAGACTCTGTTTCCTCATCTGTAAAATAGGGATAATAGGGCCTTCTTCACGGGGTTGTTGTTCAGGTCAAAGGTTTTATATATATATATATATATATATATATATATGAGAGAGGGAGAGATGATATAGAGAGATAAATAGATGTGTGTATGTATATGTGTATTTTATGTTTATATATACACACATACATACATATTCATTCATACATACATATGCATATATGTATGTGCATATCTTGGCAAACTTAAAGAGGCTGTATAAATGTTAGTACTTTATATTAGTTGTGATTTTGAGCCAGGAGAACAAAGGCTAAGCTCTCTCACTCAGGGCAGTTGGTATCATATTAACGGTGAGAGCGAAAGAAGCTCTATTCAATTCCTGACTTTTTGGGGCAGGGGTATGGAGGGGTGTTCTGTCTTCTCCAGTAAGGAGAATGATGCATCGACTGGAAAGGATAGAACAAGTTAAGAAGGATAGAAATAGTTAAGAAGAAATCAAAACTCAAGAAAGGTAAGGAGATAAGACAAGACCTGTCCCTTTAAAATGAGTCCAAATCTCCAGGGCCAGATAGATTATTATCCATGGACAGTGAAAGAATCATAAAACCACAGTGAGTAAAGTTTTAAGAAATACAGAATAAGAGGGGACAGAAAACTGGAAATAAACAAACGTTAACCTGATTTTCCAAAGGGAAAAAGAAAGGTAGATTAAGTTTCATGTGTTTCCCTGGTAAAATTTTAGATTAGCATTTGTGTGCCAAGCACTGTGCTAATAATACAAAGAAAGGCAAAAACAATACCTTCCATCAAGGAGCTCATATTTTAATGCAAGATACAACATGCAAACAAATATGTACAAACAAGATATGTATGGGATAAATGGGAAGTCACCAGTAAAGCAAGGGGGAGAGGAGGTGGCAGAATGCATGCATGCAGTCATGAAGGGGTCAGCCTACCCAGCACCAGACAGAAATTTTATACCTAGAGGTGTAGTTTGGGTGCATCTCCCCAAGCAAGGGGACACTATACCTCTCTTGTCTCCTCCAGTGTCACTGACTGGCTGAACTGCCAGTCAGTATCAGACCAGCCAGAAAGTGTTAGTTGGTGATTACTCTGAACTAATGCTGATTAGCATTAATTAATTAACTGATTAGCATCAGTTGGCCAATGAATGAGGAGGTAATAACTAGAATGTTGGCTCCTAGAGTGCACCCCTCTTCTCTGTCCCCACAATTTATCCCACAACCAGAAAAGGGTCTTCAGCATCAGTCTGATGCAAAGGTTGCTCTGATGCTCCAGGAGAACGCAGGGTGTTTATGGTTCCTAAAGCCTTTTCCAGCCCTGACAGACTGAGTCAATGAAACACCACCAGTGGAACAGCCTCCCTCATCCAGTCCTCAGACAAGCACCTCTCCTACCTTGGAAATAACTGGGCCTTGAGGGAAGGTGGAACTAAAGCTATGACCCTTGCAATGCTCAATATAGTTATGGTCTTTGGAGACAGGCCGTGACGCCTTATGTGTCAGAGGGAAGAGATTTGTGCCTTCACCTCATCACAGTAGGGGCTTCCTATCTGGCTTCTGAAACCCTGAGATGCCCTTATGTCCACGCTGATATTGCCAGGAATGGGTCACCACTGGTTTCCTGGTGGAGAAAAAAACAGGTGGTTTGTAAACACCTAGGACAAGAAACCAGTAATAAGATCCCCCTTTCCCCCTCTTCCTTTTCTTCCTTTTCTTCTTTCTTCATTTCTTCTCTTCTGCTTTCTTTCTTTCCTTTTTTCTTTCTTTTTGCATGGATTCACTAAGAGCAATTCATACCAGATTGACCTTATTTCTTCTTTTTTTGTTCTAGTTACTACAATGAAGATTTAGGTAAATTCTGTAGATGTAGAATTGGACTAAATAGAAAAAACTTTCCTAAATATTAGGTCTCTTCCAAAATGGCATTCATGACTATGCAGAGGAGTGAGCTTCCTCTCATGGGAAGTGTTCAAGCAACACATGTCAGGGATTCTTTGAAAGGACCAGATGATATCTGAGGTCTTGTTCAACTCTTTAAGATTTTAAAATTCTATGTATAGATCATATTTACTTACAAATTACTCCCCACATTTTGCAAAGGAAAACGCATGATCATTTCCACATTTACCACTCTTTCCCACCCATCCTCTCCCCAATGCTTTATTCATGGGGAAATAACAAAAGATACCAGGGGTGGCTAGGTGGTGCAGTAAACAGAGCCCTACTCCTAGAGTCAGGAGGACCTGAGGTCAAATCCAGCCTCAGACACTTAACACTTACTAGCTGTGTGACCTTGGACAAGTCACTTAACCCCAATTGCCCTGCCCTCCCCCCTCCAAAAAGCAAAAAACAAAATAAAATAACAAAAGATTCCTGAAGATGTGGTCAGAGAAATCAGTCTAAAGCAGAGAACTCTGTTAAAAGCAAAGGGATTGGGGTGGGTAGGTGGCGCAGTGAGTGAGAGCACCGGCCTCAGAGTTGGGACGACCCAGGATTGAATCCAGCCTCAGAAAATGAGCACCCACACATAAATAATGACTGGCCGTGTAACCTTGAGCAAGTTACTTAGCCCCAATTGCTTTAAAAAAAAAAAAGTAAAGGGATCTTTGAAGAGGTAGGTTACTATGGGTGTTACTATCAAACAGTTGATTGCTGTTAGTTTTACTAAACTGTCTTTTTTCCTCTTTCCTTTTTATTCTATGCTGCATAGTATAGCTCTCAGAGAGGAAAATGGGAAAGGGCATATTTGGAAATGAAAGTGATAGAAAAAAATAAGATAATAATTTTTTTAATTCTTGAAAAACATTTTCAAAACAGTAAATAAAGAAGTAAATGGGGCCTGTGCCATATCCACAGGAGAACAGAAGTGATAGCATGGTACTTCCTATCACTAACCCTTCCCAGTCTCTGCTTGGGAGAGGCTCCTGTGATCCTCCCAGGAGCGCAGCAGCAGGCACTAAGCCAGGCTATGAGCCTGCCTCCCTGTCCAGGAAGTCAGTGTGGGATGACAGGAAAGAAGACTACGTGTAGTTTTAAAGGATCCCCAACTCTGTCCCCTTAGGCAGATCGCTATTTCTCTGGGCATCAGCTCCCCTACCTATAAATTGTGGGGGGAGGGGTCCCTTTCAGTTCTAAACCTATTATTTCATGATCACCTCTGTCCACGTCCAGCCTAGTATGTTTCCCTAACATTGAATGAGCCCCCTCATCCATTCCTCCCCTTTCCAAATTGAATACTCAGGGGCTTATACCACTTAGTCTTACAGCTGGCTTCCAGGTGGTCAGGGGGATCATTCTTCTCCCCTCTGCTTTCCCCCTCCAGAAGAAGTGCTGAGATGGAGTTGATAGAGGGGAGAAAGATCAGAGAGTGGACCCAACAGAAGGTTAAAAGCAGATGAGGCACCCAAAGGATTGTGGGAGCTCAGCATCAAAAAGAAGGTGGATTTGGGGGCATAGAAGTTGCATCTTTTCCGTAGGTGGCAAGGAAGGTTAGAAATGCAGCCTGAGAAATGTCAGGGCAGGAAAGGTCCATCTCAGATACACCTACAGAGTGAGGTTATTTCTATGTGGTGAAAATGAGATCATTTTAGAAGCTGAAATTCAGAAGAAGGCATTGGAGCAATCTCACCTTAAAAATGTCATCCCCAGAAAAGCCTCAAGTGAATATAAAATCAGTCAGTCATGCCCCAAACAATTTCCAGCCCATTGAAGTTGGTTTTCTCCCCATTTGAAAACACTTCAACACATTTACTGAAGGAATGACCATTTCTTCTAAAATTGCATTGATTTATATGTAACAAATAAAACATTATGTAGACCAATCAAAGTAATAACTGCAATAACCTTGTAAACACAGAACACAGAACAAAAGGTTTGGGTCTAAAAATGGGAGGGGGGCTATTTTCCATTAATTGAGTACTGTTATGGGGGACAGTTTGATAGCTGATTTTAAATTTGAGAAGAATAAATCCTCAGAAAAGGAAAATTCGTACCATGGTGCAGTAAAAGGAACACTGGACCTGAAGTCAGAGGGCATGGAGTAGAGCCCTGGTTCTGTCCTTGAATACCTGTGTGATCTTGGGCAAGATGCTCCTCCCTGGGCCTCGGTCTCCTCATCTATAAAATGAGAAGAGTATGTTGGACTAAATGACTTTTTTTTCTTTTTGGAGGGCAATTGGGGTTAAGTAACTTGCCCAAGGTCACACGGCTAGGTTTTTGTTTGTGTGTGATAAGTGTCTGAGGCTGGATCCGAACTCAGGTCCTTCTGACTCCAGGGCCGACGCTCTACTCACTGCACCACCTAGCCACCCTCAGGCTAAATGACTTTTAAGGTCTCTTGCAGCTCCAAATCCTGTTAGCTGAACAGGAAAGTGTGTTTGGGTAGATGAGTTCATTATCTCCAGTGACCACTTTCCAAACCAGTAAGACAAAATTTAACAAAGATAAATGTGAAGTCTTACCTTGATATTCTAAAAGTCTACTGCACAAATGTAAGATAGGACATGGGCTGGGGGGAAGGGGAGGGAACCCTTGGTGTGCAGGAGTTCCTCTAAGAAGATGGAGCGGCCTTAGTTAAACTCATGTAGGTGACATGAGTCAGCATGGAGCCTTTGCTGCTGAAACAGCCAGTGTGGTCTTGAAATGAAAAGAAAGTCTAGACAGAAGGCGGTGATGGTCCTGCCTCCTCTGCCCTGGTCAGACCCTGTCTGCAATACTGCGGTAAAGGTCGAGATCGTGTCCAGATGAGGATAACCGAGGACAAAGAAACAAAGATTGGGTTGGGGACAATTGGGTGTGTTCATTCTGGAGAAGAGAAGATTCAGGGAAGATATGATAGCAGTTTTTAAATATCTGAAGGGCTGGGAGATGGAAGAGGGGATAGACTAACTGTGTGGCCTCAGAGGATAAGGACCAGCAAGCCAGAGGTGCAGAGGCAGATTTGGACTCAGGAGAAGGAAATATGCTCATCTTCTTTTAAACAAAATACATTTTTATTTATGCCTTTTGTTTTTATATTATAGTCATTTCTATGCCTCCCTTCGTCTTCCACCATCACTATCAAGCCCTCCTTTGTAACAAAGAAAAACAGTTTTTAAAAAACCTTATACACAGTCCCAGTCTGACAACGTATCTAGCATTCTGTACCCATAGACCTCCACATCTCTAACAAAAGCATCTATAGGAGTAAATCTTCTATCTTCTCCAGCTATGCACATAAGCTGCCCCAAGAAGGATTGAGTCTCTTGTCATTGCAAATATTTTTTGTAATTTAAAAGGTTCTTAACCATTCTTGTATTGTAAGTCCCTTTGGCAGTCTGGTAAAGCCTATGTACCACTTCTCAGACTAACGCCTTTTAAATAATTGGAGGAAATGCTAGATTTCCAGTTAGAGGTGAATTAAAATAAAGGTATCATTTTTTTTCCAACTAGGTTCATAGACCTCCCTGAAATCTACCCATGGACCCACTGGGGATCTGGGGATCCCATGTTAAGAACTCCTTATTTCATGGTGTAATTAGATTTGGTATCAGAGAGCCTGGGTCAAGCCTCCAGATCTGCTAGTCATTAACTGTGTGACTTTGGGTGAGTCACTTCAGTTCTCTGGGCCTTGCCTTCTTATTCCATAAAATGAGGGGACTGGTCTGGATGACCTCTGAGACCCTGGACAGCTCCAAATCTCTGCTACCAAGAAGAAGCAGTTTACTTGTTGGATATTACATACTGGAGCTTCCAGAATGGGTTAGGATGTGGGTCTCTGTGACACTTGATGACTCTCCCTCAATCCCTTTTGTTGAGAGCAGGGATTTCCTGTCTCGTAAACTGGCATCCCTCTCTCCTCTTTGTGTGGTTTCCACCAGACAATTGCCTGCACAGTATGGTCACTCTTTCTGGCAGGCACCAGGAAGGGCCCTGGCCTGGAGCTCAGGACTGACTCTGGCAGGTGGCTCAAAGAGGCCCTTCCATTAGCTCACGGTGGGAGTATTGGATGCAGGCTTATCTTGGCTCTGGTTTTGTTCAGACCAGTTCATCTGGCCCAGCCTGTCCTCTGTGCTAGTGGTCAGGTTGCTTGTAGTGCTGAGTGCTGAGCACCCGTATCCTCAGGCCTGCTGGGTACAGTACTCATCAGTGAGATGCAGAAGCACAGCCCAGCAGCCAGCGCCACACGTTCCCCCTCCCCTCCTTCTGCCATAGTGGGCTCCTTTTTGGTTCTGTTGGCTGGAGCTGCTTCTTCTCCTTCTTCCTGTCCTGCCCACAACCAAGGACCCAAAGTACTGTTCTCTCTTCCTGTCCATGCCCAAGCTTCCTCTTCACAGAAGGAGGGAAACTGAGCGTTTATTGAGCACCTACTATGTGCTGGGCATTTTATAAATATCATCTCATTTGATCCTCACAGCAACAACCTTAAGAAGTTGATGCAATATTATCCCCATTTTACAGATGAAGAAATTGAGGCAGAGACTAAGTGACTTACCCAGGGTCACGCAGCTAACGAGTGTCTGAGGCCAGATCTGAACTTAGGTCTTTCTGATTCCAAACCTAGGGCTCTATCTGCTGTGCCACCTAGCTGCCTCTTGCCCCACATACAGAATAGTTACCCTTGTCTTGCCTATATTAAATTAATGGAAAAAAAGACAGCTAAAGGTAGAGACATTGAGGGAGCCCTAAGAAATGTAGCTTTTCTAAAACTGACCAGAAGGGAAAAAATAGTAAAACTATAACAGTCAGACTCATGGGCCACCAGAGCCCAGCAGTGGAGGCTGGCCAGCGACAGGCAAACAGTCCTCCACCCACTGATGGCTCCTCATCCTGAGGGCCCAACCCTCTGCTTAAGATGGGAGAGAAGTGATCTGAGAGGCATTTCCATGCAAAACGTTTAAAGGATAAGTTTTGATACCTTTTAGGGTATGATTTTTATTAATTTTTAAATTAAATTTTTAAAAGTATGTGAGCTCCTTGCTTTACTATTTATATCCTTAGCACTTAGCACAGTTCTTTGCAATAGTAAGTGCTTAATAAATGTTTTTGTTAATTTATTCATTAAAAGACTAATGCATCAATAAGCATTTATTAAGTGCCTACTAAATACCTACCATTTAACTAAAAACTGGAGATACAGAAACCAATACAGAAATATACCCTGCCCATTCATTCCATCAAGGAAACAACATGTACGTGTGTGTGTGTGTGTGTGTGTGTGTGTGTGTGTGTGTATGTGTGTCTACTAGCTGGAAAATTCACTGGTATGGAACAACCCTTTCCTCATTGGAGGAGGATGGGGCAAGGGGGTCACTGTAGTTTATATCTCTGTTTATGACCTCCCAGATAGTTTTATTCTTTATTACTGACAACTCACATTTCATTTGAGGTCTAAAATTTACAGGATACCTTATTGACAACTAGTCTATGAGGTGGTTAGTCCGAGTTTCATTGTCACCGTTTGTCAAGAAATTGATACTCATATCATCAGGATAACTTGCCAAGGGTTATATAAGAAAAGTAGTACAGCTGGGTGGCACAAATAGGGTTAAGTGACTTGCCCAGAGTCATACACGTCTGAGGTTGAATTTGAACTCAGGTCTTCCTGATTCTGGAGAAGTTCGACAATTCAATGGATAGAGTGCTGGTCCTGAAATCAGGAAGACTGAATTTCCTGAGTTCAAATCTGGCTTCAGACACTTACTTATGTGACCTTGGGCAAGTCACTTAACCCTGTTTGCCTCAGTTCCTCATCTGTCAAATGATCTGGAGAAGGAAATGACAAACCACTCCAAGTATCTTTGCCAAGAAAACCCCAAATGCGTTCTTGAAGAGTCAGACATGACTGAACAACAACAGAACATAAGAAAAAGTGACAGAATCTAGATTTGAGCTCAGTTCTTCTGACTCCAGAATCCAATGCTCTTTCAACTATGCAAACCTTGTCAATGGCCTGGACTCTGTGTCGCCTGGAGAGCCCAGGGCCCCCTCCTACAGTGAGGCTCTGGGAGGGGAAGATAACCAACAATAATGTCTGGAGTTTTACATCTTGTCACTCAATTACAGCCTGAGGAAAACCACCCCTACTGAAGCCGAGTGACAAATAACTAGGGGTGTGACTCACTACCACTTGTGTCAATGGGACCAGCCCTTAGCAGCCTGCACAATTTATTAATACTTCATGGGAGGAAAAAAATTATTTTAATCTCATAATGGATGATGAGCTGTGAAATTGCTTTGGTAGCAGCTGGACACCCTGGGGGAGGTGCTCATTCAGCTCCATTATGCCAGCTTTCTCAGAGATCCTCTGGGCTGCTCGTACTAAACAGACATGTCAAAGCCAGGCAAAGGAAACAAGAGAAGCAGATCTTTTAGGAAAAACCTTAATGTAGATTTGGGCCAGTTGTTTCAAAACATAAACACACATGCATGCATATGCACACACATACATATGTGGTGGTATTGTGAAGCCAAAGAAAGCATTCCCAGAGAGATAGAATAGATGGGGAAAGAGCACTGGACCAAGAGTCAGAACATCTGGATTTTCATCCTGGCTCTCTCACCAGCTGTAGGACCCAAGGCTTATTTAATTCTGAGTCTAAGCATCTTATCTATGAAATGAGTATAATGATACTCCCTCACAGAGCTGTTTTGAGCATAAAATGAGATAATAGGAGTCAAAGGTGGTGCCATTTGAATGTACTGTATAAAAAGGCACACAAGAAATTTCACATGTGACTTTCATTTCCCATCTCCATGCCTTTGAACAGGCTGTCTCCCATGGAATACACCCCCCCCCCCCTTATCTCTGCTTCATGGAACTCTTATCTTCCTTCCATTGCTGCAGGAACCTAACCTAAACCCAGTCCTTGACCCACAGCTGGTGTTTAATAAATGCTTGTTGTTTAATTGATGGAAACTTCTCTGGGCCTCAGTTTCCTCATAGGGAAAAAAGTGCCGGGTGTGACTAGGTGACAGACTGACTATTAGAGGTCTCAGTGGTGGATGCTGAGTTTGAACCTGGAGCTGGGGGAGGAGAGGGAAGGTGGTTGGGGTGGGCGCCAGAGGTGGCGACGCCTAGCACATCCTTCCACTTTTCAATGTGTCCCTAGAGAGCACATCCTACCTGTCTCGTCAAAAAACGACAATGAGGTTCTCTAAAAGTGACAGAGATCAATCTAGGCCCCATCAGATTTATTCAAGGGGCTCAAAACGATTCAGGCTCACAAAAGTGGCGAGGAAAGAGGGGGCGAGAATTCCCTCACTGGGGGTGTGTTTTTCAGGCCCTCAGGGGACCACTTAGTGTATTCTGAGGCCTGCTGCTCACTGAGTGCTTTGAATTGAGCACCAGTATTATATTCATCTGAGGCCCTGGTTATCCTAACGGAGTGAAAGGTTATAATTAATTGGTCTGACTTGCTGCTGGGTGGTGAGGTCGGTGCTTATAGTGCTAGCAGCCTTCCATCTTAAGGTGTAAGGCAGAGAAGTGTAAGAAGTGAAAGGGGAGAAAATAGGCCCCGAGGATGGGGCGAGGAGTAGGGAGACCAGGGCCTGGGCCCAGCTTGGTTCTTGTCCTTGGGTAAGTGCTTTCTCCTCTCTGAGCTTCAATCTCCTTTTCACCATAACTAGAGGGTTAGGGCATCGTGGGAGTTCCTCCCAGTTCTGAGTAGTACGCTGGAGCCAGGAAGAGGAGCTCCTGCAAACAGACCAGGATGTGGTGACTCCAAAGGCCCCTTCCAGCTCCGGAGCAGTGATCTCTGTGAAGCCAGAAAAGGGAATGCGTGCAGGTGCCTTGTGGAGCCTAGAGGTTGGGAATGGGCCTCCCCCCACCGGCTGCTAATGCCTCCCCTCTTGGGTTACCTTCATCTCCTTGGTGATCTGGCTCTTTTCTGTCTCCAGCTTTGTATTGTCTCTATCTCTCTACTGGTATCTCTGTCCCTTTATCTTTATGTCTCAATATATTTGTATTTCTCTCAATATCTCCCTATCTCTATTATCAATATCTACTCTCTCTTTGTATATATGTAGCTATCTATAACATATCTATCTATATTTGTATCATCTCTATCTCTCTATTGATATTTCTCTGTATCTCTATCTTTATATCTCTCTATATTTCTATTCCTATCTATCAATATCTAGATCTCTATCAATATCTAAATCTCTTGAGGCGGCTAGGTCACATAGTGAATAGAGCACCGGCTCTGGAGTCAGGAAGACCTGAGTTCAAATGTGACCTCAGACACTTAACACAAAACTAGCTGTGTGACCTTGGGCAAGTCACTTAACTCCAATTGCCCTGCCTCCCCCCCCAAATCTAAATCTCTATCTCTATAAATCTCTTTATTGCTATCTGTATCTCTCTATTGATATTTAGATCACTCCATCTTTATCAATATCTAGATCTATCTCTATCGATATGTCTCTCTATCTCCATCTCCATAGCTTTCTTTATTTTTATATCTATTTCATCTAGATCACCCATATATCTATCTCTCTGTATATCTCTAGCCATCTATTTCTATCTTTGCATCTCTCTATGTCTGTCTGGATCTTTGTCTATCTCTGTATCTATGGAGAGGGTGCTGGCCCTGGAGCCAGGAAAGCCCAAGTTCAAATACAGCCACAGACATTTACTAACTGTGTGACCCTGGGCCAGTCAACCTCTGTTAGCCTCAATTTTCTCAGCTGCAAAATGGGGCTAATGATAGTATGAACCTCCCAAGGTTTTATGAGGATGAAACGAGATAAAGGTTGTCAAGTACTTAGCACGAGCTCTTGGCACATGGTAAGGTCTATCTGCATGGTTAGCTATCTTATTGTTAATTGTTATTATCTCTCTGTGTGTCTCTATACAGATATAGCTGTATACATCTATATAACTATCTCATCCATATTTTCTGTATATAGGTCTACATCTATTATCCTCTTATGTGCAGATACATATTGTTTCTCATTAAAATGTGGGTTTTCCGAGTGCAAAGACCCTGTTTTTGCCCTTTTTTGCATCCCTAGCACTCAGTGGTGCCTGGCACCATAATAAATGTTCATTCAGCATTTGTTGACCTACTTGGTTTCGGTGTTAAAGGCTCTGGGTTCAGATCCCAACTTACCTGCAGTGTCACCTTGGACAACTCACTTCCTTTGTTTGGACTTGGGTTTCCTCCTCTATAAATGAGCTTAGACTAGATGCCCTCTCAGGACATGCCAGCTATAAAAACAGTGGCCCTGATGTCAAGCTCAGCCTCATAGCAACTCTCATCTCACCAAACAAGGAAAGCATCACAACTGCAGATCAGAGGGAGCTCACGGGAGCTAGTGAAGGGAACTCTGATCCCACTCTGACTGGAGAGGATTTTTAATTTGTTCACTTTGTACTCTCCCAAATAATCCCCGGAGGGAGAGGGCAGGAGGAGGGAGGGACAGAAATTTGTGTCCTTGCAGATAGCATTATATCACTTGGGATAATTAGTAGATTGTGCTCACAGTTTTCAGACACATTTAGGAGGGATTGTTCATTGGTTCATTGGTCTCTGGCAATCATCCATAGGGTGTGCAGCCCAAATAAGAACCAAACAATGACAGAAGAAGAGGCATTGGGTGAGGGATGTGCCTGGAGGTACGTTCTTCTGGGCTTACATGGAGTTTGGCAGGCTTCTTAACCCACAGATAACTCCCCAAGGATAGATAGCTAGGGATCTGGCTCAAGACATTGACTGCCAGTGTGACCCTGGGCAAGTCACTTCATCCCTGGGAGCCCCATTTCTTCCTATGTGACATAAAGACAATAATGGCACCCACATCACAGGGTGATTGTAACAATCAGAGTTTGATCTGGCCCAACTCCCACGTTCTCTGGAGGAGGGAGCTAGAGAGACTAGAGAGAAAATGACTTGCTCAAGGTCACACAAGTAAAAATGAGTAGTGAGGCTGGGATTTGAACCCTGGCTCAGTGACTGTAGAACATGAGATTAATCAACATAAAACACTTTGCAAATTGCTCTCTATAGTTGTATGCTGCTAGCTGAGCCGAGAGAGCTCTGGGCCCACAGGCAGGAAGTTTGTGTTCTTCAGTCGTGTTCAACTCCATTTGAGGTTTTCTTGGCTAAGATACTTAAATGGTTTGCCATTTCCTTCTCCAAATCATTTTGCAGATGAAGAAACAGAGGCCAACAGAGTTCAGTGACTTGTCCAGGGTCACACAGCTAGTAAGTGTCCAAGGCCAGATTGAAACTCACAAAAATGAGTCTTTCTGACTCTAGGCCCTTGGTTCTGTGCACTCAGCCACCTCGATTCCCCAGATCAAGCAAAACCTGAGTTCAAATTCAGCCTCAGATACTTACTTATCTGTGTGACTGGGTAAGTCACAACCCTATTTGCTTCGGTTTCCTTAACTGGGGATAAAAGTAGCACATACTTCCCAGAACTGTTATGAGGATCATATTTGTAAAGACATTTTTAAAGTTTTTAACACAATGCCTGGCACATAGTAGCCTCTATATAAATGCTATTATTGTTATTATATGGAGGGTCTCCCAGAAGTCTTAGTGCAGTTGTAAGCTATTAACATATATTATTATAGCTTATAACCACACTAAGACTTCTGGGACACTCTGTAAATGTGAGCTATGAATGCCCTCAGGGAGTTCTAGGATTATGAGGGACTCTGAAAGGCTTGCCTGACCAAAGCTATAGACATCCCCCCACAGAGCCTAGGAGCCCTACACTCTCTCTCTCTCTCTCTCTCTCTAATGTACACACACACACACACACACACACACACACACACACACACACACAAACTTTATGTATGAGCCCTCCCTCATTCTCTGTCTCTGTTTCTCTCTCTCTCTCTCTCACACACACACACACACACACACACACACACACACACACACACACCCCTTAGGGTAGGGCAGCTAAATCTGCCCTCACAACTGATGAGTTCCCTTCGAGGAAGTAACACTGTTAAGGCTGTCTGGGAAGAGATGGAACCATGATCTAATTGCCAGAACCCCTGGCCATGCAGTCACAGAATCTCCTAAGAACAAGGGTCCGACCCCCAGATGTTTAGTCCAGCCTGGACCTGAACAAAAATATTCTTTACCTGCCAAGTGCTTGCCTTGCCTTTTCTTGAAGACATCTAGTGATGGGGAGCTCCCTAGCTACCCAGGCAGGTTCTGCTACCTTTGTATTCTTCTGATTAATAGGAAACTTTTCCAAAACCTAGCCTAAGTCTCTTTATTCTCTGCCTGAGACTGGAAAAAATGGTGGGTGGGAGGAGTAGGAGGGACAAGGCTATTTATTTTGTTTATTTGTTTTAGAAATGAAGCTATAGAGTTAGTATTCTAAATGAAAACCAAATTAATAAGACTCTCACTTTTAGAAATTTAAATTTAATTTATTTAATTTTTAAACTTTAAAGAATTTTTTTCATGAATTACATTATTTGATAAGTATTCAATCATAATTTTTCTAACTATTTTTTAACTCTGTATTTTAACTCAAAAGAAGGATACCTTTTCTAGTAGAAGAAATACATGACCAGGTGTCAGGAAATCAGGGTTCAAGTTTCAGTTCTACCAGAACCTCACTGTGTTTACTTAAGCAGGCCCATTTCCCAACATGGGCAGCCGTTTCTTCCTTTATTAAATGGAAGAGAGCTTCATGCAGGGATGTCTGTGTTCCTTGGCAGCAGCTCTAATGATCTTTATCAGTAACTCTAACTACCTGCCTTCCCTAAAGCAGATGGGAGTTCGGCCTCTGAGGTTCCTTCTAACTGTAGAGCTATGATCCTATGATGGTAAGTTAACAAGTTACTTCCTCGGGAGTGTCTATATTGTCTCTCCCCTACCAAAAAAAAAAAATCTCATTGTGTCCACTGCTGCTCTTGCTGCCTAGAGAGTCCCCACCATGGGCCTGGCACGTCCCTGGAGCTGGCTGAAAGGTAAGGGTATTTTGCCATTGGAGCAGAGTAGTGGGATTCAGACCAGAATCAGTGTAGGCAGGGGATGGAGCAGTGCCCTGCCACTACCTGCTTTTGCACTGAATGTAGAAGTGGGTCATGAGAAAGAAACCACTGGGAATATAAGGAGAAAGGCAAGGAATAAGCATTTATATAGCACCTGCTCTCTCATTTGATCCTGATGACATCCCTATGGGATAGGTGCTATCATTATCCCCATTTTATAGCTGAGGAAACTGAGGTGAGCAGAGGTTAAGTGACTTGCCCAGGTTCACACAGCTGTGTCTGCGGCTGAATTTGAACTCAGATCCTCCTGATTCCAGGGCTGTTGCTCTATCCACTGCACCACTGAGCTGCCCCTCCCTGGTTTCCTACTGCTAGTACCTCCCCTACATTATTATCACCAATTTATCCCATATATATCTTGTTTGTACATAGTTGTTTTCATGTTGTCTCCCTCATTAGACTAGGAGCTCCTTGAGGGCAGGAATTGTCTTTTCCCTCTCATTGTATCACCAGCACTTAGCACACAGTCTAGCACCCCCAGCTCCTCTTTTCTCTCTCTCTCTCCTTTCTGAAGAATGAGATTAACATTTAGTCAAATTGAGAATGTATTAACTGCTTGCTTTTGGGAGAAATGGAACTATTTGGAGAATGGAAATTCCCCATCACTGTAATACCACATCTCTACCACTTTTGTGAAATGCTTCTCACATTTCGATCTATTTCCTCTTTCTGGCCAAGGGGGCTATAGCAGAGATGGCCAACATGGCTGAGTATAGCCCTCATTTCTCCGCAGAGTACCCTGAATGAGATTAAAATGTAGTTCTTACCTGATTTTAATGTGTCGACATATTAATAAAAGAAATAAGTATATAAATATGTGGTTTTCTTTTTTTGCTTCATTTTTTCTTTTATTTTTTCCACTTAATAGTATTTTATTTTTCCAATCACATGTAAAGATAGTTTTCAACATTTGTTTTTATAAGATTTTGAGTTCTAATTTTTTCTCCTTCCCTCCCCTCCCCGACCCAAAGATTATAAGCAATCAGATATAGGCTATACAAAACATGTGGTTTTCTAAATCAATATGAGGCCTGCTGGGGTCTTTACTTCTGGTTTAGTGGCCCCCCTTTCTATTTGAGTTTGTCCCCACTGGTCTGCAGTATACTTCTATCACAACGTTGCTTCCCCCTTCACCTCCCACTGATTCTCACCCAGACACTCTCTGCTGGGCTTTCCCTCTCTGGCCTGTGGATTTTCTTCCCGTAAATAAATCTCTTTTCTGACTTGTTTTGTTCTTTCTGAATAAGGATTTCTTTCGTAGCAATAGTCTAGTCTTCAGCATCACCTCATCATGTCTCAGTGATACTTGTGTCAAATGGATCTGCTTGCATTAAAATCTATAATATCTCTTGTTAATCATCCCTCTTCTGTGCATTTGGACAAGAGCTAAAAGCAGGGGCTTTATTGTGGCCAAAGGAGGTAAGATGCTGGCAGATGGCTGTCTTCAAGCATTGAGAGATTGTTAGGTAGATGAGGATCTGAAGTTCTGCTTAGCCCCAGAGGGCAGAACTAGAAGCCATGGGTAGAAGGCATAGAAAGACAGAAAGGTCTCCGTTCTATGTGAAGAAAATCTTTACAGTTATCGGAGCCGTCCTAAAGTGGAATGGGCTGTGTTGGTGGGTAGTGAGTGGGTTCCCTGTCAATGGAGGCTCAGGGATTGGCTGAGACCCCTGAAGCTTCTTCTAGCTGTAATTCTGGAAAGGAGTGTGGGGGGGGGGGGAATTTTGTGTCATATGCACCTTCTTAGTTGATCAATAAATAAACATTTATTAATTATTACCTACTATGTTCTAGGCACTGGAGAGAAAGACAAAAATAAAACAATGCCTGCCCTCTACTCTAATGAGGCAAATATGCAAAACACATACAAAGTAAATACAAAATAATTTCAGGGAAGAGGCCCTAGGGCAGAGGGGTGAGCAGGAATATGGAAGAGGTAGTACTTAAAATGAATCTTCGCAAAAGCTTAGGATTCTAAGAGCCAGAGATGAGCCAAAAGATGGAACATTGTGTGTGAGGATGGCAGAGAGGCCACTTTGGCTAGCATGGGTGGGGAACCTGCGGGCCTCGAGGCCACACGCAGCCCTCTGACTGAATCCAAACTTCACAGAGCAAATGAGGATTGGATTCAAGGGGCTGCACTTGAGGACCCAGAGGGGCCACGTGTAGCCTTGAGGCCGAAGGTTCCCCACCCCTGGTGGAGAGAACAAAGGGAAATCATGTATCTGGAAATGTCGACTAGAGTCAGACTGTGAAAAGTTCTAAATGCAGCTGTAAGACTCCCTACAGCTAATAGGGAGCCATCAAAATTGTTGTTGTTTTTATATTTTGAGGACAAATTTGAGCTCAGGTCCTTTTGACTCCAGAGCCTGTGCCCAATCCATTGCACCATATGTCTGCTCCCATCACAACTTCCTGAAAAGGAGATTGACGTAGTCAGTCTGTGCTTTGGGAATATCATTAATGTGCCTTTTGTTAATAGTGCAGTGCGCACAGTAGGCATTCTGCCTCAGCATCTTCCTTTACAGATATTTGAAAGGAAATCTCAGTGCCTTTGCTAGCTGCAGAGCAGAAATCCCTGGTTCTAAAGTTTAAAAGGAAGCAGAGTAATCCCCTGGAGTCTCAGAAGAATGTTGTCACCAGTCAATTGGAGCAAGTTACAGGGACATATGGCTTCAGCTCAATAATATATCATTGTCCAACAATCAAGTGGAGTGCTCTATTAAGTAGTGATGTCACTAGAGATATTCAAGCAGAAGTTAGGAATGCCTTTGTCAGGGACATCGTAGGTAGTAGCATGATGTAAGAATACTGAATTTGGAGTCAAAGCACCTGGGTTCCCTATGCAAATTCAGACAGGTTATTTACCCTCTGTTGGAGCTGTACTTGAAAACCTTAGAGTCCTCTTCTGGCTCTAAATCTATGACCTTAAGAATTATGGTCTGGGTATAAAGATGAACCAGAGACTTCAGACGACCTGACTGTTCCAGCTTTAGGATTCCATGGTTCAGAACTGCTATTGGTGCTGTTGCTGCTATTTAAATGGCTGCATCATAATAAAACAAAAAATATAACAAAAATTTCTCTATTTCCTAAAGTCTGGTCTTGATTACTTCTTCTCTGAACTCTCCAACTACTAGACTGTAAGCTCCCTGAGGGCAGAGGCAGAATCTTAGATAACACCTGTTTCTCCCCCAGTTCCCAGCACAGTGTTCTGTAAACAACAGGTACCTCATTAACATCCCACAAGTGAATGAATAGCACTTTGTACCTCCTATATATGTTCCTCTCTGCACTATATATGTATGTATGTATTATATATACTTTGCACCTTACATATGCCTTATTTTAAATAATATTTTATTTTCCCCCAATTACATGTAAAGACAATTTTTAGCATACTTTAAAAAAATTTTCGAGTTCCACATTTTCTTTTCTTTTGGAGGGGGAACAGCAAGGCAATTGGGGTTAAGGGACTTGTCCAAGGTCATACAAGTGTCTGAGGTCACATTTGAACTCAGGTCCTCCTGCCTCCACGGCCCATACTCTATTCACTGTGCCACCTAGCTTCCCCTCCAAATTTTCTTCTTCCCTCCTTCACCTCCCTTGTCCCTGAGACAGTAAGCAATTTGGTATAGGTTATACATGTTCAGTCATGTAGAACACATTACCACTATCTGTCTTATTTTTCATTAGACTGAAAGCTCTCTTAAGGAGCCTCATCTTTGAAGGAATCTCATCCTTGCATCTCCCATAATATTCTGCACATAGTAGGGACTTAGGGAATGTTTTGGGGTTTTTTTGGGTTTGGGTTTGGTTTGGGGTTTTTTTGAATAAATGAGTGAATGGTTTCAAACCTACAAGACACTGCCGTTTCTTCCCTTATTCCAAAGCCCATTGTTGGTTTTGTCATTTGAAGGCTGTCAGTCTCTTTCCTTCCCCATGGGGATAAAAGTCACTTTACTAATCCTTTCTCTCCATTGGCATGGTGTATCTTGCCTAGGACAAGTATCTCTGCCTGATAGCTCTTGTAACCTTTTTGTGAACCAGAAAATTTCCTGAACAAGAATCCTCTGGGACTAATGTGGTCCTTCCTGGATACATTTTTAATAAACAAAACTAATGTATAATTTGACGGTCTCCCATTATAGAGCTGTTTTCTAGCCCATGGGATAGCAATTCCAGGGCCCACAAAAACAGTAACTTATAAAGCGGAGAAAAGAAAAAAGGGAGAAGGCACCAAAATGGGTGTGTTGTATGAATGGAAGTGGCTTCCCCAGCTTATCCCATTTGCCTCATTCCTATGCTGGCTGGAGTAAATAAAGCTTTGGGTGTGAGATTAAACCATCCCTCAGTGCGGGTCCAGTGCTACACTAAATAACTCTATTTTTAGTTTCTCCTTTTGGTTTATGTGTATGCTTTTTTTATTAAGAGACATTTTTATTCTAGGAAAATGACAGGCCAACCAGAAGGCATAGTTGTCTAGATTTTGAGAAGGGCTAGAGCACTCCAGACCTGATATACTGCGAAACATGAATCAGAAAGATTCTATTAGAAATCTCTCGAATAACTGACACAGGGGGATTCTCCACCGTGATTAATTTCACTTGGTCATTATGAACACAGACAAGCTGGACAAAATTGTATTTCAGTCCCCCCCTGAATTCATAAAATCACTCTACACATAAGAAGTTATAGTCTTTGGCTCTCTACTCTATTTGACAGAACTTCAATTTAGAATAAGATACTGTACAATTTTTAAAGGAGAGAATGGGAACAGAAAGGCAACTAAATGGACACCACCAGATTTCTTTTGCTGAAGGGAGGCAGTTTGGTATAGTGGAAGAGCACTGGCCTCAAAGTTAGGGAACCTGGGTTCTAGTTCTCCACACCCACCCATCCCCTTGGTTACTTTTTAGGTTTGTGACCTGGGGCAAATCCTTTAAACTTTCTTAGTCTCACTTTCCTCATCTGAAAAGTGGGATTGATCAATCCTGCCCTTCCAGTCTCACAGAAATATGAGATAATAAGGAATTCAGATCTTTAAAACTATGAAGCACTATGGCTCTATAAAAGATGATTATTGTTCTGAGGGTCAAATCTGCTCAGTCATTCAATGAACAAGCCTTATGCATGTGATAGGCAACATATGTGGCACTAGAGATACAGATGCAAAAGTGATGCTGTCCCTGCCCTCATGGAATTTGTGTCCTTCTAATCTCATTACACAGACGAGGATCAGAGGGTCAGAAAGGTTAAGGACTTGCCCAAGTTTACACAAATAGTATGTGGTAGAGCCAATATTGGAACCTGGGTGGTGGTGCTGGTGATGATGATAATGGTGATGAAGATGATGATGATGACTATAAACAACCACAATGATAATTCCTAGCATTTATATAGGACTTTAGGTTTTACAAAACACTATATTCATTACTCATCTAATCCTAACAACCCAATGAAGTAGGTGTGACAAGGATTATTGTCTTATTTACAATTGAGGAAGCCTGACAATCAGAGAGATTAAGTGACTGGCCCATGGTCACACAGCTAGAAAGTATCAGAGGTCTAAGTACAATACTCTTTTTTGATAAGTGCCTATTCACGTGAATACAGGCTGGCGAGATGACCCAGACCCCATGGATACATCTGCAACACTGTGGATTTTCTGTTTGTTTTTTTTTAATATTATATAGAAATTTTTTGTTTCTTTTAAAGGTCATGCCCCTCACTGAACTGTGCCACCTGCAAAGTAAGCGCTCTTTGCCTTAAGGGCATTCACAGTGCCATTAGGAAGATGTTACATTATTTAGGTACATGTTTAAGAGTTTTTATTAAAAGGATTATTTATGTATCATTTTAAGAGATTTTTAACAGAGACCTTCCATCGTAGTGACCTGGGCAGAAAGTAAGGGAAAGCGCCAGAAACTTCTCTGAATTATAATGGACAATTAACAAGCATATGTTTAAATAGTTATCATGGATCTTGGGGTCTAGCTGGGTGACAAGAAGCTAGGTGCCAAAGTGGAGAGTGTTGGACTTGAATCCGGTCTATGGGGTTCTGAAAATAGCAGTCATTTGGTCAACTTAGTTCTTGAGTTCACGGAATCAGATATAATAAAGTCAGGCAACAAGAGGTCATGGAAAAAGCACTTGGCTTGGAACTCAAGAGACCTAAATTCTGTCCAGGTTCTGATATTATTATTAGCAATGTTATTGGTAATAATAATTAACATCTAATTAGCTCTTTAAGGTTTGCAAACTACTTTATAGATAATATCTCCTTTGAAGCTCATAACAACCTTGAGAGGTAAAGGCTCTTATTATCCCCATTTTATAGATGAGGAAACTGAGTTGGAGAAGAGATTAAATCATTTGCCCAGGATCACATAGTTATTAAGCTCTGAGGCAGGATTCAAGTCCAACACTCTCCACTTTGACACCTAGCTTCTTGTCACCCAGCTAGTGTGACACTAATTTCTCCCTTTCTGGATCTCAGCTCACTTATCTGTGAAGAAGGAGATTGAACGAGATGATCCCTGGTTGGCCCTTCTGGGTCCCCAAAAGGAAGCATGTGGGTGAGACATAAGAAAGGAATTTTAGATGGGATTCTTGGTCCTTGAGTTTCTTCATGGAGCACTTTTAGAAGGGTACCAAGGTCATGTGCTATGTCACATCTTTCCTGAAAGTGGGGCCACGAATCAGATGACCTTTTAAGAGTTCATCTCCTGACTCTGGATGATCATGAGGTTTCCAATCCAGTTGTTTACCTGTCAGCAGGATGAAGTCTGAGTCCCACGAATTCAGGATTTGATTGAATTAGTAGGAAGCATGTATGTGTCAGCATATTTTAGTATGTAAAGTGGGTTAATTGCCTCTTTAAATGAATTTTCATAATCACGTTATTACAATATTTTGATACAACATATGCTTATTTGTTCAAAAGACTTCTGGTTCATTGGGTAGTTTCCAGTATACTGAAGTTTTGATTTTCAAATGAAAGAAACAATGGGGAGTCAGGAGACTCAGGTTCCTAGGCTGTGTTCCACATCCAACTTACCGAGTTACTCTGAACAAGTCTTCTCTCCTCTCTGGGCTTTAATGTCTACAGCTCTTAAGACAATACAAAACGAGATTGGGCTGGCTGTGTAAGCTCTCGTTTACGGCTCTGCTAGTCTGTGTGTGATTCTCCCTGTTTCCCCCTCCAGCCTTCTGTCCCACCTTACTGCTATTTACCTTGCATCTCCATGATATCCTGAAAAATAACACTGAGAAGATCTGAGTTCTAGTCCTCCCTGCAGGACTCACTATGTGCCTTTCCTTCTCTGAGCCTCACTTTCCTTGCCTGAAAAATGAAAGATTCGGACTAGAGACCTTAGGGATCATCTAGTCCAACTCTTTTATCTAACAAAGGCCCCAGGAGGTGTTTTGACTCCCCCAAGGTCACACAGGTAGGAAGAAGTAGATGTGGGCACTCAGATCCTCTGACCCCAGAGCTAGTGGTTGTTGTATCTTGGGGGCTCCCATGCTGCCTTCCAAAGCCATGGCCTAGGTTCTAGATCTTCAGTGTTCCTATCAGGGAATCCTTCCTCACCAACCACCTGGTTCTTCCTCTTGCAGTCAAACGATGAACCCTGACAAGATGTTTGACCTTGCATTGGTAGGTCAGAAAAGTCCCAGGCACAGAGAGCAGGGTCAAGTGTGCCTGGCGGGGCTATTCTAGCCCCCAAAGGGACCCTCTGCTGAAAGATGAAACAAATTAAGAATGTCAGTGATTTATCAGTTTCTCTCCTCATCCCTCCCAGCACAGTCCTGGGCACATTATAAGGAATTATATGATAATATAATATATTATATTATATTTGTAATATAATATAATATATTATATTATGAACCACCTATCAATTCAGCCAAGACAAGTGATGGAGGCAGCAGAGTTCAGGGAAAAGGGCCCACAGACCCAAGTTTGAATTCCAACTCTGCCGTTGACCCTACCTGTGTGACCCCGGACAAGCTTAACCTCTCTGGGCCTCAGATTGACTTTAATCATCCTGTCAACTTCATTTTCTTTAGACTTAAGGTCAACCTACAGCCTTGTAGCTGCCCAGCCATCATGTTATGCCAGCCACGTCCACGGTTGTCAGCCAAGTGTGGATCGGTATTGATCTGTAGATTTCCTGCTAATTTCCCCAATCTGAATTCCCTGCCATGGTATCTGCCAAATACAATCTTAGCACTTGCTACTCAGTGCCGTTTGACAGGACAAGTGTTTGCCTCTGGTAGCCCTGACCACCTCGCTAACCTGAATAAAAATTTCCTGAAAAATAAGGCTACAGGGAGCAGAAACCACGGTTTTTGTTGGCATTTGTCTTATGCCTGTGTTTTCTTTAAACCTGTAATATGAGAGCTGAAGAGATGAGTCACTGTGGGGCAGTCCAAACAACTTACTCTTGGGTCTGGCAGAAACTGAAAACTCACTGGTGCCTATTAGAAAGGAAACTACTGTCTGGGACCAGCCTTTGGTGTGCATTCTCCAGAACGTCCCAGGTTGCTCACTGAGGAAGACTAGAAACCCGTGAGCAGAAGCAGAGACAAGAGTGAACCTTTACTGTGGTATCAGTGACTTTGCACTGGGGGCACTGGGGCAGAGACCTCCCTTCTACCCCTTCTCCATCTCTTCCTCCTGAGCCAGGTTGTTGTCAACAAGTACTTTGCTCCGAAAACATCAATTAAGTCTTGGCTGTGTGAAGAGCTTCATGCTGGACACTAGGGAGATGAGGGCATTAATTAAGCCCTCATAGAACATACAGTCTTATAAGGATTTTGATATGTTCACAGATAAATATAATGCACATAACAATGGGTTAAATGCATTAAAGTCACAAATGGAGAGTTTTAGGAGATCAGATAAGAGAGAGATCACTACTGGCCAGGACAGGGGAATCAATTATAATCAAGTTTTGAAAGAGAGGATTTCAGGGGGTGAGGTGGCATCCCAGTTATAGAGAAGAAAGAATATGAATACAGCTTGGGCCTTGTTGCCTCTTACCCACCCTCTGCCCTCTGAACCTCACAGTGCTCAGGACCCTTCGACCCCAAGGGGGAAAATCTTCCAGATGGAGCTTTATTCCATTTAAGTCTTGATTGCATTTAAAATTCTGAGCAGACCCCCTAGTGCTCACTAGTTAGTTATACCTCTGAACTGGCCTTCTGGCTTCTGTGGCTCCATGTGAGTGTTCCATCTCTCAGTCATCTGTCTGTATTTGAGACTCAGGGCTTCGAGGTAGAGGGAAGAGAGCATTGGCTTTGGTGTTCCTCCATCTCCAGATTCCAGGCCTTTTCCCTGGCTGGCCCCATGCCTCCATCTCATGTTTTCCTGGCTTCCTTCAAGACAGCACAAATGCATGTCATTTTCTCCATTATAGGCAGCTAGGTGGTTCAGTGGATAGAGCACTGGGCCTGGAGTCAGGAAGACCTAAGTTTAAATGTGGTCCCAGACACTTACTAGTTGTGTGACCCTGGGCAAGTCACTTTACCCTGTTTGCCTCAGTTTCCTTATCTGTAAAATGAGCTGGAAAAGGAAATGGCAAAACACTCTAGTATCTTTGCTAAGAAATCCCCCAAACAGGGGTCACAAAGAGTCAGATATGATTGAAAAATGATGAGACAGTAAGAGTTTTCCACTGGAATGTCAACTCCTTGCAGGCAGGTCCATGATTCTACCTTTCCTTGCCTCCCCATCATTTAGCACAGTGGCTGGCACATGAAAAGCACTTAATAAATGCTTGCTGATTGACCCGCTAATTCACAGGGCCTGGATTTGAATCCTGGCCTGCTTTCCTACTCCTTGTGTGGCCCGGGATAAATGATCTCATCTCTCTGGGTGTCTAACCCCTTCTCTAAAGCCTGGGGCATTGGGCCAGGTGATAGCACAAGTCCTTTCCAGCTTCCAGCTTCAGTAGTCTGGTCCTGTGATGGGCACTTCCACACCTGGAAAGTATCTCCATCATCCTCTTAGAGTACTTCTTGAAACAGAGCCAATGGTATGTTATCTTAGCCTTCCTGTAGGCTGAAGAGAGGAATTAATTAAAATAAATTGGTTAAAAGAAAAGCTGCTGAACTATGTCTATTCCCCATCACTGAAGAAGTGATTATGACAGATCTAAAGCCTTAGGTGGGCACATCCAGGTATATGCTGAAGCTAGTTACAATGGTTCAGGAGAGCTGGTTGTTAAATTTTCAGTGTGAGAATTGACATCTCAGAAATCAGCAATTGCTACAAATCAGGGATTGACTTGTTATTTTGTTGATTATCTAGTCTTAAGTAAGTGATAGAAAAATATTAATAATTCAGATTAAACTTAAAGGTGTGCTGTGCGTTTATTTTTTTTCAAAGAGCCGGTTGTTAAACATTTACCAGCATATTTATGGGAACATATATTATAGTCATGGCTGTTTTTGTAATATCTAGATGGTTCCATGCACCTCTGCCCCATGTGGTTGCGTACAGGAGGATTATTATGACCTTTGGCCAGGGAACTGTCTCATGTCCACTGGACATACTTCCATCTCTGCCGGGCACCCCAGAGCCAGCTCTACTTCAGTGTCTGCATCTAATGAGAGCACCATTTTTTTCAGCATATATGATTCATGAAGAAAAGGGAGCCTTGTTTGAAAGCAAGATTAACTTGGATTCACAGCCCTTGTTGAGTGACCTGTTTTTACATGCAGTTTTTTATTAGAATTATCAAAATATAGCCAGATGTGTACATTATATGTGCTAAATTCTATGTAGAGGTGGGAATAGAAGATAATAATAATAATAGTAAAGGCTAACATTTATGAAACGGAAGGCATATTGTCAATATGATTTAAGGAAAAGTGGATTTCTGGGAGAATCATCCCAGTTGACTGCCTAACCAGTTATAAATTTATTAGAATGTTAGACTCCTAGAATGCTTTCAGGTTTACAAATTACATATATTATCTCGTTTACGTCTCCCAACAATCCTGTAAAGTAGGTTATCACCCCCATTTTACAGATAAGGAAACTGAGGTTAAGCAACTTACATGACACATAAGAATATGAGGTAGAATTTGAGCTCAGGTCCTCCTGATTCCAAGACTAGAGCTCTGTTTAGTATAATAGCTAGCTGCCTGTCAGATGGAATATGGGGTGGGGGAGAGACAGAGAGAGAAAGAGAGAGAGGGAGAGAGAGACGGGGGCGGGGGAGAGAGAGAGAGAGAGAAAGAGAGAGAGAGAGAGAGAGAGAGAGAGAGAGAGAGAGAGAGAGAGAGACACACGGAGGGATACAGAGAGGGAGAGACACAGAGAGAGGGAGGGAGAGAGGGAGAGAGGAGGGAGGGAGGGAGAGAAAAATAAAAAGGAGGGAAGGGGGAGAGAGAGAAAGAGAGAGAGGAAAAGTGCAGAATCCCAGCCCCATCTCTACTGTTAACTAGCTGTGTGATGTTTAAATAAGCCACTTACCCTCCCTGGAATTAAGAAGGTATCTGAAACCATGCCATACAAAGATCATTGAAGAAGCCGAGAATGTTTAGCCTGGAGAAGCAAAGACACAATTAGTCTCTTCGAATCCATGACAGGCTGTCTTGTGGCAGAGGGATTAAACACTATTCTTTCTTGTTTGGGGCCTCAATTCTCATTTGCTGGGCAGGCATCTCTCCAGATCTTGTTATCCTTCTTTATAACTCTGACCTGGGGACTTGACTCTGGCTCTTGATTGGTTCTTTGCCATAGTATTTAGATCAGTAAGATGGACCACTGATGGGCTTCTCCATCCCTCCCCCCACGCCCAGCAGTGTGACAGAGCCCTGGGTACACATGTACTTTTCTGTATGGCCACATTTGATTTATGTGATTAGCCAGTGAATGGAAGACAGATTGTCAAGATGATTCAAGGAAAAGTGGATTTGTGGGAGAATTATCCCAATTGGCTACCTAGCCAGTTGTAAATTTATTGGAAATTTAGACTCGTAGGATGTCAGAGCTAGAAGAGATTGTAGAGACCATCTATTCCAACACACACAGAGAAGGAAACTAAGTCAGACAGGAGGAGTGATTTGTCTAAGCTAGGGGCAGAGCCAGGAGTACACCACAATCCCTGTTGTTTTTTTTTTTTTTCTGTTTGTTTACCTGACTGTTTCTAGAGCTAAGTGTATTTTCTCTCTCCCAAAATGCTAAAATATGCAAGGTCCTGCATTAGTTAGATTGGGCACTTGAGTGCAGTTCCCAAGCCTGGCTCAGTTGGGTCTCTCTGGTTTTGTAGACCAGGCAATTCCTGGAAGAAGTTGTAAATGGTTAATAAAAACATTTTTAGAATGCACTTTGCGATTGTAAAGTGCTCCACTAAAGCTAAATGTCCATAATGATGTTTTCTTGTAAAGTTTTATTGTGACAATTCAGTGGAAGTATGTGCATAGAATTTTATGGCAGACCCATGACCCTAGCCAACCATGCCAGCTGCCCCTGAACCTAGTGAGGGAAGCACCCCGCCCCCCCTCCCCCCCCAGCTCTAACCCTTCTGATTCCTTAGCAAAACTATCCTGCCACATCATTCGAGTATGGCTTGTTGGCAAAGCAGAGCACTGGGAGCCAGCCCCAGGGAAAATGGGCAGTGGCTTCCAACTGTTGAGACCGATTATGTTGATTGGATATTGTCTAATCTGATTGTGATTGTGTGTTGCTGTGATCCTAATTCTGATATAACTCTAGAATACTTAAGATGATTTCAAAGACATTGTAATTTAAGAGGTGTTGCTTTCCCCCTGCTCGTGGAAGACTGTATTCCTAAGAGAAATATTCAGGGGCTGTGATCAGTGACCCACTTTTTTCATATAGAAAATGAAGCATCCCCTAAGTGCAGTCAGAGACTTGTAAAACATCAGAACTGGCAGGGCCCTCAGAGCCCATCTAGTCCAATAGCAGAGGAAACAGGACCAGGGAAAGGAGAGACACTTACTCAGGAGCACCTCTGTAGGACCCTGGCCTCCTTCAGGAGAGCTTCAGGAAACTAATGAGGTTTTACATAATTTCATTAAGCAGTGCAAAGCCACTGCTTGTAGACCTGATAGAAAAATAAACCACTTGGAGGAATGAGCTTGGGTAGGCTGATTTATTCAAATCCATCTCCATGTCATGTTCTGAAATCCTCTTAAATATCTGGGAAAGGATCCACAGACTCTTAACCAAATCTAAGTCTCCATCCCCAAAATGAAAATTGGTTACCAGACCCCTGGAGGGGGCAGAGAGAGAGGGAAGAGAGCGGGGGAGGAAGGTCTTTTAGGCATTCATGTATTCCTCTGTCCTGTTTACAGTAAAAAAAAACAAAAAAAGAAGGCTTGGGTCTCAGGAACCAATCCCTGAGCCAGGGAAGAGGAGGGTAAAGAAGATTGGGACGTACACTATAGACTCTTGGTATTTGTTCAATGAAACAGACATTTATTAAGCATCTCCTATGCTTAATATAGACACCATGCTAGACATTGGGAATAAAAAAGACAAAACCAGAACAATTGCTGCCCTCACAGAGGCCACATGTGGCCCCTCTATGTCCTTGGGTGCAGTCCTTTGACTGAGTCCAAGTTTTACAGAACAAATCCTTTTATTAAGGGGATTTGTTCTGTGAAGTTTGGATGCAAAGGGCCGCATTTGAGGACCTAGAGGAGCCTCTAGGCTGCAGGTTCCCCACCCCTGGCCTACATTCTGGGATGCAAATCCAAGAAATGAAACCACCCTTTCCCTCAAAATATGTAAATTCTGCTGGTTGAAAGTGAGGCTTGATCTTTGATTGTCCTGTTTGAGTGAAATAAGGGAACCTGAGGAGACCAAAAGACATTCCCAACCCCACACACATATATACCCCACCCCCCAGCTGAGAATGAGAGTTCCTGAAACTCTCCCAGAAGGGAATGCGTTGGCAGATCTTGCCTTGCATCTAAATCACTCCCACACAAGTCAATCCAGCAAGCATTTATTAAGCACCTATCATGTATGCACTGAGCACTGTGCCAGCTGCTGGGATACAAGACCAAAGATTGACCAGTCCTACCCTCAAGGAGCTTACACTCCAATACACAAACATACCAGGGATCCAGAGAGAAGAGGGAGGCAGGGATTAAAAGATATTTTGGAAATCTAGGCAATTGCCTAGAGCCTTTGAATACAGGTTAAATAGGTTGATTCTTTTAGATGTAAAGTAAAGGAGGGATAAAATGAGGAAGCCGGAATAATCGAGGCTGTCAAACATGGCCATTTTTGGTGCACATCTGTATTTCTTTCTGGCTCTAAATCAGACACTACATCTAAATCCAGCCACGGTATCAGGTGATCTTTGAAAATGTTCATTAAAATCTGCATGAGCAGTGCAGATAAAGCTGAGCTTCAGAGAATGACACTTTTAACATTCAAAAACAAGAGCCGCTTGTGTCCTGAAGGGACAAATGCTGCCTGTGTTAACTCCACCAGCTGTTGCGTGTCCCATGGAGGGACTGGCTCCATAGAATCTTGGACTACCAGAGAGGGAAGGGACTTTAGAGATCATTGTGGCTAACCCCCTCACTTTGCAAAAGGCCCAGAAAAGGGCAGTGACTTTCTCAGGGTCACGCAGCAAGTTGGTGGCCAAGGCAGGTCTAGCACCCAAGCACCCCTAACTCCCAAATCAGGGCCTTCTTTCAATCACACCCACTACCTCCCCCTGTGAAAACCTGTGAAACTCATCTGTCTTATACCCCTCCACCCCAGTAAGGTCAGGACCTCAGCCTATGATGCCCACAAGCAATATTAAACCTGTATCCTTAAAACATTTCCTCCCTGCCCCCCTCCCAGCACAACTGGACATCATTATCTGTTTTGCTCAACAGTGAACTAATAAAATTTCTTCTCCCACAGAGGCAGGGTTATGTCTTCTTGAGGGGGAGAGGGGGTAATGATAGTGTAAGAGAGTATATAAAATCTACATATGCAAATATCAAATGAGATAATATAGGTAAAGTGCTTTGCAAATCTTAATCCTCACAGGCACCTAGGTGACTGGGAGCACTGGGCCTAGAGTCAGGAAGACCTGAGTTCAAATTTGACCTCAAACACTTACCAGCTGTGTGACTCTGGGCAAGTCATTGAACTTCTCTGTCTCCATTTCCTCAACTGTAAAATTAGTATAATAATAGCACCTATCTCAGGATTATTGCCAGAATCAAATGAGATAATATTTGCAAATAGCTCATAGCACAGTACCTGGCATACAGCAAGCACTTCATAAATGCTATTTAATCTAATATATATGCTATTATTGTGTAGGTTAAATTCATTAGAAGCTTTTAGCACATCAAAAGAATATTAAGGTTTAGAAGGTGGGTCAGCAACTATAATTCATCTTGAGGAGAAAAAAGAGTCTGAGATAGATCAAAGCTGTCACACTTGACCATGTGTTTTGCACACATCTATATTTCATTCTGGCTTTAAATCAGGCACTACTTCTAAATAGTGAATAAACTTTTGACGTACTTTATCACGCTCCACAAAGCTATTCTCATAGTCCCTAATGAATATCTTAGCCACCAAGATTTTTTTTTAAAGCAATTGGGGTTAAGTAACTTGCTCAAGGTTACACGGCCAGTCATTATTTATGCGTGGGTGCTCATTTTCTGAGGCCAGATTCGATCTCGGGTCATCCCAACTCCAAGGCCGGCGCTCTTACTGTGCCACCTAGCCGTCCCATCACCAAGATTTTTTTTTTTAAGCGGACATTGAATTGGGCACCAAATGGTCTGTACTTGCTGAACTTCAGCGAGTTACTTGAATTTTGAGCATGGAGATACCTGGGATTTATGTAGTATGTTTTGACTTTGAGCAACAACCAAGCAGAAAAACCAGACTGAGTGAGACAATCAGATGGGATTGGGCTGAGGATAGGGACGGGGATGGGAATGGACCTGGGGGAAGGCTCTGTCTACTGTCCTCCTGCCTTAGTGTAGAGTGCCCTGGCTAGCAAAGTCAGGCTTACGGTCATTAGAAGAGCCTTTGGCTTTGGGAGAAAGGAGTTTGGCCCAGTGATGTTGGTAGCCCTTGGGAATGGCTGTTATGCTATTGGTATTGTAGAAATTGCCTCATGGGGCTCATTCATGAAGGGTTTGACAAAGGGTCTCTGCTGTAAATGCTGTTTTGTGATTCCGTGGTGGCAAAGAAGTGATACATTAAGAAAATATCCTTTTAATATTTTAGACTTATAATGGTCAAAGTGAGAATAATGAAGACTATGAAATCCCTCCTATAACTCCTCCTAATCTCCCAGACCCCTCCCTTCTTCACCTGGTGGACCACGAGACCGGCTATCATTCCCTCTGCCACAGCCTCCCTCCAAACAGCCTGATACCAACATATTCCTATCAAAACATGGACCTGCCTGCCATCATGGTGTCTAACATGCTGACTCAAGATGGGCACCTCCTCTCAAGTCAACTACCCACCGTGAGTAGCCTTTTCTCCTACCTTTACCAGCCTGGATTGGGATTGTTCATTGAGTAGAAATGCTCTCTTGCTATTGAACGTGAAATGAGATGGATTAAATGTTTGATTCAATGATCATTTCATTGATCAAGGTACTGGGGGGTACAAAAACATAGGACGAGAACCTTGAGGAACTTAACATTCTCCAATAAGAAAATAAGAGATCATTTGAGGAGGGAGAAACTTTTGATAACAAGGGGACTTAGGGAAGTCTTCCTGTAGGAGGCAGCATCTGAACTAAGCTCAGAAGGAAGCTAAGGATTCTAAGAGTTGAATGGGGGAGAACATTCCATGTATGGGTGACAGCCTATGCAAAAGCACAGGGGTGGGAAGTGAAGGGTCAAGTCCAACGAACAGCACATTGTCCTGTCTGGCCAAAAATCAAGAGTGCATAAGGAGTATTGTGGAATAAATATGGAAGCGAAGGTTGGAATCAGCAGCTTTAAATACCAAGCTGAAGAAATGGTATTTCATCCTAGAGACAATAGGGAGTCACTGAAGATTCTAGAACAGGGGGATAAACTGGTCAAGTCTGTTCTTTTTTTAAAATTTAATTTAATTTTTCTTTTTGGAGGACAGTTGGGGTTAAGTGACTCACCCAAAGTCACATGGTTAGTAAGTGTGTCAAGTGTCTGAGGCCAGATTTGAACTTAGGTCCTCCTGACTCCAGGGCCAGTGTTCTATTCACTGCACCACCTAGCCACCCTGATTCTGTTCTTTAGGAAGGTCATTTTGGCCACTGTTCAGGGGGTAGACCAGAAAGGGAAGAGCCACCTGAAGGCAGGGAATCTCTTCAGGAGGCCGTTGCAGTCGTTCAGAAGAGAGGAAATAAGATCTTGAATTATGTGGTGGCTGAGTGGAGAAAAGAGGATAAATGGGAGAAACATTGTGGAGGAAGAATTGATAAAACTTGGTAAATAATTTGTTGTGTAGGCTGAGGGAGAGAAAAACATGGAGGATGACTCTGGAGTTGCATGAATGTGTCATTGGAAGGATGATGGTATCACCATTAATAGCAATAGAGAAGTTAGACGGGTGGATGAGTTTAAGGAAAAAGGTAATGGGTTGTATTAGACATAGCAAGTTTGAGTTGCCCACAGGGCATCCAGATAGAGGTATCCAGTAAAGAATTAGGGCAGTTAGATGGAACACTGGATACAGTCCTGGACCTGAAGTCGGGAAGACTCATCTTTGTGAGTTCAAATTTGGCCTCAGACACTTACTAGCGCTGTGACTTGGGTAAGTCACTTAACCCTGTTTGCCTCAGTTTCCTCATCTGTAAAATGAGTTGAAGAACGAAATTGCAAACCACTCCTATATCTTTGCCAAGAAAACCGCAAATGGAGAGTCAGACTCAACTGAAAAGAACTCAACAACAAAAGATGATATCAAAGGAAAAGCCTAACCAAGTCAAAAACAAATTTTTCAAGCATATTCAAATACATTAGCAGCATATGTGTGTATACACATATACATGTATAGATCTATAGGTATGTGTGTCTATCCATCTTTGGATAGATGCATATTCCCTCCCCTAATGACCTCTTCTAGCATCTTGTTAAGGCCTGGAAATGGCCCTCACAGACTCTACCAATGGAGGGTAAGCTCTGACCAATCTTACCAAGTTGAACAGTCTTATAAGTGTGGTCTGTTTGAGGAGCCCAGATCAGCTAAGTTCAGATACAGCCATGGCCAGGAAGCTGCCCAAAGGGAGATGGACATTTTCATCTAATCTTAGCTGTCAACTAAGCTGTGTACTAATGCGTGGTGGATTTGTGATCTCTGTCTCTGGAAGGGGTGCCCACATCCATGAGATCCCTTGCCTTTCAAAATATATATGGCCTACAAGTTCATTATAAGTCACCCTTCTCTATTCCTTAAGGGAAATGCCCAGAGGACAACAATCTCTTGGCCTGTTTCAGGTGATGTCTGAAAGAAATAAAACTGAATCCAGCTTTTCATTAATTCAGACTGGCCTTCCCAATCCCATAATCCAATAATAGAAATAAGTGAGGTTTGACCTATTTTATTTTCTGTTTCTATGGAATGAAATACCTACACAATAATATTGCCCAGGGAAGACGGTGTCAGACCAGGTAGAGATTTCAGGTCAGAATGTAGAGCAAAATTGGGGAAGGGTGGTTGGCTTACTTGGGCTTTTGTCATATGGCACTCAAGGGGGGAGTGTAGGGGTGGGTAGGGGCAGTGAGATCCATAGAGACAAGAGTCTCTAGGTGGGGATGGAGGGGCGGGAGATACAACCCCTACTCTCCAGGGATTTACAGCCTGGTAGGGGAAGTAAGACATGTAGATGGAGAAAAGAGGACCCCAGAGTGGTGATGATGAAGCACTAGGCTTGGAGTCAGGAGACCTCAAATACTAGCCGGCTGTGCGATCACAACAAGCCACCTTAGCCCTCAGAGCCTCGGTTTCCTTATCTGTACAATGGGCATAATAATGCCCCTGCTTCCTACTTCATTGGGCTGCTGTGAGGAAACACCTTTGTAAATATTAAAGCCACTATATAAACAAGAATTGTGGTTATGCTGTTATTAAAAGGTAAAATCGAAAATTTGCCTTAAATCTAGTTTAGTCTAGGTGTAGCAGCAAGCACCCCAACATCCCCAGGGTGACTGCCAACACAGGTTCTTAGATCTGCTTTTCAAAAGGAAAGCAACTCAAAATGGGTTAACAAGCTTACTTTAATCAAACAAACACATTACCTAGTTCAGGGGAAAAAGGTCAGCACCCCGAACTTCAGAGTTACAGAACTTACAGATCAAACAGACAGGCTTCCAAACTGTCCTACCATTATATCAATACCAAATCACAGTTACCAGAGAGGGAAGCATCAACATCTGGGTTTTCAAAGCCGGGGGGCTCTCAACAACGGCTTCCCAGAGTCTCATCTGGTCAAATCACACAACACTTCTCAAAGTGAGCCCCAAAGCAAAGCCTCTCCTCAGGGTTTATATAGCCTTCTCCTGGCTCAGAGAATGTAACAACCTTCTGGACCCACTGCCCAATCACAAAGTATCAAGGTGTGGGCTTTCCTGAAAAACAAGCCTCCCACCACAGGCTCCAGGTGCACTTAAGCTAGGGGCAGGAAAGATCTTTAAATTTGCATTTCCATTACACTAGGCCACAGAATGCAGGAGTATTATAAAACCTTTTTTTTTTGAATCATGTAATTCAATTCAGTAACATTTATTAAGTACCTGCCAGGAGTGAGGAGGAACCTGAGGCCTCTAGGTGGATTCAGTCAAAGGGCTGCACTTGAGGACCTAGAGGGCCACATGTGGCCTCGAGCCACAAGTTCCCCACCCCTGAGCCCTATTCATGATTCTTAGATTTAGATCTGGAACAGACTTCAGAGTTCATCTGGTCCAACCCTCTCATTTTATAGATGAGGAAACTGAGGCCCAGAAAGGTTCAGCGATTTGTCTAAGTTCACATATCCAAGTTCCAGGCAGAAGTTGGATTTGAACTCAGGTCCCCTGACTCCATACAGAATTCTTTCCACTGTACAGTATTCATGACATTTTAGTTGGGATGGGAATACAAAGATTGGCACAGTTTCTATTCCTGGGGAATTCAATAAGGGGGGAGAGAAATATACATAAATAGGCCTGATCTAGTCATCTCTGTTGATTGTGGTTCCTGCTGTGGGCAGTTTTCCTATAATATCAACAGCAGGCCTGGGCTTCTTTTAGCGTCTCTAATACCACCACCAGTCCAAGATTCATTCACTCATTCAAGGATTTTTATTAAAGACCTCCGTGCTAGGTACTGGGGAGACAGATATGAAAATGCCACATTCGACTAGAGAGCTTGCATTCTCCTGGGAGTACATGCTTAAGTCAAATCCAAACCAATAAATATTTATAAAGCACCTACTATGTACCAGGCATTGTGTTAAGTGCTGGAGATACAATTAATATAAAGTCTCTGCCCTCAAGGAGCTTACAATCTATTGGAGGGACTCAACAAACAAAAGGAGGCAAGAGAGGAGGGGAAGGGAAATGGGACACCTGGTGCTTTGGCATCTTGGTCTGTGGAACTGAAACCAGGCATGGCAGCAGATGCAGACTGGAGGAAACCCAAAAGTCCACTGTCTTCCCACTCTAAAGAAAGCCATTAGGACGAGTTTGGTGTTCCACCCTTCAGGTCTCCAGTCAGAGAGGAAGAAACTGACACAGGGAGTGTGGGTCAAGGCTTGAGTTGGCAGGAAGGAGTAAATATAGCCACGGCCATAGCAGTGGCCCAGAGCTGGCTTAGCAGGGGTCACTCCGAGAGAAAGAGACAGAGACAGATAGACAGAGACAGATAAACAGACAGAGAGTCATGATTTTAGGTCTTCTAAAGGTGACTCCACAAAGCTAATGAATGCCAATGATGGGAACAATTTTGATCATTCAGACAAGGGCCTTTATACTTTTATAATTAGCACAGTTTTTGGCACATTGTTTGCACTTAATAAATGCTTTTTCATTCATTCATTATTGCCAAGACCTCCCAACCTGTTCCTGCAGATGAGAATAGTCCTTGTCACTCCTAACCATGTT
Source organism: Gymnobelideus leadbeateri (assembly GCA_011680675.1). Classification (NCBI taxonomy): domain Eukaryota; kingdom Metazoa; phylum Chordata; class Mammalia; order Diprotodontia; family Petauridae; genus Gymnobelideus; species Gymnobelideus leadbeateri. The sequence goes on from WOXC01010508.1 coordinate 254,036, forward strand.
TATTCAGCCTTTGGGGAGAAAAGAGGAGTCCAGATTTTCTGGGGTTTTTTAAAAAGGGACCTTGTTGGAAAGCAATAGTCTGTTGGAAATGGGCCCTTTTTACTAAATTAAATATTCTTAAGGCTTCTCTCAGGGTTTGAGCTTCTTAGCTGATTAAACATTCATTTCCAAGACAAAAAGAGTCAATTTGGTGCGAAAGATATTTTTTCTGGTTTAATTTAAAGCACTGTGCCTCATTCTGACCCCTATTTTCCTAACTCGATAATTTTATCCTGTGTTGATTGTCTCATTTTGAGAGGAGATATTGCACTTATAAATCAGTTTCTAAAATACCCAAAGAAACAAGAAGAGTGGAATTTATTAAGCAGCTTCTGTTATGTCTGAAATAATTTATTTTGGAGGAGTCCTTGGGAAATGCTCTCTTTGGTATTTTATGATCGTGTTTTGCAAATGTAGCCTCCCAGTCATAAATCAAGGAGAAGCCCCTGAAGAGAAGGGACCGCAGTTTGAGGGCCACGGAACAGAGATCTGGGGTCTGTGCCTTTCCCAAAGAATGACCCCCACTGAGGCTTCATGATCAGGCTCTGAAATGGAGCCCAGAAATGGAGGCAGAACCCAAAGGGAAGAAAGGAGGGGGAAAGCAAAAGACGACTCACCAGTACCACCCCTCTTCCCTCAATCTCCCAGGTAATTTAGGGAAATGAGAGATCTATTTTAAACCTGAGTTATCTGAGTCATGGGAACCATGCATCCTGTGAGCTTGCTTCTACATAGTCAGCATAGCATGGGGCCTCTGTAGTTCTGGGCAGCACCAGGAAGGCCTACATTCAAATCTCACCTTTGATGTTCATTAGCTGTATGAACAGGGGAAAGACTTTCGATTTCTTTGAGTCTCATTTTCCTCATCTGTGAAATGAGGATGGTAATACTTTTAGTACCTACCCCATGAGCGGCTAGAGTGGATAGAGTTGTAGTGCTTGGAGTCAGCAAGACTCCTCTTCTTGAATTCAAAGCTGTCTCCAGACACTAGCTGTGTGACCCTGGACAAGTCACCAAACCCTGTTTGCCTCAGTTTCCTCATCTATGAAATGAGCTGGAGAAAGAAATGGCAAACAACTCCAGTATCTTTGCCAAGAAAACCCCAAAAGGGCTCACAAAGAGTTGGGCATGACTAAACACACACACAAGGCAGAAATGGGGAGTGGGATAGGTCATACTAGCAGATAGAATGGCAGAGGCAGATGTGGGGAAATGAGGTCCAGTATCATTTGCCTGATGATTGGGAGCATGAGAGAGAATAGCATTAGCTACAACTATAGTAAATAGGCTGCAACCAAATTTCGGAAGACCCTGAAGGCCAAGCTAAGAAGCTTGAGGCTTGTGTTATAATCGTGGCAGGGATTTATCAGAGTCCTCTGAACAAAGTAGTGACATGATCAGACTTCATTGGTCATAAATTTCAGTCTGAAAGAGACCTTGAGGTCCCCCCTCTAACCTCCTCACTTTCAAAATGAGAGCAGTGAAGTGATTTGTCCAGCATTACCTGAATGGTAAGGAGTAGCCAGACTTTGCCCTGCCCCAGGCCTCGGGCTCCTTCCATCTCACTGCTTGTGTTTAGGGAACATACCTGGAACCACAGATTTAGAGCCAGATGGGGCCGCAGAAGTCATGTAATCCAGCTGCTTCATTTTACAGGTGTGGAAACTGAGGTCCAGAGAGGTTTGGCAGCTTGTTCAGGGTTATACAGATAGTACATGGGAGAGTCAGGATTTGGACACAGGTCCTTTGATTCCCCCAAATTCCAACATTCTGTCCGTTGTACCACACTGCCTCCTCATTCTGGGAGACCACACAGGATGGACCGGAGAAAAAAGATTGGAGGCAGGGACACCACTTAGGAAATCATAGCAATAGTCCCAAGTCAGAGGCCGTAAGGCCCTGAACGAGGCTCATTGTTGAATTAGATACATGAGATAAAGGTATCGTTGTTGAGTTGTTTTCAGTTGTGTCCAACTCTCTGTGACCCCATTTGAGGTTTTTGTGGCAAAGATACTGGAGTGGTTTGCCATTTCCTTCCCCAATTCATTTTACAGATGAGGAAACTGAGGCAAACAGGGTTAAGTGACTTGCCCAAGGTCACATAGCTAGTAAGTGTCAAAGGCTGGATCTGAACTCAGGAAGATGAGTCTTCTAGACTCCAGGCTCATTGCTCTGTCCACATCACCACCTAGGGGCCTGGGATAAAAAAAAAGAGAGAGAGAGAGGTGTCAGAGACAACCCTGGGATTTCAAGCCCAAATTACTAGAAATGTGGTTACACCGTTGACAGAAAGCAGGAAATCATAGCATCTGGCTTTTAAAGGAACGTGAATGAACGTCAACAGGATCATAGCCTCTGAGCCAGAAGGAGCCTCAGAGGTCACCTGATCCATCCCCCTCATTTTACAGATGAGGAATTGAGGCTTTCAAGACAGTTAAGTAACTTGCCACACATAAGGAAGCATTAATGGTGGAATTTGAACTCAGGTCCTTTGGCACCAGAATTAACCATTGATCTTTCCACTGTGCCATTCAACCTCATCTTTAGACATGCTCAGCTTGAAATGCCAATGAGCTGTTCAAATAGGAAGCAACCTGAATTTTGGTTGGGGCTGAATTTTGAGTCAAAAGACTGGAACCACAGATTTAGAGCCAGATGGGGCCGCAGAAGTCATGTAATCCTCAACAAGGATTCAAAGTTTAGCTAGACAGAATCATAGCTTTAGAACCAGAAGGGACCTTTGAAGTCACGTTCTCCTTGTTTTACAGATGAGGAAACTGAGGCCCATTGAGGGCAAATGACTTGCCCAGGATCATACAGCTGGTTAGCATCTAAGGCAGGATTGGAACCCTGGTCTTCCTGACTTTAAGTCTAGTGCTCTCTTTACTACCCAGTGACCTTGGACAAACCATTTAAACCTCTCTCTAGATCTCGTTTCTTCATCTGAAAAATGATGTTGGATGAGGTGACCTTGAAAGTACCCTTCCTCTAAATCTCTGACCCAATGAATATACAGCAAGCAACTGAAAGTCTAAGACCAGAAAAAGTGAGGCCTGGAGAGAGATATATAGAGAGAGAGTGTCCCATATAAATGGAATCTATAATGATCACTTATATTTTCTATTTCAGGCTTTATTGAAAGAGTACAAATATGCAGGAATAAAAATAGTTCTATTTTATGGAACTTGCTATAGGTTTGGGAGGCATCTGCATTTGAAGCTGTGAGAGCTGATGAGAACAGGAGAGCAGACTGATAACTCATTAGCCCCTGTTTCACCCAGAGGCACTTGGGAAGGTTGAATATGGGTGAGAGGAAACAGCATGGTGGCAGTGTGGGGCATTGCCTGACCCAGGAGGGACCCTACAGTGCAGGGGCCTGTGTACCTTAGAAAGAGCGTGGGGGTGGGGGAGAAAGGTAGAGAGGCCCTAAAGACCCCCCAAAAAATCAGGGCTTGTGCTGAGCTTAGGCTGGCCCTGTCTCACAAGCTCTTCAGGTTGTTAGAAAGATGGGGAGAAGAGGCTACTCTGGCTGGAGGGAGGTAGTCTGGCCTTCCTTTTGGGCAACAAGGATTACAATAATGACAGGTAACATTGATATGGCACCTTAAGGACTGTGAAACACTATATGTGTGTGTATATTATATATAATATATGTGTATGTATATACATATACTTTGCCACTTTGATGAACAAGGAGAGAATTGGGTTTTCAGGTGTCCTCAGGAAGGGCTATGAGCCGGGCAGTAGGGTCCATTGGCCAATGCCCAGACCCTTCAGCTTGTGAAAACTTGTCAAGTCCTGACTCCTGACTTTTTTTTGGAGGGGGAAGGCAGGGCCATTGGGGTTAAGTGACTTGCCCAAGGTCACACGGCTAGTTTTTGTGTTAAGTGTCTGAGGCCAAATTTTAACTCAGGTCCTCCTGACTCTGGAGGTCAGGTCCTCCTGACATCTGGACTATGGCCAGTACTCTGACACCTAGCCACCCCCCTGACTCCCAACTTCTTGCCATAACTTTGAGTGTCTGGTTTTCCCTGGGCATGAAGAAGGAAAGCAGTAGGAGAAAGGACCCTGAGAGGAGGTTTGGCATCCTGGAAAGAGCAGTTCTACCACTCACCAGCTGTGCCATGTTAGGCATGCCACTAATATTAGCACTCTTACCTCAGAGTGCTGTTGCGGGGAAAGTGCTTTGAATAAATCTTAAAGTATGGTGGAAATTTGAGTTTTTATTATTCACTCAACAAGCATTTATTTATTAAGTACATACTATGCCCAAAGTACTGTGCAAGGGGTTGGAAATACAAAATCCAGAAACTAGGCAGCCTTTGCCCTCAAGGAACTAGCATTCCCTTAAGGAATGCAACATGCACATAGGTAATTAAATATAAAATATGACGTTAATAAAAATTAAATATAAAAGATTGCACACAAAGTGAATTGGGAAGGGAGAAATCTGACCAATGGGGCAGAGGGATCAGGAAATACCTAATGTAGGATGGAGGAAGTGGCACCTGAGCTGAGTCCTGAAGGCTGCTAGAGATTCCAAGAGACGAAGGCAAAGGACCAGCCTAAGGAAAGAGATAGGATATAATACTGGGGAATGGCCAAGTTTGACTGGAATGTAGAGTTCATAAGGGAGTAATTTGTAATAAGCCTGTAAAAACAAGTTACAACCACAGTGTGAAAGGGTCAAAAAACCAAGCAGAGGAGTTTCTATTTTATCTTAGAGGCAAAAGGAAGCCAGTGACAGACCTTGAGCAGAAGAGTGACATTGTCAGACTTAGGCATTTGAGGAATAGAAACTTAGCAAGTGTTTGGAGAGAGGAGTCTATTGCCATAGTCCAAGCAAAAGCTGAAAAAGAGCTGAACTATGATGGTGGCCATGTGTGAGTGGAGAGGAGGGCTTGAGGACGAGTAATATGGAGGCAGAATCCACAAGACCTGGCAACTGACTGGATGTGGAGGGCGAGGGACAAGGAAAAGTCAGAGCTACAAACCTGGGTGACTGGAAGGCTAGTGGTATGTGCCTTCAGCAAAGATGGGGAAGTCTGGCAGAAGGATGGGCTTGGTGGTGAGGGGATGGGGGAGATAATGAGCTCTGTTTCAGACAAGTGGAGCTTGAGTTGCCGGTGGAACACAAAAGTGGAGCTGTCCAGCAGGCAGTTGTTAATACAGGACTAGAATTCTGGGCAGTTCTGATGACTCTCAGGTCCAGCCAGGAGATGCCCAGCCCAAAGAAATGAGATCAAAAACAATTGTTAGACCTGAAAGAGTTCTCCACTCCCTGGGGAAAAACAATTCACTTTGACTCAGGTCAAAAGACTCAAGTTAAAATCCTGCTGCTTACCACCTGTGTGACCATGAGCCAGTCTCCACACCTTCTGGACCATCAGTTTCTCCATCTGTAAAATGTGGAAATTGGACAAGATAGCCTTTGTGAATAAAGTGCCTTCTCGCCCTAAGTCTGTGATAGAATCAGGATCCTATCAAGGAAGAGGGAGACAAAGAAACAAGCACAAAACAACCCTGGTTGGTTTTCTGTCTCCATATGAAATTATTTGACATTGCTGGCAAGGGATGGCTTCACATGTCAAGCTCAAAAGCAAAGTAGAGCAGCTCCTTGTTCCCTCCTCCCAGACACTGCTACCACTTGGGTCCTGGGAAACAGGGGTCTGGGATGATGGTGGAAGTGGGTGGGCTAACTGTGAAAGACTCCCAATTATATTCTTTTTTTTTCATCTCAACTAAAAGGAAAAGAGAGTGGATGCTCAAGCCTGCTTAGATGACTGCTTAGACCTCCCTCCTTCCTTTACAGTAGAAGATTATGGATACTGGGTATTCCATATAGTGTCAGGCCATGTTTGTGTTAGAGCCAGCTCATACTGGAGAGACAGACAGAAACACAGAGAGAATAAGAGACACACATGGGGGAGGGTTTAAATTTTTATTGAGCTGATTTACACCCTGGAAATGGGCAAACACTACAAATTAGAGCTTGATTTATTGCTTTATTGAAAAGTGTTAATAATGCAGATTAGATTTAAAAATGTGTCATGTGTATATTTTTCCTCCTAGAGAGATAGTTATTAAACATTTACCATCACACTCCAGCCTCAAATCCAGTTGATTTTATGTGGTTTGTTTTGCTTAACTATTTCCCCTCCTTGCCCCTTTCGCTCTTTCTATTTTTGTCCTTAGTTATAGAGGATGATTCTCTGGGTACCAGAGTGGGAAGGGATATATGTGGGGATGGAGGTGAGGTAGAAACAAAAGATTTCAATAAAAAACTGCCAGCGTCCCTTCCAACTTGAAGATCCAGGGGATGCCGTGATTTTGTGCAATCAGGAAAGACTCGAACCAGCAATTAATGTGAAATATCTTCCAGGCTCAGATACTGATGGCCAGAATTCTGTCTGATGACATAAAAAGGATGCCCAGTTAAGCAATCGCAGAGCAGCATCTCTGCTGAAGCCGCTCAGGCTTTGCACAGAGGCTTAAATCTGATTTCCTCTTGGAGGACCATTTACCTAATCCACAAATTTGGCTCTCACTGTTCCCTGCTGGGAAGCTTCTCTGCCTTGCTTTCCAGTATGCCACAGGCCCTCACATCACTCACTCCCCCTGCAAATGAAGAGACCTCGTCAGTTTTCAGAACTCCTATTTCAAGAAGTCATAAAATTATAGAAATAGATGGAAAAGGACTAATTTAATTTAATTTAATTTCATAAACATCTATAAATGTCTGTTATGTGCCAAACACCGTACTAGGCACTGGTGAAACAAAGAAATAAAAACATCCCTGCCCTCAAAGTTCTTACATTTTAAAAAATATGTATATATAATATACATTTATTGACATCTTTTGTTTTTAAATCACCTTCCCTTCCAAATATACCCATCCCCTTTTTCCCACCACAGTGAGTCATTTCTTGTAACAAAAGGGGAAAAAAAGGAAGGAAGGATGGGGGGGGGGGTTGGAGAATGAAAGCAGTTTAACAAAAATAACCAGCAGCAGAAGTGGGGGACTGTGGGGAAGGAAGATACTGTCAGTCATCTGAGGGGCTCTCACACTGTTGGGAGAAGATACCTGTGCAGTAATACCAGCTAATCTGAAGAGGGGAGAGCAGTAACATCTGGAGGGAGGCTAGAGAGACTAGATCAGGAGTACTTTTTGGAAGACATGGCATCTGAATTGAGTCTTAAAGGATTCTGAGAGGCCAAAATGAGGAGGGAGCCCACTGGAGGTGTAGATGTTACTTTGTGAGCATGTAAGGGTGAGAAGTGAAACACTGAGTCTGAGGCTAGTAGGCCAGTTGGCTGGACTGTAGCATTTATGAACCAGTGAAGAAAGGCTAGAAAATCAATCCACAGACATTTATTAAGGGTTTACCATATGTACTATGCTAAGAATTGAGGATACAGAGAAAGGCAAAAAAAAAACAAAACGAAAATACCTGTCCCTACCCTCAAGGAATTTGTTGGGAGAAAATATGCAAATAACTATGCACATGCAAGGTATAGAGAAAGTAGATGGAATAATTAATCTTGGAGGGAAGGCAGTGGGAGGGTAGGGGAAAGAAAGGCCTCTCACAGATGTTGGTGTTTGAACTGTGTCTTGAAGGAAGTCATGGAGGGAAGGAGGCAAAGGTGTAGTTAGATCCTAGAGAGGTGGTGAGGAATAAAGCATTGCTGTTCAGTCTCTTTTCAGTCATGTCTGACTCTCTGTGACCCCAGTTGGGATTTTCTTGGCACAGATACTGGAGTGGTTTGCCATTTCCTTCTCTAATTAATTTTACAGATGAGGAAACTGAGGTAAACAGGGTTCAGTGACTTGCCCAGGGTCACACAGCTAGTAAGTGTCTGAGGCCAGATTTGAACTCATGAAGAAGAGCCTTCCTGATTCCAGGCCTGAAGCACTATACACTGTGCCATCTAGCTGCCTCAACTGCACCACCTAGTGCTAGAAGACATAAAATTTAGAAAGGGGCCAGTTTGTAAAGGGTTTTAAATGCCAAACACAGGATTCTGAAGGTAATAAGCATCCGCTGGGATTTATTGATGGAGAGGTAACATGGTCTGACATATGCTTTATGAAAGCCACTTCGGCAGCTATGTGCAGAGTGGGGAAAATCATAAGGCAAGGAGACCATTACCTTCTCCAGCTCATTTTACAGAAGAGGAAGCTGAGGCAAACAGGGTTAACTGACTTGCCCAAGGTCACACAGCTAGTATCTGAGACCAGATTTGAACTCAGGTCTTCTTGACTCCAAGCCTGGCACTCTATCCTACTGTGCCACCTAGATTTTTACAGGTTTTATACATTCTCATTTAGAGAATGAGCTTTGTTCTGAATACATTGAATTCAAGATGCCCACAAGACATCCAGTTTGTAATATTAAAAAGACATTTGGACTTGGAGCTTAGGAAAACATATATATGCATACATGTATGTGTATAGAGATATGTATATAAATATATGTGTGCATCTATACTTATATATTAATCACTTGATGACAATTAATTGGAGTCATGGGAATTAATGAGATCACCAAATGAGGGAGATGGGGAAAGGGCCCAAGACAGAGCCCGGGAGATGCTGTTAGTGAACATGACACGCATGAAGATCCCACACACAAAAACTGAGAAAGAGCTTTCAGACAGAAGGAGAATCAGAAAAGAACAAAAACCAAGGGAAGAAAGAGCATCCAGGACAAGATGGTGATAATAATGTTAAAGACTGCAGAGAGGTCAAGAAGGATGAGGCTTGAAATCAGTCTTTATCTTAACTAGGGGCAATAGGGAGCTATTGAAAGCTTTTGAGTGGTAGAATGATGGAGACAGATCTATGCCTTAAGCAGAGTATTTTGGCAGCTGTGTAGAGGATGGATTTGAAAAGGCAGGTCTCTAGGCTGAGAGACCTAAATTAAAATTATATTCCAATAGCCCTAGCAAGAGATGATAAAGATCTATAGAAGTAGAAAAGGGGCAATGAAAAGCAAATTGTTATGGAGTTGGAAGCATTAGGACTTTGGAGTTGATTAGATGGGGATAAGAGAATGTGAAGCATGAGGAGGAACTCTCGGTTACAAGCACAGGTGATTAAAAAAATGGTGGTGGTGCCTTCAACAAAAGTAAGGGAGTTTGGAAAAGAAATTTCCAGAGGAAGATGATTGAGCTCTGTTTTGAACTTACCAGATTTGAGATGCTGTGTCCTGACTCTGCCACTAACTCATTTAGGCAGATCCACTCTGACTTGTACTTTACAGATGGGAAATTGAGAGAGATCAAAATGCCCACCCAAAACATCCCAGAAAGGTGGTGGGACAGTCAGAACTTGACCCCACGTCCTGACTCTGTCTAATCCTCTTTCCACTACATCATATTGGCTTCTGGTTTTTCTAAACAAATTTAATTTCTAAGTGCTTTTGCTTAGTGTTACCAAAAAATATTTGAAGAGTACTCTACTGCCATCTTTTTTAGTAAGGTTTCACATAGTAGGACCCTAGTAAATGTTCGTTTAATGAATAAATGACTGATCAGAGACGGCATTTTCATGTCAGTATTAACCTTTTCTGCTGAGTTCTCTAAAATGAATTGGGAGGTTTTAATGTCCTTCTGTGCCTACTAGGAATACTTACAGATCCTGTACCAGCATGGGAATGTCCAAGTATGTGTGTTCTATGTTAGGTAGATTGGCTATGTGTTTACCCAGCTTGACATATGTAGTATGTAGTATGGAAGAATCTTATGAAATTCATAGATATATAGATCATCAGAGTTGGAAAAACCTAAGAAAATATTGAATTTAACCCCCTTATTTTACAAATGGGGAAGCTGGAACCCAGAGGGGATGTGGCTTGTTTAAGGTCACAAAACTGAAACTGAAACCCAGGGTTTTTTTCACTACCAATCCAGAGTTTTTCCCATATGCCATGTTGCTATTATCTTTATAGATATTATACTGACTAGAATATAAATAGGTTAAAATTAAATAAGAGATAACTATGTCATAATGAATTATTAAGGGAAAACTGGGGGCTCTAGCCTTGAGCACTACATATATTATTACCTCCCGAGCTTTCCCTTGGGCCCCCATCAAAGACTGACTAGTAGAATGGATAGACTATGGACCTGACTCAGTGTGACTGTTCTGAAAGGGTCCCTGGGTAAGGGCAAATGGGAAGGAAGTGAAGCCACCCAAGGCTGGAACATCTTGTTGTCCAGGTGCCCAGTTATCAATTCATTTGCCCAAATATATGAAACCAATCTATACTGCAAAGGTAAGGATATCTTGTGTATCGGAGAGAGGTACCTTAGAACAGAGAACAAGGAATGTCAGACCTGAAGGGATCTTACAATATACAGACTGTTATATCTGGAAAGGACTCCAAGTACATTATGTCAGAGCCTTAGAACATTAGAGCTGAAAGGGACCAGAGAATACAGAAGTCAGAACTGGAGGATGCTTAGAATATAGAACACAGACTGTCAAAGCTGGGAGGGGCCTTGGAATATAAAAGACTTCACCTCCAGCTGAACTCAGGGATGTGTGGAATGAGGCTGGGGACACATAGGACATAGCTCAGGATGCTCTGAATGAGTTGTCAGGCTGCCAGAGGGGGCAGCTCTGGAGTGCTTAAGTTTAAATACTTGCTGCTTGAGGTTAATCACTGTACTTCCATAGACATTAGCTTCCTTTATAAAAAGCTGCCCTCCGTGGAGTTGGCCCAACACGTCAGCCCTTTCCAGCAGCCTGGAGTATCCTGCAGCGAGGCCTGCCTCTGAGAGAGGAGAATGGCCTGAGCACTGTATGCTTCTAACGTGTGATTGGGTCATCTTGTTTTCTTTGCAAAATATTTGGAGGGCTCTCACCAGCAAGTCTCAGACACCACCATTACCTCTCCCCACTAGTCTCTTCAGTTTCAAAACCCTAGGTAATAATCTCAAGGCAAGTCCTTGAAGCTCGTATACCTTCAAAGACAGGAATGATTTGGCCAGTGGCTATGCCACTGGATGGTGCTCCAGCCAGGCTTGGTTAAAGCCGGTGGCTGCATCCATAGGCCTTCAGGCCAAGGCAAGGTGGCTGATCTTAGTTCCAATATGGTGAGCAGCTGGTGGGACTTTTCTGTGGTCGTTGATGGGGGTGGAGAGGGAACCCTCCCCTTTTCTTTTTCCCTGTGCTTGATTCCCCTTTCCAATCCTAAAGATTGATAGAGTGAACATTGAGCTCCAGGGTGGTGCTTTGGGCTCATTCTTACCATAACTGGCTGCACTGGCAATGCCTTTTTTTTTAAAGATTTTTTCATTTCTGAAGTTTGGATTTTATTAGCAGCTTCAGCACTGCTGTGCTCCCCAGTTCTCCACAGAGGTAGCCGGAAATAAATGGAAATAAACGTGCATTTTAAGCATCTTGGTGCTGGTGGCTTTTACAAGGATGCTGGGTAGCAAGCTGGGCCACAAGCCCATTGAATCTAAGCTAGCATTCTCTCTCCTAAAAAGGGAAGCAGTGACTCCCCTCCAACCCTCACTCTTCCCCCCTAACCTTCCACCTAAAATTAAAGGCAGAGAAGGTGCCCACACAGCTGCTTTTAAAGTTGAAACTCTTTTAAGGCCCCCTGATTGGAACTGGGAAGAACATTATGACCAAACATTTTGTAAAGTCATCAATTTAAAGCTAGAAGGGGCCTCAGAGGACATTTAGTCTGAGCCCTTCATTTTGAAGTTGTAGGAACTAAGGCTCAGAGAAAGGAAGTGATTTGCCCAAGGTCCCAGGGGTAGTAAGTGGCTAAGCCAGGGAATCACATAGAACACTCTAGAACTGGCATCGTTGTTGTCCATCATTTCTTTGTCTGGGAAGGAACCTGAAACCCAAACAGGGACTTGCCCAAGGTCATACCAGGAGCCAGTGGCAAAAGTGAAATTTGAACTCAAATCCCACGGCCTCTCCACCCAAAGCTTCTTCCACTACATGGGACTGTTTAGCTCCAAGAGAAGACAATCCCTCACAATCCCTGGCATTCTGTACCTGTAGGGAGCTGTCCTCTGGAGTTTAAACTTCAGCATCCTTAGATTTTTGCAGCCCCTCTTTTTATCTACTCCTTTGTTAAAAAAAAATAGCCAGACCCCACCTGGCCCTCCACAGGCCTGCCCACAAACAGATCAAGAAGGTTTCTTTGTATTCTGTGGCTACCATTTAAAATTCCCTGCTAGTGTTTTTCTCTGAGGCAGTAAATGAAAGAAATATGTCTTTTTAAATTTTATAAAACTCAGAAAAATGGTTTTAAACAGCTTTTCCTCACCTCCTATAATTATTTATTTTCAAACAGTCCTTCAGGGTAATGTTGCGTTTTCCTATTTCACACTCCTTTTTCTCATAAATGAACCATCACTTCAATAAATCATTATGAAAACAGAGACTAACAGAAACCCTGAAAGGTTGAAAGATTTATGTAACACATTTATGTTTTCCATTTTCTCATTCTGGTACTCTGCTGCTAAAGCTAAGCTAATAAAAGCCGCTATTAATATTTCTCGTTGCCTAGCAACCACAGAGAGCGAGTAATAGCTTTAGCTGGAAAAATAGATGACCGATAAGGAAAAATTCAATTCTTTTATTATCTCAGGGGAAAATGGCTTTTACTGGAACATTATGATGTACGAGTATGAAGTTGAATACAAAAGGGGTTTTTTTGTTTGTTTTTCTATTTTTAATGAACATTATTTTACCTCCACTAACTCTTTTAAGGCCTTTCCCCCCTCTTCCCCCCACCCCCAATCCCTCATGCTTAATTTAGCATCTGCTGTAGTTAAGAATCTGTCAGGATTTTTGGTCTTAAGATGGTTTTTCAAAGGTTTATAACTTGGCCATAAAAATTCACTCCCTGTTGAAACCCAGACAGTGATAAGCTTACATTGGAGTCAGTGCTCTCTAAATACATGGGCATTTGTTTGGAGATAACACACATGGTGATTTCTAAAAGAAAAAGACCAGAAAATGTTCTTTTTCCTATTGTGAAGGCTGTGTATTTGTGTGTGTGTGATACGTATATGTGTGTGTGGGGGGTGTGTGTAGGATGTGTGTATGTGTGGTGTATGTGTGGTGTGTGTGATGTTATGCATGTGGCATGTGGTGTGTGTGATATGTAGGACACATGTGTGGTGTGTGCATGTGATAAGAGGTGTGTAGTGTGTATGTAATGTGTATAGTGTATGTGTGTGCATATGTAGTGTATATATATGTGTATGTGATGTGTGTGTATGTGTGTGGGATGTTATATGTATGGTGTGTGGTGTGTGTATGTGTGTATAGTATGTGTATGTGATGGGGGTGTGTATATGTGTGAGATGTTATATATGTGGCATGTGGTGTGTAAGATGTATGTATGTGTTGTATACATTGTGAGGTGTGTATGTATGGTATGAGTATGTGATGTGGGGGTGGTGTGTATATGTATGTTTGTGGTATGTGTGTGTGCATACGAGTAGTGCATATACATGTGTGTGCTATATGTGTGTATGTGATATGGGGAGTGTGGTGTGTGAGCTTGTGTGTTGTATAGGTTATGTATGTGTGGTGTATATATGTGTTTGTGATATGTGTATGTCATGTGGGGGGGGTCAGTGTGTGTGTGTGAGTGTGTTTTTCTTTTCCCCGCTGTCATCTCTCTCTCTCCCTCCTCTCTCTCTTTCTCTCTGTCTCTGTCTCTATCTGTCTCTGTCTCTGTCTCTCTGTCTGTGTGTGTCTCTCTGTTTCTCTCTGTGTCTCTCTGTTTCTCTGTGTGTGTGTCTTTCTGTCTCTCTCTGTCTGTCTCTCTCTTCTCTCTTTCTGTCTCTCTCTGTCTGTCTCTGTCTCTGTCTGTCTCTGTCTCTCTGTCTCTGTCTCTCTCTGTCTCTGTCTGTCTCTCTGTCTCTGTCTCTCTCTGTCTCTCTGTCTCTTTGTCTCTCTCTCTATATCTCTGTCTCTGTCTCTGTCTGTTTCTCTGTCTCTCTGTCTCTGTCTCTGTCTCTGTCTCTCTTTCTCTGTCTGTCTCTCTCTGTCTCTCTGTCTCTGTCTGTCTCTGTGTCTGTCTGTCTGTCTGTCTCTCTCTCTTGTCTCTCTGTCTCTCTGGAGTTTTTCTACCAAGAGCATGTGGGCAGTACTGGGGAGGCCTGAAGGGAGCTGGTGGCCAGTGGGCCCTGGGGGCTTTCTGGTCCGCTGCTTGTTTCTTCAGTAAATACAAGCAGTGCTTAACTATGGGGAACTTCTCAGCACAGGAAGCACTGACAACTTGATTTCAGCCCCAGAGTTCATTAGTCTGGTAAGAGCAGTTGTGTCCGTGATGGTGGGATTCAGACCCAGAAAAGGGCAGGAGAATGTGCGGGGGGACGGGGGGAAGGATAGCTCTGTCATGCCAGAACATCTGGAAGGCAAGTAACCATATCAGTCATTCAGGCCTCCACACTGTGCCCGTTTTGAGAGGAGCACATCTGGAGGACTGGATAGGCCGCATTTCTTTTTTCTTTTTACTCGTTTGTACCCAAGTACAAGACTTTCCAACTTTTTTCAACCAGATCTGTGTGTGACTTCCTCAGTGAATTCAGCTCCCAGAGAGGAGTTCCCTCTCCCAGGGCAGATTGCAACCTGCTCTGGACCTTGGAGTCAGGTGGTCAGTGAGAGGGGGTGTCACCTGCCAGGGTCACTCAGGGAGTACTTGGCAGAGGCTGAACTGGAGCTGCCCCTGAGGCCGGCTCTCTGCCCATCACACCTCCCGGGCATTCTTCTGTCACTTTCAGTGGAAAGCCCTGGATTCTGTATTGATGGCGCCAAATACAGAATGGAAGAGATCTAATTTAATGGCAGTCCACGTGAGTTTGAAAAACAACAACCTGGACTTTTAGTGATAATGTAATAATGATGTAAAAAAGCAAGATAATGAAAATTATAGTAATATGAGCAGAGTGTGACTACAGTAAGTATAGTAGTGGGGGGCAATGGACAGAGCCCTGGACTGGAATTCAGGAAGCCTGAGTTCAAATCTAGCCTCAGGCACGTACTAGCTGTGTGACCCTGGGCAAGTCATTTCATTCTCTTTGCCTCAGTTTCTTCAGCTATAAAAGGGGATAACCAAGTGAGATAATATTTGTAAAGCACTTAACACAAAATGCTTTTTTCCTTCCCTGGGGAAAGAGAGAGAATTCTCCCACTAACTAACCTCTGCCTTCATCAGATCTTACCAGCTCTGCAGTCACATTTCAGGAGAGATATTTGTAAAGTAGAATATGTCCCAAGGAAAACAGCCAATGGGGGAATGGACTTGAATTGATGTCATGAAAAACAATTCTGAACTAGGACTGATTTAGCTGAGAGCAGAAATGGCTTAAAGGTGCCATGGGGTGGCTAGGTGGCACAGTGAATAGAGTACCAGCCCTGGAGTCAGGAGGACCCAAGTTCAAATCTGACCCCAGACACTTAACACTGACTAGCCGTGTGACCTTGGGCAAGTCACTTAACCCCAGTTGCCCTGCCTTCCCCCCTCCAAAAAGACAAAAAAAATTTAAAAAATAAAAGGTGCCCATGATCACAAATCTGGAGACCTGTCATTGTGGACAAGGGAACAGATAGGGCCCCAAAGAGGAACACCAGGACTGAAAGAAGAGGAGGTTCCAGGGAGATGAATTTTGGCCTAGTGTAAGGGGGAACTTTTAGCCATTAGAGTTCTTCGACACTGCAGTGGACAGGAGTGAGCACTCTGTCACTGGAAGTATTTAAACAGAAAATGAATGACCTCTTGTTGGGATGCCAAGTGCCAGGTTAGATTCCAGGATAGTCTTCTCACTTTGGAACTCTCTGGTTCTTGGAAGGGCATGGATACAACCTTAAGTGGCCCTCTTCTTAAATTAAGTGGCTTCCTGGTGATTTTCTAAGTGTCAGAGTAGTCTCAGTAAAGTAATCCTGCTTGACCCCCTCCCCACCCCGCATCCCCCAGTAACACACAGTTGGAAGCTTCAGGAACCAATTGAAATGACACCTCCTCTGTGAAGCCTTCCCGGCCTGATTCTTCTCCTCTTCTCCCACCATGCAGCAGTCAAAGGACTGAACATATACATCCTCTGAATTCCCATAGCTTTTTGTATATACTCTTTCATGAGACCTCAAGCATTCTATTTTGCATCATAGTTATTAACCCAAAGTGTGGCTTGTAGTGGAAAGTCTCTTGGGTTTGAATCCTGGCTTAGCCACCTGTGTAACCTTAAGCAAGTCATTTTAACCTCTTTGGGCCTAATCTCTGGCCCATCTGTAAAATTTGAAGGGGTTGGATGAAATCAGTAGTTTTTAACATTTTTTGCATTACAGACAGACCCCTTTAGCAGTCTGGTAAAGCATTGGTACCAAACTAAAAAAGAAATGGATCCTACCACAAATTAACATCATCCAAATTGTTTTGTATTTTTATTTATTTTGTTAAACATTTCCCAGTTACATTTTAATCTGGTTCAGCCATCACTCTGGCATTTGGCAGCCAAAGGCAAGTTTGGTAACGGGCCCCTTCTCAGAATGATTTTTCAAACAATTGAAGGAAATGCCAAGTTTCCGCTAGAAGTTAATGAAAATAAAGACGAAGTTTGCTCCTATCCAAGTTCATGAACCCCCTGAAATGTATCCCTGGACCCCAGATTAAGAATCCCTGAACTAGCCAATCCCTTCAGGCCCTTCTGACTCAGAATCAATGACCCTACAGTCTCTTTGAAGACAAGAACCACTTTTTCTCCATAATACAACTCCCTCAAAGTGCCAAACAGAAAATGTTACACTTATAGTGGATTTAGCACAAGACCTGTGGAATGTGTGTGATTGAGACATGGCACAGGCCTGGCAGAGGAGTATGCCATGGCCCTGGGGCAGGCCTGCCAGCATATGTCCCCTGAGGGGCTTGGATACAACTTGCTGAAGTAAGGAATGCCAACTCTCTGCTGTACCACAGGACTCAGTATGCCTTCAGGATCTATGACAAAGCAGCATAGCACAGTTGAAAGTGTGCCATATTAGGGTTACAGAACCTTGAGTTTGAATCCTGGCTCTGCTATACATGACCCTAGACAAGTTTCTTGATTTTTATTTGCCTCAGTTTTCTCAGCTATAAAATGGGGATATTAATAGCGGCTAGGTGGCACAGCGGGTAGAGTGCTGGTCCTGCAGTCAGGAAGAACAGAATTCAAATCCAGCCTCAGATGCTTATTAGCTATATGGACCTGGACAAGTCCCTTAACTTCTTGTTTGTCTCAATTTCTTCAAGGGTTAGATGGGAATATCATAGCATCTACCTCCTCGAATTGTTGTCAGGTCTGCAGTGTGCTTAGCACAGTGGGTAGCACATAGTAGACACTTAATACTTCCTTCCTTCCCTTTCTGGGCCTCAGTTTCCTCATCTGTTAAATGAAGGTGTTGCACCTGACAGCCTCTGAAGTCCTTTCCAGCTCTGATTCTATGAACAGACACCCATCCCCTCTTCATCAGCATCAGCCCTTTCCATTTTCCTCCTAAAGAATGTGTTTTCTCAGAACCACACAGTGAATGCTACCTTAAAATCTGTCGTCATGTTTCTACATGGGAGACTCTCAATTCAGATAATACATTGTCTCCTAAAAAAATTTGTGGAGATTAGATGCTGGACAAGCAAGTCTTATTTTATAGTAAACAATTAACAAGCATTTATTAAGCACCTACTGTGTGCCAGGCAAGAGATTGCTGGATGCCTCAGTGGATGGAGCATCAGGAAAGCCTGAGTTCAAATCTGGTCTCAGACACTTACTAGCTGCATGACCCTGAGCAAGTCACTTTACTTCTATTTGCCTTAATCTGCCAGAGAAAGAAATGGCAAACCACTCCAGTATCTTTGCCAACAAAACCCCATGGACCATACTGTTCAAGGGGTCATGAAGAGTCAGATACAACTGGATAGCTGAACAGCAAATGTGCCAGGTACCGTGCTGGACACTGAGGACAGAAAGACAGACGTGAGAAAGACCTTGTCCTCAAGGAGCTTACAATCTATCAAGAGAAACACCACGTACACATATACCAAAAAAAATAGAAAACTCAGTATTGTTTCAGGAGGGAGAGGCCCTAATAGCTGAGATTAGTAAAGGCTCCGTCTAGGGGCTGAACCTGGAAGGAGCTCTAAGATATAGAGAAGTCCAGTGCCAGGAGACAGCCTGAGCAAACATGCAAAGACAGGAGGGAATATCACGAGTGAGAAATGACGAGACGTCATATTTGGCTGGACTGTAGTGCACATAAAGAAGACTCATGAATAATAAAGCTAGAAAGCTAGGTTTGAGTCAGGTTGTGAAGGGCTTTGAGTACCAAACAGAGATGTCTTTATTTGAACCTAGAGGTAGTAGGGACATATTGGAGGTTAGTGAGCAGGGGAGTGACACGGTCCCACCTGTGCTTTACAGATATCACTTGGGTAGCTGTTTGGAAGATGGATTGGAAAGGGCAGAGACTTGGGGCAAGGAGACCAATTAGGAAGCTATAATAGTAGTCCAGGGCAGAGGTGATGCTGAAATACACCCTCGAGAACTTGCTGCTTGAATGAACCCAAGAGTGGAGGCTTTTATAAAGTGAATTATGTCAAAAAAGAGAAAAGATCACATGGAATCCCCAAGCTGCCTCTTGGACCGCCTGCCTGAGATAGAACACTGGCCCAGCTCTGTGCCAAGGTGAGAATGTCTGCTGTTCTGGACTTCTGTGTCATGCTTAAATAGCCAGCCTCCAAACAAGTGGCATTTACCTTTATCTGTCTAATGTCAGGACAAAGTGTTCCTGCTGCTGCCTTCATGCAGGCTGCAGAGAAGCCTAGTGAGACAGACAGTGGCGAGGTGGCAGAAGATCAGGACTCAGGGCCCAGCAATACCACCTTACTAACTGGGCAAGGAAGGCAAGTCATCTTACCTCTCTGACAAGACTCACTCTCCTCCTCTGGAAAATACCTCTTATTGTTGTTCAGTCATTTCCAACTTCTCATGACCCTATTTGGGGTTTTCTTGGCAAAGATACTGGAGTGATTTGCCATTCCTTCTCTAGCTCATTTTAGGAAACTGAGGCAAACAGTTTTAAATGACTTGTGCAGGGTCACAC
This sequence comes from Gymnobelideus leadbeateri, assembly GCA_011680675.1. Classification (NCBI taxonomy): domain Eukaryota; kingdom Metazoa; phylum Chordata; class Mammalia; order Diprotodontia; family Petauridae; genus Gymnobelideus; species Gymnobelideus leadbeateri. The sequence continues at coordinate 273,192 of WOXC01010508.1, forward strand.
AGCTAGTGACTGTCTGAGGTCAGATTTGAACTCAAGTCTTCTCAACTCCAAGGTCTGGTGCTCTATCCACAGCACCACCTAGCTGCCCTCCTCTACCTCACAGGGTTGTTACAAAGATCCATTAAGAAAAGGTACATGAAGTTCTTTCTACACCATTAGAACCAAGTGAATATCGACTGTTATTATTTTCTCATTCTGCATATCATTTTTGATGGGGTTCCTACTTGTTGTCTTATGGAACATCACAGGTTATAAAACAACTGTTCTTTTGTAGCTAAATAAAGATATTAGGGAATATGTTCAACCCTATGAAGACCCAATGAAGCCTTCTTTGTTCAGCTCCAGTAACAGGGAGGGCAAGAGAATAGGATACACTTCTTCCTGTTCCACCAGAGGTCTAGAGACCTCTGCTAGGTCTCTAGAATCCAAAACTCTTTCTTTCCACATGACTTGAAGATTATGCTTATTGGGGACACCGTTAAAAATAGCGTTCTTCAGTGTTACGGATAAGGGTTATTTCTGGGCAACTGGGGACTTGCTTGTTATTACTGTTGTTATGATAACATAATGATGATGATTGATGATGATTGCCTGATTATTCCTGCCGCTCTCCATTGATTCTTTCATTCATTCATCAGGATTTTTTGAGTGTCTCTACCATATACAAGGCCCTAGAAGCTGGGAAGAAATAGAGATGAACAAGCCATGACCCCCTGCCTTCCAGATCATCCCTTTGTAGAGGAGCAAAGTCAGGAAACCATTTAGGTAGAATATGAGCCAGGAAAATCAAGCACTCAATCCATAAGCATTTATTAAGCACCTTCTCTGGTCCTGCTGTAGCCTTTGGGAATGCAATGACCAAGAATGAAGCAGTCCTTTCTCTTAAGGGGTTTACGTTCCTTTGGGGCGACCAATACACTATATTTGTACATATACAAGTATACACAGAATAAAAACAAGGTATTTAAAAACAAGGGAGACATAGGATACATATGACAAGGGAGACATAGGTATATGAATGAGTAAGGGGATTCCAGCTTATGAGGTTTCAAAGATGGCTTTATGGAGAGATGGTGATTGAGCTAAGCCTAGGGCAGGGCAAATTGTTCTTTGTTTCCAGGTGCCAAATTTAGAAGGCATTGATAGCATTGGGATTTTTTATAGACTTGAAATATCCAGGTAATGTTCCCAGCTTTGCCCTTGACCTTGCTAGTGTAGACTTAGCCCTGCTGGAGAGCTCTCCATGGCATTAGGAAAGTACAGGCCCTTTCCTAATGGGGGATGAGCCCAGCCATTGCTAGGGTCAAGGCATAACTCATCAGAATCCCAAATCCAAAAGGCAAGTATTTGGCACGGTCTGTAAGAGAAGAGTATGGTCTCTCCTCCCTCCACTCTGAGTACTTATCTCCCTGGCTTCCTTTAAGTCCCAAATAAAATCCCGCTTTCTGCAGAATGCTTTCCCCAATCTCTTAATTCTAGTGCCTTCCCTCTGTTGATTATTTTCTATCTATTCTGTATATAGCTCACTTTGTATAGATTTCTTTACATGGTTGTCTCTCCTGTTATGAGTGTAAGCTCCTTGAAGACAGGTACTGTCTTTTGTCTCTTTTTGTATCCTTAGTGCTTAGCACAATGCCTGGTACATGCACTTAATACATGTTCATTAATTGACTGATCAGTTGAGGTGACAGTTTGGGTTTACTAGCCCTAAATGAGCAGTGACTAAAGTGGCCCATCTTCATCTGGCTGTATTGTATTGCATTGCGTTGCATTGTATCATATTAGAAAATCCGAGCATGAGCCCAGGCTGTTGAGGGGAGCCAAACTGACAACAGCTGGTTCTTTCCATTTTCCCTTCTCTGAACTCTGTATCCTTCCCATTGTATGTTCCCTGGTATTCAGTACAAGGTACAGGGTGCCACCTTCTGCCAAGGAGGCAGCCTACTTTCATAGAAGGAACATTGAATCACAAGACCTAAATTCAACTCCTGACTGATATAACCAATGCGCCTTGGAAAAGAGCCACTTAACCTCTCTGGGTCTCAGTTCCCTTGTATGTAAAATGAAACGGTTGCCTTAGATTATCTCCAAGGTCCTTTAAGCTCTTACTCTATGGTGTCATGACCCCAAAGCAACCCCCCAGTCACTCATAAAGTATAGAATGTCAGATCTGGGGAGATCCTTCAAGACCATCCAATCTAAACCCCTCATTTAAGAGAGAAGGCAACTGAGGCCCAGAATGGGACAATGACTATGCCAAAGTCTCACTGTGAGAGCTGGGACACAGATGGAACTAGACTTAGAATCCTTAACTGCTCTTCTCATTTTTTCCCCAGTATACCATGCTAAATCTCTTAATGAGCTCTAATTAGAAGGGTTTTTTCCTATAATTAACAGATTCAGAGCAAGCAACACAAAACCCACCCCACCCCCACCACTGCAGGGAGTGAGGGGGTGATCAGGTGGGAAAAGAGGCTAGGAAGGGGTTCATCTGGGAGGGGGGGGACCATATACTCCCAATAGCTTCTGATTATAATGAATCATGCTAAGTAGGTGGTAAGGCCTGTTGTCTCTAAACTGCTGAAGAAAAGCCAGTGCTATCAATGCCTTCTAAATTTGGCACCCTGAAACAAAGCGCAATTTGCCCTGCCCTAGTTAGACCTCTGCTCCCTTGCATTTCTCCTAATACCCTCCACTGCACACAGCTGTAAAATTGCAGATGTTGGGGAATCTGAAACCAGATGTGGACTTAGATTGCCCAGAACAAGGCTAGAAAGGATGCTCCTCCACCCTCCACTCCCACTCTTCCCCCTACCCCCCAAGGAATGAGCAGCTGCTGCCTGCTTTTCTGCTAAAACGGAGCTCCTGAGTGAAGTGACCCACTTGTCTGGGCAAGCTTCACCTTTGCCACCATTAGATACACGCAAAGCAATGTTGCTGTGTTTTATCGTCACTTAAAACACTCCACCTCTGCTGGCAAACTTGTGTAGGCCCATAATCGGGGCGGTAAATAAGCCATGTGTGCACGGTGCCAGGGATTGGGCTCAGAACAGCAGCATGTGTATATTAGGAGTGTAATTAAAATATCCATTTCAATATGTTGACAGTTTGCCAAAGTGCTGGCTGTGTGCTCCGCAAAGTTAATCACTCTGAAATCTGCTCCCCACATGCCCCGTTGCAGCCACCGCCACTGTGCTGCCGCAAAGCTGAACTCAGGAAATAGCAGCAACATTTGTAAAATGCAGCTTCAAAATGACTCCTTGTAATGGCCTCTTCTCCAAGTGCATATTCGGGATCATGTTCTGAAAATGAGCTTTTAATGTACAATCTGTATGTCGGAGAAACCATCTTTTCTCTGCACAGTGTCTCACTCACATAAAACTTGGGATTTATTGAAGTCATTTTTCCCTCATACTGGGCTGCTAATAAGAACTCTCTCCTTTCTTCTCTCTCTCCTTTCCCCCCTCCTCCCTTTTCTCTCTTCTTCTTCTTTTTCTTCTTCTTCCTCTTCTTCTTCTTCCTCTTCTTCTTCTTCTTCCTCTTCTTCTTCTTCTTCTTCTTCTTCCTCTCTCTCCTCTCTCTGTCTTTCTTTTTTCCCCTTCTCTCTCTCTTCTTCCTCTCTCTCTCTCTCCCCTTCTCTCTCTCTGTCCCCTTCTCTCTCTTCTCTCTCTCTCTTTCTTTTTCCCCTTCTCTCTCTTCTTTCTCTCTCTTTCTTTTTCCCCTTCTCTCTCTTTCTTCCTTATCTCCCCCTCTGTCTCCTTTTCTCCTTCTCCTTTGCCTTCCCCCTTTCTCCCTCTCCCTCCTTCCATCTTTGCCTCTCTGTCTCTATATCTTCATCCATCTCTATCTCTGTCTCTTTCCCCCTTTCTCTCTTTCCCTCCTCCTCCCCTCTGTCTCCTTTTTCTCCTCCTTTGCCCTCTCTTTCACCCTCTGTCTGTCTTTCCCTCTTTCTCCCTCCCCCATCTCTGCCTCTCTCCATCTCTTTCTCTCACACTTGGTTTCTCTCTTTCTTGCTATTTTTCACTATTTATTTATTTTTGCATCTAATAGCTGTGTCAGTTTTGAAATCAGAGCTTTCATAAAAGATGGTAACATAAACTGAACATCATCTAAATATTAAGACTCGGGAAAATAGAGCGTATGAATTATTGAAGCCAAGGAAATGAACAGTGTGCAGAGGACGTTTATTAAAACAATGCAGTGGAAAACAATATAGACAATAGAGTAGGGTTCTTCATACCTGTTCAAATGGGACAAGACCTAGGTCCTTGTTTCTATCTCTGCCATAAGCATGCTCTAGGATTTGGGGCAAGTCACTTTCTTTCTCTGGTGTTAGTTTCTTCTTCTGTCAAATGAAGGGGTTTTAGATTTGATGGTCTGTTAAGTTCCCCTCTGACTCATGATAAGCTTCCCCTGAATCTGAATAATACTAGTATAGCTGGATGGATAGATAGACAGACAGACAAATAGAAAGATAGATAGATAGATAGATAGATAGATAGATAGATAGATAGATAGATCTCCTTAAATTATCTGGATAGTTCAGACAGATGGAATTTTTTTTTGCCTTTTGGAGGGCAATTAGGGTTAAGTAACTTGCCCAAGGTCACACGGCTAGGTTTTTGTTTGTGTGTGCATTAAGTGTCTGAGGCCGGATCCGAACTCAGGTCCTTCTGACTCCAGGGCCGACTCTCTACTCACTGCGCCACCTAGCCGCCCCGATGGGATTTTTTATAGACTTGAAATATCCAAGTAATTTTCCCAGCTTTGCCCTTGACTTTGCTAGGGTAGATCTAGCCCTGCTGGAGAGCCCTCCAGGGAGTCCTTGGAGCTTGAAAGAAAAAAACCTTCCTGTTCCTGGGCTGTCATCACGGTGATGGGAAAACCAAGGCACTGAGGGGAAGGACTCCCTGGCTTACATATAACAACAGCCACTACAGGAACTCGGAATTCCTCCTTTTGACTTTCCAAGAACATCTGGGGGGAAAGGGAATGACAGATTTAGAGCTCTGGTTGCAGGATCATAGACTGTGACTTGTAATGGACCTCAGAGGTCATCCAGTTCAACCCACCTCATTTTACAGATGAGGAAACTGAGGCCCAGAGAGATGAAGTGATTTACCCAAGGTCACTCACTAGGTAGTATCAAAGGAAGCCAGACGACCTGAGTTAAAATCCAGTACACTCTCCACTGCAGCATTCTGCCTTCTTGGCATCATATAAATCCAGGTCAAGGGATGAATTGTTCCCTTCTTATCTAGATGATTCAGTGTCCTAGAAGACCCAGTGATTGTGCTGATAGCACAGTGCCGCCAAATATTGCTCACAGCCCCTGTGAGCAATACCCACTGGTTAACAGTCAAACCACTGGGTGGTGCAGTGAATAGAGCACCAGCCCTGGAGCCAGGAGGACCAGAGTTCAAATCTGGCCTCAGACACTTAACATTAGCCGTGTGACTTTGGGCAAGTCTCTTGACCTCAATTGCCCTCCAAAAAGCAAACAAAAAAAAAAAAGAAAGTCAAACCACTGCCCCTCCTAAATCCTCCAGACTTGACACTAAGCATTTTATTCTCAGGGTTAAGCACTGGGAGCATAAGCCAGTCTCTCAGCCACTTCACTTTCGATTCCCAGGAGCAGACCCAAGATGAACAGCTGAGACCTCTGACTTCAGATGTAACCTTTCCTCTGATCTAACTTGCCAGTGTTCACCCAGTTTTACATGGGGCCCCAAATTTAAACTAAGCCCCCAGTACTCATGTAGCTGTTCAGAAGAAATGTGTTAGATATATTTGAGGCTTTCAAGACCCAACTGAGGTCTGGCTCCTTCATGATCATTTCCCTTAAATTCTCACCGGTACTGATTTCTGGCCATAATTCCTATTGGGACCACAATACTTTTTCCCCCCGTTTTCTTTTATCTTTCAGTTAACTAGCATTTTGCTTCCTTCCCTCTCTCCCCCTTCCCCATTTAAGATGAAAACAAAAATAAAAACAAAACCTTTTATAACAAATACAATTATCACTTCAACATCACGACTTTCCCCATCATAGTTTTGATATATCAGAAGGTGGTATAAGGAATTAAATGGGAATTTGAAGAGTTTTGTGGAAGCCATAGATCACACTCAAAGGCTAATAGATGACAAAAAAGCCTACAACCAAATATTAAACCAAATAATAAAATAATTCTGGTGTTATTATACAGATTGTTCTCTTGGTTCTCCTTACTTCACTCTGCTTCAGTTCATACAAGGCTTCCCACCTCTTTCATCATTCCTCAGAGTGCAATAAAATTCCATTACATTTATGTACCATAGTTTGTTTAGCCATTCCCTAATTTCTGGGTACCCTTTCAGTTTCCAGTTCTTTGCTACTACAAAAAGAGGTGCTATAAATTTTTTTTTTTATATATGGTGAGGTGGGCCTTTCCAATACAATTGTAAACTCCATGAGGGCAAGGATTAGATATGTTATATCTTTCATAGGCCTAGACCAAGGGTAGACATCTGACAGCTGTTTACAAATAAATACTTGTAGGCTTTAATTGACATGAATTAATACTAACAACCATAATTTAATGATATAGAAAGTAAGAGATGGAATAGACCTCCGAGACCATAGAATCCTTTGTTGTTGAGTCCTTTCAGACTCTCTGTGACCCCATTTGGGGTTTCTTGGCAAAGATACTTTTTTTTTTCAAGGCAACTGAGATTAAGTGACTTGCCCAGGGTCACACAGCTAATGTGTCTAGTGTCTGAGGAGGGATATGAACTCAGGTCCTCCTGACAACAGGACTGGTACTCTATCCACTGTGCTGCCTCTCTTGGCAAAGATACTTTAAACAAAATACAAAAACCACTTTAGAGTGGTTTGCCATTTCCTTTGCCAGCTCATTTTACAGATGAGGAAACTGAGGCAAATAGGGTTAAATGACTTTCCAGGGTCAAACAGCTATTAACTGTCTGAGGCCATTTGAACTAAGATCCTTCTGACTCCAGGGCCAGTGATCTATTCACTGTGCCACCTAGCCGCCCCCATATAGCACTTTTAAAATTATGTTTGCTAATCACTTTGAGCTCATTATATCATTTGAACCTCACAAAGGTAGGTACTGAAGGTATTACCTCTCCCATTTTACAGATCAGGAAAACTGAGGCTTGGAGAGCCTCAGCCCAAGTGACTTTCCTGTCCTGAGTCACACAGCTAACAAGCATCAGAGTCAGAGTTTGGACCTGAGTCTTCCTCCTCTGGGTCCAGCTCTTTATCCACTACACCAACTCTGCAGAAATAAGCTGCTGCTCGCCTGTGTAATGACATTAGTAGCTATCATTTATATATATTGCCTTAAAGCTTGCCAGGCACTCTGTGTGTGTGTGTGTGTGTGTGTGTGTGTGTGTGTTCTCATTGGATCCTCAAAACAACCCTTAGAGGTAGGTGCCATTATCCCCACTCTACATGTGAATAAACTGAGGTAGTGGTGAAGTGGCTTGCCCAGGGCTGACATAGCTAGTTGTGATCTGAGGCAGGATTGGCACTCAGTGCTTCCCAGCTCCAGTATACTACCTAGTATTGCAGTCCTCCCCCTACTGCACTAATCTGATGCTCACTTACATGATGGCGGACTGTGTGCAGCTGATCTGCTGGAGGTTAACTCTGGTGTGTGAGCCCCTCGGTATGAGTGGAAGCATTAAGGAAAAGGACGAGAGTTTTGCTTACTTTAGCACAGCATGGTGTTTCCAGGATGTATATTTTATTGGGGTTCACTTTCAAACCAGTTCCTGTCAGAGCAAATTTGGTTGCCATTATATTAAAAGAAAAGCTTGTGAAGATTCACAGACTCTGCTCAAAGAGGGAAGGAGGGGGCAGTGCGAACATATCTGCTCATGCTACCCAAGGATCAATCACCATGCAGAGGGAAGCAAATTCCCGGGTTCATTTGGTTGGCATAGATTGCCCATCCAGACAGTAGAGACCTGAGAGAGTGTGTCTTTCATCCAGTTGGCCGGATGGGCTCCCCATCCTGAGCGAACAAACCAGATAATTCTCTCCATTTACCCTTCCTGTTGCTGGGGGGGCAACCCCCACCTGTGAGAGGTGAAGGAAGGGTGATTCAACCCCTCAATACCTGAATTAAAGGTTCAGGCCTGAGATGGGCCAAGAGTCTGTTCTCCTGTCTTCCTCGTATACAAGATGATCATTACCGCCAGTAGGACTGGGCATGGGAGCATGGAATGGACCCTCCAGATATTCTTCATTCAGAAACATTGGCAGCCATGTAATTGTCCCCAGGGACCCACCTGCACTGTATTGGTCACAAGAAATAATGCAGGGGATTGCTGGAGGTGAAAAGCAAAGGGGTATACATAGAGCCTGAGATGGCCCAGCGGTTCTGGAGCCTGAAGGAAATTGTTCTGGGATTAGGCCACAGTTGAGCATTATTATAGATGAAACTTTAATTCAAGAAGCATTGCTGTTAATTTGGTGAGATGGAAAATCAGAATGCTCCTTGCTCCCCACGGCCACTTCCAGACTCTCCTTCCACTCCCTTCATGCAGCCTTCTCTTTGAGGGTCCCACTCTCCAAATTTATCACCCACTCCAGATCCTGGCAACTGTCATCTACTGAGCATGCTTTATCCTTCTTTGGTGGCTTAGTTCCTGGCCCACTGTCTCTCTCTCCACCTCAACAAATGCCCTCATACCAGGGGGTGTCCTGATGTACCCAGACTTCCCACTTCCTCATTCAACTCCATTCTACCTCAGTCACAGGCTGGGTTGTTCATAACCCCACTCTTACCAGCACGAACAAGTGTTTGACTTCCACATTCAGTATCTCAGAAATCCCTTTGTCCCATCATAATCTTTACCCATTCCATCTTTCTCTATACCTTATGATCCTTTAGCCTCCTCTTTGTTCTCACTGTGTTCTCCACTGTTATTTCAAATGGTGTAATATTTATAAAATTTCTCACAACTCCTGGCATGTAGTAAGGGCTTAAGAAATACATGTTCCTTAAAATTTTATAAAAAATGAATGTTAAAAATTGTCTTTATGTGTAACTGGAAGAAATAAAAATACTATTTTTAAATGCTGTAAAATTCTTGATATCAAGGATCATGTCATGCTTATTTCTGTCTCCCCCAGAACCCTTCATTTACTAAAAAAAAAATTAGACATAACTTTTTGTGATACAAATTACAGCGTATTGAATTTATAAGACAAAAGGGAAGATTTCCCCAAATGATTGTTGTGGTCATAGCTTGCAGATAAGAGAAGCTGGAAAGAGCATTTATTTAGAAATAAAAATATATAATGAATAAACAGCAACAACAAAGCACATGTTTTCTGCTTCCATTCCAGTTCTTTCTCAGGAGATCACGTCTACACTGACTACACTATTCTTTCTTCCCTATCTCACCTCTTGGTTAACCAGTTCAACGTTATACTTGATTCCTCCACCTTTGATTCCTTTACTGAACATATTTTGTCAAACCCCAAACCAGGTTTTTTCCCAACATCCTTCCCCTTCATTCCTATTCACATACTACTGAGCAGAGCTGGAGAAAATTGTGAAGCCATGTTAATCAGGTCTGCAACAAAAATATGTTATCTGATCACTTGGGTCCTCATCATAGCAAGGCATTACTTCTACTCCTCTCTAATTAATTCTCCATCCCATTTACAACAGTGGCTGTTGAAAATCTTCTCTTTCTTCAAGCTTCTCGCTTCTCTCAGCATCCCCTTCCTCCACCTTCCCAGCGGAAGACCTTGATTCACACTTTACTGAAAAAAAAAAAATTAGGCCAAGCATCATGAGCTCCCTTTTCCCCCATCTCCTCATCCTACAGCCCCCTGATACCATCTCCTATTGTGTTCTCCCACACTCCAGGCTCTAATTTTTTAAAAAGAGCCCTTATCCTTCCCAAGACTGAACTCTCTTCACATTCTTTACTTCCTCCCGTCTTATCCATCAAACTGCCCTTACTTTCATCCTCACTTCCTTTAAACTTCAGTCTTTCATTATCTATTGGTGCCTTCCCTAGTACTTACCAACATTCCCATGTCTCCCCCATTCTCAAAAAATCATCATTTAATCCCACTGGCTATCATGTTAAATCTAACCTTCTGTTCTCTGATAAACATCTAGAAAAAGTCGTCTTGATTTGGGGTTTCCATTTCCTACAGTCTGATTTCTGACCTCATTATTCAACTGAAACTCTTTCCAAAGTTGCCAGTGGTCTCTTAATTGCCCAATGGAAGGGCCTTTTCCTAGCATGCTCCTTCCTGACCTCACTGGGGTGGATACCTTCCTCATTGAGTTTTCATAATATTGTTCTCTTGGTTCTTCTTCTCCTGTCTGACCATTCCTTCTCCATTGCTTCATTTTCATCCATGTTACACCCACCAACTGTGCAAAATGAAGGGTTTTGACTAGATCATCTTTTAAATTCCTTTCCAGCTCTAAATACTGTGGTGCAGCATCCCCTTTCCTCCACATCCATATTCCCAAGCCAAGATGGGCCATGGCCTTCAGCAATAGCCCCTTCCGTGCCAAAGAGGGTCTGCCCCTGCAGATAGAAACGCTAATCCTGACAGGTCTAGTTTAGTTTTCAATGAAACTGCAATAAATTGCTTTCTTCTAACATCCTTTGTGCCGGCCTCATATATAAATTACCCTCCATGCACAGTCTGCCGAATAGAATTGCTGCAAAAAAATACGCAGTAAGGCAGAAAGCCTCTAGCACAATGGGAAATTCCTGGGGCTTTGTATGTGTCCTACAGCAGGGGTTATGCTAACTGTTCTGTGAAGTAGGTGTATGTGCTGGGAATTAGTCTTTTTTTATTTAAATGTGAACCATTTTTAGAGACAAATAGCAGAACAGGCTCCAGGTAAAGGGGAGGGGAGGGAAATAACAGCCAGTAAAAGTCTTTGTTTTGGGTCATCAGACTTTCAGCAGCAGGGACAGAGTTCAGTTCACTTTCATGGCTAAAGGGCCTCTCCCAGGGATGTGCCCATTAAGAAAACATAACTATTACCAGGACTGCTAGGGGGTCTGATTTGTCATCCAGGCCTCAGGGTTGAGCCTCTGGCAGTACCAGGCCCTGGATCTTAACCGTAGAGGCTTCTTCTGGAAGCCTGTCTCCAGGTTCAGTGTCAGAAGGGATTAGGCCAATGGCCCCCCGACACAGCTCAGGGAGGGGGGTCTCAGAGAACAAGTGAGACTGAGCTGCCAAGAGCCAGTGATGACATCTGAACTCACCAACCATGATCTATCTGATGAATGCATTTGTCTCCCAGCTGTGGGTCATCCCCTAGCTAACAGCCTTTTCGTGCCATAGAAATGTCTAGGTGTCTCAAAATATTCTGTCTCTGAGAGACAAGGGAATGGCTTTTGCAGAAACATTGAACCTACCCCAGAAATACCTAATGAGGGTGCTGTCTTCCTGACTCCACACCCTGGACTCTCTCCACTGAACCACCAAGCTACCTAGAGAAAACTCTAGGATTACAAAGATATGGGTAGGTTGGACCCAGTTTGTGGAAAGTCTTAAATGCCAGTCTAAGGAATTCCAGGTAATCCTGTCTGTAACAGGAATCATGGAAAGTCTTTGAGTCAGGGAATAACATGCTTAGACCTGTGCATAAGGAAAACTTATCTGTCTGTATGTATAGAATGGATAGAGGAGGAGGAGCAAGGGAGTTACAACAGGCCAAGTTAATGGTAAAGCATTAACATCTCTATCCCAGCCCTTGCTGAAAATCTCTACACAATATAGAAGCCCACCTTTCTTGCCTTAGTTCAGTCAGGTGTTCAGAGGTGTGTTTCTTTATTGACTAAAGACCCTACAGATTCTGAACCTCAATGGTTACTGCCAAGGCTAGAGATGGTGAAGAGATTGGGCTGAACGTGTACTGAGCCTGGAGAATTTAGGGAAGATTGTTTCTCAACCAACCCCCAACACCATCAGTCAGTAAGCAAATGTTTATTAAGTATTCACTGTATGCCAGGCACTGTACTGAGATACAGAGGAGAGGGAAAACCAGCCCCTGCCCTCAAGTAGCTCACAGTCCATTGGGAGAGATAATATGTAAATTAATAGGAGCCTAGAAAGTACATATCCAGTAGGAGAAAGGTGATCCAAGAGAGGAGATCAAGAAAGGCCCCCTGCAGGACGTGGGGTTTGAACTGAGTCTGGAAGAAATCCAGGGAAGCTGGGAGGCAGAGGGGAGGAAGGAGAGCCTTCCAAGCACAGGAGACAGTGCAAAGTCATAGAGTCTGGAGAGAGAACGTCATGTGTGGGGAACAGCAGGTCATAGACTTCGCAGGATGGTAAAATCAAGTGTAAAGGTAGGAAGGAAGGGGCAGGTTAGGAAGGGCTTTAAAGGCCAGCCAGAGGACTTTATACTTCTTCCTGGAGGCAATAGGGAGTCACTAGGGCTTACTGAGTAGAGGAGTAACCATCAACAAATATCTCTACTCTCAGCTAATTTCCTTATCATAGGATCATAGATTTAAAACTGGAAGGGGCCCTAGAGGTCAGGTCCAGGTTCCTTCTTATTTAGGTGAAGAAATGGAGACCCAGAGAATCTAAGTGACTTGCCTGAGTCACTTAATAATGACTTGGCTACCATTTGATTTTTCCTCATTAAAGAGAAGCTATCCCTTTCTCCCAAAAGAATTCCATTTTTAATTAAGTCCATATTTAGGAGCTGAGTTAAGTGGATTCTGGTTCATCAGGATTTTACTCCAAGTGGTCGGGGATTCACACCCAGAGCCTGCCTCATTCAGCATACATGGATTGGAGTACACTTGGTGCCACAGACTGTGAGGCAGGTGGCCTTTGTTGGAGGCCTACATCTTCCCCAGGGAGCTCCCTCTCCCTGCTTGGGCCCTAGGACTCTCTTCCCCACCCCCAACTATTAAAATCTGCTCAGGAAACATGAGATTCTTGACTTTAACAACTAAATGGATCACAAAAGACAAACTTCATTCAGTTCAGTTTAATAACCTACAAGTGCCAGACATATTCAATCCTGGAGAGACATAGACAAAACAAAGTAGTCCCTGTCAAAGAACTCATCTTCTACTAAGGGGTAGTAATGTGTACGTAGATAAGCATATGTCCAGAACAGATAAAGACCGAGCCTGTGATTTCCTTGGGGTAGGCACAATAAATTCAGGTCTTCTTGATTGGAGGAGCACTAGCACCTGGGGGGATCAGGGAAGCCCTCCTGGAGGAGGCAGCCCAGAAACTGTGATTTGAAAGAAGCTAGGGCTTCCGTGGGGCAGAGGAGGGCAGGGGGAACCCTCCAAGCTTACGGCGTGCTGTGCCCATGTGAAGCTGAGCTAGTGGGAAGTGGAATGTGAGTAAGCCAGCTATGGAACACTTTATGAGGATGTGTGACCAGTCTGAAATATGAGTTGGAGCCAGTTTCTGAAAGGTTTAATGGAAGGCAGAGAAGTTTCTACCTTATCATTGAGGTAATGAGGAGCTACTGAAAATTCTTGAGCAAGGGAGAGTAACATGATCAGGTTGGCCTTTTCCGTTTTACAGTTGAGGAAACTGAGGCTAGAGGAGAGGAAATTACTTACCCAAGGTCATCCAGTGAACTATTCCTCATCATAGAATTAAAAGCTAGAAGGGAGTAGCTAATGCAAACTTATTTTATAAATGAGGAAACTAAGGCTCAACAAGGTTAAATGATGGCATAATTGGGATTAGAATCTTGGTCTCCAGGTCCAGTGCTCTCACTGTATAAATATGTGCTTATTTTAATCTCATACTGGCTGGACTTGGAGGATCTGAGTTCAGATCCTGTTTCTGCCTCTAATAGTTTCCTCAACTCTAAAATGAGCCAATTGTACTTTATTGCCTCTTAGGTACCTGATAGTTCTAGATCTTTGATCTTATCCATAAAGGACACAGGCCCTTCCTTCGTGGACAGTACTCTCAACTTCCTCTGTAACCTTGTGATGCCACAGAATAATCTCTGGATTTAGATTCAGAGAATCTCTTGATGCCAGCTGTGTGACCTTGGTGAGGGCCAAAAAGAGTAAAGGAATAGGGGTGACTAGATGGTACAGTGAATAGAGCACCCACCCTGGAATCAGGAGGACCTGAGTTCAAATGTGGCCTCAGATACTTGACACTTACTAGCTGTGTGACCATGGGTAAGTCACTTAACCCCAGTTGCCTTGAAAGAAGAAAGAGTGAAAGACTCCCCCAAGGTCACTCAGTGAATTAGTCTCCACAAAATGAGGAGGTTAGATTAGCTTGCCTCTATGTTTCTCCTCTCCCTAATCTAAATCCACAGTCCTATGATATCCTGTGAATTCCCTGCACGCAATGAATAGTCACTTCATCATGATGGGTAATGTTGAGAATGGATCTTCCATTGTGGAGTAAATTGATGAAGATTTCCTAACAAGGCTTGTATGGCAGAACTGACTGTCCCTTGGGGACAAAAGTGTATGGAATCTTAAAGGCTATCTCTACAACAGAACAACAGGATACTAATCTATCCAAAGAGAGAAAGAGGCCAGGATGTTCCATTGACTCTGCTAGTGGATAAGTTCTAAGGTTGATTCTGAGAAACTCCCACTGTCACTGTATGACCTGGAAGCAGGTGACGCCCATTGTGGACGGGGCTTCTTCTCCAGAGCTTGGGAGTACAGTGTCCTTCAGGCCTCCTCAGCAAATTGTTCAAATAAATGCTAGTGGTCGGGTCTTCAGGCTATTTTAAGACTCAGACACTGGAAGACAGAGGCCCCTCTGGAATTGCCCAGAATGATCTCTCCAGCCAAGCAGGTAGAACCAGACCCAGACCTAAGGTCTCCCCGTACTGAGGAAGCCTTCTGAAGTTTTGTCTAATTCAGAATATGACTGAAGCTAATGGCATATCGGTGTTGGTGCTCTCAAGTAATGGTGTTCTCAGGGTAATCAGTGACATAAACAGGCCACACCTTTCTCAAGAGTTGATACAAATGTGTAAACATGGGAGAGAAGACAAAATATTGAATAGTTTGCAGTAAAACATTCCGATGTTTATTGTGCTAATTGAATATTCATGAGATGTCAATTTAAATTACAGTTCACAACTGTTGCTGTGTCTAATGAATAATTTAAACAAGTGTGGCCAAAGAGATTTCAACACTGCATTAGCAAACTGCAAGGGATTAGCAACAGAGAATTTATAATTAGCTTTGAATATCCTATAATAAATTCATTGGAAAGATGGTTTTAATTATCTCACATGTTAATTCTGAATACAACACATTCTTTGCCAAGTAGAAAGCAAATAATCCTTTTTTCCTCAGCAAGCCCAATTTTCTCTCCCTGCTTTGCACAGGCTATCCCTCAGGTGGAGTCCATTCATTCATTCATTCATTCTGGAGCAATGTGCTTAAATAAGATACAGTCTCTACCTTATGGCCAAATGTGGGTGACTGTCATATACAGCAGAAGGCTGTGGGCTCATTTGGTCATGTGAGTCATTTTTCAGTTGTTTCCAACTCTTCATGACCCCATTTGGGATTTTCTCAGCAAAAACTGCAAACAAAGTTAAGTGACTCACCCAGGGTGGCACAGCTAGAAAACATCTGAGGCCAAATTTGAACTCAGGAAAAGGAGTCTTTCTGAACCCCACCCCCCCCCCACTCCATCCATTGCACCACCTAGCTTCCTCTGGTGGGCTTAGTGTTACAAGTGTATGATAAGTGCATTACAGCAGTATGATCAAAGTGAATCAAATGTGAAGCCTGAGGTAAGAAAGTCATTGTTGGGGGGGGGGGTCAGAAAAGGCTCCATAGAAGAATTGAGTCAAATTGGCTAGCATTTATTAAGCACCTACCACATACCAGGTACCAGGCTGTGTACTAGGGACACAAGAACAACAACAAACAGCCCCTGCTCTCAAGGAGTCCATAGTTTAATGAGGGAGACAACATGTAAACAGATATAGACCAGCCAGATAGAGACAGGAGAAATGGAAGATGATCTCAGAGGGGAGGAAGGCACCAAGATTAAGCAAGACCAGGAAAGGCTTCACTGGCCCGGAAGTCAGGAGGACCTGAGTTCAAATCTAGCCTCAGACACTTAACACTTACTAGCTGTGTGACCTTGGGCAAGTCACTTAACCCCAATTGCTTTGCCCTCCCCCCTCAAAAAAAAAAAAAAAGGTAGGACTGACGGAGGCTGGCAAGAAGCTGGGGGATTGAGGGGGTGGGGATGAGGAAGGGGAAAGTTCCAGCCTCGGGGACAGACAGTAAAAATGCTGAGTTGAAAATGGAGTTTCTTATCTCAGAGAAACTCTCTCAGAGCAGCCAGGTGGCCAGTGTCGCCAGATTGTAGAGTACAGGGAGAGGAATAAGACCTTCGAAGGCTGGAAAGGCAAGAAGGAGCCGGGTTGGGGAGGACTTTAAATGCCAAACAGGATTTTCTATTTGATCCTGGAGGCAATAGGGAGCCACTGGAGTTTAATGGAAAGTCAGAGGTGCATTGTATGCTCCAGTAGCCATTCTGAATGGTGATCAGCTGGGAACAGTTCTTCTCAGCAATACAGTGATCCAAGGCAATTCCAAAGAACTTAAGATGAAAAATGCTCCCCACCTCCAAAGGAGAACTGATGGAGTCTGACTGCAGATTAAAACATACTTTTTTTTTACTTTATCTGTCTTATTTTTTGTCTGTTTTCTTTTGTAACATGGCTAATATGGAAGTATGTTTTGTGTGATTGCCCCTGTATAATCTATATCAAGTTACTTGCCTTCTCAAGGAGGAGAAATGGAAGGGAGAGAAATTTGGAACTCTAAATTTTAAAAAATGAATGTTAAAATTTGCTCTTACATGTAATTGAGAAAAAAATTTAAATGAAGTAGTAATATATAAAAGCAAAAAAAAGAAAGAAGGACCTGCACTTGAGAAAGTTCAATTTGACAGCTGAGTAGAGGATAGGTTGGAGTAGGGAAGAGACTTAAGGCAGGGATTATAACCAATAGGCTATTGTAAGACGTAGTATTTGATAATTCTGGAAAGTGCCACAGCTGCTGGTGATCTGAAGTCCCTCCAGCCGGTGGCTGGTTGTGTCCACCCGGCTAAAACCTCGGGCTCTCTCAGGGCTGGGCTCGCTCCCAACGCTGGGCTGGCCACTCCCTGCCGGGCTGCTGGGCTGTCTTCAGTGGAAGGTTAGCTTCTCTGTGTCATTTTGTGGGTTCTGTAGCTCCAAACTCCAAAAGAGTCACTTTTTACATGAATAGGAGGAGGTGGGAGTGGGAGCCCCACAGAAGTCTTGTTTCTACTCTGCCATCTTGACTCTACCCCCAATAATTAGAATTTCAACTGGCCAAAATGACAGGGAATGCAGTCCATTTGGAAGAAACAGCACGAGCAAAGACTTGGAGGTAAGACTTTATGAGGGCACATTTAACAGTCCATTTGGGTTCAAGCATGGCATTCATGAAATGGAGTCATAAGGGATGCAGTTGGAAAGGTAGAGTGGTTCTAAATTATGGAAGACTCAAAAGGCCAGTCTAAATAATTTAAACTTTGTTACATAGGGAGTTTGCTATCTCACCTCCTGTCTCCCAGCTCTGTCCTCTATTGTCCTAGCAGGCCAGAGCCTAGGGAGGTTAGAAGGGCAGAGGGAGGAAATAGGGGCATGGCTACAACCTTGGTCCTGTTAAGAAACTCCCCTTAGTAGCCAATCATAAGTACATGCTAAAAGGTGTGTATTGGTAGTGATAGAACATTTGATGGGTTGGGGAAGGATGTCTGAACCTCCCAGTTAACTGCTGATGCTCAGCAGGGTGTGAGTAGATGGCCACACTTCCCACCCAACTCTCTGGAACTGGACAAAGATGGCTCCCCCTAGCAGGATCCCTATCAGCTGTATGGAAGCCTTCTGTAATGTGTCTGTCTCTTCCGCTTCCCAATAAGACTCTTTCCTCAAAAAAAGAAGGGCTGATCTGCATACAATAGGTTGGTGAGTTGGACAAAATGTAGAAGCCACTATCAAAGGGATGGCTTTGTAAGCATGTAGAAAGAGAAGCAATGATCACTAAAAGCCCTTGTTATCTGCCTCATTGCTCCCACCTTCTGCTGATCCTGGTCCCCTGATATTAGACAATGGTCACCAGTTCAGAGTGGCCCCCCAGAATCTCCATAGGTAAGAAGGATAATTTTCCAGGGGGTAGAGAGTTTACTATGGCTTGTCAACTCATCTCTGTCCAAAGGTGCTAGTAAGCCATCTCAGCACATCTTAGAATGTCCCAAGGCTTAATATCCAGCACTCCTCCAAACTTCCAGATTCCCTCCAGATCAACTTGCCTCTTCCCTTCCCCCTCCATCCATGGTCCTCTGAACCAGCAGCCTCAACCCTATCCAACAGGAAGCTGTGCTTACTATTCGAAAGGCCCTTCGGGATGCTTTGGCCCCACGGTGTAGAATTTTAAAATGTCCCAATGACCCAGGCTTGCTGGGTAAAAATAATAGCGAGGTTCTGTGGGGCAATGTTAAAGAGTTCTTAATGAGGATTCAGAGGATTTGTTTTGAATCCTGACTCTCCCACTAACAAGTAGCTGCATGGCCTTTGACAAATCTCTTCCCTTATTCTGGGCCTAAGTTTCCTCATTTGTAAAATGAATCAGTTGGACCAGGATGACCTCCAAGGCCCCTTCCAGCAGTAATATTCTGCATGTTGTGTCTCTCTCACCGCAAGGTGAGCCCTCATTCTGGAAGTCCCCCAAGAGTGGAAATCACTCTTCAGGGTTCTGCAATTCAAATTCTCTAGGATCCCCTTGCCCAGACCTCAGCCCAAACAGGAATTAGGAAAATTCATGACCAAGGGGAATTAATGGTCAGAGTATTTTTCGTTGGAAACACTGACATTGGACCTGGGGCCATAGTGTGATGTAGAATCAAGAAACATTCGTCAGAAAGCTCAGCTAGCTCAATCTCCCACCCAACAGGAATCCTTTCACTAGTGCTTCTGTTCACTTAGACACTTCCCAAGACAGAGAATTCCCCAGACTCAGGACAAGGTATTCGTGCATTCTAGTTAAGGTATAAAATTTATGCCTCCTGTGTCTACAGTAGAAGAGGGAAAAGGGAATAAGCATTTATATGGCACCTAATGGGAACCAGGCACTGCGCTAAGCACTTTACAAATATTATCTCATTTGATCCTTACAACAGCCCTAGGAAGTGGGCACTATTATTATCCCCACTTTACAGATGGGGAAACTGAAGCAAACAGATTAGGTGACTTGTTCAGGGTCACACAGCTAGTAAGTATATGAAGCTGAATTTGAACTCAGGTCTTGCTGACTCCAGCTCAGGGGCTCTATCCACTGTACCACGTAGCTGCCACCAAGGGGACTTTGAGCCTTCATTGTAATATATATGACTTGTCTTTTTTTTTAGTTTAATCAATTTTCAAACTAAATACCTACTATATGCTAGGCAGTGTGGTGTAATAGAGCACAGCTTGGAGTCATAAGACATGCATTCAGATCCCAGCTCTGCCACTTACTACCTGTGTGAATTTAAGTCAGCCCCTTCACCTCTCCCAGCTCTGCCACTTACTACCTGTGTGAATTTAAGTCAGCCCCTTTACCCCTTTGGAACTAGCTCTTGATCTGTACAATGAAGGGGTTGGACCAAATGACCTCTAAGCTCCCTTCTGACTCAATATTTGAGCCTAGGTAAATACAAAAGTACATGGGTCTTGCCTTCAGGGAGCTTACAGTCTGTTTGGGGGATATAATACTTTCACAGATAAATAAATATAAGATATAAAAACAAATACAAAATAATTTGGGGGAGGCATTAATAATTGGAGGAATAAATGTTTTATTGATGCACATTTTTTTACATACCTGTCATTTTCAAATGACTCTCACCAGGTTATTGATAGGCAGGAAGTTTCCATTGTTCCACTCATTTATAGCTAGCAAATGGCCACAAGTTTTTTTTAAAAATCAGAATTAACACCAAAAGTGTTTTCTGAGAACACTAAAACTCTCCTTTGTAGCAAGGTGATATATTCAAGCAAAACAAATGAACACATTAGCCATATCTGACAACACATGCCACATTCTACATCCATAGTCTACCACCTCTCCTCCAAGAAAAGGTAGAAAGCCATGGAAAGGGGGCATTTTGAATATTAAAATTATATGCATTAAAAATTTTCTTTAAAGAATCCCTCATCATACCTCCTTCTGTTACACCATAGGTCTCTGTCTGCTTTACTTAGCTGGAGCATTGCCATCTCTGGATGATTAACACCCAAGACAGTGGTTGTGTGTTTATATTAAATCATGAATATACAAAATATCCCTAACTCCATGCCCCTACAATTCACAAAGAAAATATTTATTTACATACAGTAAAGAAATTGAACCAGGAATCAGAATACCTGTGTTTTAGTACAACTTTGCTACTAACTAGCTATACAACTTTGTGTGACTTCCCTTTTCTAGGCCTCAGTTTTCCTATCTGTAAAAATGGACTCAAGTATGAATACTACCCCTTTGAATGTAGCCTTCTAGAATATTAACTAACAAACAGATGCAGTGCACAGGCAGCATATTAGAAAGCAAAAAAACTATCCTGTGTACTCAATGGGCCTGAAATTAGCTGGCAATGGGAAAGGGGAGCGGTTGTCCTGAGAATGGAGCTGAGGGTCAGTCATTAGAAAGCATGATAGGGGTCAGTCATGCCAAGGCGCCATGAAACCGTCATTGTGTAGTATTGTCTCTGTGTTGTGGACTCAGAGGAAAATGACAGGCTTGGGGTCGATTCCCTCCTGAGTCCCCAGGACCTGATTCTGCAAATCTGATTTCCGTTGCAGTGGATTCAGGGGGGAAAAAGTTATTGATGCTAAAGGAAAATAAAACCTCATTGATAGGCAGGAAGTTTCCATTGTTCCGCTCATTTATAACTTGCAAATGACCAGAACTTTTTTTAAAATCGGAATTAACACCGAAAGTGCTTCCCGAGAACAAAACCGGAGCCTGCCTTGTTTCACTTTCAACCAAGGCACACTTTAATGCAAATTACACCTACCAGTGAACCTGGGGAGGCCCCGGCTGCGGGAGAGAAAGAGCCCAGCAGCCCCAGAGGGAGGAGTGCCGAGACTCACAGCCCAGCGGGGAGAGACACGAGCTTGCGCCACGGTCTCAGAGGTCTCTGGTGCGACCTGTGACCCAGAGCAAACATGCTCTCAGTACCTAGGCCTGATGGTTCTCTCTAGTGAGCTGGAGCCTGACTCCCTCCACCTTCTACTCCCTACTTCTGGCCTCCAACGCTAAGCTGATCCGAGCTCCTCAGCCGCTTCCCAGACGGCCCCTTCAGATCTATGCACAGAGCTCTGCAAACCTTAAAACGCTATATAAAGGCTAGTTTTAAGTATTATTTGTCATTGAAGAAAACCATTATGCCCCAGGTAAATCTATCTTCCACGTCCTCGATGTCTGATGCGCTAAGTAATGATTTTCCCCGTCCCATTCCCTTCTCCTCGAGCCCCGCAGCCCTACCCTGCGCTTTACCCTTCTAGAAAAGCAAAGACTAGCCAGCGTTGGTCCTCACTGGTTCCCTTTGCCGGTCCTCAAACCCCACTAGTGTATGTCCCATCCCTTCCTTCCTACAGCTCCTCGATAAAGCTCTGCCTGTGCCAGATTCCCTCTGTCACCAGGACATAGTCCCAACTGCTGAGCCTTTTGCTCTAGGGCATTCCTGAGCTTTCCTTCGCTGCTAGTTTTTTTTTTCCTCTTCTTACAGACATGATCTGGTCTCCACAATCTTTAATAAAAAACCAAATGTGCTGACTTGGAGGCAGGAGACCTGGGTATGAATCCTGGTAAATAACAATTTCTTGAAGCCTCAGTTAACTCATCTCTAAAACAGAGAGAGTGATATTTGCTCTAATCATTCATTCAACAAGCATTTATTAAGTTCTTACTGTATGTATGCCAGATATTATGCTAGGCACTGGGAACATGAAGGTGGAAAAAAATGAAATAGTCCCTTCTTCCAAGAAGCTAACATTGTATTGGGGGGAGTTTTGAAGAGGGGAACCAACATGAACAGAGATCAGTAAATACTAAATATCTATAAAGCAATTTCCCCAAAGGAGGGTATTAATTAAGATTAAGCCTCAGGTAGGAAGGGCAGCTAAGTGGCTAAGTGGATAAAGTGCTGGGTCTGGAGTGAGGAAGACCTGAGTCCATACCCAGCTTCAGACACTTATTAGCTCTGTGACCCTGGGTAAGTCACTTAACCCTGTTTGCCTCAGTTTCCTCATCTGCAAAATGAGCTGGAAAAGGAAATGGCAAGCCACTTCAGTATTTTTGTCAAGAAAACCTAAATGGGGTCACGAAGAGTCAGACATGACTGAACAACAAAGGAGACTCACCTCATTTCTCCAACCCCCTTATATCTTTCACCATATAGTCTTCACTTTCTGCATTCCCAACCCACCATTTCTTTCACTTCAAATAACCATCTCTATCCAAATGGGTATTTCCAGCCCTGATCTCTCTCCCAAACTCTAGACCTGCATTGCCTTCAGATTATCTCCACCCTGATATCCCAACACATGGAAACTTGAGCTTCTTGTCTTGCCCCTCCCTTTTAACTTGACTCTAGGCTGGTCATTGACTGGAGCATGTGCCCAGTTTCCTGTATTCAAGACCTTGGTTACCATTGACTCTTACCTCTCCTACCTCTCTTATTCAGTTCTGTTCAGCAACCACAAAAATGTAATGTGTATAGTACCCCGGAGTGCCAAATACTTTAAAAACTTAACTTATTTGATCCTCACAACAGTCTTGGGAAAGAAGTGCTATTTTATCCCCATTTTTACAGATGGGGAAACTGAGGCAAGCAGGGTTAAATGACTTGCCAGGATCAAACAACTAGTAATGTCTAGGGCTGGAGATGAACTCACGTCTTCCTGACTCCAAGCCCAGTGCCCTCTCCACTTCACCACCTGGCTACCCTAAAGCATACATGTAAGACCCTATGCTTGGCACTGAGGATTCAGAAAATTTTTAAATGCTACCCCCACCCCACCACATTCTCCAGCAGCTTATATTCTACATACCCAGTCAATTCTACCTTCATGGGATCCCCAGAGTTAGCCCCTTCCTTTCTATTTGAATTGCCAACACTTCAAGAGAAGCCTTCATTACTGCATGCCTAGACTATTATAATTACCTCCTTATAGGTCTCCCTGCTTCTAATACTCTCTCCTCCCTCTAATACATCCCACATAACACTCCCACACTCATTTTCCTTATGCACAAATTTCATTCCAACTCTTCTGCTTAGAACTTTTCAGTGATTCCCTGTTGCCTATCAACTAAAATCCAAATTCCTTAGTCTGACATCAAGGTCCATCATTTTTATGGCCATTTCTACCTTTCCAGCTTTACCTCATAATTTCTTCTTGAAACATAATTTCAGTGGCATAGGGAAGGAAGTCACATAGCCAGTCTGTGGCTAAGGTGGGATTTCAACCCAGGTCTTCCTGACTCTGAAACTGGCTCTCTGTCCATTATATCACATTGTTTCTTCTATATCATATGATTCCCCTTTATAGCTTTAGATAAATTGGATGATTCACCATCTCCTGTACAGAACTATAATTTCCTCCCTCCCTGCCTTTGCTCACACTGTGCCCAATACCTGGAATGCCATCCCCTATTGAAAACCCTCTCTGATTTGCTCCAGCTATTAATTGCCTGGCCTGTCTTGGACTCCAATGGCATTTTTGTACTTCTTATGTATTATTTTGCATTGTAGCTATCTGTATATGTGCCACACTCTGCTACTATACTGAGTTCCATGAGGGTAGGGTAGTTCTCATTTGTCGTTATCTCCCCTAGGCCCAGCAGGAGCTTAGAATGTAGTAGGTACTTAACAAATATATAAGAGGAAACCTTAGTTCCATGCACAGTGGGATTGTCACCTCCCTTAAGCCAGCCCTAATTCTATTAACAGCCAAATCAATGGATGATGCCTCCTGGGTGATTAGGGGAAAGCAGGGATATTTGTAAAAGCTTTCCCTTTGAGGCTGATGCTGTTTTCTCTCTGTATGATAGAAAATTAGAGTCTGTGAGTGTGTGTCTATATGTTCCTCTTTGCCTTTCTAGTCATGTGTAATGGGGCTGGGAGTGGGGGCTGGGGAGAGGGAAGTTCAGGGATGCTGAGGAGCTCTTCCTGGATATATAGGGGCTGGGGTGGAGAACCATGCTTTTAAATAGGTTTTAACTTAATTGAAATGAAGAAACCTAACACAGTACTAGATTAGGATACAGAGCAACACCCATAATAATAGCCCAGGACTACTTAGCCAGTCTTGGAGTACTTCCCTAGGCAGATAGTACAAGGATTATTAGATATATTTTACAAAGGAGGATAGTGAAACTCCCAGAGATTAAGTGGTTTGCCAATGGTTAGCCATGGTATAATATTAGAGTTAGGTGTGACTAGAGCTTGGGAATCCAGACCCTAAGGCCAGTGCTCTTTCTACTGCAACAAGTTGCCTCTGTTGATCCAATTCAACAAATTATTTATTAAACGTCTGCTGTATGCAAGGCCATGTGCTCACTGCTGGGGGATACAGGGAAGGTGGGGGATACAGGGAAGGTGGGGGATGCATGATGAGGGACTAGGGGAGACACAAAATTTTGCTAAAAGAACAGGTCTTTCTCCCAATCTAGGGGTGGGGATTGAGGTTTGGGTGGATGTAGGCTGATAATAGATAGGGTTTAACAGGGGGGAGGGGGAGAGAGAAGGAAGAAGAAGAGAAGAAAGGAGAGAGGAATGGTGTCAGCCAAGAGACAGAGGGAAGAAAAGGCATGATAAGTCTGGGATGGGAGGGGGAGCATATTTATACCCTCTTGGTTTGCAGAAGCGGCACCTCATCGAAAGGAGAGCTGTTCTCAGCTGATTTGAGGCCATCCACTATGAAGGACCCATTAGTGTGAGGCAGGACATAGAGAGAGCTGGTCTTGGAACCGGGGCTACCAGATTCAAGCCCCACCACTGCTAAATACTTGTTGTGTGACCCCTGGGCAAATCACTTAACTTCTCAGTGCTCTGAGCAATTCTCTATGAGAATTTACATTCTCTATGTAAATTGCAGAGAAGGTGCCAACCTGAATTGGTAGTTTCTTCATTTAGGAAGTCCCTATACCAATAAAATCAAAATTTGTTTTTATATTAATTATACATGATATACAAATATGTAGTTATATGTGAGTAATAGATAAAAATGGGATATAGGAATTATATTAATAACCATTTAAATTCCTCATAAGAATAAATTGATAATAAGTAGCAAGTATTTCTGTAGCACTTTAAAGTTTGCAAAGTGCTTTACAGATAATGCCCCATTATACTATTAATATTACTAAGATTGGCTGAAATTATACTGTTAACACTACTTATTGTTATTTTTGCCATCTCTTCAACCCATTTCTCTTCTTCTTCCAAGTTCTAGCCATTTATTGAGCATCTGTAGGCAAAGCCTCAATAAGTATTTGCCAAATGAATGAATGAATTTACTTTAGCCCATCCACCTCTGCTTATTTCCTTCAGATCTCCCTCCCAGCTCTTCCCAGGGGCTTCCCCCAACCTTGCACCAGGAACCTTATCCCTCTGATTTTTTCAAGCCCTCTCATCCCTTCTTTCTTTCTTTCTCTGAACTAAGAAATAGTTTAGAACAGGCTTTCCAGGCTACTAAGACCAATTATGCTTTTGTAGTAGAATGTCTCCAAGCAGAAATAAACCCATGGACTGCATCTAACCACTGGACAGCAAAAACCAGACTTTGGAGGCTCCTCTCTTCCCCCTTCCTAATCTTTGAAACATCTTCAGGAATGGGGAAATAGGTGGCCATCAGCTAAGAATCTAGGGGGCAGAGTGAGTGTGGGAAGTGAAAAGGGATTGGAGGGCCAGCTTTCTCTCAGCATTAAAATACACACTGACCTATCTTGTGGGGCATTTTGTAAGACTTCTTGGCGACACATTGGCAATGTGGCCATCCACATCATCCCCAGCATCCCATCTACCAGAGACCCACTGTTTCTGAGCCTAGGACTGAGACCTTGAGTTTTGGGATTAAGAGTCCTAGATTTTTACCTGAAGGTGAAAGAAGGACAAGGAGAATGGTGGAATGAGCAGAAGCAAGATGGTAGTGTGGAAAGAAGAGGGAATTTGGAATCAGAGGACCCAGGTTCAAGTCCCTATTCATCTCTGTAGCACCTGTGTGACATTGGGGAAAGCATTTCCTCTCTCTAGACCTCAGTTTCCTCATCTGTCAAATGGGCCCTCCAAAGTCCCTTCTAGATCCAGCCCTGGGACTGTACACAGATACCCACCTCCATAGACTCTTTTCTCGACATCTCTTGCCTTCCCAAAGCTCCCGTAACCACATTAGTAGAACTTGGTACTGTGACTCAAACTCTCATAGGAAGCCTCTCTCCTAAGATAAACACAGCTATAAATTGCCCTCCTTTCCCATCCTTCGCTGCTGGTGCCCTCATATTCATAATGGGATGATGAGTGTAACCAAAGATGTGGCTGTTACTTTAAAGGATAAATTAGCTTGACTCTTAACTCAATAATTAAAACTGTTATGGCTATGAGCCTGCAGGGATAATGTACTATTATTATAGTCGTTTGTTTCAATTAAATGCTTACTGATTTTACAATAGCAGCTGGGCACCTGTGTGAGATAGCTATTACTCTGAACAAGACATCTCCTGCTCTGCGAGGAATCTGTCAGACCACTAGAGCGTTTCTCACCAGCCATGAAACTTTATTAGGGATAGTGACGGCCAAGGGGGTGGGTCACTGGCAGAGATTTCTTCACCAGCTTCTTACTCCCCTCGTTTGCTGGATGATTTGGTTTTGCTCTGGAGGGGAATTATTTTCAGGGTATTTTGTTTAGTGAGTTCAAGTAAGACTAGTAAGAGATGTCTCTGCTGGAATGTTGGAGTCAGGGCTGGGGGGGAGCTATGAAGGGGATCATTTTCCTTACCACATGCCAATGCTGGTGATGTCTTTCCCTTAACAAGACTGCTAGAAGCAGTCTTCTCTTTCAGCTCTAGACTCTGGGTCTATCTGACCATCTGTTTCTTTCTCAAGATGGTTTAAAGGATAGAGAATTGACCTGGAAATCAGGAACCTTGCCTTCTAATTCCGGTTTCTCTACCCTAAGACCTTACATGAGTCTTTTTTTTCCTTTATTTTTAAATTTTTTATTTAATATTTTATTTCCCCCAATTAAATGTAGAAACGTCAACATTCTTTTGTTCAAATTTTGAGTTCCAAATTCTCTGCCTCCTTCCCCTCCTTTCCCCTTCCCCCACTGAGAAGGTAAGCAGTTTGACATGTGTGGTCATTGCATCAGTATAAAAAAGGGAAAAGGACCTATATGAATAAAAATATTTATAGCGACTCTTTTTGTGGTGGCAAAATATTGGAAACTGAGGGGATGCCCATCAATTGGGGAATGGCTGAATAAGCTATGGTATAGGAATGTAATGGAATACTATTGTGCTAAAAATGATAAGTGGGAGGATTTCAGGAAAACCTGGAAAGACTTGCTTGAACTGATGCAAAATGAAATTAGTAGAACTAGGAGAACATTGTACACAGTATCAGTCATTGCATAAGCCTTTTTCTTCCTTTGGGCCCATTCTAGAAAGAAGCAAGCACCTCCTCTTGTGATGGTTGTGAACTGGAAAAGGGATGGAAAGGACCACACAGACAGAATTTGGGGGATTTTTTTGTTTTGTTTTGTTTGCTTTTTGGAGGGCAATTGGGGTTAAGTAACTTGCCCAAGGTCACAAGGCTAGGTTTTTTTTGTTTGTGTGTGTTAAGTGTCTGAGGCCCGATCTGAACTCAGGTCCTTCTGACTCCAGGTCTGAAGCTCTACTCACTGCTCCACCTAGCTGCCCCAGAATTACAGAATTTAAAGTCAGAAGACCTGGGTTTGACTCCTGACTATTTATTTCATCCTTTTATCTCTTGCTTCAGTTTTCCTAGGTCTTCACTGGGGCCAAGAATACCAAATCCAATCCCTTTTCCTCATGACAACTCTTCAGTCATTTGAACTCAGGAAGATAAATCTTCTTGACCTCCTGACTTTACCACCTAGCTGCCTTTGTCCCAGTATGGGCTAAACCAAGGTAGTACTGTAAGTCTGAAGACCACTGAGATGATAGGGTTCTCCAACAGGAGAATGGTAGACTCGATAGCAATACTTGGTACTTAACTCTTGTAGGTTTAGGAAGGCACAGAAAGTAATACAAGTCCTTAAAGGCAGTATAAATGCTGCTAACTGTTGTTTGTCCTTTATTCTCAAAGAGGACCATGACAGCAGGAAGGTGATGCCATGACATGCAAGTGAATTTAAGTGAGAGAAGGTTGTGCAAGGCCACCAGTCTCACTTTCTCCTCTGGAGCCATCTAGGTCCAGTGGCCAGATCTAGATCAAGACAACTGGAGATGGTTCAGGATGCCATCTATAAATGAGGAGCTTGAATTAGAATCTGATATAAGGTCCCTTTTAAATCTGAATTCTGATTCAGAAGTAAGGCTAATGCCACTGCCCTCTAGTGGTGCCCCGATGCCACAATTTACCCTAGGCAGGGAAAACTAAGGGCTATTTAATGTGCACCCAGACATGCTGTTGTTATTTGTCTTCTGTTCTCAAAGAGAACCAATGACATCACGAGGATGATGTCTTGACTTATGCGTGAGTTGGATCTGAGTGAAACAGCTGGGTAAAGTCATCAGCCTTGCTCTCACCTCCAGAGTCATCCAAGTCCAGTGGTAAGACAAAGGTCAAGAAGACCAGCCATGGTCCAGGATGCAGTAGAGGAAAGGAGACTTATTTTAGTATTTATGGACTCAGATGCAAATTCTTGCTTTTTCTGTGAGGTGAAATAAAACCAGTTCTGTAGAAGATATATTGTTAGCATGAGTGCTTGCATAGGAATTGAAGGCCTTTTCCCTTTTCTGTGGAGATTTGAATGCTAGCCAAATGCTGATATTGGCAGGGGAAGCCCTAGATGAGTGCATGAACCCAAAGGGAAGATTTTATTGAGAATCTCCCAAGCTTGAACTTATTCCACACAAACCCAAAGCTTCCTCCATTCTGGATGTGGGTTAGAATGATAATGAGATCAGTAATAAGAAATTCAGGGGAAATCCCAGCCATGTGGCTACCACAAAGAGAGAAAAAGCAGTTCCTACTCCCAAATTAAATTTTCAGAATGTTGTTAATGAAGCCCTTTTCCTCCCACTGAGAAAATGTGGATCCAAGAATTCTGTTATATTTCAGCATGAGTGGGCGCTCAGAACTCGAGTCCTTCCTTATTCATCTACCCCTTCAGAAGCTCCAACTAAGTAGTGCTGTGACTGATATCCATATTCATTAAAAAATACATATTTTTGAAAAGTACCTTAGCATTCCTGTAGCCCCCCATCTATGTGCTAAGTAACATACACTTAATTACTTTAGCTCCTCCCCACTCACATTCCCCCTGGTTTTCTACTGAGACACAGCACATGCCATAAAGAAAGAGGAAGCTGGTGCGTCTTTTGTGCCTCTTCTCCTTGTCTGCATGGGAAATCAGTTATGCTTTGATCATTCTGAATTTGGGGGTTGGTTTGGTAGTACAAGAATAGGGGTAGGGATTGGGGATGAATGGGAGAAAGGGGTGTGGAGAGGCAGGCAGCCTATAGTAAGGGCAGCAGGCCTTGGCGTCAGGAAGACCTATCTTCCTTTCCCACCTCTGAATTTTATTAGCTGCGTGACCCTGGACAAGTCATTTAACTCCTCAGCTTTTCTCAGATGACAAGTTGTAAAGCAGGTGGCAACCTATAATGGTAGAAGGAATTTCCTCATCACAGAAGTCAGATGGCATCACAGTCTTTTTCCCACAGGGTGTCGCTGAGCCTACGCTTAGTTGTAGAATCCTACAGAGAGGCTGTAAGTAATAGTGTTTAGGTTTTCTAAACTCTAGGGCAAACAAGCATCTATTAGACTCCTGGTGTGTGTGAGCCACCATGCTGGAAATTCAGACATAAAAAATAAAGTAGTCCCTATCATCAAGGAGCTTATATTCAGTGTGGAGAATTCAGCAGGGATCACTCATCAAATTCTGGGGACATGCCTTGGAAAGGCCATTGAAGAGCTAGGGCAGAGTGATCATGGGAGGAGGGAGAAGGAATTGAAATCATGTCCTCCACCAGGGGTTCATAATGGGTGTTGGATCATAGACTCCTTTGGCAGTCTGGTGAAACCTATAGGCCCTTCTCAGAATGAGATTTTTTAAATGCATGAAATAAAATGAATAGGATTACAAAGAGAATCAATATATATTGATACTCAGTTTTCGAAATATCTTTTTAAAAACCCATGTTTTGTTTGTGGGCCTCAGGTCAAGGACTCCTGTCCTAGAAGGATCAGTTAAATCCATCACTCAACAAATAGGAAGCAAAGACAAAGGGAAAGAGAATATTTTAGTCTAGACAAGAGAAGTCTGAGGAGGAGGGAGACGTGGTCACTGTCTTAAAATATCTGAAGGGGTGTCGTGAGGAAGAGGGATTAGATTTGGTCTTCTTGGCCCCAGTGAGGAAAAATTAGCTACAGGGGTGGAGAACCAGGGGCTTCAAGGCCACATGTGGTCCTCTAGGTCCTCAAGTACAGCCCTTTTGTATTTAGTCAAAGGGCTGAACTTGAGGGCCACATGTAGGCTTCGAGGCTGCCGGTTCCCCATGCCTGGACTAGGAGCATAGGGTCAGCATTGAAAGGAGACAGATTGGTAGCTCCCTACAAGAAGGGGCTTCCTTTCATTCAAAGCTGGCTGCACAGATTGAAGTAGGGGAATGGGAGGAGTACACATTGCCCAGCATGAAAGGCTTGAAAGTTTGAAAGTTTGGAATTGGTTGAGATGACTTCAAAGGACCCTCCCAACTCTGAGATTCTGTCACTGAAGAACAATGTAGCTTCAGACACTTACTAGCTGTGTGTCCCTGGGCAAGTCACTTAACCCTGTTTGCCTCGGTTTCCCCATCTGTAAAATGAGCTGGAGAGGGAAATGGCAAACCACTCCAGTATTTCTGCCAAGAAAACCCCAAAAGGATCACAAAGAGTCAGGACTGAAAAAAATCAACCAAACAACAAAAAGAATTTAGTTAAATGCCTGCTATGTGTAAAATTCCTTAATCATCCACCTTTTAAAAAATTGTTCAATTATGACTGTCCTGAAAAAAACAAAAGACCCTCAAAATCTCCATAAAAATTTTATTTTTAACAGTGTTGGGTGTTTTTTTTTTAACTCTTCCATTTGAAATCTCATCAGGTGCTCTCAACTACAGAGTGTTTTTCATTGAGAGATGAGAACTTAGAATGGAAGGGGAATCCTTCAGAGGCAGAAGGGACCTGGAGATCATCTGGGACGTGAGCGGGTTGGGCTAAAAAATCTCCCAGGAACCTCCCAGCTATGACACTCTCTGGTTCTGTAAAATAGTCTCTAAATCCAGATAAGGCGCCCATGAAAAGAGGCATCACAAGACTCAAACAGACAGTGAAAGTGCTGAGAGCTCTTAAGGACTGGAGAGGTCAGAGAAAGCTTCCAGGATGACACAGGACTTGGGTTAAGCCTTTAAAATAAATAGGATTTGGGGCAGCTGTTGATAGAGCTCTAGCCCTGGAGTCAGGAGGATCTGAGTTCAGATCTAGCCTCAGATACTTACCAGCTGTATGATCCTGAGCAAGTCACTTAACCTTGATTGCATCAAATTAAAACAAAATTAATAGGATCTCACCAGACCAAAAGAAGAGGAAGAGGAGTGGTTGGTCTTCCCAGGCAGAGAGAAAGGTATCAGAAGCAAAGCTATAGAGCATGGCTGACCACAAGGCTTGAAGGGGAAGTTTCAGACCTAGGAGGATATGGAGGTGTCTAATGAACAATGTTGCTTCCCTGCTCAAGTTCAAGGTCAAGTGACTCTCTATTAGCTCCAGTATAAAAAAGTCCTCTGTTTGGCATTTAAAGCCTTTCACAATTTAGCTCCAATCTACCTACCTTTCCAGGCTTACTGCCTCCCTTCATGCACTCTTACATTCCAGCCAGACTGGCTTCCCGGCCAGTCTCAGTGCACAACAAGCTATTTCCCATCTCTCTGTCTTTGCCTTGGCTGTGCCCCATGCCAGGAATGCTCTCCCTCCTTACTTCTATCTCTTAGAAACCCCAGCTTCCTTCAAGACTCAGCTTGAGCCTCATCTCCTGTGTGAGGCCTTTCCTGTTGCTAATATCATCCTTCCCCGCTCCCTTAAATTATAACAAAACTCATACTTTTATTTACTTCTTATATTTTTTGTGTTACCTGTATGCGTATTGCTTCCCTCAGTAAGAATGCCAGATCCCTGAGACCATTTTATTTTAATCACTGTATTTCCAGTCTAATGCCTGGCACACAGTAGTATTTAAATGCTTGTTGAATGAATTAATGACATCGAGAGACTTGTGTTCAAATCCTGGCCCTGCCATTTACTAGCTGGGTGAACTAGGGTCATTTCCCTGTGCTGAGCCTCAGTCTCCTCACCTGTAAAGCAAAGGTGTTGATCTTTTCTAGCTCTGAAGTTCATACAAGATCACATATCTCGATTCCTAAGGGACCTCAGAGACTGTCTGCTCCACATCACCCTCTCCTCACTTTATAGATGAGGAGAACAAGGCCCGGGATGGTTACTTACTCAGGGTCATAGAGATAGTAAGTGTAAGAGGCAGGATTTAAAGCCAGGGCCCCTGACTCTACAGCCGGTCCGTTTTCCATGTTCCCATGATTCAGGGGAGTCTCCTTAGACAGTGGGGTTGAGGACCAGTCCCAGGCCTGGGTCATAGGCTGCCCTTTTTGGTTCATTTTGTAGAGGGGAGAAGCACCATCCAGAGGGAAGAGAAATGGACTTTGGGGAACCTGGGTTTGCCTAACGTCCCAAAAAAGAGGAAGAGACTCAGCCAAGGCCAATCAGTGGGAAAGCCAAGAATGGAACCCAGTCCTCCTGACTTCCAGCCTGGGGCCCTTTGCCATCACACTATTTTAAGGCAGGCCCAGAGTATAATCTAACCAACGGTAAGAACGCCCAAGGTGGAGTTAGATACCCAAGGTCTCAGTGCTTCTTGCTCTGCCAGTGATGGTACCCATGTGACCACAGGTGAGTCACTTAACTTCTAGACTTTGGTTTCCTCCTCTAAAAAATGAGGGGATCAGGGCAGGTAGGTGGTGCAGTGGTTAGAGCACCAGCCCTGGAGTCAGGAGGACCTGAGTTCAAATCTGGCCTCAGACACTTAACACTTACTCGACCTTGGGCAAGTCACTTAACCCCAATTGCCCTGCCTTCCCCCCTCCAAAAAAAATGAGGGGATCCATTTACTGAGCTCTAAGATCTCTCTCTAAGCCTGTGATCCTTTGGTGCTCACAGCTTTACACCTGTGAATCTGTGATCCCAAGGATGAGGGAGTGACTAGGCATTCTTGATTGTAGGGGGGAAGCAGGATCTCCAAATTCTTCCCAGGTTTCTGTGCCACCATCTGCTCCCCAAGCTCTTGTCCAGGGCTGGAGAATTCGGCCCCAGAACAGAAGCTGACCCTGGCAGATTTGATGGGGGGGAAAAAGGTGGGGAGGAGGGTAGCTACAGGTGATGACTAGGTTCTGCTGACCTCCTCGTACCCCAGCATTCCACAGTGGTATCAGTATCAGTATCCCAGCCTGCATCTGGAAGCCCAGGGCAAAAGCAGCCTCCCGGGAGGCAGAGCAGGGCCTGGTGAGGGAGGGAGTGGAGGGGAGGTTGAGCAGTGCTTGGGAGACAGACTGACTTCCCCTCACGTTTGTTTCCATGAGGGTTTTTCTAACCACAGCACGCACGCCAGAGCCGTAATTACTCCTTTGGAGTTGTTCTGCTCTGTTGCATAAATAATATGCAATTTAAAGAAAAAAAATGGATGATTACATATTTAACGGCTCGATGAAGCTGTTCTGGTCTGCTGGCCACATAATAAGAGTTTTTAAAAATTGTCTTAATACGCTATTTACCCAGGAGAGTGGAAGGGCTCCAAATGAGGATGGGCCATTTGTGATTTCAGGACTTAAAGCCACACTTCTTTTGTAACCTTCCTCGGACAATTGATGCTTTGATTTAAGTTTTTATATAAAAGGAGAATCAAGGCTAAGCCTAGAACCGAGTAGAGTCTGCTCTTCTCCTGGGAGCTATCTGAAGGGCTCCTGACTCAGTTTCCTCTTTCGTATCGTTTACCCTGACTCCTCAGTCACACACTTGCACTGGCCAGGCTTGGACGCCTCATACATAGTATAATAATGTCAATGATGATGCTGATTACATTTATATAACCCTCTAAAGTTTGCCAAGCTCTTTCTATACATTTACTTATGTGAACCTTACGCATAATGTAGGTCCTACAGATCACAGAATCATAGACTGAGAATCAGTCTCATCCAACCTCCACATTCTACAGAGGAGAAAGCCAAAACCCAGAGAGATTAGGTGACTTATCCAAGGCCACACAATAAGCTGCAAAGGTATTGACCCCAAAGCCAATACCCCTTTTCCTCTCAAGGTAGTGATATCCCCTTTTTTGTAGAAGAGGAAAACTATAACTTAGAGAGCCCAGGTGACTTGTCCATGGCCTATAGGTGGTATGTATCAGAGGTGGGACTTAACCCCAGGTCTTGCTAATTCTAAGTGCATCCACTGTGCCAAGTATGTGGCACCATAATGCAGAGCTCAGGGTCTGGAGTCAGGAAAAACTGAGTTCAAATCCAGCCTCAGACACTTCCTAGATGTGTGACCCTGGGCAGGTCATTTAAAGTCTCAGTTTCCTCTCTGAATAATGAGGGGGTCAGATTAACTGCTCTCCAAGCTACTCTCACTCTTAATTTCTGATCCTATTTTGTTCCCAATTTTAAATCTGTGAGCATGTCATTCAGAATCAAGGAGTCGCTTGGCATTCTTGATTCAAGAAGGAAAGTAGGTTCCCCAAATTTTGCCCGGGTTTCCACACTCCATTTTACAGATAAGGAAACTGAGGCCAAGATCACACAGGTAGTATCTGAGGTGGTCTTCCTAAATCCAAGTCCAGGGATAGATACTTGGCCACCTGGCTGTTTCTCTAAGCCCCCTTCCAGTCTAGGAAGTAGTGAGTTCTCCATCTTTAGGGGTCACAAAGGGAAGCCTGTCTGACCACTGTTCTGGGTGTCACAATTGGGGATTCCTCCTTCTGGTAGATGGTTGAAGCCTGGCTCTGCCGCTTATTAGCCGTGTGACCCCCTCTGAAACTCGGTTTTCTCTTCTGTGCATTGAAGCTGGACTAAGTCATCTCTCACTAAATTCTTTGTCCATATGAATGAAAATGAGAGCAGTCATAGTAGATAAAGGGCTGACCTCAGAGGCAGGGGGACCCAGAGCTACTTCATACTAACTGCGTGGGCTCCAAGCTTGTCTCTTAACGCTGCCCCAGGCAGCTCACTGTGACCAGATTTTGCAGATGGGTTGTTGCCTTGTAGTACTCAAAGGATTTTCCACACCAGGATTTCTCCATACTGATGAAGCTTTGGTTCTAGACTGAAAAAAAAGCCCCCACTGACCATGTCCACTGAATGACCAGGAAAACGTACAGTATCCAGCATACAGCAGTCACTCAATAAATGTTTGTTGATTTGAATTAACCTGTGGAAATATGTTTTGCATAATGGGTACTATATTGCTTGACTTCTCAGTTGGTGGAAGAAGGGTTAGAGGAAGGGAATTTGGAACTCAAAATTTTAAAAAAAGTCAAAATAAATAAATAACGGATTTGAATTAACTTGAATGCTGCTCAGTAAAGGTGAATCTGGTTGATGTCTCTAACTTTGACATTTTCCTGGGGCTGGAATGACCCTAGGCCCCTTCCCCAACCATGTGGCAAGAGGGCTATTCTTGGTTTCTGACTAGCATCAGGAAAGCTGCCTTACTCTACCCCTGTGATGACCATTGCTTTCCCAGGGAGCTTCCCCAGGCAGTCACTAGCCAGTGGGGGCTCAAGCAGCCAGCTCCATTGACTCCCTGTTAATGAGAAGCTTGCTCTACAGCAGGCTTACCAAGAGTGAAGACTGTTAATAAATAAAGCAGGGGGCCCTTCAACTCATGTTCACATTAATAGGGTTAATAGAAAGGCAGACCGTCTGTGAGACAGTGTTTGATTTCCCTCCTGCCGATTCTTCCTCCATGAAGCCAGCATTCTGCAGTGTGAGCTTAACTTCTCCTTCCATATGGAGTAGTGAAGCCCTTCTGAATTCCCCTCTGACAGCCCTGGGAAGGCAGGCCCCATCCAGGGGGCACTGGCATGGTGGAGCCCTCCCACCAGGGCCTGCTGTCCCATCGTACAAAGCACTAAGCACCGTGGGTGAGATCAGAATGGAGTGAGGCTAAGGCAGTCACTGCAGAGACAGACAGGGCAGAGGGCAAAGGGCTGTGGTCAGAAGGTTCAGGCCTCTAGTACCTGGGCAGTCTGTAGGGTAACCATGCTAAGGGAGGTGGAGGGTGTCACTATTAATTAATTAACTGACACTATTAATAATGTCAATAATGACAAAAGCAACTAAAATTCATAAAACACTCAAAGCTTTGGTCCTCAAAACAACCCTGTGAATTAGGGAAGCTAGGTAGAAAATAGATAGACCATAAGGCCTAGAGTCAGGAAGTCCTGGGCTCAAATCCATCCTCAGATACTGCATAATACCAGATATTTCCAGCACCCCTGAGGTGGTTTCTACTGTTTTTAACTCGGTACACAATTTATTGGATGTAATGCTGTAAACAAACACATTTCATTCAATTTCACTACCTATCAGTGATTCAAAGCCATGCTCCATTTGAGGGATCTTGGAGCTTACCTGTAACTTTAAAAATTAGTGGTTAGCCAACAGAAGACAGCATCTGCTTCATTTAGTCATAGCCAAGACTTCTAGTGCATTGTTTTCTATTCTGAAAAAGAGGAGAGAGACCCCACACTTTGGGGAATTGCAGGAGAGGGGACGTGCCCCATGGGAGAGCCGAGATCACTCCAGTTCCCCAGCCCCCTTTGGTTGTTTCCAGTCTTTGGGATGCCTTATTCACTTGAATGCTGGCTGCTTCCTGGGTCAGATAACAGTCATTGTTCTCACCTCTTCCTTCATGGGAGCCTGAAGAATTTGAGCACAGTGAAAGACATGGAATATGTGAATTACAGAATTATAAAGAATGGGTCGGGGCGGCTGGGTGGTGCAGTGAGTAGAGTGCTGGCCCTGGAGTCAGAAGGACTTGACTTCGGATCCAGCCTCAGACACTTAACA
This sequence comes from Gymnobelideus leadbeateri, assembly GCA_011680675.1. Classification (NCBI taxonomy): domain Eukaryota; kingdom Metazoa; phylum Chordata; class Mammalia; order Diprotodontia; family Petauridae; genus Gymnobelideus; species Gymnobelideus leadbeateri. The sequence goes on from WOXC01010508.1 coordinate 310,605, forward strand.
CACACATAAACAAAAACCTAGCCGAGTGACCTTGGGCAAGTTACTTAACCCCAATTGCCCTCAAACAAAAAAAAAAAAGAATGGGTCCTCTCCTCATCTCTGGAAATTAGGATGTCAGTGACTGGCCACTAATGGCATGGAGCCTCCAACATCTGAGTGATTCTCCACAACAGAGACTACATAGGACTGAGATAAATGATTATTAATAACCAATGATTTGGGGAGACTCAGATTCCCCTCTTTTTCTTTGATCCCCATTTCAAGACCTCAGTCCCTGAAGGTTGAACTAATATTCTCCTCTATCCAGACCCCGCCCAGGTGGAGAAGCCATTGTGTTCTGCTCAGGTTTGGGTGAAGATAAATTCTTTGAATAGATTACCCAAGGCTGAGGATAACTTAAAAACTAAATACCATAATGAAAGTTCAGGTCCAGCCCCTCATTGTAATATTCATTCTCTTATTAATTGTTAACCAGTCAGAGCTGATTTCCACCCTGGGGAACATCCCTCTTTCAATGGGCATGGACCTGCCACCATGGTTGTCTTTGGTCTTGTTGTTCCTAAAGAGGACCACATCAGGGAGATGACATGACTTGCAGTTGACTTTGATTTGAGGGAGGGGGGGCTGTGTAAGGTCACCAGCCTCACTTTCTCCTCCAGAGCCATCTGGGTCCAGTGGCCAGATATAGATCAGGAAAACTGGAGATGACCCAGGATGCAATGGGAGACCCTGGCCCTTTTAAGCTAAGGTCTTTCCAGGTTCTCACTTTGAGTGAGGAAATTCCTATTCAGTGAATAGGCCTCTATAAGGGGTGAATCAGGGGATGGCCCCTTTAATAAAAAAAATCAAATTGTGTCTTTGGTCTAAGAGAGAGATAGGCAACTGACCATCCTTTTATTAAAATGCTGGCATTATTAATAAAATGATTACTTTACCCAGAAATTATATGTCTCTAACCTTTTTAAATGCCACAGGATACATTCATGAAAAGGCAGTTTTCCACAAAACATACCCTCTCTCAAGCCCTTACTCTGCAAAACTTCCTAACACAGAAGTGGTGATGATTTGGGCAGAGCGTGGGCTGAAGGGTTAAGCCCATACTCTCTGTGAAGAGAGTTTGCTAAGCTATAAAGATTGTATCGGGCTGGTTTAACCTACTTCAGAGAACAAACTACTTTTTTTGTATTTGAAAAACATCTATTTCTCTAACCACCTAATAAATATTTGTTGAATAAATAAATGAACTGTTGCTACACCAATTAACAATTATCCACTTATTAAAACAGGGTAGCTTTCAAAATTGTGTGTATTTATTAAATAGTTTTTAAAAAAGTAAACAGTGTGGAATGGAAATTCATGGTTTTATACTGAATCCTCTTTTTATGTTGTGTTGCTCACATGGAAATGTTTTCTTTTTTGTCTTTTTGTATTTAAATTCAAAAATTAAATATTTTTAATTATCCATTTATTAAAGCAAGTTTAAATAATGCTGTAATTGAATGAGCTCAGTATGAGCTTAAGAACACAAGATTTAAAGTCAAAAGAATGGAATGTCAGCCCCAGCTCTGCCATTTACTCCCTACATAAACTTGGGCAAGTCATTTAACTTCTCTGGTCTCAATTTTCTTAACTGTGAAATGAGGGGGTTGTAGTAGATGACCTCAAAACTCCCAGCTATAAATCTATCACCTTATATTGTCTAAAAAGAGAATACAAGGGGAAGCTAGGTGGTGTAGTGAATAGAACACCAGCCCTGGAGTCAGAAGAACCTGAGTGCAAATCTGACCTCAGACACTTGACACATCCTACTAGCTGTGTGACCTTGGACAAGTCACTTAACCCCAATTTTCCTCCTTTCCCCCCTCCAAAAAAAAAAAAAGAAAAGAAAAAGAAAAACACAGTAACCTTTCATTTGCTTGCCAGAACTTATCCAGAAGCTTAATCTGAGTGGAACAAGGTTGAGAACCAGAAAGGAAGAAAAATAAAAGACCTTTGAGCACCAAGAGAACCTCAGTCCCTCCTTACCCTTACTTTACATACAATTCTGACATGGACTTTGAAAATCTTAAAGCAACACAGAAATGAGTTGCTGTCATTTTCTCTCTATCCCAAAGTATATCAGAAGTAGCAAACTGATGGGTAGAGAAGGCGACATTGCTAGAGGCAGGAACCCTGAGAAAGGAAGCCTAACATGGAAGGAAACATGAAAAGTGTAAAAAGCTTATAGAAAAGGAAAAGGGAATAAGTGTTTACATAGCACCTCCTAACTGCCAGGCACTGTGCTAAATGCTTTCATGTGATCTTCACAATCTCTGAAGGTAGTTACAGTTATTATGCCTGTTTTACAGTTGAAGAAACTGACACAAACAGAGGTTAAATGACTTGCCCAGGGTCACACAACTAGTAAATATCTGAGGCTAGATTTGAACTCAGGTCCTCCTGACTCCAGGCCCAGCCTTCTAGACACTATCACCTGGCTACATCAAATAGGAGAAGCACCAGGGCAAAGGTGAAAGATCCATGGATTTTTAATCTCAGTGTCTTTGCCACTCACTATCTGTATAACTTTGGGCAATTAATAAAGCATCTGGGTGTCATGGTGGCTGTACTCTAGCTTTTGGGTTAGGAAGACCTGAGTTCATATCATGCCACAGATACTAGCTCTGTGACCCTGGGCAAGTCATCTGACCTCTGCCTCATCTGTACTCATCTGTTAAACTAGGAGGTTAGGCTAGATGCTGTGAATTCCCCAGACCTAGCCGTCAGGGCCAGTCAGTGCAGAGCCAAAATCTCCCTTGCCTATGTAGGCCACATTCACCTCTGAAGACTTACCTGTGTTAAAATCCAGAAATGAAGCCCTGAAACTGAGGAGAAATTTTGAACAATGCTCAGGACTCTGTAAGAAGGCAGGGAAGCATGTATCCCTTCTCAACAAAGTTTCTGCTGGAAATGGAGTGGGGGGGAACAAACAACTAAAAAAATTCAACTGTTTGGGTGCTAAAAAGTGTAAACCTCATTTATCTGGAAAATCCACTGATCTGAATGAGGCTCGCTTCACAGCATAGTAGGTAACTGAGGCTATGCTTATCCTCAGATGGGCGACCCTCCGACTCATCTCCCGGGGATCTGGGCCTTCACACCATGCCAGGCTGTGCATTGTGACCTCACATCATCCCCTGGTTTTCAGCTCCCTGCTATATGTGGCCTTCTCTCATTAGAACATAAGCTTCTTGAGGGCAGGGATTTTGGGTTGCTTGTGTTTGTATCCCCAACCCTTAGCATAGTGCCCAGCACATAATAAACACTTAACAAATGATTTATCTATATCTAAACACAGTTATGGGGTGTATGCTTGTGGAGAGACAGAGATACATAAGACCCAGCACCCGACCTCATAGAGCTCTGTCTAGTTAGGCTCAGGACCTGTGGCCTGGTGACCTATATTTTGGTTTTCATCCACCCCCTCTCCCCAACCTCTAACCCATCAGCCACCTGGTGTCTGGGGGCCCAAAGGCTGTTTCACCCTCTGCACCCTGGCCTGTGGTTGAGCTGGAAAGTATCTGTGAGGTCAGCCAACTTGGCTTCAGTCCAAGGAAAGAGGCTTAACTGTGAGCCTTCCAGACACCTTAAATTAGCCTTCTGTTCCACAGACACCTTTAGGGTACCAAGCAGTGTGACCCAGAGATCTGTGGAGCATCACACATTGCAGGCCTAATTGGGCTACATTCCTGATACTGACCCCACTGTGAGACCTACCTGCCTCCTCATTCAAGAGCAGGGGTGGGGAACCTGCAGCCTTGAGGCTACATGTGGCTTTCTAGGACCTCAGGTATGGCCTTTTGACTGAGTCCAAGTTTTACAGAACAAATCCTTTTATTTAAGGGATTTGTTCTATGAAGTTTGGATTCGGTCAAAGGGCCACACTTGAGGACCTAAAGGGTCACATGTGGCCTCGAGACCACAGGTTTCCCATGCTGGCTCTAGATGGTCTTTATTTCATCCAAGCCAGGAGCCCAGAGGAAGCCTTTCCTGGGCCCTCAAGGGAGTCTAGAAAAACCCTAGAGCATTGCTTCCTCTTCCCATGGTAGTAGAAACATGGTAAACATCAGAAATTGAAGGGACCCAGGGGAGGATAATAATAGGAATTATTATAAAGACAGTATATAATAATAGCAGTTATTATAAAGACAGTTTTAAAGACAGACTAACAGAGTGAATAGAGTGCTAGGCTTAGAATCAGGAACACCTGGGTTTAGATCCTGTCGATAATATTTCCTAGCCGTGTGACCCTGGGCAAGTCCCTTAACCTCTATGTTTGATCTCTACATTGGTAGAGGGAGTTCCCAAACATGAAAATTCCTCTACAAATCTCAGAATCATAGATTCAGATTTGGAAGAGACCTTAGCACCCAACTAGTTCAAGCTCCCCATTTTACAAATTAGGAAACTGAGGCCCAAGTGATGAAATGATTTACCACAAGGTCACACAACTAGGAAGTGTCAGAGACAGGGTTTGTAGCCAGGTCTTCCACCCCTGCCTCTCCAGGAACCTCTTACAGACATGAATGGTGTGATACTTCATTTCAGTATCCCCGGGGCACATTTTGTACCCAAACTGTGATTTCATTGGTATAGGGAAGCTGCCTCTGCCAATGAATATTGGCACCTATTATGAAACTTTTAATCTTAGACAGTTGAGTGGATCATTGAGAGGTTAAGAGACCTTCCCAAGGTCACACAACCAGGAGGTAGCAGGGGCAAGGCTTGAACACAACTGCTCCTGCCCTGGAGGATAACCACCACTATATCCCATTGCTTTGCACATAATACGTTCTTAATAAATGAATTGAATCCTTGTTGATTAACTGATGGCACAATCACAGTTGACACCACTAATCCTTCACATGTATCTCATTTTGATGGATCAAGCCTCTTTATCCTGAGAGAAGAAACATATTTCAGGCTTCTAACAGTCCTGAAGGATAGATAGAGTGAATCGGACAGATCCTGGCATCTCCCTACACAGCCACCCCCGAGAAGCTTGACCTTGATTGAGGAAGTCATCACTTCTGTCCAGAGCAGGCTGCAAATGTCACTATCACTTTAGGTTATTGAGGCTAGCTGATGAATGATGGTCCCAAACCAAGCTATCAAAGGAGCTCCAGAAGCTTGGCTTCTGGGAGGAGGCCTATGACCAGCCACCCCTGTCCATCCTTTGGTCCCTCTGCCAGACATTTCAGGACTGAGAGAGCTCAGAGCTGACCCAGAGAAATCTTTCTCAAGCCTGGCTCAATCAACAAGCAATTATTAATCACTTCCTTTAGGAAACTAGGTGGTAGATAGAGAGCATTAGACCTAGAATAAGGAAGACCTGAGTTCAAATCTGTCCTCAGACACTTGCTGTGTGACCCTCGGCAAATCACTTAAAAATCTATCTCCCTCAGTTTTCTCATGTGTAAGATGGGGACAAAGATAGCGCCTATCTCCCAGAGTTGTTGTGAAGATCAAATGAGATCATTGTAAGGTGTTCAGGCCAGTATCTGGCAAATAGTAGGCATTAAATAAATGCTTATTCCTTTCCCTTCTATCCACAGATATTTATTCTTATCTGTTCTGTTCCAGGATCTCTGCTAAGTGATAAGGGAGGCGAGGAAGAAGAAAGGCAGGCAATCCATCTTTGTTCTCAAGGAACCCACATAGGAAGAAAGCATTAAGTCTAAGTACATATACGATATATGCAAAGTGGATAGAAAGTCCTCTAGGAAGGGAGGGCACTAGTATCTCCCAGGGTACTGTAAGTCACTTAACCTCGAAGGGTCTCGTTTTCCTCATCCAAAAAATGAGGGAGGGGCAGCTAGGTGGCTCAGTGAATAGAGCACCAGCCCTGGAGTCAGGAGGACCTGAGTTCAAATCCAGCCTCAGCTGTGTGACCTTGGGCAAGTCACTTAACCCCAATTGCCCTCCAAAAAGCAAAAAAAAAAAAAAAGAGGGAATTAGACTAGCTGACCTCAGAGTTCTTTCTCAGCTTTTTAAATCTATGCTTCTATTTCCGACCATCAGAGGTCATTAGGAAGAGCCTCCAGCAGAGATAGGCTTAGAGCTGTTTTTGACTAAGAGTCAGAGGTGAGAAGGGAGAGATGTGCAGGACGGTAATGGAAAAGATGAAGAAAAGACACGATGGACATGTGCTAGGAAGGACCATAGAGTTTATGAGGGATGGCTTAAAGAACCAGAAAGATAGGAAGGGAGAAGGTTGTGAAGAGCTTTAAGTGATGAACAGAGGAGTGAGTTGTATTTGTTCCTGGAAGTAATAGGGATCCATTGAAGTTTATTGAGCAGGAACTATTGTGGTCAGATGTGTGCTTAAGGAAGATCTTTTTAGCAGCTTAACAGAAAATGAATGGAGAAGAGGGAGACTTGAGTCAGGGAGTCTAATTAGGAGACTATTTCAGTGGACCAGGAGAGAGGTGAGGAGGGCCTGAAGAAAGCACCATGTCAGCCTTTATTATTAGCCTGGGCGGCCCACATGACCTTTTCAATCTGGCTTGTGGCTGGTGGCCAGCACTGTTGCATGGAGCTGACCCAGAGCCAGCCTGCTGAGGTCAGAGATGACGAGGTAAAGGTTGCTGGTGACCACGTTCCAACCAGCAACCTGCCGGGGCAGGGGGAGGGCAGTGGGAAGTTGTGCTTTGGTACAGGTATCAAGGTGGAACCTGGCCCTGGCCCAGACCCTGAGGCCACAGGGAAGATCTGAAGGCCACCCCTCCATCTTCCTTATCTGTTGGATCCTGCTGCTTATATAGGATAACATACAAGCTCCTCAGCTTGTCGTTTAAAGCCTACCACGATGTATCCTCAATCGATAAAGCAGCTAAATATGATAGAAGGAGTGCAGCATCTGGAATCAGAGGGTCTGGGTTCAAAATCCTCACTCCACCATTCACAACCTGAGTGGCCTTGAAAAATCATTTAACTTATACCAGCCTCATTTTTCTAGTCTGCAAAATGAGGCAATTGGACTAAATAGCTTGTGAGTTCTTTCCCAGCTTGAAATCTGTGCTTCTAAGTTCCTGTTGGCTGGCAAGGCTCCAAGGACAACAAGGCTGTCAGGGGACCAAAAGAGTTGTTCCTTTCTGACTCTTCCCAGTAAATAACAGGGCTCCCTCTGAACAAGGAGCGCTCATTTCTGACCATCAGTGAAAAGTTTTGAACTCTGATTCTTCCTTATGATGTATGTTTTACGAACCCCTGGGAAAACACATTTTTAATTTTTAAACACTGTTCTCCTCAGATCCAGGAGATGGTCCATGCAGAAGCATCATCCTATGACTCCACCAGACAGGTGTCCCTGCTGAATCGCCCAACCATGCTGGCCAGTCACATGAGCGCCCTCAGCCAGTCCCAGCTGATTTCACAGATGGGAATCAGGAGTGGGGTGAGCCATGGCTCCCCATCGCCCCCAGGAAGTAAATCAGCTACACCATCCCCCTCCAGCTCCACGCAGGAAGAGGAGACAGAAGCACATTACAAGGTAAGAGCAGTACCTTTCTTGGAAAACATTTGGTGAGGGTCATAGTGATGAACCTACGCTTAACCTTTTCTGGGCTTATTATACATTAGTCCTCTTTACAAACTCACCCTACCTGCTAATGCTTCCCCTTCCCTGAAATTACCTTGTATTTATTATTCTTATATGAGCATATATGTCTCACCCTATAGAACATATCCTTGTATTCCCCAGAGCCTAGTACACAATAATCATTTAATCTGATTGATTGACTGACAGAAAGAAGACCAAGATTTTTCCTCTTTGCCTGAAAAAAAAAAGAGGTGGGGGGAGAGAAAAGTAGAATAAAAGCAGGGTGAGGGGATAGAGAGAGAAATGGGAGAGAAGGAGGGAGAGAGGGAGGGGAAGAAAAAAGGAGAAAAGAAATTTACATGATAACTTTGTCATATAGTTAAAAGGCATAGCAAGTTGTACATAGTAGATATGCAGTTTCATGTGCAATCATCTTTTTATTATACTGTTATAGAAATGCTTGTTTTATTCCATAAATTAAAGATAAAAGAAATTTTTAAAGAGAAGGGGGAGGGGTGAGAGAGAGAGAGGGAGAAAGAAAATACTCATCAGATGGTAGCAACAGGTTTGATGATCCTGAAATTACAGGAAAGCCAAGGAGAGGCACAGAGAACTTAGGAGACAATCAACACCAATACAGAGAGGATTTAGGGCCTTCTCTGTGGTTGTCTGCACTGACAGACATCTTCCAAGCCAATATGTTTCTAATCCACCAGTGTTGATACATACATTGGTGTAATACCTGAGAGCTCAGTTTTTGAACTGCTCCTTTAACCTGCATTTCCACCCCTACACACCACTCCCCATCCCCACCTATTTGTGTAAGTAAAAGCTGTGACTCCTCTGTGCCCTGAGGTAAGGGAGAACCTCTTTAAAACACCCTCAGGAGCCCACAGAGAGCTTCAAATTTACCATTTTCAGATGGAACATTATATAGGTGGGTTACAGATACATACATATATATATATATATATATATATGTATATACATATGCAGGTATGTGAGTCCATAGGTAAGCATGTATGTGCATGTGTGTGCATGTGTATGAGTGGGTGGACTGTGGGTGTGCAGGTATTATCTGTAACATAATATATAGATATAATTATATGATAAATATATAGTTATATACTATATTCTCTATTATACAATATGCACATGTTATGTGTGCATATATTCTCCATTATATAGCATGTTAATTGTATATTATAATAATCAATATAATAATACTATTAATTAAAATTGATATTTAATATAATATAATTATCACCAATTAATGAATAGTATATGTAATCATATATATGTATACACACACATGTATTTTGAGAACATTTAATCAGTTTCTACTGAACCCCAGTGAAATCTAGCCACATGATTCCCTGGCTTTTGTTTTCCCTAAGGCCAGAGCACAACAGAAAGTGTGACCTCTCTGGGTTGTTAGATTGTTAGGGGGAGGGGAAGAATATAATATTGTGGGGGGCGGCCCGGGAGACAGCAGGTTTCAAACCAGCTGTTGTTCTGCCCAAAACCTTGTCCCTGGCCCATCCTGCACTTTTTAAATCTCTCCTAAGCCAGCTTCACCCCACAAACCCGAGGAACCTCATTGACGTGGGGCTACAAGCCTGAACAGGTTTCATTAAATTGTGCATGGAAGGGTCGGCCAGTGGTTCCAGGGCCAAAGAATCAGAAAAGTTGACTGGGAATTGGGGTTGGAAGCACAGCCCTGACAAATGCTAATGACCACTGGAGGAACTTTTTTGGTATAAAATGGATCAAAGGAAATTAAGACAGAAAGTAGAGGGCCCCACCCCCATCCCCATCCCAGCTCCCTAATGGTTGGGTGAGACTGAGTTAGGCAGTGCTTCCCCTAATAAGGCACCCTTTCACCTCCAATGACTTTAATCCAAGCTCCAGCCTGGCAGGCTTAAATTAAATACATTGGTTGGCTTCTCTGCACATTCACTAATGGGCAGCTGTCCATTTGACAAATGCTACTCTCCTAATGTTGGGCTTAATGACCAGGCAAGGACTGATGAACAGAAAATATTTGCACAGCTCCTGATTTGGCCAGCTAAAAATATAGCCTCTGGTACCAGACTGTGTTGTAGCACCACAGACCTGAGAACTGGAGGGAAACTCAAAAGATCGCCTGGCACATATGTATACACACACACACACACACACACACACACACACACACACACACACACAAAAACACACTCCTCTGACTCCTGCTTGCTGGCAGATACAATCCTATCATCCCTGTTTTGTTGTAAGACCCAGAGAGGTCTTAGGTACAATTCTCCAGGTCACGCCGATTGTAAGTGACAGAACTAGATCTAGAACCTGGGTTCCATGGCTCCTAGTACAATGTTATCCCTGCCCCATGCTATGCAGTCCCAAGAGCTCTGCCTTCAGCATACATCAAAGAATCTGGCTACAGAATTTCCATTCTCTTCCTATCTTCACGTTGTTGGTTAATGGTTCTGTTTGTCAGTGGAGAGGCAGCTGGCACAGTGGAGAGAGGGGTGGGCTCTGGGATAGTGACCTATACTGGTCACTGCCCAAGAAGGCAAGGCACCCAGAGTTGGATCTGGGTTTTCTGTACCTTTTTCCCAAAAGCAGCTTGGGGTCAAAGTTGAATGGGGTACCATGGGAAGACAGGGACAGGGTTTTGACGTCTCCTAAAATATCTTTCAGTTGAGGGCACCACCATCCTTCTCTTCATTTGTGAACTACTTTAGAGCCAGCTGTGACTCCTTACGCTCCCTTACTCCTCACCCCCCAACTCTCCCCCATGCACACATTTCCAGTCAGTTGCCACATCTTGTCTGTTCTACCTCCGCAGCATCACTTGCAGCCACCCTCTTCTCTACACACAGATGCCACCCTGGTGCAGGCCTTCATGGCCTCTCACTTGGACCATTGCAACAGCCTTCTAATTGGTCTTCCTGACTAAGTCTCTTCCCTCTCTAATTTATCTTCCATTCAGCTGGCAAATTAATCTTCCTAAAGCTCAGGTTTGAATATATATGTCACTCCCCAGAATGCAAACCATTACAGTATCTCTGCGAAGAAAGCCCCAAATGGGGTGATGGAGGGTTGGACAGAGCTGAAAAATGACTTAACAAAAATCCAGTAAACTAGGGGCAGTAGATAGAGCCCCAAGTCTGGAGTCAGGAAGACCTAAGTTCAAATCTAGCCTCAGACACTTAATGTGTGACTCTGGGCAAGTCACTGTTTGCCTCAGTTTCCTCATCTATAAAATGAACTGGAAAAGGAAATGGCAAACTCCTCCAGTATCTTTGCCAGGAAAACCTCAAATAGGGTCACAAAGAATCAGACACAACTGAAACAACCAAACAACAAAATCCAAGAAACTCCAGTGTCTCCCTATTACCACCAGGATCAAATATAAAATCTTTTATTTGGCTTTTAAAGCTCTTCATGATTTGCCCCACTCTCCCCACCTTTTCCAGTGAACTCACACTCTCCCCTCCACATACTTTCCGATCCACTGACCTAGCCTTCCTTGCACTGGACACTCCATCTCCCGCCTCCAGTCACTTTCACAACTCTCCTCCATGCCTGGAATTCTCTCCTCCTCTTCACCTCCTGGCTTCCCCACTTCCAAGCACCAATTAAAATTCTACCTTCTATAGGAAACTTTCCCAGATCCCCCTCAATGCTAGTGCCCTGCCTCTGATGATTATTTACAATTTATTCTGTTTACATCATGTTTGTACATAGTTGTTTTCTTGCTGTCTCATCCATTTGACTGTAAGCTCCTTGAGGGCAGGGACTGAATTTGCCATTCTATGTATCCCCATCACTCAGCACAGTGCCCGGCATTTATCGACTGACTACATGATTACTTTTCCAGCCTTATGACACATTCTTACTCTTCACATGTAGGCAAATTGTTCTTCTTAACATTCCTCAACCATTTCCCATCTTCCTGTCTTTGCAGGCCCTCATGCCTGGGATACACTCTCCCTTGACCTCCCCCCTTTTAGGATCCTTTGCTTCCTTTGGGTCCGTCTCATGTACCACCTTCTCCGTGATGCCTTCCCTTATCCTCCAGCAGCTCCTGCCTTCCCCACCCAAATTACTTCATATCTATTACGTATTATGTGTAGTTTATATACTTATCTATGCATTGTGGTCTCCCCCAGTGTAACCTCCTGGAGGGCAAGAACTGGTTCACTTTGTCTATGTATAGTGCCTAGAATATATTTTTGTTGTTGTGCAGTCATTTTCAGTCATGTCTAACTCTTCGTTTTCTTGGTAAAGATACTGGAGTGGTTTGTATTTCCTTCTCCAGCTCATTTTATAGATGAGGAAACTGAGGCAGCAGGGTTAAGTGACTAGCTAGTAAGGATCTGAGCCCCAGTTTGAACTGAGGTCTTCCTGACTGCAGGCACTCTACCTTCTGTGCCACCTAGCTACCTATATTAGGTGATTCACTGATGCAGAGAAACTGGTCAGCTCCCAGAGGAGCCCATGGAGGTATCTGCATCAGAAAGCCATGGGTCTAAAAATGGAAGGAATCTCAGATTCCCTAGTCCAGCCTTTTCATTTTATAAATAAGGAAACTGAGGCCCAGGTAAGTTAAGTGACTTGCCCAAGGTCACACAGGTAGTAAGTTTCAGAGGTAAGATTTAAACTCACATCCTCTAGCCTCAGAACCAGAGTTTTTTCCAATGTCTTAATACCAGAAGATTTTGCTTAATATGCCCCTATGGGTAGCTGGTGGCTTTACTTTCTGCTGCTGGACACCAGGGGTTTTGTTAGGCTTTGAAAACTTTGCAAGCTCCCCTGTTGACATAGCAGGGTCAGCACCAACTTCAGGTTTTCCAGATGGAGCCTGAGCTGTCCCCAGCCAAATTCTCATTGACTGCAGTGCCCAACCCCATGTCTTCTTGTTCCCCAAACAGGTCACTGGAGAGAAGAGACCCTCCGCTGACCTGGGCAAAAAGCCCAAGAGCCAAAAGAAGAAGAAAAAGAAGGACCCCAATGAGCCCCAGAAGCCTGTGTCAGCCTATGCCCTGTTTTTCAGGGACACACAAGCAGCGATCAAGGGCCAGAACCCCAATGCCACCTTTGGGGATGTGTCCAAGATTGTGGCATCCATGTGGGACAGCTTGGGAGAGGAACAGAAGCAGGTAAGTCATTTGTTCAGGGGAGCTCTGTTGTTCAGTGGCTTGGATGGAAAGGATGCTGGCAGAGGTGGGGTCCCCCTCAGGAATGGAGCCCTGAGGGAATGGCAGGATACCAGGGCAGCCAGACTGAACGCCTATGAAAAGCAATATCTGGTGCCTGGGTGACAAGGAAAAGCATCCACCTCCCCTGAATACCTAGCTGGTCTTCCCCCATGCTCACCTGGTTATCCTCCAGGGACCCCAGCCCCCAGCTTCCTTACACACCTGGAACCTTTCCATGTTCCCTGTCCCAGAAGCTGTGGTGAATGTTGCAGTATCATCAAAGCATCAAACATAGTGTCAGGTTTTCAGCCTATATCCTAATTACCCAATAGAAGCCAAAGCACAGACCCATGGGACTGCCTAGGGCCATGGTGTCTTTGAGGAAAAGTTCTTTTCCTCTGAAGGTTAAATGGTCAGAGATGGAGGAAGGCAGAGCCTTCAGAGAAGGAACATTTCCGGGACTTCTGGAAGATTCCTAAGTCTCCATTACCACTGGTTCAAAGGCTAAACAGTGGGACAAAACTAGGCTGTCAAGACTTCTATAGGCAACTTCCCAGAGGACATCCAAATGCTAAGGCAGTAGGCCACGGCAGCCTCACACCCACAAATGACAGAATCGCCGGAAACAAAATGAGCCAGGAAACTACCACTGTGTTCCATGTGCCTTTGATTCTGAGGGTCTTTGCTATCGTTTTAGCATACTGTAAAACATCCGTAAACGGTAGCTTATGGTTGTAACCCATCCCCTGGAAATGCTGTGAATAAAGTCCTGGCCTTGGAGACACAAAGAACTTGGATTCAGATCCATGACACTTAGAAGCTGTGTGACACTGGGCAAGTCACTTAATCTGTCTGAGACTCAGTTTCCTCATCAGTAGAATGAAGGGGTTAGACTCTATGTCCATTGAGGCCCCTTCCAGGTGAAAATACACATTCCCACTTCTGCCATACTTGATTTGTTCTTGATCTGAATGAATCGGTTAAATTTATAGCATAAAAAAGAGAAGTAAATATAAGAATTAATAGATACACTTTTAGCATAAGAGAGTACAAGTAGTGCTAAAAATCCCTAAGACCCAGAAGGATAAATATATATTTAGATGGCTGCAAAATCTTGTAAGATAGTGACTTTTCCAAGCATCGTATCATTTTTATGGCTCATTCTACGGCCATTACAGGTGATAGTATAAATCTGTACCAGCTTGGACAGAAGAGGAGGAGGGGATGTTTCCATCTTTGGGGGAGCAGCAGAGTAGATGACAGCATCTGCCTCTCCAGCCCTGCCTCCCCTCTCATTTGCCTGCCTGGTCCAAGGCAGCCTGGCTTGACTGTGAGGTCTAAGGAACCTAAAATGCTCATCCTGAGTGAGTCAGTAAGTCAAGGTCGAGGACTAAGCCAAGAAAGTACCATTGTGTTGGGGGGGGGGCTCGCTATCCACAATGATGATATGCCCTTCCTTTGGTAGCTACCAAATACAGAGGCAACCCCTGCTGAGCTTTAATCTACCACTCTTCAATTCATCCATGTTGCAAATACGCTGGATGTAATACTAGAAACTTTATAGAGGCAGGTGTAATCCATCAGTCAATTAACAAATGTTTATTAAACACCCACTGCGTGCCAGGTATTATATACTTGGCACTGGAGAGACAAAGGCAAGAGTGAAACAGTTCTTGCCCTCTCTGGAGCTCACATTCTATGGGAGGAAACAATATATACACAGATAATTATATACAAAATAAATTGTTGTTGCTGTTCAGTCATGTCCAACTCTTCATGACCCCTTTTGGAGTTTTCTTAGCAAAGATACTGGAGTAGTTTGCCATTTCCTTCTCCAGCTCATTTTATAGATGAGGAAACTGAGGCAAACAGGGTTAGGTGACTTGCCCAGGGTCACAGATCCAGGAAGTGTCTGAGGCCAGATTTGAGTTCAGGAAGGAGTGTCTTCTATCTCCAGGTCTGGCATTCTATCCACTGTACCACTCAGCTGCAAAATAAATGCAAGTTATTTATAATTAATAATATTTATAATAAATATTTTGATAAATAATAAAATATATTATTTGTAAATATATATAAATATGGGGTATTGGGAGGCATGAACCAGTAGCATCTGGAAAGACTACATATAGGTGGTGGTATGTATTTTCTAGGGGATGAAAGCTGTACTTTCAAAGCAACAAAGGATTCTAAAAGGCATTGGTGAGGAAGGAATACACATCAGGCATGGGGACAGCCTATGCAGAACTTTGGGGCAGGAAATGAGAAACAGCAAGAAGACTGTTTAGACTGTACCATTGGGATACTCCAAGGGAGTAGGGGGTGATGTGTAATAAGGCTGGAAAGGTGGGTTGGAGCCAACCTAGGAAGGACTTTTAAGGTTTGGCTTCCTCCTCTGGTTCTCTGTTAGTCCCCAGGGTCTTGACATCATGGAAAGTGTTTGCTCATCAAACTGCGCAGACAGTCTTAAGCAGACTTCCTTCTCAGTCTCCACATAGCACCGCTCAGGGAAGATCAGATCTGGCAGCTTCTTTGACAGCGCCATTTCCCTCACTCATATAGTCAGGACCTAGAGCCCATGAGGGGATGCAGGATCTATTTCCAGGAGAGCCCTGACCATGTCTAGAAGCATCAGATTGAAGCTCCTGCCCCTCCCAACTCCCCACCTTAAATCCCAGCCAACTCTGCAGGAATGAGGGCAAATAGAGCATCCTTGGAAACTGCCCACCCTGCACTTTGGTTGGTGGTGACTTAGAGAGGAAAGCTGTGCCATTGATCTGCACAGCTAAGTGGATAGAGCACCAGGCCTGGAGTCAGAAAGACCTGAGTTCAAATCCAGCTTCATGTATTTACTAGATGGTGATGCTTGGCAAGTCATTTAACTTCTGTTTGCCTCTATTTCCTCAACTATAAAATGGGGATAATAATAGCACCTACCTCACAGGTTTGTTATAAGGATTAAATGATACAACATTTGTAAAAGTACATAGCACAGTGCCCAGCAAATATAAATGATTATTCTCTTCTCTTTCTCTCCCTAAATTCCTTTTAGGAATTTAAGGCAGCTAGATAGTGCAGTGTGTGGAGTGCTAGACCTGAAGTCAGGAAGATCTGAGTTCAAATCCAGCCTAAATGCTTATTAGCTATGTGACCCTGGGCAAGTCACTTAACTTCTGGCTTGCCTCAGTTTCCTCAACTATAAAATAGGGATAATAACAGCAGCTACCTCTTAGCATTATTTTGAGGAGCAAATGAGATGACATTAGTATGAGCCCTTAGCACAGGACCTAGCACATAATAACGCTTGTTGCTCTCCTTCTTTTTGGCTCCAACAGTCCCTAATTCTCTGATCTCTCCATTCCATCCCTACAGCAAGTTATGTTTCATGTTTAGTCATTTGTTATTGGTTTTTTTAGTCATTTTTAGACATTTGTGCTTTTCTTGGCAAAGATACTGCAGTGGTTTGCCATTTCCATCTCCAGTTCATTGTACAAATGAGGAAACTGAGGCAAAAAAGTGAAGTCACACTGCTAGTAAGTATCTAAGGTCACATTCGAACTCAGGTCTTCCTGACTCCAGGCCCAGAGCTTTATCCACTGAGCTGTCTAGCTGCCCTTACAGCAAGTTGTATCCCCAAGTAACCTTTGAAATTGAAAAGTGTGCCCTGAAATTGGCAGAGCACTGAGCTAGGAGTCAGGGAGCTGGGTCCTCATCACCGTCCCACCACTGACATGTGTTGAGACCAGGCAGGAAGGATGCTATTTCCCTATAATTTCCCATCTGCTCAGTCTACCCCTTGAGAGGCCCTGAATGCTGCCCTTGAACTATGATGACCACACACTAGTAACTATTTCCAGTCATGAAGAAATGAACTGTTACACCAGAAGACTACCTTAGTATGTGACTGCAGCAGCATCACAGTGAAATTTCACCAAGGCTGGTCAGTCGTGAGCCAGCCTAGCACCACCTGTGTGATGCCAGACCCAGAGAAGCCCCATTTTCAGGCTCTGGCAAGGTGAATTCTGGAGGCAGCCTGCCCACTGTAAAGGGGATTGTGTTGTAATCTGTGTTGTACTTAACCCAGATCACTTAAACATCCTGCCACTCACCTTCGCTAACTCTTTTTTGCTTAATCTTTAAATAGCCCTATTTCTCTGTTTCTAGTTGACTCAGTTAATACGTCACAATTAGGAGACTTCTCTACCTGTGTCCTGACCTGGTCCCCATCTGCACATTTAAGATCACTTAAACATCCTGCTTTTCACCTTTAATAACTCCTTCTTTTTTGCTTAATCTTTAAATAGCCCTGTTTCTCTGTTTCTAATTGACTCAGTTAGTACATCATAATCAGGAGGCTTCTCTACCTGTGTCCTGACCTCGTCCCCATCTGCACGTTTCTCGTATTGCACCACCACCCCCCCCTCAGCCCCAGTGGAACCATCAGCCTTGTGCAACAGACCTGGACCACTGTTTGTGAGGCTCTGCCATTTATTACTCAGAGCACTTTGGGGCCAAAAGGGACCTTATGAATCCCCTAGACCAGGGACTCAACCTTTTTTGTGTCCTTGGGCAGTCTGGTGAAGCCTCCAGGCCTCTTCTCAGAATAATGTTCTTTTAAATGGATAAGATAAAATATCATATTTATTCTAAATTTTGAGTTTTATATATTTATTATTGCAAAGCAAATTTGTTTTATTGACATAAAAGTTTAAAAAAAATTTTAACAAATTTATGACCCCAGGATAAGAATCCCTCCCTACTCTCATCCAGCCCTTTCATCCTATAGAGGAAGAACTTGGAACTCAAGAAAGGAAGGGGTTTGCTTACACAGTCAGTCAATGCCTGTCAGAACTAGACCCCTGGCTTGTCCAGCTTCTAACCCAGCCCACTCTGTTGTGATTCGTTGCTCTCCTCACTCAGTGTTCTTTCCCCAAATGGAGAGGGGAAAGGGAACAATTATCATCTTATATTTTTAAATATACCCTAATAAAAGCCAGTTCAAATCAATGAACATTTATTAAGAAGCAAGCGCTAAGCTGGACATTTTGGCTGCAGTGATGCTCAGTTGCACTGGGCAGTGTGTATGGTTATATCTTAGGAGGACTCTGAGCTTACCACAGGGGGACATTTCCACATATGAGATCTGGAGGCCCCATTCCTCCCAGAAAAAAAATCCAAACCCACATATATTCCACCCAGCTGCAACGCCTGCAAACCGGGGACCAGCTCTGGGACATCTCTTTCTGTCCTGACAACTGAAGAGAGACCTCCTGGATGAAAATTAAGAGACAGCATGATACAGTGGAAAGGATACAGCTTTAGAGTCAGGAAGCCCTGAGTTCAAATTCCACTCCAGATGGTTAACTCTTTGTATGACCTTGGACAAGTTACATTGCCTCCCTGAGTCCCCATTTCCTCATGCTTTAAGTGCTTAGCAGAGGGCCTGGCACATGGTCACTACTTAAGGTCCCTTCATGCTGTAGATCTGTGCTCCTGTGATTTTCTGGAGGACATTTTGTTCCTGTCCAGACAGTGCATCTATAATGTCTGGGGGTTTTTGTTTTGTTTTGTTTGTTAACAACTGTTAAAAAAAACTGTTTTTTAAAAAACTGGACTGTCTACTTTGTATAGATCTTCTATGTACCTAGTTACTTGCATGTCTCCCCCATTAGGATATAAGCTCTTTGAGGGTAGGGACTGGTTTTGCCTTTCCTTGTATCCCCAGCCCTTAGCACTTAACCCCACAAATAGTGATTTACAAAGGCTTGCTGACTGGCTGACTGAGCTCCCAAAGGGTTTTCCACCCCCATCCCCCCAGTTCAGCTACCTCCCCATGAAGGTGTTTGGGAGCCAGACTCTCCAGTGGTTTTCATCTAATGGACTGAAGCATGTGAGCCTGTTGGCTTAGGAGTTACACAGGATATTCTCAGCTTAAAACTGCAATAAGATTTTGGGGACATCCCATTCAAGATCAAATCCTCCCCCTGAACACCACCAGCACCCCCTTAACACTAGGCTGGTAGTGAAAGAATGTTGGAAGACAGGACACCCAAGTTCTAGTTGATTTCTGCCCCTGATCACTGTGTGGCTTCAGGCAAGTCACTTGACCTTTCTTAGCTTGAGTTTCCCATCATCTGAGGAGTGGGAATAAGGAGCCCCATCTTTTCTCCTCTGTTAGGCTAAAGGATGGTGTTAGAGAATGAACCTGTGATTTCACTGGTATAGGAGATTCCCTCAAGCAAAGCAGTTTGGCATCTTCCTGCAGTCCATTGTCTGGGAATGTTGCCCAAGGCCCTTAGAGGATCGGTGTCCTGCCCAGGGTCACAAAGCCAGTATGTGTCAGAGGAGGGGCTAAGTCCTAGGCTAGCACTCTCTCTAGTAGGCCATGCTGCCTCTCTTGGTTGTGAAACTGAAATAAGATGAAAATTGGGAAGCACCCTGGTGCAATTAAGAGTATAATATTTTCTTCTTGTATTTCTCATTTTAAAAAACCTTTTTTTTTGAATGAGAGGAATAAGAAAACTATTAAGCCCCCACACATTTAAAGTGTTCGACAGTTTTGTTTTGTTTTGTTTCAAATCATCTCTCAGCCTCCTGTTCGAGGGGGTGGCTGCCTGCCATCCCCGGAGGCAGCAAGAACTAATGCCATCCTGCAGCCAGCTAGTTGGCAGAACTGAAAACACCATTCCAGGCAGAATATAGCACCTCCAAAGGCCCTGAGAAGAGCCAAATACAGTCCACAGGTGCTGGTTGTGTTCCTGCCTGCAAATGGTCAGTCCCCTCCATTTCCCTGGCCCGCCCTCTTCACCTCCAGAGACAAACCTGCCTCTGCAGCCCCAGTTGGGTGTTTGTCCCAGGACAGATGACAAGTGCCCCTAGAGCAGATTTGCCCATTTTTTCCTCCTGATAAAAAAAAAAAACAAAGGTTGCTCCCTCCCCTTCCAGAGCCTTCTCTGCATTTTGTCTGGGAACCTGTGGAAAAGGAATTCCCATCTCTCCCCACAGGCTTTCTGCTAGGGAGCTGTCCCCAAGGAGCAGGCCTGTTGGGCCCAGAGCCCTTGGTCATCTGGAATCCCTGAGGAGGGAGCCTTCCACCCTCCAATCCCAAGGCCCATCTAGCCTTGGTCAAGGGGGAGGGTGGGAAAGGACACCCTCCCCCATCTTTCTCAGTGGGACCGTTTCACATTTTTCACATTTTCCTTCCCAGCTCCTATCCCATGAAACCTCATTCTCTCTCTGACACACTTATATCTAAATTCCTCATTTCCTGCCCGTTTGTATTTCTGGTGGTTGCCTGGTGATTTGCTCGTGCTGTGGGTACTGGATCAGAGCTCCTGTCCTTGGATACTGTTCAAGGACACCTGTACCTCAACCCTGCTGTTTTGCCCCTCCCCCCTCATACCTGGGCAAGGGCTGTCACACCCCAGGAGGTCACATCCACTCCCCATCTTGCCGTTCAGCCCCCTCCTTTCTGTAGTAGCAGCAGGGTTTATTTTAGAGACTACTGAAGAATTCAGCAATAATAATAGCTTGTATTTCTATAGCAGTTTAAGGTTTATAAGGGGCTTTCCTAACGAGAACCTCAGTATTCCCATCTGAAAAATGGGAATAATTAGCACATGCCTCCTGGGGCTGTTGTAAGAACCAAATGAGATAATATATATAAAGCAATGTATGTGTATTCAAGCACTATTTAAATATATCTTTTATTATTATCATTATAACCTAAGATCCATGACTTTAAGGAGTAAAATCCATATTTTACTGATGAGGCACCTGAGTCTCAGAGAGAAGTTACTTGTCCCAGGACACCTAGCTATAAATATCAGGCTTGAATTCTGGCCTGGTGACTCCAGGTCCAGGCTTCTTCCCACTGTAGTCCTTGCACAGCTGAAGCAACATTTCCATATTCCCTGGGTTTGGCCTATCCGGGAGCAGGAACTCTGCTTTATGTAGGAGTAAAAATACTAAATAAACTCAATTACCAAATAAATTTCATGCCTCTAGCACCCCACAGATTAGTCATTGGGAACTTCTCTATTCAAAGAGGCCCTGGTTCATGGAAAGGGCCCACAGATACAATGAAGTCACAGGTACAATGCCCAGAAGTTCCACCCTGTGACTACAAAAGGCTGGCAGTTAGTCAATAAGCGTTTATTAAGCACCAGGCATCAAAAGGCAGGCAGTTGACGTGTTTATTAAGCACCTACTATATGGTAAGCACCAAGAGACAGGGGGTCAACACACATTTATGTAGTACCTATGTACTATGTGCCAGGAACTGTGCTACACAGTGCGTATGCAAAGAAAGGAAAAAATAATCCCTGACCTCAAGGAGCTCACAGTCCAGTGAGAGAAGCAATAAGCCAACACTGTGTATATTGGAAATGATCAGCAGAGGAAAAATGCCACTACTAAGAGGGATTGGGAAAAGCTTCCTGCAGAAGGTATGATTTTAGTGGAATTTAGCTGGCAGGACTGAAGAGCCAGAAGGGTTTGGAAGGATCACCCCAGACTCCAAAGCACTGGGAGCAGCAGAGCCCGGGTGTTACCTGCTCTCCATGAGAGACCTTGGTCATGTCCCCTTATGATCACCATCCCCAGGTCTACAGTGCTTTACAGTTGATGGATGTTTTCCTCACAAGTGACCTGTGAGGTAGGCCCTGCAGTGATGATCGGTGTCATTTTGCATTTCTAAAAACCCACTTAGGGAAGAATGTGGACATATTGAAACACCTACAGGAGAAACCCTCAGTGGTGAGAGAGAAAGGAAGGGGCTTCCTGAGGGTCAGGAGGCTACTAAGACCTGAGACTGGAACCCAGCCCTCTGATTCTGAGGCCAGAGCTCTTCCCAGCACATAAACCCTGCCCTGCTTCCTCAGCTGGGACCTATGCTAAGCAGACAGCAGGGGGGTCTAGGTCTGGAATTAAACTAGTTACGCTGCTAGGCTAGACTAAACCACTTAACTAGAACTAATTACTAAACTACCACTAGAACATAATTCCTAAAGTAGAAAATTTGCCTCTGACACCATAAGAAGACATTTTGTTTGTTTCAAAATTGATATAAAAGGGGGGATTTAGGTTTGCCTTTAGTTAACCAAAAAATTAAATTGACCCAGAACCCCTATTGCCCTGATTAATCAAATCAAGACTGTCCTAGTGTGAGCCAGAGGCACTAACAGCAGGAGCCATTTACTATAGGGTAGGGTCATTGATTTCAAGCCAGAAGGTACCTTAGGGGCCAGCTTATCCAAGCCCCTCATTTCCCAGACTAGGAAATCAAGGTCTAGGACATTGCAGTGAGTTGCCAAAAGTCACAAGTCATAAATGTAGTGAGTTCCTCTAGACTCACCCTCCTAGAGCCAGGCAGGTTACATGGCCCCCTTGGGGTTCGAGAGCACCTTGAGAGGTTTGGGGTTACCACTGCCTCAGTTTCTCATGGATGAGTTCCTCAGTTCCATTGAAACAACGAACATCAGTTACATTTTATAAAGGAATATTTATGTCAAAGATGTATCAAGAAGAAAAATACAAAGAATCCCTCCCCCAGTACTTCAGGCATATTTTCCCCTATCTTGTTCACTGTGGAGAATGAGCTCAAACTTAGTTTCTCTTTAGCATTGCTCCCACTAAATTCATGTCCAAATTTGGCATGGTTTCCATATGAGGCCTGTCTCAGTCCTTCCTCTGGGCACCAGCACTGAACTGGCCACAAAAATTCAGATATTGGACACCTGGGTGCCCCTGTTCCTTGACCTAAAATGAAATAACAAATACCACAACAGGCAAAGAACCCAGGCCTAAGCATCAGAAGTGGGATGTGAACTCAGGTCCTCTGACCCCAGTGCTAATGCACTTTCCATTGTACCACATAACCTCCCCCAGAGATGCCTTACCATTGACCTGCCTCTGGCTTGTAAAGTTTCTTCAAGATCTAAATATTTGATCTTATGATCTCTAAGGACTTTTCCAGCTCTGACATTATATGATTTTTCTCCACTGATAGACCCATTTCAGCCAGTTTTTCCCTCAGTTAATTGCCATGATTCCACTTGGATGGTCCATGTTTCACCATAAGGGTAATACTGGAAGTGTTAAAGCAGGAAACAGATGACCCCCTGTCAGAGAAGCTGGAGGGCAGATCTTCCTTGAAGTAGGAAGCCAGACAAGAGATCTCTAGGGCCTTTCCAGTACTGCACACTCTGATTGTAGGAGAACATCTCTTCTGGGTGGCACCCTTTTATCCCTTCTCTGACCCAGGAAACAGCACGTCTTTTGAAGAAGAAATTAAGACAGACTATTAAAGTCAAGAGAAACAGCAACTTTGGGAGATGGAGGGGGAAGAGAGCCGGCTGTGGGGCGCACCACAGGGCATGTTCTCTGGGCTCTGTCAGCGAGGGTGAGGGTAATTGTCTTCTCTAATTAGCTGGTTATCAAACATGAACATTTCATTACGCTATAATGTCTCTGCTGCTTTGCTGAGACAGGAGGTGTCAGGATTACGACTCTAACACATGCTTCTTAGAGCTCAAATATCTATCTTTATTCACAATCAGTCACCATGTTAGCAGCTCCCCCCACCCCACACCATAGTTAATGACACCAACTGCTTACAAATAAGGAAAGAAAATCAGCAGTCACGCTTGGCAGGCTTCTTTTTATGGAAGTACATGCTTGCATACTCAGAGATTCATACGTACACACAAACATACAAATACATACATATGCACACCCAAATACACTCACATGAACACACAGGGTCCTAGATTTAGAGC
The DNA here is from genome assembly GCA_011680675.1 of Gymnobelideus leadbeateri. Lineage (NCBI taxonomy): Eukaryota > Metazoa > Chordata > Mammalia > Diprotodontia > Petauridae > Gymnobelideus > Gymnobelideus leadbeateri. The sequence continues at coordinate 334,163 of WOXC01010508.1, forward strand.
TGGAAGAGACCTTACAGGCCATGAAATCATTTAGCCTAAGTCACTAAGACTTTAAGTAATAGATGAATCTCTGATCCCTATGGTGGAGGGAGTTTCCATATTGGGAGTTCCCCCATACCAATAAATTCTCTGACTCAGACTCCCCACCAAAAAAATGGAATTTGTTTGGGTTTTTTGGTAGGAGGGTAGCAAAGCAATTGGGGTTAAGTGACTTGTCCAAGGTCACACACTAGTAAGTGAAAACTGTTTTTTAATACACAGACATACATGCATACACTCACCTCACTAATGCAGTGGATAGAGCATTCATTGGATTTAAGGTCTTGGAACTTGAATTCAAATCGTGGCTCTTAAATTTACTGCTTAACCTCGGGCAAAACACTTAATCTCTGTGGTCCTCAGTTTCCTGAAGGGGTTGAACAAGATAGCCTCTAAGGACTCTTCTCACTCTAAATCTATGATCACATTCTCCTGTGATGGATGTGTATGTGTATATCTCATACACACCTGAACAGACATAAGTAGGAAATGTTTTGTTTGTCTCTAAGTCCTTTTAATACTTTGGAAATTGTAATCCCAAAGAGAAAGTATGATTTATTTGGAAAGAACACTATTGTGTCAATATTGAAACAAAAACTTGGAAAGGGCCCAGGTACTGGCTGTCATCCTGAGCACCAAAGCTTCTCTGCTAGGCTGTGTGAAGTTCCTCTGATACTCTCAAGGGAAATGACAATGACATTCCTCTTCCCTTGCACTCTACAGTTTACAAATTAGCACCCCAATTTTAGAGGTATTAACAATTATCACAAAGAACATTATCATTAATAACTGACATTTCTGTAGCTCTTTAAAGTTTGGAAAGCATTTTATATATGTTTTCTAACTCGAGCCTCATAGCGACACTGCAAGGTAGGTAATGCAGCTATCATTCCCATTTAGCAGATGAAGAAGGTAAGGCCCAAAGAGAAGTGGTTTGTGCCCACAGCTAGTAGAGAGCAGAGCCAGGAACAGAACTTCAGTCTCCTGGCTCCAGATACAGGGTCCTTTCACTGGCTCTACACTGCCTCGCCTACAAACTCCATAGCAAGGTCGTCATACGTGGGAATAGACTCATTGATCTCTCTAGCTCCACGTAAGCACTTACAGAAGTTAAGATTTTTCAGCATCTGTGCCTCCAGCTCCACCTGGAGGAACCCCCTGACCTTCACCTTCTCTCTCTATCTGTGTGTGTGTGTCTCTCTGTCTCTATCTCTGTGCCTCTGTCTCTATCTCACTATCCCTGTCTCTCTTTGTCTATCTGTCTCCCCCTTTCTCTGTCTCTTCCTCTCTTTCTCCCACTTTCTCTGTCTCTGTCTCTATCTCACTATCTCTGTCTCTCTTTGTCTCTGTCTCTCAATCTTTGTCTCTTCCTCTTTGTCTCCCCCTTCCTCTGTCTGTCTCTATCTCTGTGGCTTGTCTCTATCTTGCTATCTCTGTCTCTCTGTCTCTGTCTCGCTCAATCTCTGGCTTTCTTTTACTTTCTGTCTGCCCCCTTTTCTGGCTTTCTTTCTCTGTCTCTATCTTGCTATCTCTGTCTCTCTTTGTCTCTCTCAATCTCTGTCTCTCTGCTTCTCTCCTCTTCTGACACTTTCTGTCAGGCCCTAATTCCAAATTGAAACTGTACCTGACTCCAGACTTAGTGACCTCTGAGGATTCCGATGATTGAATTTCCCTAACCTCCCCTCTACCCACCCAAGGACAGAGAGAGGCCTTAGAAAGTGGGAAGAGAAGGAAAGAAGCCTTTATGGAGTGCTTCCTGTGTGGTCTCCTCACTGCTCCCTGTTCCTCTGTTGTGTCTGTGCTTTCTATACCCAGTTTTTCTCCAACACTCATCCCCCACCCCACCCCACCACCATCCCTGCTTCCCAGCAACAACAGCAGCAGCTACTCCATGCAGGATATAGAACTCATGCCCACATTCCCAGCTTCCTTTGTCTCTTCTGGACAAACATTAGCATTTTCAGGTATATATTTTTACATATTATACATTTTGACTGCCTTGTAATTTAGGGAAGGAAATTTGTCCCCTGCCCCTTATGAGAAATAACCTAGGTAATTCAATCCAATTCAACAAGCATTTACCAAGTGCCCACTGTATTTGGGCCCTATGCTAGGTGACAGGGATTTTTTTAAACCAGACTTATGATTTCATTGGTTTAGGGAACTCCCAGTGAGGAACTTCCTCTAACAAGAAAATTGGCACCTTCCCTGAAACAGTCTTGGGAAGTTACACTCTAATTATGTGACCTGCCCAGGGTCACATAACCAGTATATGAGACTTGAACCCTGACTTAGAGGCCAGCCCTCAGACCTACTGTAACACTCTGCCTCCAGTTGCTGGAAATACAAAGACAAAAATGAAAACATCCCTTTCCCTCAAGGAGCCCCCATTGTACTAAGGGAATAAAGCTTCCTTCCCATCTGCCAGGCCTCAAAGAGAAGGCTGTGATGACCTCTGGAGGTCTCTGGAGTTCTTCAGCAATCAGGAAGAGAAGGCAAAGGGATGTGGATATCATCACATAAGTTCCCAAAGGCCAGGGTCTCACTGACCCTTTGTTCTGAACAAGTGGCTAAGTCATAGGTAGACTCATAGATCTAGAGGTGGAAGGGACATTAAAAGCCGTCTGCTCAGTCCCTCACTTTTCAAATAAGGCAGTCAGTCAATATTTATTAAGCACCTACTGCATGCCAGGCACTGTGCTAAACTCTGAGGATACAAAAAGAGGCAAAAGACAGTCCTTATCTTCAAGAAGCTTTCAGTCTAACGGGAAGATAACAAGCAAACAGATATGTACAAACAAGCTATGTACAGACCAAATAAGAAATAATTAACAGAGGGAAGGCACCAGAATTAATAGGGGCTGGGAAAGGCTTCCTGTAGAGGATGGGGTTTTAGTTGGGATTTAGCTGGGAATTCAGCAGGCAAAAATGAGAGACATTCCAGTTATGGGGGACAGCCAGCAAGAACAGCCAAGAGGCCAGTGGCATTGGATTGAAGAATACATGGGTGAGAGGGAGGGGGAGAAAATTTGAAACTCAAGGGACTATAGAACTGAATGTTGTAAACTAAAAGTAAATATACAAATCTATAAGTATTTGATCCTGAAGGTGATAGGGAGCCATTGAAGTTTATTGAGTCTAGTGGTGATGGAGTTAGATCACTTGAGTGGCTGAGTGGAGAATGGACTGGAGTAGAGAGATGAGGGAAGTAAACTCACCATCAGGCTATTGGAATTCTCAAGGTATAAGGTGATGAGGGCCTGCACTCTCAGAGCAGAGAAGGGGAAGAATTCACTAAAAATTGAGACGGTAATATTGGCAGGCCTTGGCAGGATCTTGGATATGGGGGATGAGAGTGGGGAGTTCAAGATGGCACCTGGAATGTGAGCCGGAGGGACCAGGAGGATGGTGGTGTCCTGAGAAGTTTCCTAGGAGCGAAGGTTTAGAGGGAGAGAGGACAGGTTCAGCCTGGGACATGTTGTGTTTAAGATGTCTCCTCCTCATCCAGCTCGAGATATCTGGAAGGCAGTTGGAGATGTGACAAAGAGGGTGGAGCTTGTTGAGGAAATAGTCTGTCACCTGTGGCTTCCTGGATCTTCCAAACAAACCTGGGCAGATGCACCCATGGGACACTGACAGCCTGGAAGCATTCACATCCCCATAAAGGGGCTGATGACAGCGCCAGCAGACAAATCAACACATTGTCCCCTGGATTTCTGTAGGACACCAGTGCCCTCTGGGTGAAGAAATGAGTCTCTTTCTTCCCAGACAGTCCTAACTCAATTAGCCAGGGTTTCCCCTCCCCTGCATGTCTTACTCTTTATGTATGAGGAAATTTCCAAGCACCAGCCTCTCTGGCCACCCTTCCCTAGAAAAAAGTCAGAGATTCAGAATCACACATAGGAGTGGGAGGAGGGACCTTAGGATACAGAACATAGAACATAAGATCTGGAAGGGACCTTAGTGATCCTCAAGTTCAAACCTTTCTCTTTTCTTTAAATAAGTCTTATTGCTGCCTTTGTTTTTACACTGTAGGCTTTTCCTTTAAACATCCTTCCCATGAACTCTTCCTTGTAACAAAGAAAAACATTTAAGCACAGCCATCTCAACTGCATCTAATGGTATATACCACATTCCACATCCATAGGCTCCCCCTCTCTATGCAGAGAAGGACCTGCTTCCTTATCAGTTCTCCAATACCTGAAGACTGTTCATTATAATTCATTATAGTTTGACTGCTTTTTCCTGTTATCACCATTTACCATATTGCATTTGGAATATTTAGTTATCTCTGCTCTGCTTTCTTCCCTCTGTATCATTTAAAAGTCTTTTCCAGGCAAGATGAGGAAAGGTTTATGGCCCCTAAAAAGAAGCTGCCATTTCATTCCTTTTGAATTATCCCTCCCCCCACCCTACACTTTGACATGTTTCAGGCATGGGGAGAGAGGGGTTCCCAGTCCTTTCTTATCTCCCCTGGGGACCAATGACAGTACCATGAGGTGTATACATGTGGCTTTGTGTGTGTATGCATGTGTGTGTGTGCACGTGTGTGTGTGTGTGTGTGTGTGTGTGTGTGTGTGTGTGTGTGTGTGTGTAATGCTTCTTCATATGGAGTAATGGATCAAATGCTGAATTTGGAATCAGGGAGACCTGGGCTCAAACATCTTACCTCGGACACTAGCTGTGTGACCTTGAGTGAGTTGCTTCTCTGTCTCAGACTCCCCTGCTGTAGAATGAGAGGGCTGAGTCTCATTGCCTTCAAAGGGAGCTTGCAGCTCTAAATCTGTGGTTTTGTGATACTCATCCTTGCCATTCTTTCACTACCACAGAGTACTTCTGTGAATAATCTGGTTTGTGGGGGTACTGTCTTTCTGTTATTGACCCTCTGGTAACTGTTTTCCTTGTCTTGGAGATGAGAGGCAGAGCAGCTAGGTGTCCCAGTGGTTAGAGCACCAGCCCTGGAGCCTGGAGGATCTGAGTTCAAATTCAGCCTCAGATACTTGCTAACTGTATGACCCTAGACAATTAATTTAACCCTGATTGCCTAGGAAAAAGAAAAGAAAAAGAGATGACGGAGAAATGAGACCAAGGTAAGGGGAAAGGGTTTGTCCAAGTCCCACAGTGTATGGCAGAGCCTCGGGCCAGCCTCCCCTCTCTGTGCCCCAGCACCTCCCACACAGCCAAAGGGTTAGTATTTCTTGACCAGATGACTTTTGTTGCCAAAGGTGCCTTTCCACATGACAGAGGGAGGAGAAGGTAATGAGACACCAGCCTTGTGAAGGAAAGGATGGGTCGAGATGATCCATGGCTGGGCCTGGGAGACTTACCTGGACAGGCCATGCATACATGTGGTCACCCTGGAGTCAGAACCTCGGCACTGCTTGGATTCGGTTCCATTCTTATCCTTCAGGATGATGCTGACCTCTAAAAATGTCTGAGGGGACCTTGGCAAGAAGCAAGAAAGGCTTGTGGCCATGAAGGAGAAGCCAGGATTCCATTTGGAACAGCTTCTTCAGTGACTCAAACATGCCTCTAACATTGATGAGGCCCCAGTCCTTCATCTTCCCCAGAGATCAGTAACAACATAGTGTCCTACCCACAGGTGGTCCTGGGTGTGTACCTGCAGATACTTGTGTGCCAGACTTACTATGTGCATGTAGAGATAAATATATATGAAATATATGTGGTAGGAGATTCTGGGGGAAGGGAGCCCTAACATCTCAGGGAATCAGAAGATGGTGCTTGAGCTGAGTCTTGACCAAATATTCTTAATCTTTTTTTGTGACATAGACTCCTTCAGCAGGCTGGTGAAGTCTCCAGCCCCATTTTCAGAATAATGTTTTTTAATATAGTATTTTAGTTTTTCCCAATTTCATGTAAAGGTAATTTTTAATATTCTTTTTTTTTATTTGGAATTCCAAAATTTCTCCCTCCCTCCTTCACATTCACCCTCCCTAAGAAGGTAAGCAAATTGATATAGGTTATATAAGTGAAATCATGTAAAACATATTTCCATAGAATAATGTTTTAGATGCATAAAGTAAAATATATAGGATTACAAAGGAAATCAATTATATTGAAATACAGTTATCAAAATATCTTTTTAAAAGTTCACAGAGCCCAGGTTAAGAAGTCATGGTCTTGAAGAAAGTTGAGTTTATAGCTAGGTAGTGTAGTGGGATACATTGTTGGGTCTGGGGTCAAAAAGATTTGAATTCAAATCCTGCTTTAGACACTTACTATCTGTGTGACCTTGGGCAAGTGAACCTCTGTTTGCCTCAGTTTCCTCAACTCTAAAATGGAGATAATAATAACACCTACCTCCCAGCGTAGTTGTGAAGCTCAAATAAGATAATAATTGCAAAGTATTTAGCATGGATGAGCAGATTTAGAGAGATCTCCTCTCCAGACATTCATAGGGACTCTTTGTGCCCAACCTGTGATGGAGTCTTCTGAGCTCACATTGGTCTGATCAGCCACATTCGGACACAGTGTACCTTGACCCCAACATAGTGATGTCATTTTGGTCCTCTTCCAGATCAAAGGACAACCACCAACCTGTCACCTAGTAAGCTTTATATAAATGTTATTATTTAAGAAAGCTGTGTTTACTGCTAGGTGGTACAGTGGATAGAGAGCTACATTTGGAGTCTAAAAGATCTGAGCTCCAATCCAGCCTGACACTTTCTAGCTGTTTGACCCTGGCTTTCCAGAGCTATAAAATGGTGATCACTCTGGTACCTACCTTGGGGCAGCTAAGTGAGGCAATGAATAGAGCACAGGCCCTGGAGTCAGGAGGACCTGAGTTCAAATCCGGCCTCAGACACTTGATAACTAGCTGTGTGACCTTGGGCAAGTCACTTAACCCCAATTATAGCCTTGCCTTCCCCCCTCCGGAAAAAAAAAAAAACAAACCAATAGCACTTACCTCAGAGGATTGTGAGGATCAAATGAAATCATATTTTAAATCACATTTTAAAGCATATAGTGCAATGCCTGGCACACAGTAGGGGCTTAATAAATGCTTGTTTCCTTCCTATGCATTGTTGGAAGGGAAGGGAGGAAAAAATGGAAGCAAATTGAAGAGAGATGGAGAGAAGGAAGCCAAGGTTAGAAGGTGGAGAAAAGAAGGGTGTGCATCCCAGGCTCTGGGAGATAACTTATACAAAGGGATAGAGGTGGGAAAGGAAATATTCTGTGAGCAAGGGCCAAAAGGCCAGTTTGGCTGGAGTGTGGATTCTGTGAAGGAAGAGCATATGATAAGGCTGAAGCCAGGCTGTGAAGGACTTGAATGCCAGATGAGCTTGTTTTCACTCCTGGAGGTAATGGGAGAAAAAGAACAAGACACTAGTTGGAGTTTACCGAGTTGGGGAAAGATGGGGTTTTAGGAAAATTACAAAGGCTCCCTGGAGTGTGGATTAGAGAGGGGAGGGACTTGAGGCAGATCAGACGTAGAGTAGGTCCATGATTGTAAGTTCCAAGCTGGAAAGGCACTTAGCGGCCATTCAGTCCAAGCCCTTCATTCATTTTACAGATAGGGAAACTGAGACCCAGAGATGTTAGTCTGTTTGCTTAAGGTCACACAGGTAACAAACAGCACACATCTCACTTGAACACAGGTCCTGTCTTCAAACCCAGTGCTCTGCCCACTCCACCATACTGCTTCCTTCTCCTGTGCCCATTGGTTCTGATGCCTTGGCTTCACTCGCTCCATCCCCTCCCTTTACCCCCACCCCAGCAATGCATCGCAGTAAGCAAACTCATCTTCCCCGAGGCTGGACATATTTCCCCAGCCTTCTGTGTACTTGGGGTGCAGTAATTTCTCTTCAGATGTGGCATAGCTACCCTCTTCTGATGTCTATGATAGCTGTCAGCAGAATTCTCTTAAAAAGAATCTCATCTAGAAAGAAACTTGAGATTTTCTAGTCTACCCCCACCAGTACCCTTATTTTACATATGGGAAGACTGAGACTCAGAAAAGGAAAGTGACTGGCCCACAGTCACACAGTGAGTGAGTTGCTGGCAGAGTTAAGGGACTTAAAACTCAATTCTCTTGACTCTTAGCCAAGAATGTGCTGGAGGCAGCTCAAACCAGCTCCCTTGTAGATAGGATGTTAAATTTCCGGTGAAAGCATTTACACCTCAGAAATCAACAAACACAACAAATCAGGGCTTGGTTTATTGTTTAATTGATTGGACAGATTTAAGGAAGCGATAGAGAAAATGTTAATAATACAGATTAAATTTAAAAGTTTGTATTGAGTACATTCCCGCCCCTCACCCCCAACTAGTTGTTAAACATTTACTAGCAAATCCTTGCTCCTAGGCCAGGCTTCCTTCCCTTGCACCCTTTGCCTCTTAGCCACAGCCAGGCTTTGGCACAAACATCCTTTCCAGCTCTAAAATCCCACAGTTCGATGGAGTCTCTTCATTAATTCATAGCCAAGTGACTTGCCAAAAACAGTACCTGACTTAAACACATCAATCCTGTTGATTGCACCCACTTTCCTTTGCCTGAAGAGGCATTTACCTGGCATAATCTGAAAATTGCTTCCGCTGTTAGCTTCCAAGTCCCATACAACAATGGATGCTTGAATTCAAGGCCATTCTTATGTATAGGCAGAATAGGAGGTTGCCAACATTTTGTGATCTAAGGATGACAGGATCTCCCTGAGCAAAAAATCTTTCCCACCAGCTTGTAGGACTACTGTGTCCCCATTGTGAGAATACCAGAGTCACCTCCAGTGTTATTCCAGAGGTCAATGAGGCCAGTCCCCTCATTTTACAGATAAGGAAATGGAAGCCCAGAGAAAATGAATGATTTACCCAAGTATTCTCTCATTCTTTATCCTTCTTGACCCCTCTGCTGAATATGAGGTTGTGGCCTACCTTTAACTTGGGCTACATTCTCTCTTTTGGCTTCCATGACACGACTCTCCTTTGGTTTTCCTCCAGTTTAACTACTCCTTCTCTGTTTCCTTTGCTAGATCATTCTCTATAGCAAGGCACCTAATTGTGGGTGTAGTTAACTAAGACTTTGGTCCCAGGCTCTCTCCTCTCTGTGTCTGTTTCCTTTCTCTCTCTCTCCCCCCCTTTTTTTTCTCTCTCTCTCTCTCTCCTTTTCTTTTCCCTTCTCTCTCTCATTTCTCCCCCTCCCTATCACTTCCTCCTCCTCTTCCCCATCTCCATGAGTTTTATTTTCTTCTCTATTTTCATCTGGTTCTCAGTCCTCACCACCAGCTGCCTACTGGACATTTCAAACTGGGATGTCCTACAGGCATCTCAAACTCCACTTGTCCAAAATTGAACTCATCACCCTCCCCCCAAACTCACTTGTCTTCTGAATTTCCTTATTTGTCGAGAGTGCCATTATCCTGCCCGTAAGCCAAGTTATCACTCTTAGCCATTCTTGACTCCTTCCTCTTCCTCTTCCTCTTCCTCCATATCCAGTCAGTTCCCATGTCACGTCAGTTTTACCCACAGGCTATCTCTGACCCATGCCCATCTCTCTCCTCACACAGCCGCCATGCTAGTTTAGGCCTTCATCAGTTTTCTCCCAGACTATTACAATTTCTCCATAATTGGTCTTCCTCCCTGAAGGCTCCCCCACTCCAATTCCTCCTCCACACAGCTGCCAAAAGTGATTTTCCTAAAACAAGGGTCTGACCATATCTTTATCTTGTTCAAAAAAACCCCGGTGCCTTCCTATTACCTCTAAGTACAACACAATACAAATGGAAACTGCTTCTGCCTGGCATTTAAAAGCCTTTCACAACCCGGCTCCAACCTTCCCTTCCAGGCTTATTTCTCTTTTAGGTTCTATAGTCTAGCAAAACTGGCTCTCTTGCTGTTCCTTACCTTCACCCCCCATCTCTCATCTCCATACCTTTGCACAGACTACCCCACCCCCACCCCATGCCTAGCATGCACTCCTTTTTTTCCTCTGCCTCTCAGAATCCCTAATTTCCTTGAAAGCTCAGTTCAGAAAAGCAGGGAGGGGTGTTTGTACGTGTGTGTGTGTGTACATAAAAATCCAGGGCAGCTCAATCAGAGAGTGTGTGAAAGAGGATTGCTATACCAAGAGGGGAAGGCTAAGAAGGTCCCACACTTTAAGACGTGTGGTCTTTTAGCAGCTAAGTGGAGAATGGTTTGGAGTGGAGAGAAATAGACATATATAAGGGATGAGCAGAGATTTATAATGAAAAGATCCGACAAGAGACTGCATGTGTGAGGTGGCCCCTGCTGACTAGCTGGGTACCTGTAGAGAGAAGGGGGGGTGCCTCCCTGAGCTAAGTGTCATGTGGCTGTTAAGGGCTCGAGGAAACCTCCTGTTTTGGTTTGGTTTTGTATTTTTGAGAGCCAGTCGGGATCATTTGAGCCTACCCTGTGAAGGAGGTGCTGTTATTATCCCCATCTTACAGGTGAAGAAACTGAGCCTGAGAGAGGTCAAGCAACTTGTCTAGGGTCACACAGCTAGCAAGTGTCTATGTAGGTCTCCCTGACTCCAACACCAGGGCCCAATTCACTATGCCATGTCTCCTCTGCAACTTCCCAGCATTTCTCTATACCGTGAAAGGAAAACTCTAGTTGGTCAGATCCCTGCATCCCAGAGCAAGGGGAATCACTTCTTCATGTCTCATTTCAGACCCTTCTATCTGAAATTGCTCAGGCAGGAAAGGGTTCAGTAAGATTCTATTCCCCATGGGGGCAGCTAGGTAGCACAGAGAATAGAGCACTGGCCCTGGAGTCAGGACCTGAGTTCAAATCCGTCCTCAGATACTTAACACTTTCTAGCCGTGTGATCTTGGGCAAGTCACTTAACCTCAATTGCCCTGCCCTCCAAAAAAAAAGGAGTTCAGCTTGGTTTGTTTTTAGGTGATAAATAGATTCGGGGGGCAGTAGGGAAATAAAGATATATTCTATTTTCATAAAATAGATTAAAGAAGAGAAAGTAAGTTTCTACTACTCAAGCTTATATTATTTTTTCCAGTTTACCAATAATAATTCTGAGTACATCTTCAGGCCCCTCACATGAGGTTTTCCAAGAGCTTCTATTCCCAACTAAGTTTTCAAGTATTGTTTTCTGGGACAGAGATTTATAAGCCAGTTAAGAATTGTCATCAATAGTCTGACCAAGGACTTGGGGCAGCTAGGTGGTGCAGTGAATAGAGCATCAGCCCTGGAGTCAGGAGGACCTGAGTTCAAATCTGGACTCAGATTAACACTTACTAGCTGTGTGACCTTGGGCAAATCACTTAACCCCAATTGCCTTGCCTTCCCCTCTCAAAAAAAAATAGTGTGACCAAGGGAACTGGGTTCCCAAAAGACCTAGACCTTTGTCCTGGCAGTGGAGGAGTCCCGAGACTCATTGAGACTTGACTCCTCTGAGAAGCAGTTATCATGAGTAGGCCTCTAAAACTTTATCAATGACTTCTCAGGGAGAGAATCCATACCAGCCAACCAAGGCTGCAAAATCAGGAGATATTGGCCTACTAGAAAGGAGCCTTTTCTTGTAGTAATGAATGACCTGAGCCATAACCAATGTGATGCAAACCAGGGCAGTGATATGGGAGGGAAGGGGGAGATGGGTTTCCTCCTTGCAGCATCCTCACACCTCCCCTACCACCAGCCTATACCTTCCGTTCCACCCCAGCAAATATGCTCAGGCCCCAAGAACCATGGTGCCCCTCTCCCACAATCCCCTTTTGAAAGCAGAGGCTGGATTCTCTGAGAGGGGGGAGATGCACTGAACAGCTCCATCTCCCAGTGTGGCTGTACACATGGTCAGATTATCCTCCCTTAACTGCATTCTCCCTAAGAATAAGCATCCCTACTTGGAGTGCTGAGCATCTCCTTTAACGAAGGAGATTCAGTATTTGGAACAGCCAGAAAGATAAGCCCTGGCTGTCAGGCCCCTCTCTCTTGACAAATGTTCTCTAGTTATGAGATGGCAAGCCTCCGAAAAAGACTCTTCATTCTCTTAGCCAGCAGAGCTTGGGACCAGATACTATCACAAGCAAATCCCCACCACTCATCCTTACAAACATAGATAGAGACTAAAAGACTCTCCCCAGAGCTTCCTACTCTGCCAGACAATACAAAGTCAGAACCGCCCCCCACACCCAGTTGAATCCCACACACAGAAACCCTGTGGAGCCTCAGAAGTTCTTACAAGAGGCAGTGAAGGAAGGGGAGCCTGGTATTAGGAGGGATGAAGAAGCTTCCCTGAGTCTCAGATGCTTTCCACAAAATATACGCCCCAGGGGACAATGTGGGAATTTGTATTGCTTGCTTATGCAGATTTTGACAAGGTTTTTGTTTTTATTTTTTCCCCAATGGGAGTGTGAGAGTGTGGAGGGAAGATGGGAGGGAGGGAAAATAGACAATTTTTATTAATTAAAAAAATAAATGAAATTTGGAAAGAACAAAAAAAAATTTCCCAATGATTCAGCAATGCTCTTGGCCCTCCCAGAGCAATGCAGCCAGAATAGGCCATCGCCAGTGCCAGTCGTATCCTGATAGTCTCTTTTTCTTCATTGTCTTCAATCTTTCCCCCAGGTGGTAAGTGAAGACAACCGGCTTTCTCAGGCATTCACATGCTTGTGGGTTACACTGGCAGGTCCTGGGCTACTGGAGAGGGCTGGGTGGCACAGAGGATAGAGAGCTGGGCCTGAAGGCAGGAAGACTCCTCTGGCCTCAGACACTTACTAGCTGTGTGACCCTGGGCAAGTCATTTAACCCTGTTTGCCTCAGTTCCTCATCTGTAAAATGAGCTGGAGAAGGAAATGGCAAACCACTCCAGTATCTTGCCAAGAAAACCCCAAATGGGTTCACAAAGTCAGGTATAACTAAAATGACCAAACAATAGCAACAAATATAGAGTTACTGCCCTTTTCTCCAAGGTTCTATATACCTGAGCTTAGGGGTAAAAATCAGGAGCAATCTAAAGTAAATATTTGTTCATTTGTTTCCAGTTCCAGTCAGGCAGTAACCCTTCCTGTGGGAAATTTATTGATACTATGATATGTGAATTATAGGTCATAGATTAAGAGCTGGAAAGGATCTCAGAGATAACCTCGTTCAAACTACAACTTTTATATATAAGGAAGCTAAGATTCAGAAAGATTAAAGGACACCTGAGGCTCCATAGGGTTTCTGTGTGTGGGATTCAACTGGGTGTGGGGGGCGGTTCTGACTTTGTATTGTCTGGCAGAGTAGGAAGCTCTGGGGAGAGTCTTTTAGTCTCTATCTATGTTTGTAAGGATGAGTGGTGGGGATTTGCTTGTGATAGTATCTGGTCCCAAGCTCTGCTGGCTAAGAGAATGAAGAGTCTTTTTTGGAGGCTTGCCATCCATTACACAGGTGATATTATATTTGGACCAGTTCTTTAATATTATTATTACCATGACACAGGTAATAAATGGCAGAGCTGGGTGGCTCAGTTAAATAGAGTATTGAAATCAGGAAGATGTGAGTTCAAATCTAGCTTCAGTCACTTACTGGTTGTATAAGGCTGTGTAAGTCTGCTATCTGCCTTGATTTCCTCACTTGTAAAAGGGAATTATAATAGCATCTACCTACCAGAGCTGTTATAAGGATAAAATGAGAGAATATTGTAAAGTGCTTTGTAGATATTGTTATTGTCACTATTACTACTACTGTTATTAACTAGGCTTCAGACCTCAATGCCACATCCAGCACTCTCCACCAGATCTAAGGGTACAGATTATAGCATGAGCCTGGGCCTAGATGGCTGAGGAAATGCCCAGACCCATTCCTAGGAAGAAGCTATTTTTACCGAGGTTCAAGAACTGTGCAATAATTCTTCACCGTGGTATGTGGTTCTCAAATCATTCTTACATTTGCTGTCAGTCAAGAGGCATCTGTAAGCGCCTACTGCTCTGTCCAGCACTGTGCTAAGCACCGTGGATACAAAGGAAGGCAAAAACATAGGATCTGCCCTCAAGGAGCTTCTGCTCCTGTAGTAGAAGACAACGGCAAATATCCAAGGACAAACAAGATAGAGACCATTTAAACAGGAGGGAGCAGGAGTGGCTCTCCTTACTTTACAGGGAGCAGTCTAGGGCTCAAAGGGAACAAGGGACTCAGCCAAGGGCACACAGCTCAGAAGAAGTGGAACAGGCCCGCACCAGGGTCCCCCCATCTCACCAGTGCTGGTGTTCCTCTGGCCAAGTGCAGGGGTCCAGCTTCGGTTCCTGCACTAACCTGAGGTCCCTGGGGCCTCTATGGACAGCCTCCACCTTCCCCTCCGAGGCCATCACAGTCCATGTCTGCTGCCACCAGGATGGCTTTAAGCCAGGTGCTCTTCAGGGCACAGCCTGCATTTGATTTCCCAGCTTTGTATATTTGTATGTATGCATGGGGGGCATACATGCTTACACAGAAGGCTAAAGGCCAGCTGTCCTCTAGAAGGGTAACTGACACCTTACTTGGTAGTGACCGCAGGAAGGAGACACATCTGCAGGGACAAGGGAACCTGACAGAACTACCTATAGTCACTAAGGGAGATCAGCAGCTCATGACACTAAGGATTTACAAAGCATTTCATAGCTGATATTACAGCCCTGTAAGGGAGGAACTACCATTATTATACCACTTTTACAGATGAGACTGAAGCTCAGAGGGGTTAGGTGACTTGTCCAGAGGCACACAATAAGTGACTGAGGTTGGATTTGAGCCCAGGTATGCTCCTTCCAAAGAGCATTCTCCCTACTGCTGAAACTAAGTCCCTGAGGGAAGGGAACAGGAGAGAGTGATTATTGATGGGCAAGAGGGGCTTCTTCATACCCCTTCCTGTGCCACCACAGGGGGCTGAGAGATATCATAAAAGACCTTGTGGGCAGGGGAGGGAAGGAGGCAGACTTCTGTTAGGAAAAAGGGGCATCATCTGAACTAGGACAGACCTGAGGCACTCTTTGTCATGGAAATCCCAACAAGATGGGACGAGATGGTCCTTCAGAATTCTCGTTGATAATATTCTTACCCGGGTGAGACAGGCCTCTCTGGAAGGGACAGCCAGGACCAGATTGGTGCTCAGGTGAGGCAGGAGTCCTTTCAGCCCCTCTCACTAATGGCTGTTCTTTGTTTCCTTCTTTCAGGCCTATAAGAGGAAAACTGAAGCTGCAAAGAAAGAATATTTAAAGGCCCTGGCAGCCTATCGGGCCAGCCTCGTTTCCAAGGTAACCAGCCCCACTTTTCATCTAGCCAGTAAGCTCTCTGGATGTGATAAATTAGTTGCATCTCTTGAGAATCTCTGAGGAGGAGTCTTTTGATAAGAAGTATTCTGTAACCATGCTGCCCATACCCTTGGCCATGCTGCTCCATAGGCTAAAGAGATAGGGGCAGGGGTGTGCTACTCAGTACTTAACAACCAGGGTCTTGGAGGAGGGGAGGATGGATACATCTGCATCATAAACATTTTTCTTCATCCATTTCTTAAGTCTCCACAATGAACAAAACAATAAATCAAACTTCGAATGTTTGCCAGTTTTCAATTTCCAACGTGTCAGTACTCACACTGAAAATGTAACCATTGGGACGGCAGCTAGGTGGCACAGTGAATAGAGCACTGGCCCTGGAGTCAGGAGGACCTGAGTTCAAATCCAGCCTCCGACACTTAACACTTACTAGCTGTGTGACTTGGGCAAGTCACTTAACCCTAATTGCCTTATCTTTCCCCCTCCAAAAAGAAAAAAAAATAAGAAAAGAAAAGGCATACCCCTGTATTCAGGGTATAAGGACTATTCCAGCATGGAAATGGGCACTGGATGGCATAGTCCTGACTGCCATACTCAGAGAATAACAGCCAGAGTTGAACAGGACCTTGCAATTTGAGTGATCCAGTGCCTTTAATTAAAGATGAAGAAACTGAGACTTGGAGAGAAAAAGGGACTTGTCCAACACCACATTAGAAGTTAGTGGCAGAGAGGAAACTAGAACTCAGGTCCCCCAATATCCTGTTAGTTCTTCAGACTAGTTGGCAGTATTTCCCTTGGGGAAAAGAGCTCAACAGGTGGCAGCTATGAGAACCAGGCAAGTCTTTAACCATTCTCTGAGTCACATTTTCCATGTTTTAAGGCAGTTAAAATATTTTCTTCCTCTTCAGTCTTCCTACTTGAATGAATAACCAACTTCCCTTGGATGTCCAGGCAATATAAACCATACCCCAGAGGCAGCGGGGCCACTGATAGGAGACTGAAATATCCCCAAGTGACATCCCCAAGGTCACTTAGCTTCTAAGTGACAAAGGTGGGATTGAAATTCTGATCTTTCAAGATTTGGAGAACTGTCATGTGAAATGTGATTTAGAATTAGTCTGTCTATGGAAATAGGTTTTATGTGATTGTGCATATATAACCTATATCAAATTGCTTACAATGTTAGGGAGGGGCAAAGGAAGGGAGGGAGAAAATGTAGAACTCAAAATTTCCTTAAAAATTAATGTTAAAAATGTTTTGGGGGGCAGGAAGGTGGCACAGTGAATAAAGCACTGGCCCTGGAGTCAGGAGGACCTGAGTTCAAATCCAACCTCAGACACACTTAACACTTATAGCCGTGTGACTTAACCCCAGTTGCCTCCCAAAAAGCAAAAAAAAAAAAAAAAGTTTTAAAGAAAGAATGACTCTGCGTAGAGAACAGAACTAGGAAGTTGTAGTAAGCTTGATTTTGCTTCAGTGTAAGAACCATTTTCTAACCATCAGAGCTGTCCAGAAGCAGAGTGGGCTGTCTTGAGAGGTGGTGAGTTTGCTATCACTAATCTTACACAGGAGACTGGAGGACCATTTTTAAGATCTGTTATTCAGGGGATTCCTGTTCAAGTACAGGTTGGACTCGATGGCCTCCAAGTTCCCTTCTGTCTCAGAGTTTGTGAGGCTGACTCCTAATTCCAAGGCCTTGCATAAAGGCTCTTTCCAGTAGACCACAGTGTACCTTTGGCCATGACTTGAAGGTTAAGTCTTCGGGCAAAAAGGCCAGAAGTTAAATCAGCAAAGCTACCATGTTGACTTTAATGAACTTAATTAACTTCCTCAAGACTTGGGGATTTGAGGGTGAAAAGAGCTTGACAAATGGTGGGATTATTGGTGGTTTGCCTCTATTTTTTCTACCCCAGAGGTAGTGTCTCTGAACCTAAGACAGAGGAGCCCCATAACCCCTGCTCTCTGAGAGCCCCTGAGAAGACTCAAAAGAACCAGGAATTGAGAATACTTCCTGAAAGAAGCCATTCCTTCTGTCATTTCTCCCTACTTGCCAGGATTGGAATACACTCTTGTTTTCATGTAAACTTAGCTCTCTCTCTCTCTCTCTCTCTCTCTCACACACACACACACACACACACACACACACACACACACACACCCCTTTTCCCCCGTCTGGGCCCTCCAGGGCATCAGAATCTCTATACCTCAAACCACTTAACAGCACGGGGACACACCAATCGATTTCTGCAACTCCTGGAGGCAGCAGGATATGGGAAAACTCCAACCCTTGTAGAAACACAAATGGCTTTGGTAGTTCATGAAGGTAGTAACAATAGCTTCAAGAAGTACTATGGGGAAAAGAAGACCAAAAATGGGTTTAAAATAGACATTTCTCAGCCTTAGAGGTTTGCAAATTCCCTCTGGCTGACCCTTCTGGTCTCTTCCAGGCCTTTGGGAAGATAGGAAATCCATCCAACCCAACAGGAAGTTAAATGCCTAATCTGTGCAAGGTATTTTGCTAGGTGAAGGAAGAAAGGTTGAGAGGGAGAGAAGAAAGGAGGAAAGAAGGGAAGAAAGGAAGAAGGAGACAAGGAAAGAAGAGTGAGAGGAAGAGAGGGAAGGAGGAAAGAAGGGAAGAAAGGAAGAAGGAGACAAGGAAAGAAGGGGGAGAGGGAGAGAGGGGAGGAAGGCAAAGGATAGGTGTGTCCTTGGATATGATGGCTATAGGCATAGAGAGCCTAGCCAAAAATAGGAGTAACCCTTAGGCTCTACAAGTGGCCACAAAATCTAAGCCATCAGGGCAGAAAAAGTAATCCTTTGGGCAGCTGACTGTTTTTAGAAATCCTCTTGTTGGGGTTTTCAGATATTCTGTGTCTAGAACAAACTTTAAGCTTTTAAAGTGGGGTTGAATGAATATATGGCTTAAAGTACACTGAACTAAATGTCAAGAAACTGAATCCTGATCCTTCCACTAACTCACTGTATGACCTTGAAGGAAGTTCCTTCTTGTTTGGGGGCCTCAATTTCCCCCTTTGAAACATGAAGGAAGATCATGGGGAAAACTTGTTTTGGGTCTCTGGGATCTTGCCCAGCTCTGGGACGTTAAGACTCCAAAGCATCTGCAGCATATTATAGTAACTACCCTTTCCCTGGTGACATGATTAGTATTGTACCCTTAAGCACTACTCCATATGTCTGTGTGAGGCATAAATAATATTTGGGGTGGGGCGGCTAGGTGGCGCAGTGAGTAGAGTGTCAGCCCTGGAGTCAGAAGGACCTGAGTTCGGATCCGGCCTCAGACACAACACACACACAAAGAAAAACCTAGCCATGTGACCTTGGGCAAGTTACTTAACCCCAACGGCCCTCCAAAAAAAAAAAAGCAAAAAAAAATAATATTTGGGGCTTGTAAGGACTATTATGATTAAACTCCAGACAATGGCTAATATCTGCAGACTCTAAATTCTAATATCTCCTATGCCTAGAACTGTACTAGTCACTGAGGATATAATGATAAGGCCAAAATAGTGCAAGCCCTCAAGGAGGTTACATTTGGAGGGGGGACAGGAATAACATGTGAATTAAAAATTAAATACAAAGTAAATTCTAGAGGGAAAGCACTGATGGCTTTGGGAAATCCTCAAAAGTCTCATATAGGAGGCACTTCTTGAGTCATACTTTTAAGGAAACTAGGAATTCCAAGGGGCAGGAAGGAGGGGATTCTAGGCATGGGGGATGGCCTGTGCAGAGACAGAAGATGGAGTGCCCTGCAGGAGGCCAGTTTGGCTGGACCAAATAATAGGTAAGGGAGAGTAACATATCAGTCTGTAAAGGTAAGTGGGAACCAGGTTGTGAAGGGATTTAAGTGCCCAAAGAGAGGAATGTATATTTGATCTTTGAGGAAATTTGGAGCCACTGAAGTCTAATTGAATAAAGGAGTAACATGGTTAGACCTGCACTTTAGAAAAAATCACTTTGGCAACTGAGTGGAAGATGGATTGGAGGGGGGAAGGAATATCATTGTTGTTTGTCCTTCACTCCTGAAGAGAACCAATGACATCACATGGGTGATGACTGTTGAGTGAATTGGATGTGAGGTGGAGCCAAGCAAAGTTGGAAGCCTTACTCTCTCCTCTCAGAGCCGTTGAAGTCCAGTAGCAAGAATGACTTGAAACAGGTAGACCAATTAAGAGTCCCAGGAACTTAGGACCAGGACTAAGCCTTTGTGAAGAAAAGTCGAGAGAGGACATGGCAGTATGTGTCAGGTACTTAGAATAAATGCCAGCTGATAGATATTCAAGATAAACCTCAGGGTTAGGTGACAGTGCTGGTGATAGATGGGCTGAGGGAGCAAGACAGAATCTTCAATATCAGCATTTTTAACAGCTGCCATTTTGTCAGCTCCTTATAGACTGAGAATTGGTATGGTATAATGGATGGAGAGCTGGCCTTGGAGCCAGGAAGGCCTGGGTTCAAGTCCTGTCTCTGACATATATTGACTGTGACCCAGGGCAGGTCACTTAACTTCTCTATGATCCAGGCAGCTCTCTGAAAATAGCTGCAAAGAAGGTACCAACCTGCACTGGAAGAGGAAATTCCTCACTGGGGGCCCCTTTGCCAAGGAAATCACAAATCTAGTTCCTATCCCCCTGTAGACTATTGCTTGCTACAGGACCAGAAAGTAAGTCTATATTCTTCATAACAAGGTTAACTCTTAAGCCAACCACCTATTAGTGGGTTCCAAGATTCTTTTCTTGATCCTTCTACTTCCCAGAGTTCCTTGGAAAGTAACTAGACTGCTTCATTTCTTCACAATGGATTAATCTAGTTGGATATAGGGTAGGAAAATGATTAGAGGAATTAGGGAGCAGGTTTTCTTTCTTGTCCCATCACCTAAATGAACTCTTTCAGAGCAGAGCCAAGGGAATAGGACTAGTCCAAGGGAGAGGTCCTATCCTAGAGGGTGGGTTGAACTTTCTTATGCCTGTCACCATCATTTTCTTATCAAATCCTATGCTTCCCTTCCAGAGCTCTGCTGAACAGAGTGAGGCCAAGACCACTCAGCCCAATCCACCTTCTAAAATGATTCCCCCCAAGCAGCCCATGTATACCATACCACCCCAGGCCTCATCACCCTATCCAGGCCTCGGCTCGTTCCTGTCCCCGTCGGACCTCCAGGGCTACCGTGGCCACCCTCACCCCAGCCTCTCCAGGACCCTAAACTCTAAATCCATGCTGCCCAGCATCAGTGCCTCGCCACCACCGCCACCACCATCATTCCAGATCAGCCCTCCACTCCACCAGCAGCTGGCTCTGCATCACCCCCAGAGCGCTATCCTCAATCAGTCCCTCAGCATGCAGCCAGTCCCCCAGCAGTCCATCTTGTCTCCTCCGCCCATGGCACTACAGGTCCAGCCCCCGATGAGTACCTCGCCTCCAGGGCAGCAGGTGAGTTGAGACATCCAGATCATACAACTTCCTGCCTTAGTCCGGTCCCAGCCTCAGACCTTGCTTAGCTTGGAATGGCAAGGGAACTCCAGTAGGAGACAAAATGGAAGAATCCAAAGATCCAAGGTGTGGGGTTGCAGTTGTGTCTGCTGACGTCTAGGGCTTTGTGTCCAATCCCAGAAATATGCCTCTTGGCTTCCGAAAGAGAAAAATCTCTCTTCTGTGACCCCAAAAAGTCTCACAAGTGTTTGTTCTTCCCTTCAATTCATTCAGTAAATATATATTAAGAATCTATAAAGTGGCAAACCATACTCTCGACGTGCTCTCTGGACATACCAGGAAAAAGGAGGTCAGCTGAGCAGCAACCTCTCCTCTGACTATCTAAGGCCCAGGGAGGTTGGAGGAAGGGAGAGAGGGAAGAATTCCTGCCTTCGTCTTTCATCATCCCGGGGAAGGGGTCTCTACTATTTGGGGAGAGAGAAAGAGGGAGATATGGGCTGAAGGGCTAGCTCCCTCCCAAAACCAAAAACAAAAATGAAATAATTCCTCCCTTCAAGAGGTTTACATTTCCTTAGTTGGGAGAAGGTGGATGGTTTCATGCAACCCCATCCATACTGTGGGGTTTGAACACACATTCAGTTGATGGTAGATCAAAGTGTTACCTTTATAATTGAAAAATAGTAGACTAGGGGGCAGCTAGGTGGCGCAGTGAGTAGAGCGCTGGCCCTGGAGTCAAAACGACCTGAGTTCGGATCCGGCCTCAGACACTTAACACACACAAACAAAAAACCTAGCCGTGTGACCTTGGGCAAGTTACTTAACCCCAGTTGCCCTCCAAAAAAAGCAAAAAAAAAAAAGGGGGGGGACACAAATGATTAGAAGGAAACTATACAAATTTGCATGATGGTTCTTGGGTAAAAATGACCTGCATTGAATATTATTTACCATGGAAATGACATTTTCACATCATCCATTGAAATAAAGGGATTAGATTAGATTATAACAGAGGAATGGATGAATGAAAGATCATTTGTTAAACACTTATTATGTGCCAAGTTGTGCTGATCAATCAATAAGTATCTACTTAAGTGCTTACTATGTGCCAGGAACTTTAAAGTATTAGCGATACAAATACAAAAGCAAAGATAGTCCCTACCCTCAAGAGGTTTGTGTTCTAAAAGTTGAGTCAGCTCTAGAGAAGTGATGGGCAGGGAGAGGTATTTTGGTTTAGAAAGTTGGTTCATTCTCGAAAAGGACCAAAATGACATCACCATGTTAGAGTCAAGTTACAGTGAGTCCAACCGTGGCTGATCAGACCAGTATGGGCTTGGAATGCTCTACCACAGGTCAGGCACAAAGAGTCCATGTGAATATTTGGGGTGGATTCTCTAAATCTGCACATCCTGTGTTTCCTTTGAGCTGTTTCAATTCTGCTTTGCTCATAGAGCACGGCACCTTCTCTGATGTGAGCACATCGTGTTGGGCGGTTCTGTGCCAGTGTTTCCCAGGTCACGCAGTCCCAAAGTCTTTAAGAGAGACCTTGAGAGTGTCCTTGTAGCACTTCTTCTGACCAACATGTGAGCCCTTTCCCTGTGTGGGTTCTCCATAAAATAGCCTTTTTGTCAAGCATATGTTTGGCATTTGAGAGAGTTATAGGGATGGTGAAAGGAATAAATAGACATACATTTTACTGTAGTGATGGTGATTGTGATTTGATGTTTCCAGTGAGGAGAAGTATGGATAATATAGGCAGGAGGTAAAGGAGGAGAGAAGCTGAAGAGGGAGGTTCCTGTAGGCTTTGGCCTTCTGCACCTAGGCTGCTGAAATGTGCTGAAGGTTTTGCTTAGGGTAGTTGCTGAGGCAGTGACCGCAGATTGACCACTGGCTTGGCAGAGACTTTGGCTTATATTACTCAGTATAGCATATAACCCTCTGCTAAGTAGATGTGGTCACTCTGGCCTGGTCACAAGTCTTAATCCTCACATGGGTCACAATGGTTCTCTTTCCAAGAAAGGGGAACGGGTCTCTAACTCTGTGGTCGAGGCTCCTGGCTTCTCCCTCTACCAGCCAACAGGAATGCATCCACCTTCAGTCAGCTGTTCCTAATGAAACTAAAATGTCCTTTTGTTCGGGGTCATTATCTCTGAGATTTGCTGTAATGTTAAAAATGGACTTCAAAGTGCTGGTTAGATCAAAAAAACCATCAGCCGACCTTTCTTCCTTTAACTATTCCAGTTTAAGAGCTAGCCTAGATTTACAGCCCACATAGTCCAACTCCCATTGTACAGACGAAGAAACTGAAGCCAGAGAAGTTAAATAATTTATCCAAAGTCTCATGGGTAGTAAGTGGCAGAGATGACATTTGAGCCCAGACCCCCCCACTCCAAATTCTCTAGCCTTTCCATGATATCACACTGCTTCCAGGAATTGCTCAGTAACAAGAGGAGGCTAAATTTTCTAAAATAGTGATAAAGGTGATTTCAGTTACACCACAACCTAGATCATAGATGTGAGCTTTGACCTGCCAGCCCCATCAGTACCATGAAAGAAACTGCTCTAGTCCTAGCCATGTCAGGCTCCACAGTAGCAATCAGCAAGATGTGAGGCAGCTCTTACAAGAGCCTAAGAGCCTGCTGACAATACGTGCATTGAAGAGGAGAGACCCCAAAGGACGAGCTGAATGGCTGAAATTGCAACTAAACAAGACTTAAAACACACACGCAAGCACACATACACACACACACACATACACACACACATGCACACACAATTAATCAACAAGACCCTCCTATTTTGGGGCACAATGCTAGGCACTGAGATACAAGTACAAAGAATGAAACCATCCATCACTTCCTCACAGGGAGCCTACCTGTAAACAGACCCCGAGCAGAGAAGCTTCGAGGGCTCATGGACATGAGAACTCCCGTCCATTCCGTTTCTCCATTCTGGGTTTCTCTGGTTCCCTGGTAAAAGCTAACAGCAAGTTTATTGATGTGCTTTCAGTCCACACCCTCCACCCCCTCTAGGTCTTAAAGAAAAATAGGCCTCAGAAATCCCCAGTGACTAGATGGGAACGTGGTATTCCACAGATATCCCCAGGACGCTTTCACTGAAACTCTCTTTGCAAAGCGTTTGAGACTGGCCTTCCTCCTGTCACCTTGATGTGAACCCCAAAGAGCAGCCAAGAAGAAGTCAGACTGGGGTTGAGCATATATCTGCATAGCTTAGCATGGTGCCTTGCACATGGCAGATGCTGGTAAGGGCTTGCTGACTGACTATTAGAGTGTGAAAAGCACTGGATTTGGGGTCAGAGGAACTGGGCTAGAATCTTAACTCTATTATTTGCTTCCTATGTGGAACAAGTCATTTTTGTCATCTCTAGACTTCAATTTCTTTCTTTGTAAAATGAAAACTAAAAGTCTTCTTAAAGCCTTTTCCACCTCTGAATATAATAATGTTCTTTAGAGGGTTGTCCTGGGGCAGAGCCCCCAAAACCAGCCAGAGGGTCCAGCTAGCAAACCTCACAATGGCCTGCCTCAGTTTGCCTATCCCTCCCCTTCATATAATATTGCTTACATGCTTCTGGGCAGGGCACCTTCCCCTGCTCCCTGCCTGGGTTCCTGCCTGCTTAGGTTTGTAACGTTTCTGTGGGATTTTTCCTCTCCACCCCATCTCTCTGCAGGATTTCTCACACATCTCACCTGAGTTCCAAAGCAGTGTTGGCTCCTGCTCCCCTGGCACATCGAACACCCCAGGAAATAGTGATTGGGACAGTGATTACCCCAGCCGAGAGTGTGGCATTAACCACTGCAGGTCAGTAACTTTGTACTTCTTCTCAGGGGCTGGGGAGAACCCAACTCATTTTAACTTCAGCTAGTGTTAGAGATGATTGGTACAATGAGAAGACAGTATGGCAGGCATTGCCCTGCACGAAGAATCAGGAGACCTGATTTCTATCCTATGTGACCTTGGGCAAGTCCCCTCCCCTCTCTGTGCCTCAGTCTTCTTGTCTGTAAAATAGTGTTGGCATGATGTTAGATTTGGAAATCAGGAGGACCTGGATTCGAATCCCATACTGACCACATACTGATTGAATGACCCTGGGAAAGGCTCTCTGAGCCTCAATTTCCTAATCTACAAAACGGGTGTGAAAACAGGTCCCAACATGGGGTGGCTAGGTGGCATAATGAATAAGAGCACCAGCCCCAGAGTCAGGAGGACCTGTGTTCAAATCCAGCCTCAGACACTTAACACTTACTAGCTGTGTGACCTTGGGCAAGTCACTTAACCCCCAATTGCCCTCTGAAAAGCAAAAAAAGAAAATAAGTCCCAATTCAGAGGGCTTTTGAAAGGATCAAATGAGATAGTATATCTAAAGTACTTCAGAGCTATCATTACTAAATTTTATTTTATTTTATTAAATAATAATAATAATAATAATAATGAATTTAATTCTATAATCTTTAAGGTTCCTTCCAGCTTCAATGTTCTGTGATTCTGTTAAATCCAATATGTCCCTCCAGTCATTCATTCACTTTCCCAAATTCCATTCATGTTGTTGAGAGGGAAACACTGGGTAGCTCGTGTCCAGGGAAACATCAGGGAGCACAGCCGGTCCTTTGGTCCCTTTGGCAGAAGGCTGGTTCTGTAGCTGGCTTCCCAGAGCCACACTCACTCTGCACACTCTGCGGAGATGGGAGATCACGTTCCTCACAATAGTCTAGTAGACGTGGAGAAGAGGTATCCTTGTTCCCACTGAAGTTGTTCCAGTTGGCAGGGGAGGGAGCCCCCAAATAAGAGATTTCTTTTACTCCTGCTTTTCAAAAGCGAGTCATGTTCTCTTAGCCCAAAAGCCTCTTCCGTTGGGCAACCTTCCATCTCCTTGGAGTAAAGCTTTAATTGGTACATATTAAAGGGGGTGCAGGGGGAGCCTGACAGCTAATTAAGGTAAATGAAATCATGAAATTGTACCTTCTGTGTAGGATGATCTCAATAGGAGCTTGTAAAAACGCTCCTTGATAGGCATGGATGCATGGACAAAAGATCAAAGCCTATCCTCTGCTTCCTAAGTGAGCATAGACCAAGCAGTGTCCTGGCTAATATAGGAAAAAGCCCTTTATCCAGTGGGCTCTGCACACCCAAACCAGTCTCTGTCCTATAGGTTATGTGGTTGTTTTTTTAAGCCCTCTACTACATAGAGCAGTCAGTCCCTCCATTTATATGTCAACAAAATCCAGGTGAGTGGGTGGCAAAGAAGTACACTGAACATGTTCATAGAATCACCTGGGATCATGGGATTTAAAATTAGAAGGAACCTTAGAGACCATCTAATCTAAGACCCCCTTTTACAGATGAGGAGACTGAGGCCCAGAGAGAATGACTTGCCCAAGGTGTAAGTGGTAGAGTCAGTATTCAACTCCAAACACAGAACTCTTTTCTGCCACAATTCACAGAGCCAGAAGGCTCCTCCATGGTCACGGATAAGACAGCCAGTAGTCATCCATACTCCCCATGCATGGGAACCCTCTACTTCCCAAGGCAACCTATTCCATTTTTCTAATTATCAGGAAATTCTTCCTTATATTGAGCAACAATCCACTGCTTTGCACCTTCTCCCCATTGCTCTAGACCCAAGCAAAACACATCTCTTCCCTCCTCCCTCATCCACCTTTCCCATGAGAGAACTTTGATTACTTGATAGCTCTCATGTTTACCTCAAGTCTCTTCTCCAGTTTAAACTTTCCCAACAACTTGAGTGGATCCTTGTGTGATAGGGTTGCCGTCTTCTCATCATCCTGGTCCGCTCCCTTTAGGTGAGCTCCACTTTGTCAAGGTCAAATATGACTTGCATTTTACTGACCATAATACTCCAGATGTGGTCTGAATAGGGAAAGGACAGTGGAAATATCCTCTCCCATGCTGTGACACACTGTGCTTCTATTAATGCCCTAAGATTTAATTGGTAAAATGAACCTCACTGACCATCTGGTCCAATCCCCAACAAATGATCATCAGGCCTTCTCTTGAAGCTCTCTAGTGAAAAGACCCATTTATATTAGGGTTTTTGGGTACTCTGCCACCCTATTGGTCCATACTGTGTTTGCAACTCACAACAAAAAGAAAAACCTTCAAATCATTTTCACCTGGCTTCAGCCACGAGCTATATTCATTCTGTGCTTCTGTAAGTGATTGTTTTGAACCCAAGAATCAACAAAGCTAATAATTTGTTTAAACTTAAAGCTGTTCAGCCTTGATTAGGATGTTTGTAAATTAATGTGCAATTGCCTTTTATGACCTCAATTCCACGAGTTTCATAAACTAATCTCAGCACTTTCTACACTAATGCCGTGGATTTGAAGCAGGTTTGGTTTTTCAGTCTTCCGTGAAAATGAATCTTCCTGATTCCAAGCTCAGTGCTCTCTCTACCCACTGCACCACCTAGATTTGAGGCTGATAGCTTTATTTAAATAATTAGTCTTAAAGAAGAGTATAAACAATCACACCACTCATATATCTGCTTATTGTTCTTCTCTGTTATAGATAATTGTTCAAGTTTAGTCTTGACATAAAAGATCCATTGTTAGGAAGTTGGGTTTGGAAAATCTGACAGTTAGAAAATACTGACTAACTCAAACTCTGGGAATTGTAATCTGGCATCTTACTTAGGTTGAACTTAAAGCAGTGTCTTTATGAGACCACGTGTCCATGCTGGCTTAAGGCAGGTCAGGCCTGAGGTAGGCTTGGAATACCCTCTTTAGTGTACACAGCCACACCAGCTGGATTACCAAAAAAGTCACTTGGATCACTGGGGAGCTGATTCATTCCAGGAAACCTTTCCTAATCCCTGAGTTTCCAGTCTAGGTGACCATTAAATCAATCTCAGCTCTAAATCTACATACTAGTGAGACAAGCCTTTGAGACTAGTCTAAGTTTTCATTCTTCAAGAACTAATGAAACCATTAAAATCCTATAAAATCCAAACCAATCTCAAGAATTAACCAACAACAACAAAGATGTTTCAGCTCCAAAGTATAAACAGGGCCTGAAATACCAGAAACGTATTTTACATTAAGGCCAATGTGATATTGCTGTTTATTTTATAAGGCAAGTCCCAAGATTAAAAGGGAAGGGGACAAGAAAGGAGCCCTGGACTGAGAGTCAGGAAAACTGGGTCTTCATCCTGACCCTGCCACTGACTCAATGGGTGACCTTGGGCAAGTCCTTTCCGTTCTTTGGACCCCACTGTTCTCTATAAAATGAATGAGCTTTCACCAGGAGATGAAATCTCTTCTTTCTAAATCCAAACCCACCCACGGAGTTATTGGGCTTCTTTAAATCTGACCATCTAATCCCAGAGATCCCCAACCAACATTCCAAGGCACATGGGACTCTGCTATAATCTGTTATTAAAGTTCTGTTAAATTCTGAGTTTAGAGTCCAGGCCCCAGAGATGGTCCAATGGAGCTGTGTCATGGGATAGTGACTCTATCAAATTTCTGGCTTTGAAATCTCTAACCCCCCAAAATGATATTAAAACTAACTTGAACATAGAATTTAGGCCATTGGTTACCAAAGACAGTTTTCCAAAAGGGAGGTGTCAGTGATCAAGAGGCTGAACCAGTTTCCAGTGTCCAAGCTACCACTAGCTCAGAGTAGGGCCCATCTGATGGACACTGTAACCTGTAGCAGGGTCCCTAGACCAATCAGGTTTCCCAAAGCCCATCTCCCTAGGACACTGCCTCCCTACCACCTCCTTTCCATTTTCCTTCCCTTTCGTGCCCCAGTGTCACTCCATTGTATCACAGACTCTCTGAGCTAAGAGGAGTCCCATGTTCAGCCCCTATACAGCATGTGAATCCTTTCAATAGGTCATCTGATTTCTCCTTTGTACTGTGGTCACTTCCCATGATGGAGAGGAGATCGCCATCTTTCCAGAGAGTACATCCCTTGTTTGGAAATCTGGCTCCTCTAATTGCCCCCTATGGGTCCTCATTCTATCCTAGAATGAACCAAAAAGAACAAAACTGACCCTCCCATCACCTGATGGCCTGTCAGATATGTGAAATAAGCAGGTGCTGTTGCCTCCGCCCCGTGTCTTTTCTTGTGTCTAAATGTTTCCATTTCCTTAAACTTCTGCGACATCATTTTGAGTCCCCTCACAATCCTGGCTACCATTCTCTGAATCGAGGTTGTCACTGTTCCTCCCAAGACATCTGCCCTAGAATTTGCACAGCAGTCAGCCAGTCTAACCACTGCAGGTGGAAGTCTCATAAGGGCAGAGGACAATAGGGTCGTCACTTCTCTGAGTTATTTACTTCTGCCTCAGTTTCCTCACTTGCAAAATGAAAACACTACCATCCACCTATCTCACTGAATGTTGAGGTTCCAGTGAAGTGATATGAGGCAGAGATGGAAAATTATTGTCAGGGTGAAGCCAGATTTGAGTATATGGGGCTGGCATGGGAGCATGGTCAGAGAACCTCAGAGGATATTGATTTCCCCACTTTGGGCCATAATCCTGACAGTCTTTTGCTCTTTTCCCTTCTAGCATGCTCCCAAGGGATAAGTCTCTCTACCTCACCTAAATTGGCCATTTCTCCCCTCCGAGGCTCAGAGGAAGGACACGGGGATGTGGGCCTGGACACTGGGAGAAAGCATCAAGCAAGTCCCGGCGGACTGGAGGGCTGTTCCAAGGCACCTGTACATTGCCCAGCTGGGGAGCAGTTCCTCCTTTCCAACTCCAAAGCCAACTTCTGAAGGCAGAGAGCTCGCTAGGTCCCTCCCCACCCCCAACCCCAACCCCAAAGAACAAACAAGATCCCCTTTTCTGTTTATTTGCATAGCTTAGCTCCAATCTCTTTCCCTAGTGACCTGCTATTAGACAGCCCCAAGTTTCTGCACCAGGCTCCCCTGCTGGGCCAACCCCATAGCAAACTGCGCCTTCTGACTTGCTAACGGCATTCAATCCGTGCAAGGAAATGTGAAGTATGTGTGAATAGTGCACATGCAAAGGCCTTGGATATCCAGCAAAGTAAATCCCGAAATCCACAAACACCCCACTGGCATGCCTCACAGGGGGGGGGGAGGGCGGGTGACCGGCCAGAGGGCTGGTAGAAAAGCAAATCCGGTTTTACAAAATGCCCACTGTCCTGGGTGTGAGTGTGTTGGCTCCACGTCAGTAGATTCTAAGTGTGTTAGACCTGTGCTGAAGACATCTTTAAGATTTTTTTGTGGAAGAAAAATAGTAGTTTACTTTCTAGTAAAAAGCATTTTATATTAACTGTAGCACATTTTTTTAGTTATACATAGACAGAAGATGTGTATAAAAAGCCTGCCAAACCTGTTTCTATGATTTCTACAGCAAGAAATGGACAGTTTCTAGCCATGTTGCATGGCATTGTTATTTTTTTTTAGCCATATGTCCATCTATTTAAAATTGCTGATGATGATTTTGTCTATTTATGGAAAAGGAAGAAAAAAAAACACCAGAATTACAGTTTCTCGGAAGGGGCGTTTATTTCCATTTGGTTTTGCTCTGACTTTCTTTGTTAAGGGGCTCCCTTGTCCCTGACACATTTGTTTTGGTTCACAATGCTTAGCTCAAACTTTCTTTATAATAAAACTTCTGAAAAGTAGAACGCAAACCACTGGTCTGTTATTCTCTTGTAAGCAAGACACCCACACATGTCTGTACACCGTGGCTATGGCCCACACATGACCCATCTTTCTCTAGGTCCCAGAAGTTATTTATGGCCCCAACACTAAGACTGAGTTTATATCAGAAGTTAGGGGAAATAGATTTAGAGCTGGAAGGGGTCTTAAAGGTCATTTTACAAATGAGGAAACTGAGGCGCAAAAAGAAATTATTTGCCCAAGGTTACACAAGAAGTATGAACAGAGTTAGGATTCAAACTCAAGACCTCTGACCCCACATCAATCATTCTATGAGGCAGAGGTGGGGGGGAAGGCTTTCCACAGTGGGAAAAGGGGGGCACACACATGATAAGTTTAACCCCTCCTCCCCTATGAAAACCCTTAATTTATTTGAAGAAATCTGTCATATTTCTCCACAAGTCTTCTGTTCTCCAGGTTAACCATCCCCAGCTCCTCCAACCTATCCTCATATAAAATGATCTCAAGGTCCCTTACTGAACTGGTTTTCCTCCATTTTGTCAATGTTCATCTTTGAGCTGAATACAATATTTCAGATGTCGTCTGACCAGGACAAAGTACTGTAAGAGTATAACCTCCCTAAGTCTGGAGATTACATCTCTCTCCATGGAGCCAAAGATTCCATTGGCTTCTTTGTCTGTCATGCCACACCATTGGCCCACAATGTTGCCTAGCCATCTCATAATGGTACAGCTGAGTATATGAACCCAAATATAGGGCTTTACATTTACCTCTATTTAATTTAATTTTATTTAATTCAGTCTAATTTAATTTAGTTTAATTTAATTTAGTTTAATTCTAACCTGTTGGGACCTTTTAGAATCCTGATATGGATCCAATGTATTAGCAATTCCTCCCAGTTTTTTGGCATCAGCAAATTTGATAAGCATCACTCTGATCCTTCATACAATGACATAATGTACAAGTCATTGATTACCAAGAAATGTTGAACCAAACAAAACCAAGGACAGATCCCTGGGATATTCCACTGGAGTATCCTACTTGCCATTCAGCCAAGTTGGCATTGTCCCATTAATCACCCAAAGAGTAATGACATTGTAGTCCAGCCATTCATACAGTTCCAAATCCACTTAACTATGCTATTTATGACTCAGCCAACATCTTTCTAAGTTGTTCACAAGGATAATATAAAAGACTTTGTCAAACACCTTACTGAAATTCAGGTATCCTGTACTGGTAGCATTTCCCTGATCTCGCAAGTCTAATAACCCTTCCCAAAAGGAAATGAAGTCAGTCTGCCATGACCTGTTCTTGATAAAGCCAATGCCACATCTTTCTGATTATTGCTTCTTTCCTGGATGTTCACTAACTATTCCTTTCATAACATATTCTAGAATTTTGCCAAAAATTCAAGTCAAGCTCATACAGGCCAGTGGTTTGAAGAACCTACCTCATCCCCTTTTGGAAAAAAACCAGACCATTCACCTTTCTTCAGTCCTATTGCATCGCTCCCATCCTTTTCAAACATCCCCCACAATAGTTCAGCATCCTATCTGCCACTTCTTTCAGCTCCCTGGGAGACATTTATCCATCTCTGGTGACTTGAATTCATTTTTTTCTTAATTTTTGTTTTCAGTTCCAAATTCTCTCCCTCTCTTCAACCCCTCTTCCAGTCATTAGAAAGGCAAGTAATATGACACCAATTATAGATGTAAAGTCATATAAGAGAAAACCTCATTAAGTTAAGAGCAACTCATTTAAAGAAATGAGTTCAAAATTCAGAATTGAGGAATGCCCAAATAAGTCATGGTATATGATTGTGATGAATACTACTGTGCTCTAAGAAATTACTAAGGATGGCATATAAACCATATACCAAATGTAAGACATATACCAATATAAAACATATTTCCATATTAGCCATGTTGTGGAAAAAAGCAAGAAAAATAAAGTAAAAAATATATGCTTTAATCTGCATTGGATGCCATTAGTTCTTTGTCTGGAGGTAGATAACATTTTTCATCATGAGTCCTTTGGAATTGCCTTAAATCACTGTATTGCTGAGAATAGTTAAATCATTCACAATTGATTATCATACAATATTGTTATTATTGTGTACAATGTTCTCCTGGTTCTGCTCATTTCTCCTTACATCAGTTCTTCCCAGTTTTTTATGTCTATAAGTTTTCTCTAAGTCTTCCTAGGTTTTTCTGAACCCATCCCTTTAGTCATTTCTTATAGCATAGTATTCTATCACAATCATATACCACAACTTGTTTGGGCATTCCCCAATTATGAACTTTGAATTCTTTTCTTTAAGTGAGTTGCTGTCTTAACTTAATGAAGTTTTCTATTCATATCTCCTCACTTATCTTCAATTTCAGTTCCCTATTAATAGTCATTTGTATACTGTTCTTCCCAGTACAAAATTTCTCCTTGGGAGGAGGAATAGAAGCAAAACTAGAGTTGAGTGATGCTGTCTTCTCTCCATTATCATTGTCCAATCTCCCCATTTTGCAGAAGGGAAAACTGAGGCCTGGAGAAGGGAAGTAGTTTACCCAAGGCCACAAAGTGAGTCAGTGGCAGAGCTAGGGCCCAAACCCAGATCTCCTGACTCCTAGTCCAAGACTCTTCCAGCTGCACCCATGTCCCAGTTTAAGAGCTGAAAGGAACAGACAAGATCTACTATTATGTCTGGACAGGTCAACTCAATTGGGCTTAGAGGGATAGAAGAATGAAAATAAGAATGAAGACTTCTCTGACATGAGGGATGCAGCAAGTGAAGGATGAAATGACTGAGGAAAACAAGGGCTGGATCTTCTCAGCTTCAGTTTATTAGGCAACATATGCACAGTAGATAGAGCACTGGTCCTCGAATCAGAAGGATCTGAGATCAAATCCAGCCTCAGACACTTAAGAGTTATAACCCTGGGCAAGTCACTCAACTCTGATTTCCTCCCCTACCCCCCAAAAAGGCAATGCATGCCAATTGCCTAACAAAGCGGGACATCCTTAGCTTAGGCCTGGACCTCAAAAACAGAAGGAGACAGACTTTTATACATTAAAAATAATTAATCAAATAAGACCAATTGATTAAAAGGAAATAATACAACAACATTAGGTAATCTGATTTATAATTGGATGAAAGATTAGGGATTTTTCAAGTTGGGAGGGGGAGAGGGAGTAGGTGTAATTCGCTGAAGCCATAAAGGAGGTGTCCCATTCCCGGCAAGTGTCTGTAAACAAAGGAGCGTGAAAACAATAACTGACCGACCAGTATGGGGCCAGTTTTCAGATAAGACATATGACTTTCTTGAGACAACTGTAAGAAAACTCCCTGCATCAATCTTTGGATCTGACTAAGTTTCTTTTCAGCATAACCTAGGTCCTTAGTTAAAGGTCCCTAAGCAGCAGGCAGAGGTGAGCCAGCTCCCCAACTGTGCCCCATGCTAAGTTCAAAAAGTTTTCTCATAGGAAAGAAGTTGGACTAGACCCATAACTGAATAGAAAGGGAGATGTACTGGCTCTAGAACCAAGTCACAAGATGTAGTCACTGGGCTTCACTCAATTTCCATAATTACCCCCTTACTGTCTTAATCCCCTCAATTCCCTCAGGGAGAAAAGGGTCTATACCTTACTGGGAAGTAGTCACAGGATCATGGAGCAAGAAAGGGTCTTAGACACTAAAAATTCCAATTCTCTCTTTTTATAGATGTGGAAACTCAGAGGATAAGTGACTGGCCCAAGGTCACATGACTAGTAAGTGGGCAGTCTGGGATTCTAACTCAGATCAAAAAATTCCAAAGCCAAATTTCTTTCTACTACACCACAGCTACAATTACCAATAGAATCCCTCAATAAAATTTGCCTTCTAGACAGAGGCAGCCTCCAGGAAGACCCGGGTTAAAATCCTGTCTCTAACAAATATTTGCTGTATGACCTCTTCAGGTCACTTAATTTCTCAATGCTCCAGGCATTGCAGAGAAATGGCTGCTCTGTATTGGTAGAGGGAATTCCCATTTCTGGTACAATCACCTCTCAGTTCCTCCCCATACAAAGCATTTCTTCTGAAGTCTTGGTGCTCCTGGAATCTCTGACCCAAATATGGTTTGTCCTGATTCCACCTCACACAAGGAGTGAAGGACTTGTGGTTATGTCTATGACAGGTGGCCTGAGCATATGTTAACAGCAGGAGAAGGTGACCTTCTCCAAGCCACAGACAATGAAGACCGCCCCCCTCCCCTCCCCCCCCCCGCCCGCCCACCCACTGAGCAGGAATGATGAGCCTTTGCACTCTGATTCCTGAAAAGCAGAGTTTACTGTCTTGGGGGTAGGATTTGTAGTCCCACCCTTCCCTGAGCAAAAATCCACTCACTAAAATCCCCAACACAAGCAGTCAGGCTACTTGGACTCAAAAAGCTCCAGGGAACGGTGGCCTGGCCCTGCCAGGGGCCTGCAGAGCTCCAACTAAGGAGGAGAACCCCGGGCCACCCCATCCCTGGAACCTGCTGCCACCAAGGGCCCCAACTATGCCAGATCAAGCTCAAATCAGTTTTTAAATGAAATCTGAGAAAGTAATAAAGTTCCCTGCAGAAGCTATCTCAGACAATTCTCATCTCTCCTGTCAAGCAAATGAATTCCTGGTGTCAGGGCCTTGAGACTCTTCCCCAAACATGCAATCATTCACATAAAAGAGAATACTCAGATAAAACCCATCACAGGGCTTCTAGAAGGAAAACCAGTCTATCCCCAAATAATTTTGAAAGACTTAAAAATTCTGAGACCCAAGGTGAACCATGTTACCTACCTCTTCACAATGAGATGATAGAGTCAGATTAGAGATTAAGACATCTTTCTTGAACGTGGACAACGTGGGGATTTGTTTTTGCTTGACTGTACAGATTTGTTACAAGGGTTTTGATTTGGGTTTTTTTTTCTTTTCCAATGGTAGAAGATAGGAAGGAGAGAAAATAAACTTTTGTTAATTAAAAAAAGAAGAAGAAATGAAAGAAAGGAAGGAAGGAAGGAAGGGAGGGAGGGAGGGAGGAAGGAAGGAAGGAAGGAAGGAAGGAAGGAAGGAAGGAAGGAAGGAAGGAAGGAAAGAAAGAACAGAAGGAAAGGAAAGAAGCCAGTCTATCTCCTGGGATCTGATTCTATGAGCAGCATGGGGCTAAATTGCAGGCCCAGTGCTCTCAGTCTTATTCCTCAAATACTCAGCCCTGTATGCTTGACTCCTGGATTTCCAGCCTCCCAAATCACATTTGCCTACCCATTTCCTCTACTCCCAATTATCGAGGGAAGAGATTGAGGACTGTGTGATCCTTCCCTGCAGGGTGGGGGGTAGGAGAGAGATTGGCAGGAGGAAGGAACAGGTGTAATTGCGGGAGGGATTTGTGAGTCCTGGGGTCTAAATAGTAGGAAAGCAAGGTGCTGCCAAGGCTGGGCTCATTTCCCAGAAGTGAGAGTTTGACAGAAGTTTTAAACACAAGGGGAAAACATCCATTATGAGGTCCTTTTGGACACTGCACAAGAGCTAATAGACCCTAAGACCCTAGACCAGATAGAGGAGCTCTGGTAGAATCCTCCCACCTCTGAAGGAAGCTGGGATGACCTGGCTGGGATACTGAGGACGATAGGAGAAGATAAAGCTGAGTCTTCACAAAGAACATGAGATGGAGTTTCAGTGGGTGGTAGCTATAAAGAAAAACATCCAGGCACCATCTGCTGGGAACTGAGGAGAGATACAGATAGAGTGATGAAGCTGATGTGACAAGGCCTGAGAGACCACAATAGTCTCCTTAGATAGCTGAAGAGACAGAAGCAATGGGATCTCTACTAATTTATGCTCTAAGGGGCTGTGGTTATAAATAGGACCTCTGGGAAGGGCTATTTACTGAAGGGTACCATTTTCTCTGTGGCTACTTTTTATTTCCATTGATTTATAAATAAACTTGCTCCTTCTTGAACCTTGTGAACAAGGTATTTGCAGGGCAAATCAATAATTGTGGTGGGCAGAGACAGACAAAAAATTCTCAGATAATGAGAGTTGGGGCAATGAACCAAAGAAATGAGAAATCCCCTAAAGGATAAACACAAACTTCCTTAGTAAGTAGACAGAGTACAGGCTTTTCATGTTCTTCCATGGATCATGAATATCACTTTCTTCATTAATCTTTAACATAGGAGACAATTACCCAATCAAGGAATCCAGAGCAAACCTCTGATGCAACCATTATCCAGGAAGAGAGAACTGGAGGATGAGAGGCATTGACTGTGGGAGAAAGGAAGGCATGCCAGGAAGGAGTCAAAATGTCGGAGGGAGAAGTCAGCAGCTTCACTTCAGCTCCCCCAATACCTCTTCTACAACTATATTACAAACACACCAAGCCAAATTCTGAGAAGGAAAGTTAAGAAAATACATCACAGTGAGTTATTTTCTAGCCCCAAGGCACTTTAGGAAGACTTCAGAAAGAGAGGTCTGCAGACACTGGGGTGAGAGTTGGCCAGGAGTAGGGCAGCAGAAGCAGCACTAGGTGGTGGGGGTGGCAGCAATGACAGAGGGCAACCCAGCACTCAGGGACAGTAAAGGTAACAAAAACCTGGGCAGAAAGAGATCCCAGGAGACCCCTGTACTAGCATGGGGAACAGGAAAAGGTGCCATCTGGCAGCTCTGTTGCCCATTACTCAGTTCTAGCAGATAGTTTAATGATAAAGGGGAGTGGTCATAGTCACAAGGGAGTAGGAGCCCAGGACAGAAGGGCAGTGACCAGACCTCTTCTCAAAGCATGCTACTTTGGAAGCACCAAAAATGTACAGACTCCCATATTGAAAGCATCAGAAAGACATAAAAGACAAGCAAGCTTGGGTCAATAGACCTCCTCTAGAGGTGATCAAAGCCCAACTTTAATATAAAGTCCAAAGTCAAGAAATAGGCTGGAAAGAATGAACAAACAGCAAAGAAATAACCTGACTATAAAAAACTACCATGGTAACAGGGAATTCTTAAGACACAAACGCAGGAGAAGACAATGGTTTGAAAACATCTACAAGCAAAGCCTCAAAGAAAAATGAAGATTGGACACGAGTTCAACAAGAATTCCAAGAAAAGCTTAAGAAAGAGATTTTTTAAGAACAACAACAAAAAAAAAACACACACACTTAAAACCCAACTAAGAGGAGTAGGTGAAAATTTGAGGGGGAAAAAAAAACAAGAGTTTTGCAAGAAAATTATGAAAAGATAGTTCATAATATCAAAAGAAAATTAGAAGAACATGAAACATATTGCCTACCAAATTTAAGTATAGGAGAACAATTTTGAAGGAATAAGAGATAAAGATAGAAGTGTAAAATGGATAATTTCTATTGTATTCAATTAAAAAGGCGTTCTACAAATAAAATGTATCCAAGATTAGGAGGAAACCAGAAGAATGGGGAGAAATTTTTTTATAGACAGTCTCTCATATAAAGATCTTATTTCTCAAATATAAAGAGAATTTTGTCAAATCTATAAGAAATTTATAAGAATGCAAGTCATTAAAAAATGATAAATGGTCAAAGAATATGAACAAGCAGTTTTTTGATGAAGAAATCAAAACTATATATAGTCATATAAAAATGTTCTAAATCATCATTAATTCAGAGAAAAACAAATTAAAACAACTTTGAGATATCATCTTTCACCTATCAGATTGGCTAAAATGATAGATGCCTTGCATTTAGGGAGTGGCTAAACTAGTTGTGGTATTAGATGATTGTAATGGAATACAACTGTGCTATTAGAAATAATGGACTGATTGATTTTAGAAAAACATGGAAAAACTTATATGAAATAATGAGATGTGAAGTGAGAAGTACCAAGAGAACATTGTACATAGTAACAGAAATATTGTCCTTAAAACAGTTTTGAATTACTAATTCATCTTGAGTAACATAATTAGTCAAATCAACTACAACAGGCCTATGAACGAAGATGTTATCCACCTCCAGAGAAAAACCTGGCAAATAGAAGTATGTATAGTACCATTTTACATATATGTGATATGTATGTGTGCATTTGTGTTTAATTGTAACCTTCTTTAGGGTAGGGTGGAGAGGGAGGGAGAAAAAAATTTTTAATGCACAATAGAGAACAAAAGAAAATTCAGAAGGAAGTACAGAAAAGCAGGGAAGCTTTGAAAATAATATTCTCTTTATGCTGTTCCATGGAAATGGAAATGTTCTTTTTTTCTCTTTTTGTATTTAAGTTCAAAATTAATTTTAAAAATTATTGGTAAAAGGCACTTCTTAAATTTACTTCTTAAAAATCAGAATTGGCCAAATGGTAAAAAAGGAGCCAAAAAAAAAATACTGAAGAAAACTTCTTAAAAAGTAAAACTGGTCATGACTCCATGAGACATCAAGAAACAATAAAACAGTCAAAAGTCTGAAGAGAAGATAAAATATCTTATAGGAAAAACAATCTCAAGGAGAAATCGTTTTAAAATTATTGGACTACCTGAAAGTCATGAACAAACAATCACAAAAGGCCTAGAAATTCTGTATCAAGAAATTATCAAAGAAAACTTCCCACATATCTTGGAACTAGAGGGCAAAATCTACCAGTCACCTCCTAAAAGAAATCCCCAAATACAAACTCCTAGGAATATTATAGCCAAAATCCAGAACTCCCAGGTCAGGAAGAAAATATTGCAAGCAGTCAGAAAGAAATCATTCACATACCATGGAGCCACAGTCAGGATGAAGTAAAATTTAGCAGCTATCATTACATAGAGGACTAAGAATACAATTTTCCAGAAGGCAAAGGACCTAGGATTATCTAGATTACCAAGAATAACCTATCCAACAAAACTGAGTATAATCCTGTGGAAGGAAAATTGATATTTAATGAAAAAGAGTACTTTCAAGCATTCCTGATTAGGAGACCAGAACTGAATAGAAAATTTGACATTAAAACTCAAGACTCAAGAGAAGAATAAAAAGCCAAACAGAAGACAAATTAAAAGGGATTAAACAAATTGAATTATTTACATTACTATGTGGGATAATGATACATCTAACCAGTAAGAACTTAATCATTACCAGGGCTCTTAGAGGGAGTCTACTTCTGGGTGTGAGTCTATTATGTTGGAATTATCTCAAAAAAAAAAGGTTGGAAAAGTGAGAAAGAGGGATGTACTGAGGGAAAGGAGAAGGGAAGGGAAGAATATGGGCAATTACTTCACATAAATGAGGAACAAAAGAAGAGTTTATACAATGGAAGGGAGAATGAGGGGTTAGGGAGCAAGCAATGCTTTAACCTCACTCTCATCTGAAGTGGTTCGAGGAAGTAAGAATTTACATACACACACAGGTAGGTACAGAAAGTCATCATACCCAAAAGGGAAGTAGAAGGGAGAGGGACTAAGGAAAGGGGCTATCCAGGGATCAGGGATGGGGAATAAGAGAGAAGATAGATTAAGGGAGTCACTGGTCAAAAACAAAACAGATTCTTGAAGAGGGGGCAGGGTAAAAAATAGAAGGTTAAGTGTAAGTGAATAGGATAGAGGGAAATACATAGTTAGTAATCATAACTGTGAATATTAATGGAATTAATTTACCCATAAAATGGAAGAGGATAGCAAAATGGATTAGAAACCAGAATCCAAAAATATGTTGTTTATAAGAAACACATTTGAAACAGAAAGATACACACTAAGTTAAAATCAGCAACTAGAGCAAAATCTATCATGCTTTAGCTGAAGTAAAAAAAGGCAAAGGTATCTCTCATGATTTCAGACAAAGGAAAAGCAAAAATAAATTTAATTAAAAGAGGTCATTAGAAAAACTACATTTTGCTAAAAGGCACTATAGACAATGAATTAATATCAATACTGAATATATATGCACTAAATGTCCTAGTATCCAAATTTGTGAGGGGAAAGTTAAGAAAGTAAAACTATAATAATGGAAGCCCTCAATTTGCCTCCTTTTAGACCTAGATAACCATAAAATTAATAAGGAAGGAATTTAAGAAGATGGGTAGAGTTTTAGAATTTAGACATGATAAACCTTTAGAAAATATTGAATGAGTATGAAGGAGTATACCTGTTTCTAAGCTATGACTGGCACCTCTCCAAAAAAAATTTGACCATATATTAGGGCACAAAAACCTCACAAACAAATGAAGAAAAGAAGAAATATTAAATGCACCTTTCTCTTAATGCAATAAAAGCTAAATTCAATAAAAGTCTTTTGAAGCATAGAGTTAAAATTAATTGAAAAAAATAAATAACCTAATCCCAAAGAATGGGTGAGTCATAGAAACAATCAATAATTTCATTAAAGATAATGACAGTGGAATGGCTAGGTGGCACAGTAAATACAGCACCAGTCCTGGAGTCAGGAGGACCTGAGTTCAAATCTGGCCTCAGACACTTAACACAAAACTAGCCCTGTGACCTTGGGCAAGTCACTTAACCCCAATTGCCCTGCCTTCCCCCCTCCAAAGAAAAAAAAGATAATGACAGCAATGAAACAACCTATCAAAATTTGCAGAATGCAGACAAAGCAGTACTTGGGGGAAATTTTTATCTCAATGCTTATATCAATAAAAGAGAGAAAGAGCAGAACAATGAATTGGGCATGCAACTAAAAAACTAGAAAACCAACAAATTAAAAACTTCCAACTAAACACCAAAATAGAAAGCCTGAAAATCAAAAGAGAGATCAATATAGTTGAAAGGAATAAAATCATTGAATTAATAAATAAAATTAGGAAATGGTTTTCGGGAGAAAAAATGGATAAACTATTGGCTAATTTCAGAGGTCAAGGAGAAAATATTTTAAGCAGCCAGAAAGAAATAATTCAAGTATTGTGGAGCCACAATCAAAATCACACAAGATTTATCGACTTCTACATTAAAGGATTGGGGGGGGGGGCCCTTGAATATGATATTCCAGAGGGAAAAGGAGCTAAGATTACAATCAAAAGTCACCTACCCAGCAAAATTGAGGTTAATCCTTCAGGGGAAAAAATTGATATTCAATGAAATAGAGAACTTTCAAGCATTCTTGATGAAAAAAACAGAGCTAAATAAAAAATTTTACTTTCAAATACAAGACTCAAGAGGAGCATAAAAAGGTAAACAGAAAAAAGAAATAACATGGGATTCAATAAGATTAAACTGTTTATATACCTGCATGGAAAGATATTTGTAATTCCTAAGAACTTACTCATTATTAAGGCAGTTAGAAGGAGTATACATAGATAGAGGGCATGGGTATAAGTTGAATCTGATGAGATGATATACAAAAAAAAAAAAATTAAATTAAGCAGTGAGAAAAAGGAATGCATTGGGAGAAGGGGAAAGGAGAGATAGAATGGAGTAAATTATTTCACATAAAAGAAGCATGAAAGAGCTTTTACAGTGGAAGGAAAGATGGGGGAGATGCAGGACTAAGGAGCACTTGCGTCTTATTCTCACTGGAATTGACTCAAAGAGGGAATAACAAATACATTCAGGGGTGGCTAGGTGGTGCAGTGAATAGAGCACCAGCTCTGGAGTTAGGACAATTTGAGTTCAAATCCAGCCTCAAACACTTAACACTTACTAGCCATGTGACTTTGGGCAAGTCAGTTAACCCCAATTGCCCCCTCCAAAAAGCAAAAAACAAAACAAAACAAAAACCCACATAGAAATCTATTTTACCCTACAGCAAAGTAGGAGGGGAAAGAGATAGGAGAAGGGAGGAGAAACTGATAGAAGGGAGGATGGATTGAGGGAGGCAAAAATCAGAAGCAAAACATTTTTAAGGATGGACAGGATGAAAGGAGAGAGTAGGATAAACAGGGGGTAAAATAAGATGGAGGAAAATACATAATAACCATAACTGTGAAAAAATGGTTGCTTTAAGTTTTTCTTATAAAAACCTCATTTTTCAAACATATACAGTCAAATTTATAAGAATACAAGTCATTCCCCAATTGATAAATGGTCAAAGAATATGGACAGGTAGTTTTCAGATGTGAAAAAATACTCTAAATCACTGTTGATTAGAAAAATACAAATCAAAACAACTCTGAAGTACCACCCCACACCCATCAGATTGGCTAATAGAAAAGGAAAATGATAAATGTTGGAGGGAAGATGGAAAACTGAGACACTAATGCATTGTTGATGGAGTTGTGAACTGATCCAATCATTCTAGAAAGCCATTTAGAGCTATGCCCAAAGGGCTATAAAACCTTGCATAACTTTTGACCTAGAAATACCACTACTAGATCTGTATCCCAAAGAGACAGAAACAAAAAGGGAAAGGATCTATATGTATAAAAACATTTATAGCAGTTCTTTCGATGGTGGCAAAGATTTGGACATTGAGGGGATGTCCATCAATTGGAGAGTAGCTGAACAAGTTGTTGTATATGATTGTGATGGAATACTCTAAAAAATTATGAGCAGGCTGATGTCAGAAAAATTTGTAAAGATTTACATGAACTAATACAAAGTAAAATGAGCCGATCAAGGAGAACATTGTATATAATAATGGCAATATTGTACAATGATTGACTGTGAATGATTTAGCCATTCTCAGCAATACAATGATCCAAGACAATTCTGAAGGACTTAGAATTAAAAAAAATATTATCCACCTCCAGAGAAAGTTTGAATGGAGTTTGAATGAAGATTGAAGAATGTTTTTTTAAACTTTATTTTTCTTGTTTGTATGGTTTGTTGGGTTGTTTTTGGTCTGTTTTCTTTCACAACATGACTAATATGAAAATATATTTTACATGACTGTACACATAAAATCTACATCAAATTTTTTGCTTTCTCAGTGAGGAGGTAGGGGCAGAAGGGACAGAGATAATTTGTAACTCAAAAATTTTTTTTTAAAAACTAATGTTAAAATTTGTTTTTACATGTAATTGGAAAAATATTTTAAAAAAGAAAAAATTTAAAAACACTAGACAGTCAGGAATAAACGAAACTTTTTAAATTTTTTTATTGATGTCTTTTCATTTTCTTTCAGTTTACAACATTCAGTTCCACAATCTTTTAAGTTTCAAATTTTCTCCCCCTCCTCTTCTCCTTCTCCCCTCCATAGCGGCATGTAATCAAATATAGGTTCTACAAATACCTTCATGTTGAATGTTAGTCATGTTGTAAAGGATTAGAACCAATGGGCTAAACAATGAAAAAGAAGGAATAAAACAAAACAAACACAAATGAAAGAAAATAGTTTGCTTCAATCTGCAGACTCTGTAGTTCTTTCTCTGGTTGCAGATATCCCTTTCCATCATGAGTCTTTTGTAGTTGTCTTCTAACCTTGTATTGCTGAGAGGAGTCCAGTCTATCAAGTTAATTGTCACACAAATGATGTGTCTGTAATTGTGTACAAAGTTCTCCTGGTTCTGCTCTCCTCACTCAGCATCAGTTTATATAAGTCTCTCCAAGTTTAAATGGAACTTTTCTTGAAATGATAAGTAGTATCTATCTAAAACCAAGAGTAAGCATTATCTACAATGGGAATAAACTAGGAGCTTTTTCAGTAAGATAAGAGGTGAAGAAAGGAGGTCCACTGTCACCATTATTTGTCAATATTGTATCAGAAATGCTACCTATAGCAAAAAGACAAGAAAAATAATTTGAA
The DNA here is from genome assembly GCA_011680675.1 of Gymnobelideus leadbeateri. Taxonomy (NCBI): domain Eukaryota; kingdom Metazoa; phylum Chordata; class Mammalia; order Diprotodontia; family Petauridae; genus Gymnobelideus; species Gymnobelideus leadbeateri. Next base: position 378,133 of record WOXC01010508.1, read on the forward strand.
GAAATAAACATAGGCAATGAGGAAATAAAGCTTTCACTTTTTGGAGATGATATGATGGTATACTTAGAGAATCCTAGAGAGTCAACTGAAAAATCAGTTCCAACTAATTGTTCAAACTAATTGTTTTGACTAGTTCAAAGTTGTAGGATATAAAATAAACCCACACAAATTACCAACATTTCTATGTATTACCAATAAAACCCAGGAAGAGATAGAAAGAGAAATTCTGTTTACAATAACTATAGACAATATTAAATATTTGGAAGTCTGTCTGCCAAGACATACATAGGAACCATATGAACAAAATTATAAAACACTTCCCACACAAATATAAATCTAAACAATTGGAGATGTATTATTTGCTCACAGGCAGGCCAAGTCAATAAAAAATGACAATTTACTTATTTAGTGCCATACCAATCAAACTACCAAAGAATTACTTTATGAAGCTAGAAAAAATATAACAAAATTCATCTGGAGGAACAAAATGTCAAGAATATCAAGGGAATTGATGAAAAAAAAATGTGAAGGAAGGGGACCTAGCAGTACTAATTATCAAACTATATCACAAAGCTGTAATTATCAAAACAATTTAGATAAAATTTGGATAAAAAATAGAATGGTTGATCAATGGAACAGATTAGTTGTGTATCATACAGAAACCAATGAACACAATAACCTAGTGTTTGATAAACCCAAAGATCCCAACCATTGGGAAAAACTGGAAAGTTGTCTGGCAGAAATTAGGTAAAGAGCAACATCTCATACCATATACCAAGATAAACTCAAAGTAGGTACATGATTTGAGTATAAAGGGTAATATCATGAGCAAATTATGGGAGCATGGAAGAATTTATTTGTCAGATCTATGAACAGTTCATGACCAAACAAGAGATAGAGAGGTTCACAGGAGATAAAATGGATTTTGATTATATAACATTAAAAAAATTGTGCAAACAAAACCACTGTAGTCAAAATTAGAAGAAAAACAAGACACTGGAGGAAAAAATCTTGGCAGCAAATTTCTCTGTTAAATATCTCCTTTCAGATATAGGTGACTAAGTCAAATTTGTAAGAGTAAGAGCCATTCCCCAACTGATAAAAGATCAAGGGAATTTTTTTTTCTGTTTTCAGAAGTAAAATCAAAGCTATCAATACTCATATGAAAAAATGCTCTAAATTATTCATGATTAGAGAAATACAAAGCAAGACAGCTCTGACATGCCATTTTAACATTTCATCAGATTGGCTAAGAATATAGAAAAGAAAAATAAGAAATGCTGAAGGGGTTGTGGGAAAATAAACATCCCAATACACTGCTGGTGGAACTATGAACTAATTGAACCATTTTGTAAAGTAATTTGAAACTATACCCAAAAAACTATAAAAACTGTGCTTATCCTTTGACCCAGAAATTCCACTACTAGGTCTATGTCCCCAAAGAGATCATAAAAATGGAACAGGACATATATGTGCAAAACTATTTATAGCAGGTCTTTCATGGTGGCAAAGAATTGGAAACTGAGGAAATGCTCATCAATTGGAAAATAACTGAATAAGTTATGGTATATGAAAATGATGGAATATTATTGACAAGAAATGACAAGCAAGGGACAGCTAGGTGGTGGAGTGAATAGAGCACCAGCCCTGGAGTCAGGTGTACCTGAGTTCAAATATGACCTCAGACACTTAACACTTACTAGCCATGTAACCTTGGGCAAATCACTTAACCCCAACTGCCCTGCCTTCCCCCCTTAAAAAAAAAAAAGAAATGACAAGCAAGATTATTTCAGAAAAACCTGGGAAGTCTCACATGAACTGATGCATAGTGAAGTGAACAGAATCAGGAGAACATTGTACAAAGTAATAGCAATAATGTTTGATGAACTGTGAATGATTTGACTATTCTCAGCAATACAATGATCCAAGACAATCCCAAAGAACTAATGATGAATATTCTCCACCTCCATCGAAAGAACTGATATTATTTGAATACAAACTGAAGCATGCTATTTTTCACTTTCTTTCTTTTTTTCTTTTATCCGTGTCTTCTTGTACAAAATTACTAATATGGAAATGTTTTACATAATTGTACATGCATCACCTACATTTGATTACATACTGTCTCAGAGGGGGGTAAGGGAGGGAGGAACAAAATTTGAAACTCAAAGTTTTCAATAAAAATGTTAACAAATTTGTTAAAAAAGAAATGATGACGGGAATAGTTTTAGAAAAACCTGGAAGACATATGAACTGATGCAAACGGAAGTGAAATGAAAAGAACCAGGAGAACATTGTACAAAATAACAGCAGTACGGTAACTATGATCAACTGTAAAAGACTTAATAACCCTGATCAACACAATGACTCACCAAAATTTCAAAAGACTCATGGTGAAAAATACTATCTACCTTCAGATAGAGAATTGATGGACTCAAGAGCGCTGATTTAAGCATTTTTCTCTTTTTCTTAGTTTTTTTTTTCCTGAACATGGCTAATGTGGAAAATTTTTACCTGACTTCACATATATAAGAGGTATCATATTTCTCAATGGATTAGGGGAGGGGAAAAAATTCAGAACTAAAAACAAAAATTAAATTGATATTTTTTTTTTAAATAAGCAGGCTTGGAGGTTTAGAGTTCCTTGGGAACCCAAGTTGGGAGAGAGCCTTCAATGTCTTTGCTGAAAGAAATAAGTATGGTAGCAATTCCAGATCCCAAGAAAGAACATGCAATAAGTACTTTGGCATGGTAGTGGGCCTTTCTAAGGTAGACTAATGTATAAGCTTAACTTGCCTCCATTTCCCCTGGTCCATAGCTCTGAGTTGAGTAGGAAGAAAAAAGACACAAAGGCAAGACTTGCCTTTTTCCACACACAGGATCATCAGGCAGGTGACATGCTCCATTGCTAAATCCAGTGGCTCCTGTGTCCTGCTAACCCCCAAAGTACACAGCCCTGAAACCAGAGCAGCCACCTCTGGGAAGGACAGACAGAAACCAGTTGTATGCTACTGGAAGGTTTCTGCTCTCCTTACATAGGTGGAGATTCTGAAATTAACCTGACCCTGGGACAGACGAATACTTGGACCTGGTTTGGGGGAGGCCAAACAGAACAGGAAGCAGGACTCCATAGCTGGTGATTACAATTGGGTTCTTTCTCTTAGTTTCTATCCCTCCAGAATCCACCACCATTAGTGTCTCCAAGTTCCTAAAAGTCATTCCCTTAGACTCCTAAGACACCAGAGGAAATGTTGGAATTGTATCTTCACTACTTCTCCATGGATCATGAATATACACACTGTATTGTCACCACTTCTCAGGTAAATTCCAGGAAGTCTGAAGGCTAGAAGTGTATTATACCTGTACCCCAGCCTAACCCTCTAGACTCATAACAGAGAAGGTGTAACACCAGCAGAATGGATTTCTTTTGATGCAAAGAAGAGACAAAAGAATCCAGGTTTGCCTAAAAAACCCCACCATTTCTGTCCACTAAGTCAGCACCTTGAACATCAGAACATTTCATAGAATTGGTGCCTGGTAAAGGGCAGCTAGGTGGTACAGTGAATAGAGTGCCAGGCCTGGAGTTGGGAAAACTCATCCTTATGAGTTCAAATCTGGTCTCAGACACTTACTAGCTATGTGACCCTGGGCAAGTCATTTAACCCTGTTTGCCTCAGTTTCCTCATCTATAAAATTATCTGGAGAAGGAAATGGCAAACCACTCTAGTATCTTTGCCAAGAAACTCCAGATGGGGTCATGAAGAGTCGAACACGACTGAACAACAAAGAGGATTCAGTTCAGATGCTGAGAGCTCCAGTAAAGCTGTGTAACCTTCCTGTGGAATCACAGGATTGGAGAGTCTGAAGGGAGCTCAGAGGTCGTTCAACCCATGCACTAAAAGAATCCCCTTTCTTGCACACCTGACAAGCTTCTCTTTGTAAGTTAGACTTTCAAGAAAGGGAAACCCCTCCCTAGGCAGCCAGCCCATTCCACATCTGTACAGCTGCAAGAGGTGTTTTCTGACATCAGTCTGAATTTGCCTCTTTGCAGCTTCCATCCACTGTTACTCGATCTGGCCTCTGGAGCCAAACAGAACAAATCTAGTTCAGCCTCCTCCTAACATCCCTTCAAGTATTTGAAGACAGCTGTCAGGTCCCCTCAAGCCTCCTCTTCTTCAAACAAAACAGGTTTGGTTCTTCCATAGTTCATGGACCCAAGGTCTTTTGCCACCCTGATTGCCCTCCTCTGGACATTCTCCATCTGGCCAATGTCCTTCTTATGCTGTGGTGCCCAGAACCCAACACAATACTCCAAATGAGACCCTGACTCTATCATCCAATGTGTTAGCTGTTCCTCCCAGTGTGGTGGAATTCTATAAAGATGTTGAGTGCAAGTTCAAGCACAGCTCCCTGGGGTACTCCTCTAGAACCTTCTCTCCGTGTCTACACTGAACTGCTAACAACACTCAATCATTCAACTGGTTCTAAATTCATCTGATTGTATTACCATCTGATCTATACCTTTCCATCTTCTCCATAAGAATTGTAGTAGACTCTGCTGCTAAAATCTTGGTAAACTCTGCCCACAGTATTCCCTCCATCTACTGTTAAGTAATCTTGTTAAAGGAGGTTAGTCAGGGTGGCCTGTTCTTAATGAAATCATGCCCGCTCTTTGGAATCACTGCTTACTTTTCTAAATGTTCGGCAACCATCTCTTTAATGATCTGTTCTAAAGTTTTTCCAGGAATCAAAGTCAAGCTCAATGTTCTATAGTTTGCAGACTCGGTTTTCTTCCTTTAAAATAACTGGGACATTTGCTCTTTCCCAACTTCTCTTACTTCCTGTGATCTTCCATATGTTATCATCAGTGGTTTAGCCATTAGTTCAGGACTTTAGAAGATAATTCATCTGAACCAGGTGACTTAATTTATCAAGGACACAGAGGGCTGCTCTTACTATCTTCTTATTTATCTTGGATATCCACTCTCTTTTAGTCAATTTTGTTCTTTCATCCCAGTGTAAAGGTCATTATCTTTGAGGGAGAAAACCACCGAAATTAGAGTTGAGGAACTCTGCTCTCTCTCTATTGTGAATTATCAGCATTCTCTCTACCCCAAGAAAAAGTCTTTTCCCTTCTTTGATCCTTCTTTCTCTACCAGTATAGTTGTTTTTTTTTTTAAATCCCATTAGTTGTCCTTAACTTACCTTGCCAATCTCAGTTCATCCTGAACTCTAGCACTTTTTTTATACTAAGTTAGTATTTTATTTTTCCCTGGCTACATGGAAAAACAGTTTTTCACATTTATCTTTAAAATTTTGAGTTTCAAATTCTCTCCCTTCCTCCTACCCTACCCTCCTTATTGAGAAGGTAAGTAACTAGATACAGGTTATACATGTGTGGTCATGCAAAACATGTCCATAATAGTCATGTTGTGAAAGAAAACATTGACAAAAAAGCCTCAAGAAAAATAAAGTTTAAAAAAAAGTATTCTTCAATCTGTATTCAGACATCATTAGTTCTGTCTCTAAGGACGGATAGCATTCTTCATCATAAATCCTTCAGAATTGTCTTGGACAAGCTAATCATCTTATAATATTGCTGTTACTTTGTACACAGCACATTTGACTTTGCATCAGCCCATGTAAGTCTTTCCAGGTTTTTCTGAGAGCATCCTGCTCATCATTTCTCATAGTACAAGAGTATTCCATCATAATAATATACCACAACTTGTTCAGCCATTCTGCAATTGATGGGCATTCCTTTAACTTCTAATTCTTTGTCTCCAGAAAAGAGCTGTTATAAATATTTTTCCACATACAGGTCCTTTTCCTTTTTGCTTTTTGTCTCTTTTGGGATACAGAACTAGTAGCAGTATTGCAAGGTCAAAGGATATGCACAGTTTTAGAGCTCTTTGAGCATAGTTCCAAGGCTGAATCAGTTCACAACTGCACTAACAGTACATTAAAGTTTCATATTTTCTACATCTCCTCCAGCATTTGTCATCTACCCTTTCTGTCCTACTGACCTCTAACATTCTTGACAACACTTTGACAGAACCATGCCATCCCCTTACATTCATTCATCTCCTGTTATTGGACCTTTACTTCCATTTTCTGATTTTTTTAAACCTAAGTCAATTGGTCAGCTCCCTGTACCTCCACATCAGCCTCTTCAATAGCATCACCGGCAAATACCCAAATATCCAGCTCCAACTTAAATACTTCCAGTGACAAAGAGTTCACTCAGACATGAACAACCTGTTCCATCTTCTTAACAGCTATTTATTGAAAGGCCATCTGTGTCACAGTGAATAGAAAACTGGCTTTGGATACAGGAAGACCTAGGTTCAAGTTCTATTTCTGACACATACTAGCTGTGTGATCCTGGGCAACTTGCTTAACCTCTCAGGGCTCAAAGTAACTCTCTAAGACCAGACTTTTGAAAGACTGTGTTGGCTTTAGCAGAGAGAAAGAGTTTCTTCATTGAGAAGTTCTTCAAACCAATGGAACTACAGCCTTAGTTCCTATCCCTGGCCTAACCAGAGCTTAGCACAGTGCCTAGGTGCTTAATAAATGCTAGTCGAGTGACTATTGGAATATTAGGCAGTCCTTCCCCAGGAAGAACCCAAATCTTCCCTGTCTTTTCCACCTTAGCTCTGCCCTCAGGCTACTCTCTCTCTCTCTCTCTCTCTCTCTCTCTCTCTCTCTCTCTCTCTCTTTCTCTTTCTGCCTGTCTCTCTCAATTAGTCTGCTTTATGGGGAGAAGGCATTTTCAGATAAATTGTTTCCAACTCTTAGGTTTCTGTCCCATCACTTGTGACTTGTAACCCCCTTAGCCACCATGAGGGGTCTAGCCAGCCTAGGCCCAAACACTGTCCAATAGGGCTTTGTTATAGAATAGGTGACTGCAGAGGAGGAGGGAGAAGGGAGCAGGGAGCAAAAGGTGCTTTACTGGACCTCAGGACAGCAATGATGCCACTCATCTATTTCCCCATTTCGGGAACTGGAGGAAAAAAGCCCAGTCACTACACAAGCAAAGGGCAAATAATGAACCTGACAATCCCCTCCCCTTTCCTGACAAGCTGGGCCTTTGAACGGAAATGAAAACCACAGGAAACAGAGGCCACATATGAAGCTCTGCCACTAACGTGTCAACAGCAAGAACTTTTGTTTTGGTTTGGTTTTTTCCAGAACAGATTCAGCACCTCCACCAGTGAGGGAGCTGGTGTCCCCTTCTGCTCCACTGCGACCCAGAGCCTGCCATCTTTCCCAGACCCAATGACTCAGTTGGGGAGTTTGGGAAGCGAGCCTGGGGCAGTATCCTCAGGGCACCAGACCCTACTTACTTATTCCCCATCCTCTGGTAAAGTTGAGCAAAAGGGGTACCGTTTGGGTGTAGTGCCACCTTAGCTAGGCATTTGAGGGTTGGAAGAGGAGGATTCTAGAGATCATGTCCTCTAGCCTCCTGCACAGTGCTGAACTCGCCTCTGCAGCTACCCCAAGAGGGCTGAGGGCTCACTAAGCCATCAGCATAGACACTCCCCTGGGGGCAGAGAATCATTTACACACATACAAAGAAAGACTTGCAGAGATGGCCTTAAAGACAGACACATACACAGGCCTACACAGCTATGGACACTCTCATATGTGTGTACATATATATAACATGCCCCATAACAGTCATGTATGTGCACACATGCTCTCAGATGTGTGCATAAATAGAAGAGCCTTTCTCTCATCACAGTAAGGGAGGAGGTTCAGAAGTTACCCCCAATGCCTCTGACCTTTGCAAACCATTTTCTGGCTAGGTTACTGCTTGGGGTGGTCTAGAGTTACACAAGCAGCTACCTCAGATTTCCTGATGAGGGAAGGGAGGTGCGACTAACAAAGTAAGTGGGTGAGAACCTCCTGGAACCACAGATCTGGAACTGAGAGGGGTAAGATAGAGAGTGGGGGAAGTTTGTTCTTGGTTTCATGGGAGAAGGGCACAAAGAGCCCTAGTGCCTAGTTTGTTTGGGTTGAGAAACATTTTAACTCTGAGAGGGGCCCCAACAGGATTCATTCTCCCTCTACATACACATGGGATACCTCCAATTCTGGTCACCTGTGTATCTGAGGGACCAGATTCCCTAGCCTGAATATGTGGGCCCAGTAAAGAAGGTGCCTAGTGAATTGAGCCAACCATTCTGAAAAACAATTTGAAAATATAACCAAAAAATTGATTACAATGTGCATACCCTTTGACCTAGATATTAACACTACTAGGCTTATACCCTCAAAGAGATCAGAGAAAGATGGAAAGGACCTCTATGTACAAAAATATTTGTAGCAGCTCTTTTTATGGCAGCAAAGAACTAGAATTTAAGTGGGTGCTCATCAGTTGGGAACTAGCTAAAGAAATTATGATTTATGAATGTAATAGAATATGATTGCTCCATAAAACAATTATTTCTCAGAGAAAATCTGGAGAGATTTGTATGAACTGATTCAGAATGAAGTGAGAACAGGGAGGATAATTTATATAACAGCAACTTTGTAAAAGTAAACAACTATGAAAGACTTAAGAACTCTGATCAATTCAATGATAAAGCATGACTCCAGAAAAATTATTATAAGTCATGTTTCCCATGTCTTGACTGTCTCATTGACACTTTTCTTTCTTTCTTGGAGCGGGACAGAGTATCCGTTATTACTACAACTCCTCCCCACCCCTTCATCTCTGCTGGTCTGTGTTTATGCAGAGATTTGATTGCCTTGGGGTGAAGAATGGGATATATGGTTAATATAAAGATTTGTTTTGTCTGATATATTTAATCGTTATGAGAGAGGACTTTGGGGGCAGGGCAGAGCTATAGAGGGGAATACAGGGTAGGGTAGTGATAATGAAACCAGAAAAGAAAAGAAAAGAAAGGTGTCAGTGAAACAGTAATAAACATTTATTAAGTGCCTACTATGTGCCCAGCGAGATGCTAAGTGCTGGGGGTCCAAAAAAAGAAACAAAACACAGTCTCTGCCCCCAAGTAGCTTGCTATCTAATGAAGGAAACTAGCAAACAAAAATGTATAAACAAGATAAACTGGAAATAATTAACAGAGGGAAAGCAGTAGAATAAAGAGGAGGCAGAGAAGACTTTGGTAACAGATGGGATTTTAGTTGGCACTTGAAGCCAGTGAGGTCAGTAATTGGAGCAGAGGAGGAAGGCAGGCCTGAGGGACAGCCAGAGGAAACACCAAAGCCAAGAGATGGAGCATCTTTTTTGTGGGACAGCCAGACTGTGGGACAGACCAGGACTGAAGAATATGTGCTAGGGAGTAAGGTATAAGAAAACTGGAAAGCTAGGAGGCAGCTAGGTCATGAAGGGCTCTGAATGCCAGAGAATTTTGTATTTACTCTGGAAGTGATAGGGAGCCACAGTAACTTATTGAGTAAGGGGATGATATTACTTAGAAACATTATAAAATGCCCTGAAGAGAGCAGAAAGCTCAGAAGGAAACATACAAGCAGGGCTACCTTGGAACCACCATGCTAAATTTAACATACATGTAACCTGACCTCCCACTCAAAAGATGCATGAGAAGACCAAGCATGATGCTGTGTACCTGCACGAAGGTCTTACTGATTAGGGCGAAAGCTTCTTTAGGGAGACATATGGTAGTTAGAGCCCACTCCAGGGAGGAGAAAGACGCTATAGGCATGTAGGGGAAACTGACTCTTCAGTACCTCCCTGATTTCCAGTGTGGCTTTAGAGACCAGAAAGAGTTTCTTCTTGCATGAAATCAGACTCTCTATCTTGGTTGTAAATGAGATCTGATCTTATTCCCATCTGAAAAGCTCGTTTTCTCTTGTGTAATATTTAGTATAGTCTAATCTGCTAACTTCTCTGATTACTTTTTGCTCTTTTTTTCTTAGTTAAATGAGTTTACTCTTTATGTTCTCTCTGTGATGGTCTTTTGTGTAACCAGTTTGGTAGAAAGAAGTTATGCTAGCAAGTATAGGCTAAGGACTATGACCCACCTTCTTGAGAGCCACCAAGGAGGCTGCTTTTGCTCTGGAATGAGCATCCTCCTAAATCTGAATGGGGCAAAGAGATGGAATTCTAGTCTTGCTATCCCTCTCAAAGACAAATGAGGGAAGGAGGAAGCCTCCAGGCACTGCCTTTCTCTTGCTCCCCTCCAGACAGAAATCATAGTCCTGTTTGAAGAGGGGTGGGTGGATCTGACTGAAGAGATATCTCTCTTTACTGAGTGTCTATACATGTGGATATACGTATATTACATGGAAACCATGCATAGCTTACATACTTTTTAAAAAACTGTACATAGTAAAACAGCCATAATATCATAGTTCTCTTTTTCCTACCCTAAGACAATGTGCATCTTTTTTATGTTTGTCAAATTCATAATAAAAAAGGGGAAAAAATTTTAAAGAAGGAAGTGACTTAAGTGGTCGATTTGTACCTGGGGGTTCTAACACCTTAGGCCCATAGGTTCCCAAAGTGGGTGATACTGCCCACTGTGGGGAGGCCCTGCAATGATCCAAGGGCAGTTGGGTGGTAGTAGCCCGGGATGTAGTTGGGGAGATGTTGAATAAAAATAAGGGGGCAGTGGAAACATAAGGAAAGAAGGGAAGAAAATTTTGAAAAATCATTTTTACATATTTCATCTGTTGTGTAACAGAGTTAAAGTCATAGTAATTACATTATTTTCCAAAGAAATACACAAAATGCAAATTATAATGGAACAGTGGTCAAGTCCACCAACAGATCTTAACAAGCAAGTGTTGGCAGGCAAGCTTAGCACATTGTAGGGTAGTCCAGCATGCATCAACAGGAATATGTGCATACAATGATTTTTTACAGTATGATACTATATGGTTACATGACACAATAGTGCATCATCAAAATTTCAATGCAGGAAAAAACCCACAAATTTGCAATAAATTATTAAATTTCAGATGTGCAATTTTAAAAAACATTTTTATATTTTTGGAAATGATGTAAATTTTAAAAAAAAACATTAAAGGGTTAAAAAAAAAAGATTTCCAGGGAGTTGCTGAGTAATTTTTTTTTTTTTAAAGAAGCAGCAGGCCAAATACATTTGGGAACCTTAATCAGTCATTCAGTCAACAAGCATTTATTAAGAGCTTACTATGTGCTAGGCGCTATGCTAAGAAGCAAAAAAACATGCTCCCTGCCCTCAAAGAGCTCACTTTCTAAAGGGAGTGATAACATGCAAACAGCTATGTGAATTCAAGATAGAGACAGTGTAGATGAGAAGAAATCTGAGGAAAGGCACTGAGGGAAAGGGAAGGTAGGAGAGGGAAAGGTCTCTTGAAGAAGGTGATCTGAGTTTTAAAGGAAGTCAGAGAAGCCAGGAAGTGTGGATAGGGAGGGGGGAAATTCCAGACATGGAAGACAGCCAGTCAAAAGGTACCTTGGGTTGATAAAGCAGTAATATTTAGGTTGATCTGGCCTAAAGCAGATTGGGCAGCTGGGTGGTGCAGTGGATAGAGCCCTGGACTTGGAGTCAAGAAGATCTAATTCAAATCTGGCCTCAGTCATTTACTAGCTGTGTAACTCTGGGCAAGTCACTTACCCTCTGTTTGCCTCAGTTTCCTTAACTGTAAAAATAGGAATAATAGGGGGGGCTAGTTGATGCAGTGAATAGAGCACTGCCCCTGGAGTCAGGATGACCTGCAAATTCGCCTCAGATGCTTAACACTTAATAGCTGTGTGACCTTGGGCAAGTCACTTAACCCCAATTGCCCTCCCTTCCCACTTCCAAAAAAAAATAGGAATGATAATAGCACCTACCTCCCAGGGTTGTTGTGAGGATTAAACGAGACTATAATTTCTAAGTGCTGAGCACACTATAAATGCTAGCTCCTACTGCTGCAGCTACTTCCCTTAGACTTACCTAGGTGTAGAGCCCAGTAGAAGCCAGGGCTTCAATGAAGTAAGACTAAGGGAGGAAAGCCTAGAGCTATGGATGCCTATGAATGAAGCTCTTCCCTCCTCAGGCCTAAGAAAAACAAGCTGGTGGGAGAATGGGGGTGTGTCTCTCCAAAGCTGGCCTGGGAGCGTGCTTGTCCAAAGTGTGCAAAAAGGGAATAAGGACATGCTTCCCAAATGAGAGCTAAGGGACCTGGGGCTCTTGCTGGCCACTGTGCAGGGCAGGGTCTCTGAAGCGCCCCTGGATCTGGACTTTACAGAAAAGAAAGCTCTGTCCTCCTCGGGGCCAGCTACTACTCCAAGCCTGGCTAGCCCCAAGTAGCTATTATCAACCTCAGTTGAGTTTTGGGGGTGCTGCCTTTAAAGGGAAAGCTCCCTCACCATAGGAGGAAGGGCTGTGGTTTCTTCTCAGCCCCTACCCCATCCTCTTGCCCCATGTCCCTGCAGAGCTCACTCATCCTTTCCCTGCATGAGAAAAGGGAGAAAAAGTAGGAAGAGGAAGGAGGTAAGAGAGAGAGGAGATACAAGGGAAGAGGGAAGGCAGGAGAGAAGCCGTGGATAAGGTTACTTTCTACCATCAATCAATCAACAAGGATTTAAGAGCTGACTCTGTGACAAGCAAGGTGGGCGAGACAAATAAGCCTTGCCTGAGGGTTTATATTTGTCTTCAACAGGCCCATTCCTTTCCTAGTCCCTTCATTTACCCACCAGAAGGGAAGAAAGCTGGGGAATTCACTTCCTCAGTCAAATCACTTTATGCGTCCAAGTGTCCCAAAAGTCTTAGTGCGGATTTAAGTAGTTTAAATTTAAGCTACAATTTAGCCTGCTTAAATTGGCACTAAGACTTTTGGGACACCTTGTATTATTGCATTTGATGCTTCTAGCAACCCAAGGAAATTGAATACTAGAGGCATTTGTATCTTCATTTTTTTTAGGTGAGGAAACTGAGGCTCAGAGAGACTTGGCCAAAACTTGCCCAAGGTCACATGGCTAGTTTTTGTGTTAAGTGTCTAAGGCTGTATTTGAACTCAGGTCCTCCTGATTCCAGGGGCAGTGCTCTATTCACTGCACCACCTAGCTGTAATGGAAATGCAAATTTAAAGATCTTCCCTGCCCTTAGGCCCTTTGATAGGTTTAAGAGACTCTGAGAAACTTCCTTGATTTAAAAATATACTCTGCCCCTAAATAGGCAGTAGTGTAGTCACATGGAGCCTGTGGCAGGAGGCTTGGTTTTCAGGAATGCCCACACCTTGATGCTGTGTGATTGGGCAGTGGGTCAAGAGGGTTGTTACATTCTCTGACCCAGGAGAAGGCTATATAATCCCTGATGTGAGGCTTTGTTTTGGGGCTCACTTTGAGAAGTGTTGTGTGACTTGACCAGATGAGACTCTGGGCAGCCATTGAGAGCCCCCCAGCTTTGAAAACCCAGATGTTAGTGCTTCCCTCTCTGGTAACTGTGATTTGGTATGGATGTAATGGTCAGACAGTTCGGAGGCCTATCTGCTTGATCTGTTTCTCTGTCTGTATACTCTGAAGTTCAGGGTAATGACCTTTCTCCCCTGAACTAGGTAAACAATATATGTTTGATTGATTAAAGTAAGCTTGTTAACCCATTTTGAGTTGCTTTCCTTTAGAAAAGCAGATCTAAGAACCTGTGTTGGCAGCCACTCTGGGGATGCTGGGGTGCTTGCTGGGGTGCTTGCTGCTATACTAGCTGCTCCAGAACATAAAAAAATTTTAGGGGGATTTTTCATTTGAGTTTGAGGCAGGGTTGGGGAGTGTTGAGACTGGATCTCCCAATTTTACCTGGGCCAGAAGTTCAACAGCTACTCACAGGCCCAGTCCTGACACTAATGGTCACAGAAGCTTTAACCTGCTCCATTTTTCTGACTTGGGTCAGTTTGCCTTTCCCTGGGCAGCCTGGTGGACTCTCCACTCCCAGGGGCTTACCATTTTGGTATCAGACTTAGTGTCCACACGATCACCTTTAGTATACACCTTTAACTGTCCTGCAATTTAACTCTCCATTGGATCAGCTTAGATTAGCCTCCTTGGCGCAGGGATTAAGGATATAAATTGGAATGTAGCCCCAGGTTGCTAAGATCTAGAATCACATAGACTTTGGAAGACCTCCTCACAATCACAGAGACTTAGGAAGACCTCAAGAAGATAGAAGCTCCCTAAGATAGTCCTTGGAACTAGACTGTTTACACTCATTCAGGACCATGGAGTACCATTTTGAGGTTCCAGTGATCTTAATGAAGGGTCCAAGTTTGGGACACTAGACAGAGGGGTTGTAGAGACAAGATAGCGACACAAGGGGATAAGCATGGGAATCAGAGAACAAGAGGGAGACAGATTCACAGTATAGGTAGCCTAGAACTGGCGGGGGGCGGGGAAGGCAATTATAGCAGTTGTGGCAGTTGAGGAGATTGAAAATCATTTTTTTCTTCCCTCTGCTTTTTCAAACCCAGAGCATTACACAACAGAAATGCTTGCATCTCTCTTTATATTACTTGATATTGCTAATAAAATACATGACTGTTAAATAAGGATTTTAACTTAGTCAATAAATTTGAGGCTCAAGACTGAGAAAGGAGACAGTATCATATGGGAGAAGAGATTTTCCCCAAAGTGGGACCATGCTGCTTAGAGACTTTCTGCATTTTTGTTCATTTCTGAGGCTATTCCAGTGCAATGCCCACTAGACTGCCTTTGAACCTGGAGAGAGGAGATAAGGAAATAAGGCACCACCGCAGAAGAGTAGAAATGGCTATAATTTTCCCTGAGCGCATCCAAGAAGCATTGCTCACAGTCCTCATCACTCCCACATAAGACAGAGAGCTGCACAACAAAATAAAGGCAAAGTAAATACAAGGAAATTGGGGATGGAGAAACTAGCTGTTGGGAGGGGCTGGGAATCATATAGAAGATGATGCTTGAGCTGAATTTTGAAGGAAGCAAGTGATTCTAGAACGTAGAGTCAATGAAAGAATATATACCAGGCATGGTGATGTTCAAAAGTTGGATGGAAGATGAAATGTCATATGTAAGAAAACAAAAGAAGACCAGTGTGGCTGGCCCTCAGCCTATAAATGGGAAGGAACATGCAACAAATCTAAAAACATGGTGGAGCCATGTTGTAAAGGGCTTTAAGTGCCCAACAGAGAAGTTTCTTACTTAACCTAGAAGTAATAAGGAGCCAACTAGGAACGTTAGGTGGTACCATAGTGCATAGAGCACTGGGCCTGGAGTCAGGAAAACTCATCTTCCTGAGTTCAAATCTGGCCTCAGACACCTACTAGCTGTGTGACCCTGGGCAAGTCATTTCCCCCTGTTTGCCTCAGTTTCCTCAACTGTAAAATGAGTTGGAGAAGGAAATGGCAAACCACCCCAGTGTCTTTGCCAAGAAATCCCCAAATGGGGTCATGAAAAGTCAAATGGGACTCAACACTAAGGAGTCAACTGAGCTTTTTGGTCTGGGGAATGAAATGATCTGACCTATATTTTTAGAACATCACTTTGGAAAATGTGTGGAAGAAAAAACAACCAAAAAATAAAAGAAAATGTGTGGAAGAAGGAGAAAGGGACAAGGGGACCAATTAGGGGATTATTGAAAAAGTCCAGTCAAGAGGTGATGAGTGACTGAAGTAGGGTCATGGACATAAGTGAGTAGAGACAAGGGGATCATAGTGATTTTAACCTAGGAAGGGCTCCTCTTCCACTGTACCCTGCTCACTCCCTCCCACCATGGCCTTCTTAGCAGCAGTCCTGACTCTCAGGGCCTGTACTCTGACTACAAGTAGGTATCTATCCCCACCCCTCAGTCAAGGCCCACTTGTGGCTCTTTGTTCAGCTTCAAGGGGGAGTACTTGCCCTCAGCACAAAAATTCATGACAATAGCTCTGGGGCATGGGTGGCCCCAGTCACAGCTTATGAATCAGAAAGTTATAATGCAAACCCAGGCTTCCCAATTCCCAATCTGAGGCTCAAGACTGAGAAAGGTGACAGTACTACATGGGAGAAGAGATTTTCCCCAAAGTGGGGGCCATGCTGCTTAGAGAGTTTAGGCCCTGAAGGATGGTAGAATGAAAATACCAAAATCCCTGGAGCTAGGTAGGCATCATTTGCCCAAATGGAAGGTGAGCTCTCCAGGGCCCTCAGTTAAATCTGATGCACATGAACAGAGAATCCTAGACCCCTCTTCTTGGTCAGGCACTGGCTAACCTGAAGGACCAACAAGCACCTTCAGAGCTGCTGCAAATCTGATTCTCTCCTCAACCCACACTCCCTCCCTCCCCTGATGGCTACTGGTTACCATGGTGACGCCAGGCTCCCAAGAAGCCCCACCGCAGTTGCTCCTAGAGCATTTCTGGAAGTCAGGACAGAACCGGCCCAGTAGAGGAAACTTGGTTCCTTGAGGAGGTATATCTGGCCTGGAGACTTAGCAGGAGGTTTACTGTGCTGCCAGAAAGTGTCAGGGGCATCTCCTCACCTAGGTAGGGTCTGGGTGATTGCCACTCCTCTGATGTCGGTCCTTTGAATCATCAATCAAATAATTTGTAAAGCAATTAGCAGGATGTCTGGAACAGAGCTTATTCCCAACCCAACCATCCCCCAAATCATCCAACAAAAGGAAAAATGAGAATTGAGTGGGCCAAGGAGGACATCCATACCTGTGCCCAAAGCCATTTCTCCCTAATATTTCTTGTGAGTCACACTTTTGGCTCTCACCTCTCCACTTTTGCACTGGCCATTTACCATACCTGGAATACTCTATTTCCTCACTTTCACCACTCAGAATCCCTGTCGTCCTTCGGGATAGCTCAAATGCCACCTTCTGGAAGAAGCTTACCTAGTGGCCCCAGCTGCTGGGCCCCAGCTGCCTTTCCCTCTAAGGCTACCTTCCAGAGGGAGTGTAAGGAAATATCACAGATCTAGAGATGCAAGAGTGCTTAGAGGTCTTCCACTCCAACTCTCTGATTTTTACAGCTGAGAAAACTGAGAAATTAGATGAATTTCCCAAGGACACACAAGTAACAAGTACAAGAGGCAGGATATGAACCCAGGTCTTCTTACTCCAGAAATCAGTGTTCTTTCCCCCATGTCATGCTCCCTGTGAAAGTGGTCCATGTGCTTCACCTATAGGTCAAGGCTAGCACTGTGCACTGTGAATGTTCTGTGAGGTGAGAGTGAACAATGCCAGGAGACCTCCCAAACCTCTACCCTCCCAAACTGTCCCCACACTCAGAATTCCATTATTAGCTATTCACTCCTTTATATTAACCTGGCAGCTAGGTGGTGCTGTGGATAGAGTGCCAGGTCTGAAATCAGGAAGACTTACTTACTCAGATACTCATTATTGGTGTGGCTCTGGCTAATCACTTAACCTCTTTTTTCTGCCTTAGTTTCCTCATCTGTAAAATGGGGTTAATATTAATAGAACCTACCTCCCAGGGTTGTTGTGCGCATCCAATGAGATAATTGTAAAGTACTATAATTGTTAGCTATCGTTGTTCTTGTTGTTGACCCTATCAATGGTTTCTTATGAAAATTTCTCAGAGCCTACCTAGGGAAACAGTAACTGGATTCATCCTGGTGATTTGGAATTCTCTTACTTCCCAACAAGAAGGACTCTGGGCCATCAGTATGAGGTTCTTGGGCCTACAGTGAACCAGAGGAATGAAAAGATTGACTAGGGGAGTGAAGAGGGGAAGGTGAGTAAGCAGGGATAGTGCACAAACTGGGGGTTGGGGAAGCAGTGGGAGAGCAGGCGGGCCTCACCATTGGGGGTCCACATGGTTGGAGCAAAGCCTCAGGTGATCTTGGTCTTTTCAAGTCAAAAGTTGATGACTGAGAGATGGCCTGCCCCAGGCTTTGTGTCGGGGAATTAACCCTTCATCCAAGCCATTGGCATGACATCTTCAAGGGTCTTTACTTTGAAAGGCAACATCAGAGAAGCCTGGTTGAAGAGACTAAGACACAGAGCTCAGAGCCAGCAGGAACCCAGAATCCAAGGTGGATGCCATCATCATTCCAACTTGGCAAAGAAGAGAACTGAAGCTCAGAGGGCATGAGGGACTTCACCCCAAGCCATACAACCCAGAAGTCTATAATCATCTACATTCTTAACCTGGAACCTACGAAGCTGTGGTGGTTGTTGGTTTTTTAGTAACTGATCACTCTTATATTTCAATAAAATTGGTTTCCTTTATAATCCTACATATTTTATCTTATGCATTTAAAAACATTATTCTGAGATGGAATTCATCGGTTGCACCGGACTGCCCAAGGGGTCCATGACAAAAAGAAGTTAAGAATTCCTGTTATAAGATGGTCCTAGTTCTGTATTTGTTGATTTGTCATTTGTGAACATTAATACTAAAAGCAACCTATGGGTAGGAAATGTGGCCTGCCCACAGCCGCAGCAAATGCAGCTATGCCTGTGACATGACTGTGTGACCCTGAGCAAGCCATTATACCTCTTTGATTCTCCATTTGCCTATCTGCAGAATAGTAATAAAATTGCCCACAATATCTACATCACAAATTAAGTAATGATCGGAGGGACTAATGTATATGAAGTTTGGTTTTGTAAATCTTATAAACACAATAAAAATGCCTTCTGTTATTATTATTACAGACTCACCTAATGCGACCCATTCAAGGTTCCTGGGCATCACCTCTAAAGCAATTTCCAAGATGAACACTGTGGGATAAGACCTGAGAATATAAGGAGAAGTAGCCAGGGAATCCTGGATCAGGAGGCATAGCCTGGCTCTGCTCCTGGCTTACTATGGGACCTGAACAAATGCCTTCCTCTTTCTGGACCTCAATTTTCCCCAAGCTCAAATTTTTTTTTGGAGGGGGGAAGGCAGGGCAATTGGGGTTAAGTGACTTGCCCAAAGGCACACGGCTAGTTTTTTATTGTTGTTGTTTGTGTGTGTGTGTATTGTGTCTCAGGCCAGATTGAACTCAGGTCCTCCTGACTCCAGGGCCAATGCTCTATTCACTGCACCACCTAACCGCCCCTCCAAGCTCAAATTTCTGTGGTGCCTTAAAGATTACAACAATCCCGTGGGCCAAAAATAAGATAACTGACAGGTCTATAGCATGTTTCGATGTTTGCAAAGCACGACACATACATTATCTCATTGGAGCCTCACGGCAATCTTTCAACTTAGAGGCTGCAGGTATCGTCCCTATTTTACAGATGAGAAGACTGAGGCTCCTCCAAAGCCAGGGTGCTGCTCGCCAAATTCAGACTCTTTCTACTATTCCTTGCTGTCTCTCATAGAACAACTGAAAATGGAGGCTGGAGGGAGAGGAGGTCGAGGAGGGAGGAGAGAAACACTGAAAGAATAAAATAGAAGCCAAACTATATATATAGCCACTGTTGCAGGATCTGTCAATTAGAAACATTGTCATTATCACATGTGTCTTCCGCCACCTGGTGGCAGAAATCAGAATAACAGGCAAGTGTTTCTAATGTGCATTTCTCTGAATCAAATTTGTGAAGGAGGGAAAAAATGATTCTTATTGTGTATTTAAATTTTAGAAAAATAAAATTTTAAAAATTTAAATGAGCATTTATTCAATTAGTACCTGATTAACTTGGTTTAATAGGTTGTTGAACCAGTTTTTATCAGCAAGTAAACAACCCAAACTAACCACATAATTGGTAAAAAGTACTTATAAATCCACGTCCCCATTCAAAACAAAAACAAAAGCACCCTCTTGGTGCCGGTGGTGAGTTTGGCACGGCTTTTAGCCAAGAGTCAGAGCAGAGTTTTTAAAATAGCTTCCTATTTGTTAAAACTGTTAAATAAGCTACTACACAATATCTGTGTTGCCAGAATCCTCCCTCCTCACCATTCTGCAGCCCCCACCCTACATCACCTTTCCCCAGATCCTTGCCAACAACAAGAAAGAGGTCAAGCTAATAGAAAGAGAAGAAATGCCCGGTTCGGGTGCTACTTACTCCCTGAAGACACCATTGGCCTCAAGTCAGGGTTTTCTTTCTCCACAATAGCCACTGAGCTGTCTTCCATCTCTCAAATTGCTATTCTGTGATTCCTCAAGTTTCTCAAAGCACTTTGCCTGGATCTCCCCTTTGCATTTATTATACCTGACCTGGAATCATAGGGATTTATGATACTTATCCTTCCCCCATGAGTCTCCAAGCTTCTTGAGAATGGGGTCTATGTTTTATCTTTGGGCTCCCATTCTCCAGCACAGGAGGTGTTTAATCAATGTTCATTAAAATAAAATGAATTGATGGTACCTAACGGGCGACCCTCTGACCCATCCATCCCTTCTGGTCAATCTTGCATTCAGCATACTAATCTTAATAAATCAATCTGATAACTTCTCTCTCTCCTTCAAAAGTCTTTGATGGCTCCCCTTTGCCTTCAAAATATACAGTAACTCTTTTTAACTAGATTTGCTGTTTTTTTTTCCGTGTAGGTATCTCCTTATGAGTACTTCCTCTATCAATGCATATCAGTAGTTTCTCAGCAACTTAACTGTCTTAGACAGCTGCCTGGGCACTGAGAAGCTATGGGTTTTTGCCAAGGGTCACATGGTATGTGTCAGATGGAGGATTTGAAGACTCGGGGTCTTTTTGTCTTCAAGACCAGTTATCTATATGCCAGGTAATTCAACCTCTCCAACATTTACATAATCCTTTAAATTGAAGTTTACAAAGAGCTTTACACACATCATTTCATGTGAGCAGGTATAATAGCATCCTCCTTTCAACAGATAGGGAAACTAAGGCTGGGAGAGATGAAGTGATTTCTCTGAAGTCACATAGTCAGCCAGTGTCAGAGGCAGGATTTGAACGAGGTCTTTCCAACTCCAAATCCAGCACTCACTGTGCTGCTGCCCCAAAACTCCTAAGTCTAGCATTCTGAGCCCTTGGTGGTCTGGCTCCACCCTCCCTTCCTGATTCCCTTACAAACAACCCTTGCTCAAATCAGATTATTTATCCATTGTACCCAGGATGCTTTGGGAGGGTTTCCAATCTCAGTCTTTCTTCCTGGAATGCCAATCTCCACTTGTCCAAATCTCACCCATTCTTCAGGAAGCAGATCAAACAGTGCACCACTTCCTCCAGGAAGTCTGTTGTGATTGCTCCCAGCCAGAGGTAACATATCCCCTAACCCTGTAGCTTTTGTTTGTTTTTTGTTTGTTGGTTGTTTTTTTTAAAGGGGGGAAGGCAAGGCAATTGGGGGTAAGTGACTTGCCCAAGGTCACACAATTAGTATGTGTCAAGAGTCTGAGGTCAGATTGGAACTCAGGTCCTCCTGACTCTAGGGCTGGTGCTCTATACACTGATCCACCTAGCTGCCCCTGTTTGTTTTTAAACCTCTCGTGATTCTTCTTTATAGCATCTTTTCTTATATTATAACTATTTCTAGATTTGCCTCATATCATAGTGGTCTATTAGACAGTGAACTCAGTGAAGGCAAGAACTATTAAGATCTTCTGCAATCTGGCTACCCCCTCTATCTTTAGAACTCCAGCTTCCCCAAACTCAATGTGCCGTTTTCAGTCTTTCTACATTCCTGTGTTTCTCCACAGACTGCCTACTTTCAGAGGTCTCCCCAGCCCCAGCCCACCTCCTCACCCCATTGCCTTTTAGAATCTTTCCAGATTCTTTTCAGAATCACCTCCTCCCTGAAGCCAGCTCTGATTTTAAGAATATCCCCAAATTTTTCTAAAAGTACTCATCTCTAGGAAAGACATCTCCTTTGTCCCATCACCCTCTATGTACCCTATCTATGTATGCACACATCATGTGTACTGTATTTCTACATGTACATGCCATAGTCCCCAGTGACTTATAGACTCCTTAGGGGCAGGGACTCTGTCACTTTTTAATCTTAGAGCCTAGCACAGAGATGTCCATGAAATTAACCACTAATGAATGGTTTGAATTAAATTAAATTGAATCCCAGCACAGGGCTGCCCAGCCTTCAGTAAATGACAGCCAAACTGAAAAAGAGAAATGTTTTGAAGATTTAATACTGAGTCTATTAAGACAGAAAATCCACTTCACCTCCCAAAGGACAAAAGAAGCAGTAATAAGACCGTGCACACATAAAGCAATAGTAATCAATGATTTTGTAACCTCGACCAGACCATGAAGCTTAATCCTTTCAGAAATGAAATTCTCCCTACTTCCCTCCCCCATATTTTCCCCACTCCTCTACCAGTGCAACTCATGGACAGCCTCGTTTTAAAGAGATGTGGGATCTGGTTTTGTTGAACATCAAGATTTATTGACCTGAGCGATGCTTGGCGGGCCATACTGTGTTGATGGGCATTGAAACATGAAGTTGTTATGAATGTTTTCTCATCAGAAATGTCTGGAGATTGTTCTGGGGATGGCCATGAATGCCTAACCAGGTCTCAGACTGCTCTTCTCTACTGAGTGCTCAGAAGTACTGTCAAGGGCAGAGAGCCTAATACAAAGTGGCCTTTATTTGCCCAAAATACCAAACACATTAACCCATGAGATATGGTGACCTGACGTCCGTAGCCAAAGAGATCTAAGGTCCAAGGTAAAATAGTCCAAAATCCTTGACCAAGAAGACCCCAGGTCATTAGCTATGGTGACCCCCAAGGTCCTTAGTCAAAATAAGTTGAGTCAAAATATGAGGTAACCCAAAGACCTTAAGACAACAAGATCCAAAGCATTAACTGTTTGGCCCAAAGTCCTTAATCAGAAAGGTCCAATGTCATTAGCTGAGGTGGACCAATGCTCTTAGACAAAGAGACACAAGGTCCTTAGCCAAAGAAGTCCACAGAGATATTAGCCAGGGTAGCCAAAAATCCTTAGTCATTAATCCAAGGTTACCGTCTGAGTTTACTCAAAGTTTTCAGCCAGAGAAGTCCAACCAGTCATTGGCTGAGATGACTTAAAGTTCTCAGTCAAGCAAAGTCAAAGTCATTAACTGAAGTGGTCCAAGGTCCTTAGCCAAAGGACTTCAAGGTCATTAGTTAGGTGGGCCAAGTTCCTTAGCCAAAGTTGTTCAAGGTCCAAGTGGAGGTAGTCCAAAGTCCTTAATTAAAAAAAAAAAATCTGTGGTGGTTCATGGTCCTTAGCCAAATAGGTCCAAGTTCATTAGCTAAGAAGGCCCAATGTCTTGAGCCAAATAGGTCAGAAGGAATTAACTAAAATTGCCCAGAGTCTTGTCAAAGAGATCCAAAGTCATTTCCTAGAGCAGCCCAAAATTTTCAGCCAAAAAGATCCAAGGTCTATTAACTCAGGTGGTCCAAGGTCATTAGCTGAGGGTTGCCAAATTCCATTATCTTAGGAGATTAAAGGTCTATGGCCAGCACCATCAGAGATCATGTGCAGAGGTACCTGGACCATGGTGAAATGCTGCCCTTGGATTCTTGCTCTACCTGTTCCTTAATGAGAAAGGGAGCCCCAATATTACCCATCTTTACCCACTACAAAATCATCGTCCACAAATCTCCCACTGCTCCTCCCTCTCCAGATGGGCCTGAACTGTTGAGAATACTCAAAAGCATCCAGGCCACAATCAGGAAGGAGTCATAAGTGGTTAGGGCGAGGTGAGGACCCATCACCTTAGCCCCCTTTCCATCTCAAGGACACAGGCACCCTCTTTGATCTAAGGAAGCCATCACACTAGTACCTGGTGCAGCTTGTGACAGAACAGGATGAGCTTCTGTGGGAATCTGCCCTGTCCAGATTGAAGGCCTAAGTGGGGCTTGGGAGACAAAGAAGGGAACCTCTTCCCCAGGAATGGGAAGTATTGAAGGTCCAGAATAAAAGGAACAAGATCATTAAGAAGAAACTAAAGGCCACCAAAAGGCAGAGATAAAAGAAATGCATCCTTTGATGCATTTGATGCTCTTGACTGAGCAGGTCAGAACTAAGTAGGGAACCAAAGGAAGGGCCCAAACTAGGGCCCAAAGGAAGAAAGAGTTCAGGTGCCTAGTAAGGAGTATATCATGGACCTGAAACGAAAGGGGAAACAGCCAAGGGCCCTTGGATGTACTAGAACCTGAGGTAGCTGGAGGACTTAGGGACCTGAGGCTAGTGAAGGGAGTCAGACCTGAGGTGAGGGGGAAAGTCAAAGACTCAAGGCAAGTAAAAGATATTAGGGGCCAGGGTCCAAGGCAACCTGAAGGGAATGAGGGTCTGAAGGCAAAAATAGATTGAGCAAAAGGGGGAAAGGGGGTAAGAAAGCCAGAGACCAGCAACAAGTGAAGGAGGTTATATCCCTGATGAGTGTCTGGTCCCAGAAACAATGATGGAAAGGCAGGGCATTCCTACATGGACGTGGGTATGTTTGGGGCCTATTGGCCTGGGCTACATCAGGAGGAATCCCATCCCTATGAGCAGCTCTGGTTCCCCCCTAACTAATGGGCTCCTCCTGCCTCTCCAGTTCCCCAGCATAAGGCTAAGTTCTCAGATCTTCTCCAGGTTTAAACTGACTATGTCACTCCTTACTGTAGTCCAGGGGGTCATATTATCCTCACTGGCTTTAAAGGATGTCCTAGAGGACACCTACTGGAAGCCTTCCCAGCCTGACCTTCAGAGAACTCATCCATCCCAGGGCATTGTGATGTC
This sequence comes from Gymnobelideus leadbeateri, assembly GCA_011680675.1. Lineage (NCBI taxonomy): Eukaryota > Metazoa > Chordata > Mammalia > Diprotodontia > Petauridae > Gymnobelideus > Gymnobelideus leadbeateri. Next base: position 402,693 of record WOXC01010508.1, read on the forward strand.
ACAGTTCCCAGAAGGAGAAATTCTAGCCCCACTTCCCCGACCCTTAACAGCCAATGAATGAAACAATAAGTAATAAGTCATGTAAACAGCAGACAAAGGACTAGCCCAGAGCTGGTCCTCAAGGAGCTCACAGTTTCCGGAGGGGATGGAGAAGAACAGCCTGACCTTATTTTTAGAGAATCTATGGTGTTTCTCCTTAAAGAGGACCAATGACAATCAAGGGGGATGTCTTGGCTCGTGAGTTGGATTTAAGGGAAGCAAAGTTGCACAAAGTTGTCAACCTCACACTTTTCCAGAGTCATCCAAATCCAGTGGCAAGACAAAAGTCAGGAAGATTGGGATGGCCCAGGATGCAATGGGTGACCTTGGCATCTGTGGTGTCTGACTAAGCCCTAGGCACCCCACAGCACCTGCTTCAGCCTCCTTCATGGCCATCAGAACAAATTGTTCTCATTCGGAGGGGTCAACATCCTCCTACCTCACCGGTTTGAGGCCTACCCTAGATCTGATTTAGCCCCTCTGCCAAGATGGTTTACCAGGGTGTGGCTGCTACACATGCTATAGTTTCTTGAAACTGTAGGTGAGAGCTGGGTGCCAGGTGGACACCAAAGGTGTTTGGGCAGCCCTGAAAAGGGCTCAGCAAGCCTCATACCAGAGGTGCTGGTCTTCCTGAACTCTTCATACCGCTATAGAGACTTCATAGTCTTGGGGAGACTTTTGTCAATGTCCTTCCTAAAATATGTCACCTAGAACTAAGCAAGTACTCCAGATGCTGTCTGGTCTGATCAGGACTGAAGATGGTGGGACCCTCACCCTCCTTATTCTGGACACCAGAGTTAATTACAGGCTAACAAGGCATTAGTTTTGGCTATCATATGACATAGCTGACTAGATCTTAGTGAGTTGCAGTCCACTAAAACTTCTGGAAATTTTTCTCAGGGACTGTTGTCTAACCATGCCTCTCCCATCTTGTACCTGCATCGCTGATTTTTTTCAACTTAATTTTAAGACTTTATATTTATACTTATTAAGGGCCATTTTAGCCTGGAGCCAGAAGGACCTGGTTTCAAATCCTGCCTCTGACATGTAATTGCTGTGTGACACTGGATAAAGTCACTTAACCTTTTTATACAATTCCCCAAGACTCATACTATATCATAGGCTGGTTGCTATCTGTATTGGTGCAAGGAGGTTCCCTACTAGGAGAACCCCATGGTGAATAAAATTACAGGCCTTTCCCATATTAAGTACATTTCATTTTATCACATTTGGCCCATCACTCCAGCCTACAATCAACATTGCCCACTGCCCTAGGCCATCCAGGTCTGCCCTCCCATTACCCCCACCCAGGCATCCTCCTTCTAAAGCAGAAGTCAGGAGGTGCTCAAAAGCCCCTGGTTCAATTACAATCTATTGAACAGGACCTAATCTTATAGATTGTCCTCAAAACTCCCTCCATAATGCTATATACGAGGTGAGGGTTGGGGAAATTAAAGTGGAGGAACAAGAAGGGAGACTACAATCAGACTGTGACCCTTCCCCAGGGAACAATCTCTATTTCGCCTTCACACTCAGGTCCTCCCACTTTCATCTCACCAAGCTCCAAATACATTTCCCCAACTCATTTTCCCATGCTGTCCATTGGTGAGTATCAAAACGTTTCCAATTGGGGGTGGCTAGGTGGCACACCCACCCTGGAGTCAGGAAGACCTGTGTTCAAATCCAACCTTAGACATTTAACATTTACTAGCCATGTGACCTTGGGCAAGTCACTTGACCCCAATTGCCCTGCATTCCCCCCTCCAAAAAGCAAAAAACAAAAACAAAAACTTTTCCAATCTCACTTGCTCATATTCCTAAAAAAAAACTCCTGCCATAATTGCCAAGTCCTCCCACATTATCATCTTCACAGCTCTCAGGCTAGTTGCTTAAACCTCCACCAACAAACACGGGGGGAGGTTGGGGGAAACAAGCATTTTTTTTTTTCAGATCTGCTCTGTGCCAGGCGCTGTGCTCGGTTCTTTACAAATATTCTGTCATTTGATCCTTACAACAGCCCTGAGACATAGATGCTATTATTATTCCCATTTTGCGGTGGAGGAAACTGGGGCCAACAGAAGTTAAGTGACTTACCCGGGGTCATGCAGCTAGTAAATATCTGAAGTTAGATTTGAGCTCATATCTTCCTGACTCCAGGCCCAAGGACTGTCCATGTCAGCCATATGATTGCCAGAGAGACCTGCTAAAATCCTTTTTTTTTTTTTTGGAGTGGGGAAGACAAGGCAATTAGGGTTAAATAACTTGCCCAACGTCACACAGTGAGTGTCAAGTGTGTGAGGTCACATTTGAACTCAGGTCCTCCTGACTTGAAGAATGGTGCTCTATTCACCATGCCACCTAGCTGCCCCCTGAACTCCTTTTGCATATTGATGCTGTATGCTTTTTATCCCTGTGAGCCTTATGTTAAATTTGCCCTTCAATCAAGTTGTGGATCTAATGACAGACCCCTGGGACAGTCCACTTAAAGACCTTTCTAAAGCAAGCTCTTGTTGATAAGTCATTCTGGATCCAGTCAGAAGGACCATAGAGTCTGCAGCTGAAAGGGATCTTAGACATAACTGAGTACAAACTCCTCGTTTTTCAGATGAGGTCACTGAGGTCCAGAGAAGTTTACCCATGTAAGAAGTATGGAGGTAGGATTCAAACCAGCTCCTCTGTCTCCATATCCTTTCTCCTCCTACTCTGCTATTTTGTCTCTTAATCAGCTCTGAAGCCCCTGACTTTAGGGGGTCCTGGTGATCACCACTTCCTTTTCTAAATGCTCATGAACCATCCCTTTGTAACAGAAACAACAGATTCCTCCCTCTTTCCAGATGGGCAGTCCTCCCCCTCCCCACCCACCACACACAATCTTTTTTATATTTCAACAAGGAGCCCTGATAATCTGAATAACCCAGTCCAGGTGCTCTGGAGGAAGATGGGGAAGGGCAAGAGAGAAAACTCATAAATTGTCCAGAAAACAAGGGTAATCTCTCATGCCCTGAGATTTAACAGGTGGTTCTGACAAGAGAAAGAAATGCATCTCCCAGATTCCTGGGGGGAGAGGAGACAGCAACAGCAGAGATGCGCTATCTTTCTAACTGCACGGGTCTGCCAATAGAAACTTGTTTGTGTGGTACAAGGAGGGGCTCCCATTGCCCTCTAAGAAAGCTCCCAGGTGAGGTTTGTGGCAGTGAGTATCACATACCAAAAAATGCGGTTTAAGAATAACAGAGATGTCAATGTGGAAGTGGCAGGGCAGGAATGAGTTATGGGAAGCACTCTGAGGTTCATCCCATCCAGGCCATATGAGAGAGGTGGTCCCCTGAGTAAGGAAACATGTGCCATCTGCTAGAACAGAGCCAAACTGTGGAGAAGGCAGTGAGCAGATGAGAGCCGAGTCGAAAGCAAAGGGTGATGAACACCATCTGTTAGAGGAAAACTCAACTGCCCAATTAGGGAGGGCAACAATCAGAACAGAGGAAGCCAAATGACTGAATGGGAGCTGAGCAGCAGGAAGCCAGGGGTGTAAAGGATAGCATTAGTAACAGAACTGCCACCTGCTGGGAGCAGGGAAGGGAGAGCTACAATGTAGCAAGAGGAGGATGGCAGATGGGAGTGACTGACATCTACAATGTAGCAAGAGGCCATTGCTGCTAAAGGCATTTAGCCCAGAAAGGGAAACCATGGAGGGAAGCATCAATTAGGGAGAAATGCCTGTGTCTTGAGCCTTACCCAGGGCAATACTGTAAGTCACAGAGACTGTAAAGGCATCTAGTGGAGGAAGGAAGGGGGTGGGAGGTCAGTGGTGATCCTAAGGAAGCATCATTATTTTCTGTGGGCTCAGATGTGAAGTCTTGTTTCCATTAAGTCAAATAAAATTGTTTCTGTTTTGACCCTTCAGAGACTATGTGTTTGTAAGAACTAGTGATCATCTTTGGGAAATGCCAGATACTGAAGATCCTAGGTCAGGGTGAAGAAACTGTTGCCTCAAGGCCACATGTGACCCTCTAGGTCCTCAAGTGCAGCCCTTTGTCTGTAAAGGGTCACACTTGAGGACCTAGAGGGCCACATATGGCCTCAAGGCCATAGGTTCCCCACCCCTGACCTAGATCATCTAGATAGAGTCAACAAATCAGAAGATACCCAGACTGTATCTAGTCTTCCTCCTACTAAACACTTGCCTTGGCTTCTCTTGTTCACATGCTGCTGAACAAAGTGTATTAAAATCATCAAACTATGATGTTTAGGTCCACTATAAATTTATGATCTGGACCCTCAGTGCAGCAAGAAAATCTTTTTTTAAACCTCTCTAATCATTTCACTAAAGGATTAACTTAGTGGCACAATGGGTAGAGTACCTGACATTAAGTTAAGAAAACTCACCTTCCTGAGTTCAAATCTGCCCTCAGACACATAACTGTGTGACCCTAAGTTACTTAACCCTGTTTGCCTCACTTTCCTTATCTGTAAAATGAGCTGGAGAAGGAAATGGCAAACCACTGCAGTATCTCTGCCAAGAAAACCCCAGACGGGGTCATGAAGAGTCAGAAATGATTCAAATGATTGAACAACAAAAATCAATTCACTATTCCACTCATGACAGCAACTTTTCCAAACATTTTCACTCCTCCTCAAATCTTCCGTGGAACCTCTTCTCCCACAGTTTCATCTGAGAGCCTTGCCTCACACTTTACTGAAAAACAGGCCATTTTCCAAGAGCTTCCTCTTTTCCCCTCTCCATCTCACATCACTCGGAGATTCTCCCACTACCTCTTCCATCTTTCTCATGCCAAGGTAGATTTCTCTATTTGCACATGTTGAATCCTCCCATGCCATCTTCTCCAGTAGATCCCCCCTCCATTACTTCTGCTTTCTCACTAGCTTCCATCTCTCCCCATCTACTGGTGCCTTCTCTGATACCTACCGACACACTCAGGTCTCCCTCATCCTTAACCTTCACTTGATCCATCCCCCTGCCCCATGTTATTATCCTACATCTGTCCTCTTTCCTCTCTAAACTTCCTGAGAAAGTCTCTCAAAACAGGAGTCTCCACTTCCTCTCCTCTCACTCTCTCCTAAACTCTCTGCCAGTTGGCTTCCAGCCTCATTATTCCACTGAAACTGCTCTCTCCAAAGATGCCGGTGATCTCTTAATTATTCATGGTCTTTTCACAGTTCTTCCTTCTTCTCAGTCTCTCAGCAGCCAACCAGTAATCCTCTTCTCCTGGTTGCACTCTCTCTTCCCACGGCACTGATCTCTCCTGGTATTCCTCCTACCTATCACACTTCCCCAGGGTCCTTTATTAGATCTTCATCCGGGTTATAACCACTAATATAGCCTGGGTATCCTGAAAGGCTCTGTCCTTGGCCCTCTTCTCTTTTTTCTTTGTACTGTCTCCCTTGGTGATCTCAGCACCTCCTGTGGATTCAATTATCTTTACTATGAAGATGATTCTCAGATCTGTTCATCCAGGCCTAACTTGTCTCCTGACCTCCATTCCCCATTGCTGACTGCCTATTAAACATCTCAAACTGGATGTAGCACAGACATCTTAAACTCAGCAGGTTCAAAGCTAAACCCATTATCTTTTCCCTCAAAACTTCCCCTTGTTTTAGACTACTTAAAATAACCAGACAGTCTAAGGTTAGAATATTGCTGTGGTATAGGAAATGATGAGTTGGTGGACTAGAAAAATATGGAAAGACTTGGACTGATGAAGGAAGATGTTTTTTATCCTCAGAATAACAGAGGATAAACAATAATAGTACCCTTTTACATAGATGCATATGAATGTGTGTGCCTATATGTGAGTATGATTATGGCTATCTAAGTATATGTATGTACATATGTGTATATGTACATGTATGTGTTATGCATATATATGTATATATATTGTTTATATATGCATGCATACATACACACTTAATCACAGCCTTCTTGGGAGAGAGGGGAGGGGAAAGCCACAGCAGAGGAGAAAAGAAAGCTTACAAGGAAGGAAAGATGGACAACTCTAAACACAATGTATGGTATTTAGTATACAGGTTTTCTTGGAAATTTATTGCTGTATATTTTGAATCCTCCCTTACATTCTGCTGTGCACATGGTAATGCCTTTTTTTCTTATTTTGTATTTAAGTTTATAATGTTTCTTTTTCTTTTCTTATTGTGTATTTAAGTTAAATTTTTAATTTAAAAAACTTCTCTTCCCATTTTTCCTATCATTGTCAAATGACAGGATAGCTCCATCATTCTGTCAATCACCCAGGTTCCCAACCTAGGCGTCATCTTCAGCTACACACACACACCTCTCAGCTGTAGCCGAGTCCTGCCATTTCTACCTTCTCAACGTCTCTCATATCTATCTGTTCTCTCCTCCCACACAGACACAACCTTGTACCGGCCCTCATCACTTCACATCTGGACTGTAGGCATAGCCTTCTGGCTGGTCTCCCTGCCTCAAGTCTCTACCCACTCCTGTCCATTCTCCATTCAGCCACCAAAGTGATCTTCCTATAGCCCAGGTCTGACCATGTCACATACATCCCCTACTAAGGGGTAAGCTTTTACCTCCAGGATCAAATATAAAATCCTCTGTTTGGCTTTAAATGTCCTTTTCAGCCTGGCTATCTCCTACTTTTCTCCTCCTCGACTTTCATCTCCAAGTACTCTGCAATCCAAGAATAATGGCTTTCTTCCTAATCCCTGTCCCTAGATGAAGGAAGGTGAATTTTAGTGTAAGGTGGATTTTAGTGGTGTAAAGTGAATTTTTGTTATTAGTTCTTAGAGTTCAGTTTCCCAGGATCTGTAGCCATAACAATCTCTTGTTCCCAGTTATTAGATATGAGTTTCCACAATTATGGTTCAAAACATCTCCACCATGTTTGCACGGTATTATATAATGATAAATGATATAAACATTCACTGCGACTGCACAGTGAGATATAGGGATGAGGTGATATAAAGTTGTGAGGCTATTGCTGGCGATGTGCCTTCTTTGTCTCTTGCTCCTATAAAACAGGTGGTCAGTGGTCAGTGAATGGGAAACCTTAGGGTTGAATGCATGAATGCTGTGTGTGCCTCAACTGGCCCCCATTGAGACCTAGGGGGAACCTTAGGGTTAAGTGCACAGATGCTGTGCATGCCTTGATCAGCCCACAGCAAGGTTTGGAGGGAATCTATGTTTGTCTCAACTGGCCCCCATTGAGGCTTGAGGGGATTTAAGGCATGCACAAGTTGTTCCTATCTCGAGTGACCCCATCAAGAGGTAGGGATAGTTGCCCCCCTCTCACTGGCCCCTGCGAGGGAATAGGGAATGCTGTAGGAGTTCATCCTCCCAGTATCAGCAATCCTACTCTAAGAAAACTAGACTAGAATAAAGTAATATTATTAACCCCTTCTTAGTGTGTTCCCTATCTGCCCAGATCAAGAGTGAACCTGTGCCAGCAGCCCTCCTGTGTGCTGTGTTTATTTGTCTTACACTAGAGTTGGGATGATGTGAGCTCCTTGAGAGCAGGGATCATGGTTTTGCCTTTCTTTGTAGGCACCTTTAGCATGGTACTTCAAACATAGAAAACACATAATAAATGCCTGTTGACAGGATCACTTTGTGTTAGGAGGGAGCCCCTGACACATGGGGATAATAATGTCCTAGAATGTTGCCAAGAATTGAGCTTTCTCTCCTTTTGAAAATCAGGAAACTTTTAGGGGGAAAAGCTGAAATTCAGTCTTTTTTATATCTCTCTGGTTCTTCACTATCTTTCAAAAGCTACTGACTACACTCTTTTTTTTTTGTGGTGACAAAGAACTGGAAACAGAGAGGTGCCCATCATTTGGAGAACAGCTGAATAAATTATAGAATATTAATATAATGGGATGCCACTATGCTGTAAGAAATAATAAAGGGTATGGTTTCAGAGAAGCTGGAGAAGACTTAGGAAGTAGTCTGAACCAACAGAACAAAATTACTTGAATACATATGTTTTTAACTGGGGTTTTGCTTTTTCTTGATTTCTCAATAGGGAGATGGGAGACAGAATGGTACCTGAAAATAAAATAAAATTTAATTGATTGAAATAATGAAATAAAATATATGAAATACCATCTACTGCAATTCAGCAACCCCACTTTCCAGCTGCTTCTGAACTCTAGAATGTTGCTGATCCAAATGTGGGGCCTTGAACTCATTGAGGGTACAAGATGCATTCTTACTTACTGTCTCCCTATTTGCTGTGAGTTTCAACTCTATTTCTGTTCTGTTCTTCCCAGATGAATGATTGCTTGTTATCCTTCACCAATAAGCATTTAAGTGTTCCATCTGCTAGGAAAGTAGTTGACAACATCTTAGGCCCTGGGCGTAAAAGACAGAAATAATACAGCTTCTGCCCTCAAGGAGCTTATTTCTTTCCTCTACAAAGAACTGTCTTATTTCCCTTTTCAAGAATGTGATCTCTTTGAAGAAACCCACCTTTTTACAAGGCAGAAATCATTTAAACCACAAATATAGCATACAATTACCAGCAGTTTGGTGGAGGACCAGGCATATATGAGGCAAGTTCCATTCCCAGTTGCCCACTCATGACCTACTGGGAGCCTGAGTTTTCCCAGCAATAAGTTGGTTATGAGTTGATTGGACTAGCTGATCACTTCAATCCCTTATACACTAAAAGTAAGGGAAGAGTCCTTTCATCACAAACTTAGGACTTTTTGACTTTGTTTGCTTGGGATTTTTTTGTTTATTTTCCCCTCAAAAGTAAAAAAATGCACATTATGCGATGACTGACTTTGACAGACTTTGCCCTTCTTAGCAATGCAAGGACCCAAAACAATTCCAAAAGACTTGTGATGGAAAATGCCATCCACATCCAGAGAAAGAACTATGGAGTTTGAATGCAGGACGAAGCAGATTATTTGCTCTTTTTTTTTTTTTGGTTTTGTTTTATTTTTTCTTTTAATGGTTCCTCCCATTCATTCTAATTCAATTCTTCTATACAACATGACTAATGTGAAAATATGTTTAATATGAATGTATATGTAGAGCCTATATTGGATTTCATGCCATCTTGTGGAGAGGGAGAGGGAAGGGAGATGGAGAAAATTAAAAACATATGGAAGTGAATGTTGAAAATTAAAAATAAGTAAGTAGATTTGTAAAAATAAAAATTCTGAGATTTCCTCCAAACTATGTAAAAGGGGACTCTGAACAACTTCTGGAGCCCCAGCACCCACAGAATGACACAGAGAAGCTAACATCCCGCTGAGGACAGCCCAGCAGCCCTGCAGGAAGGACAAGCGCAGTGGTCTGGGAGCCAAGCCAAGCCGAGCCCAGGTCCCCGTGAGCCGAGGTTTTAGCCCCAGGGCGGCAGGGCCAGCAGCTGGCTGGAGAGACCCCAGAACACCAGCAGCTGTGGCAATTCCAGAATTATCAACACAGACATGCCTAGGACAAAGTGAGAGGTTAGTGCCCTATGGACTTTGGGACCAGTATTTGGGGAATGTGTCAGCTTCCTCCCCTGGGGGCTAGAAGCCACTGAGGAGACACGCCATTTTGTAGTTTTCAGAGGCAGTTCCAGCTCCTGGCCTGTGAACTGTAGGGAGATCCAGCGATCAGTCTTGGGGGGTAATTGCTCTTGCTTTAACCTCCCTGGATCTGGATTGTGATCTGGGGTGGAGGTGGGTTTCCAGCTTCCAGAAATGGAAGTTGTCCCCCACACGTTCGGGACGAAAATTCCCGTCTGGCAGCAGAGCCATAGTGTGGCAACAAGTCCAAAAGTCAAGTAATTAAGTGGCAACATGCCAAGGCAAAGGAAACAAATTAAACAGAAAAATGCAACCCTAGACTCCTATTTTGGGGGCATAGAGTGGGAAGAGGACTGTGAGGTCAGAAGTCCTGCTCCAAAAGCCCCAGGGAAAAACATGAGCAGGTTACAGGCCATAGAGGACCTTAAGAAGGACTTTAAAAATCAAATAAGAGAAGTGGAGGAAAAATTGGAAAGAGAAATGAGAAGGATGCAGGAAAAGTATGAAATGAGGGTCAACAGCCTGACTGAGGAAAACAACACCTTAAAAAATAGACTGACTCAAATGGCAAAGGAGGCCCAAAAGGGTAACGAGGAGAAGAATGCCTTAAAAAGTCGAATTTGCCAGATGGAAAAAGAATCTCAAAAGTTCACTGAGGAGATTCATTCCTTCAGAGTTAGACTGGAGCAAATGGAAGCTAGTGACTTTATGAGAAATCAAGATGCTGTTAAGCAGATCCAAACAAATGAAAGATTAGAAGGCAATGTGAAATATCTCATGGGAAAAACCACTGACCTGGAGAATAGATCCAGGAGAGACCATTTAAAAATTATTGGACTACCTGAAAGCCATGATCAAGGAAAGAACCTAGAAATCACCCTTCAAGAAATTCTCAAGGAAAACTGCCCTGATGTTTTAGATCTAGAGGGCAAAATAGAGGTTGAAAGAATCCATTGATCACCTCCTGAAAAAGATCCCAAAAAGAAAACTCCCAGGAATATTATAGCCAGGTTCCAGAATCCCCAGATCAAGGAGAAAATACTTCAAGCAGCCAGGAAGAAACAATTTCAATATTGTGGAAACACAATCAGAATAGCCCAGGACCTGGCAGCTTCTACACTGAGGGATAGAAGGGCATGGAATATGATATTCCAGAGGCAAAAGAGCTGGGAATGAACCCAAGGGTCACCTACCCAGCAAAACTGAGTATTTTGTTTCAGGGGAAAATATGGCCATTCAGTGGAATAGAGGACTTTCAAGCATTCTTGAGGAAAAAACCAGAGTTGAATAGAAAATTTGACATCCAGACACAAGAAGGAAGAGATGCCTGAGAAGGTAATCAGGGAAAAGAAATCAAAAGGAACTTATCAAAGTTGAACCATTTACATTCCTATATGGAAAAACAATAACTGTGACTGATGAAATCTTTCTCACTATGAAAATAATGGAAGAAGGGTGTGTGGTCATATGAATACATATGTGAATGTGTGTGTGTATGATTACAGTTATATATGGATAGAAGGCATAGGTTGAATTTGTTGGGAAGGGAGGATACTCAAGGGGTGAAATTATGAGGTGAGAGAGGAAAGTGGCAAGAGGAGATGGGGAGAGACAGGATAGGGTTAACTATCTCGTGTGGAAGAAGCAAGGGGAAGTGGTTGCAAGGGAGGGGGAGAATAGGAAGGCAAAAAGGCAAAACCACATTCTCATTTAATTTGGTTCAGGGAGAGAATGACATACATACTAAATGGGATATCTCAACCTGCAGCAGAATAGGGGGAAGGGAGGGATGATGGATGGGAGGGCATCCTTGGGGGGAGGGGGGGTTGGAAGTATCCACTATAGAAGAGGGACAGGATCATGTAGGGAATGGACCAGGTGGGGGGTGGGATGAGTGGGAGGGAATTATAAGCAGCCTTGTACAATATATCTACTATGATAATGTTTTGCATAGCTAGACATGTACAACATATACTGAATTACTTATCTCCCCAGAGGGAATGGGTGACAAGGGAAGAAAGAAATGGATCTGAAATTCAAGGTTTTAAGATTAAATGTTTCAAATATATATAAATACTTTGATTAATACTCTTTTGCTTGTAATTGGGAGATAAGATGTGCAGGCATTGGGACACAAAGATTCACCTTCCTCTAATAGAAAAGTCAAAGGGGGTATGGGAGAAGGTATGGGAGAGAGCAGATTGGAGGAAGCGATATCTTGCGGGACTGCTATTCTGGGAGGGTGGGTAGGGGAAAAACAGGGGGGAAAATGATTGTAACTCAAAATCTGTCGGAAATGAATGATGTAAAACAGAAGTTAATAAAGCATTTGTTTAAAAAAAATAAAAATTCTTTGAAATAAAAAAGTTTAAAAATGCATGTAGTCTTTAAATTTGAGGGCTGGCTCCTCATCTCTAAAATGTGGAACTTGGATTAGACCTCCTAAGATCCTTTACAACTCTAGATCTGTGACCCTATGGCCAAAGCAAAGTTATGAACCCTGCAGTGAGCCACTGTCCACTTTAAGCTAGGATTCTATGAAAATACATGGTAGGGAAGAGGATGCCTTTCCCCCAAAAGGCCACCAGAGGGAGCCAGGGTCCGTAACATAGACTACAGTCTCTGCCCTGCAAGGAAGTAGGAGGGCTCCTTCTGTCCTGCTTCCAACCATACTTATTGGTTAAACCTCCCTATGGGGTAGAAAGCGTCTGTCCTTGATCTTGAGAGTTCTCCAGTATGGAGATCTCATCCTTCCCAGGGTCAATATGGAGCTCCCACGTCATTACTCCAGGTCCTCCTTTGATTTGTCAATCAGAATCCCTCCTAAACCAATCTTCAAGTATTTAGCACTTTTTTAAGGTCCTACTATGTTTGAGTCACGGTGCTAAATGCTGAGGCCACAAAGACAGAAACAGGGCTAGACCCTGCTCTCAATTTTCCATTCTATGGGAAGATATAACATCCACAAAGTCTAAAAACAAAGTGATTTCAAGAGGGAAAGAGTGCTGGGAAGAAGGGAACCTGGTTGTGCCAGGCTCTGGAGATACAAAGACCAAAAATGAAACAATTGCTGATCTTAAGAAGCTTACATCCCATAGGAGGAGGCATGCTTTGTTCAATTTATGGTTCCTGTGCTGAGCAGGAATTCTTAGAGGCAGAAATGAGAAGGGGAATGTACCCCAGGATGAAGAACAGTCTGAATAAAGGCCCAAAGAAAGGAGATGACATGGTGAGCTTGAAGAACAGCATGTAGACTAGTTTTGCTGTAAGGTAGAGTGTTTGAGGCTGATAAGGAATGAGTATGGTAAGGCAGCTAAGCTAGGTGGGAAGTCAAATTGTGGCAGGTTTTAAATGCCAGACCTAGGAGTCTCATCTCATCCTAGGGAGTCAGGGAAGGTTGGATTTTTTTTTTAAAGCAAGGGAGTGACAGTCATGACCAGATTTGTGCATTAATTAAGGAGATGATTTTGGCAGCCACATGCAGGATGAGCCAGAGAAGGGAGAACCTAGAAACAGAAAAACCAATCTGGAGGATTCAGGGCTGGAGATAAGAGGCTAGGGCTATAGATTTGGGCACCATCTGCATAGAGATGATATTTAAACCTGAGTCCCAGAGTCCATTGGCATGGGGGCCCTCCTCGTTGGTGGAGACCAATGCTCTGCACCTGCATAAGGAGAGGGGGTGGAGATGTAGAGAGCCAGGGAGAGGAGAATTCTGCTCCCTTCAGACCTTGTTCTTTCAGAGTCCCCAGTTTGAATCTCTTTGGTCTTCTTCAGGTCCTATAACCACTTCAGGCACAGCTGCAAGAGTGGTGGGGGTGTTGACTCCATTTTAGAGTCAACTTCATTTGTTGAAAGGAAAAGATGGGGAAAAGTCAGTGTGAGAGCACCTGGCCATCTCCATCCTAACTCTAATCCCCAGCTTGCTACACTAGAGGCTTTAGGCAGCCTTCTGTCATGTGAGGTCGAGGATGCTCTCTCTTGGTTGAGCTGAGTTACCTGGCTCCCAGTGGGAGAGCTCCTTCACTCTGTCTTGTGTTATGTAGTCTCCTGTGTTCTTTCTCTGATACCTGTTTTGCCCAGTTTATCAAGTTGGATAAAAGGGCTTCTTTGCTACTTATGATAGATAGCTAGATAGATGGATAGATACAGACAGACAGACAGACATGCATACATACATATATTCATTACGGAACTGGTGTTTGGTGGGAAAAGGGATCAAGTCTTAGATATAAAGCTTGGGTCCTCCTTTCTCCAATAAATACTAATGAGAATTTTAGACTGAACTTGAAAACTCAGATCCTCTAGACTAATAATTTTTTAAGAGAGCAGAAAGGTATAACTCTAACCTAGTAATACTCTCTGAGCAAAGCAGAGTGGCCAAGCTTTTGGCCCCAACCTCTTGTTTCCTCTCTCAGGAAGAATTAGTCTCTTTTAGAGAAGAGTGGGGAAGACTAAGCTAGAGATGTATATTTGGCCTCTTTCTGAGTCATACCATGACACCTTCATGCTACATGCTACCCCCAAGGCTACAGCCTTACTACACATGGGAGCTCTGTCCATAGAAATATAATTTCTAGTTGTTTATTTTTTGCAAGAAATGGTGATTTTTTTTCTAGTTTCCCTAAAAAGCCTTGTATAATTTTTTTTCCAAGTTACAAACCCATGGAAATAGATAAGTTCTCTAAGAAAGAGAGGAGAGAGAGAAAGAGACAGAGAGACAGAGAGAGAGCATAAAGAATAAAGAACAGACCACAATTTCTTTCAGCAAGAACTTAAAAATATTTTCATATTCAGTTCAATACAACAAATATTTATTAAATTTACATTAAGCATAGTCCCTGTCTTTGTGGAAGTGACAACCTAGGAAGAGGATGACACATATACCCAGACAATTGTAATATGCATTATTGCATTACAAGTGAAAGGAAAGCAAAGATAATATCTGGCTGGTAGGATGGAGAAAAAAACCAGGGAAATCTTCCTAGAGGAGGTGGCATTAGACCTGGGTCATGAAGAATAGGTAAGATGACATTGGAGGTGGGCAATCTGAACTAGAAGAAACAGTATGATCAAAGACATAGGGGCAAGAAAGGGCAGGAGGTAGATTGAAGGTGGCAAGGTGTCTATTTTGGCCTGAGCATCGAGTATGAAGAAGGGAGTAGCCCGAGATGACTGGAAAGGAAGGGTGGTGCCAAATGTGAATGGCCTTGGATGCCAAGCTTAAGAGTTTAGACTTTGTGGGGCAGCTAGGTGGTGCGGTGAGTAGAGCGTTGGCCCTGGAGTCAGAAGGACCTGAGTTTGGATCCGGCCTCAGACACTTAACACACACAAACAAAAACCTAGCCGTGTGACCTTGGGCAAGTTACTTAGCCCCAATTGCCCTCCAAAAGGCAAAAAAAAAAAAAGAGTTTAGACTTTGTTTGGCGGGTAATCCAGAACCATTTAGGGACTGTGAGCAGAGGGGTGGCATGACCAAATACACAGAAAGACTAAAATATCTATAAGCAAAGCCTCAAAGAAAAACAGAGCATGGGCACAAACTCAACTAGAATTCCCAGAAGAAAGGAAGCAAGAGTTTGAAAAAAAAAAAAGAATTAAAATGTGCTTTTTTCAGTGCTAAAAGAGACCATAGAGATCTTCCAGTTCAATCCTCTCATTCTACATATGAGACAGTGAAGTCCATAGAAGAAAAGGGAAGATACAGTCAACATTACACAGATGGTACTCTGGGAAGATTTATCTGAGAGGTACAAAAACGCACTTGAGGGGAAGAGATTAGAGTCAGGGAGAGACTATTTAAATCATCCAGGGGAGGTGATAAGAGCCTCCAAAATAAATGGTAAGAGTAGGAATAGAAAGAAAGAGATAGTGTAAGAGATATAGTCACAGTATTTGGTGAACAATTATGAGAGGGAATGGGTATCCAGAAGGCAACCCTTCATATTCTCTGCCTTTTTTACTCCTTAAGGAGTCTCGGTTCATGTTTCAGATCTACAAGAAACCTTCCCTGGACCCCTCAATTGTTAGTGCTCTCTCCCTCTTATTTAGATTATCTTGTACCTGTTTTACCATCACCTCCAATAAAATGTAAAGGTAGGAATTATTTATCATGTTGTCTCTTTTTTAAATTAATAAAAATCTGTTGGTTTTTATTTGATCCATTTTAATTTTCAGGGAGTTTGTTGCTAAGGCAAGGTGTTATACCTTTTTTCCCAAGATGTTAATTCCCTTTCCAATTTTTTCTTCCATAGCTCCCATTATTTTACAATTTTTCCTATAATACTCACATTTCTTTGACAAAAATACATTTTAACTCTTGCTTCAGCTCTTCCTGGAATTCTAGTTAAATGTGTGCCCATGCTTTGTTTTTCTTTGAGGCTTTGCTCATAGATGTTTTAGAGTCTTTCTCTTCTTCCAGGTTTGTATCTTGATAATCCTTGGTACTATGATAGCTTTTTTATGGTAGGATTCTTTTTGTTTGTTCGTTCATTCTTCTGGACTACTTCCTGACTTTGGACTTGATGGGAGAGCCAGGCTCTGTGCACTTCTGGAGGGAAGGTCTGAGCTGGTCCTGTTGCTACTTTCTTTGGGTACTGAGTATTATTAGAGGATCTCAGGGATAACTGAGACTAGAGACCTGTTCTTTGGTCTGCCCTTTTTATTCTTTTGCAGGCTTCCAACTGGGCTAGAAGTTAGAGATGAGACCTTGTTCTGCTCCTGGGATCTGAATCATACCACTGCTACTTTTTTTTTGGAGGGAAGAAGGCAGGGAAGTTGGGGCTAAGTGACTTGCCCAAAGTCACACGGCTAGTAAGTGTTAAGTGTATGAGGCCAGATTTGAACTCAGGTACTCCTGACTCCAGGGCTGGTGTGCTACTTACTGTGCCACCTGGTCGCCCCTACTTCTTTTTTTAATGGAATAAAACAAGCATTTCCATAACATAGTAGAATAAAAAAGATGATTGCACATGAAGCTGCAAATATATTATGTGCAACTTGCTATTCCTTTTAAATATATGACAAACTTTTTGTGAAAATTTCTCTTTTTTCTTTTTTCCCTTCCCTCCCCCAAGCCCCAGAGATGGCTACTTTAGATACAAATAGGTATGTGTGTGTGTTTATGTGTGTATACATATATATGTGTGTGTGAAAAGTTATTCTATACAAGGGGCAGCTAGGTGACACAGTGGATAGAGCATCAGCTCCAAAGTCAGGAGAACCAGAGTTCAAATCTGGCCTCTGATCAGACACTTAACACTTACTAGCTGTGTGACCCTGGGCAAGTCACTTAACTCCCAAAGTCACCAAAAAAAAAAAACAAACCAAAAATTATTCTGTACATACTTCTATTTATCAGTTCTTTCTCTGGATACAGATAGCATCTTTCTTCATATGTCTTTCATAGTTTGGCCATTTATAATAGTAAAAATGACTTACTCATTCAAAGTCTTAAAACAATATTGCTATTACTATATACAATGTTCTCCTGGTTCTGCTCATTTCACTCTTCATTGTTTCATGCAAGTCTTTCCATGTTTTTCTAAGGTCACTGAGCTCATCATTTCTTATAGCACAGTAGGCATTCCATCACAATCATACACTCCCAACTTGTTCAGCCATTTCCCAACTGATGGGCATTCCTGCAATTTCCAGTTCTACGCCACCACAAACCTGCTCCTCTCACTACAATGCCCAGGGCTTATGCTGGGATGGAGTGGGGGACAGATTTACTTTTCAGTCCACCATGGATATATGACCTGGAACCAGGTAGTAGGCAAAAAAGCTGTGGTCTGAGACCTCCACTTACTCTGGTATACATCCTCTTCCTGGGCAATAGATGGCTCCATGTGACTATGGCTGACCAGAATGTGTCCCTACTGTCTCCAGACCTCTTAATCTGCCTCCATATGCCAACCTGAGCTAGAAAAAGGACTCCCTGTGGCTTTGCTTTGAATTGCCTGATCAGGATTTAGTCTGGTGCTTTTCTAGATCAGTTTGGAGGAGTAGTTTTGTTTGTTAGGGGGGTGGGGTATGGCTCTACTACTCCATGATACTCTTCCATCTTGGTTCTCATTTTGACTTCATATTCCTAGCACCAATCCCAGTGTTTTGCACATAATAAATACTTAATAAGTTAGATCGAATTAGAATCAAGAGGTCAATGCTGAGCTTGGAGAAAGAGTATTAATAATAATAAGGGCATAGGCACATATAAAACTTGAACTAGATAAGTCCATCCCCAAGTCTTTGGTTGGTCTTCCCATCCATCAATTGGGGAAGAGCTGAACATATGGAATATAGATGTGTTGGAATACTATTGTGCTGTAAGAAATGAGAAGGAGGATGGTTTCAGAGAAGCCTAGACAGACTTAAATGAACTGATGCAAAGTGAAGTGAGCAGAACCAGGAGAACAATTTATACAATAAAAGCAACATTGTAAAGACAATTTTGAAATACTTATAAATTCTGACCAACCACAATTCAAAAGGATCAAGGATTAAGTATCCTACCAATCTTTTCACAGAGAGGTAGTGGACTCAGGGTACAGATTGAGATACATTTTTTTATTAGTAAGCATTTATTTTCTCTCTGTTCCACCATCCCTCCTACACACACGCACACACACACACACACACACACACACACACAGCAAACTCTCATAAAAAATATACAGTCAAACAAAGCAAATTCCCCACATTGGCTGTGCCCCAAAATATGGACAGTTATTTAGATTGTGAGCTCTTTGAGAACACGGACTATCTTTTACCTTTCTTTATATCCTTAGTGCCTAGCATAACACCTGGCACAGAGAAAGCACTTAATAATTGTTTATTGACTAACTAAGCTATGAGGAGGGATTTGGCACAAGAAGACAAATGATTGAATGTAAAAACAAAAATCATCAATAAAACATTCTGTTTTGATGTGGTTTCATTTCTTCCTCCTTGTTCCCCTTGGGAGGAAAGCTTTCTTATTTCAGCCAAATCTGGGTTTAAGCAAATCACATTCCCTCATCATCCCTACAGTCCTCCTTTCTAAATGGGTACTAGAAGGCCTTCCAAGATCTCCATGGAGTGGGTGCTGCTCCCCAAGCCAGTGGCTCAGATTGAGCAGGGATTCATTATTGGGCTAGTAAGAGAGCTCCGATGCTGCCAACAGGATAGGTCTGTTAGGCTCAAGGGCAAGCTGGGGTTTGTAGCGAAGAATAGAAGTTCTTTACCTTCATCTTGATCGTTAACCTGGGCCCTGCTAGATGAAGGAAGGGGAACAACCTTCTCTTATGGTGGGAACACTAGAATCCTAACTTCTCCCTTCTCTTCCCCCATACAAAGGGGAAAGGGGGGCGGTATTTTTTAAAGGTAATGAAACCATCTTTGAGACTTGATTGGCTCAAGGCACTAATGAGGAATCAGGTTACTGATATCACTTCCTAATGACTAAGTCCAGAAGAACCATTGGAACTTCAGTTTGGTGCTTGGCTGGTGGACCACGATGGCTGATTCAGAGGCAGCAGAGGGCTTCTTTCCAATGAACCAGCTTGGGATGCACATCCCTGTTGAATATCCCACTCCTGCGATGACTAAGTAAATCTCCTTTTGATGACTGAAAAATGATCTATGAGTTTCTCATTTTTGTTCCAATACTGAACATAAACTGCCAGGGCACCAACCTGAGTCAGACTCGACCCAGAACAGCTCTCCTTGAGTTGGGAATGGGTCTGTCCTACCACCAGGAAGCCCAGGAGAAGGTGGAGTCCCTGATGAGATCCTTATCCCCTTCCACCTTGACTCCAGGCTTCTGTAGGCCAGGAGTCCCCACATGGACAGGAGTGGAGGCTATTTCAGGGCCCTGGTAGAGCCCTGCTTCTCCCCACCCCCACCTCCTAATGCAAATGGTCTGAGTTCTAAGGAAGATGTCTCAGTCAATGGCAGCAGGACTGAGGACAGATGCCCTGGTTCCCCGTGTCCCCTGGCAGCCTATGGACAGAGAAAGAAGAAAGAACTATGACAGAAACAACACACAGCTGGACTATGGAGAAGTTGAGCCGTTTATTTCACCAAAAGAATGCAAAAAAAAGAAAACACAAAAAGGGGGAGAAAAGATTCCATGGTGGAGTTTGGGCAGAGGAAATAGGGAGTGTCTTCTTCCTTCTCACTGCCCCAGGAAGGGCCACATCTGGAGGAAGCCCAAGGGCCTCAAGGGGGCACAGGGACTTCTCTCCCTCCATGAAAAGAACCATGGCTCTGGGGAGGGGTTGGGTCAGGCTGAGGCATGGCTCACTGTTTGGGTCCATGTGACCTGGCTATGCCAAATGCCAACCTGTACCCAAGGGCTGTCTCCTGCCTGGAGCTGGGAGCAGACCTCCTCCTGGCTCCTTCTTGGCCCTGGCCATGAAAGTATCAAATAAGGAATGGCTTATTTGTACACAAAATAGCACTCTGCAAGGCACTGATGTGGGAACAGCCTCGGGGTCGGCTGCTCCTTCACAGGGTCACTGTGTGTCAGGAGGTCACCCCCTGTAAGCCCTCATCAGACAGTGGTTCCTGGCACCCCCGGGCCCGGCACCACTGATTTCCTGGCTCTGTTCTCTTGAGCTCTGCTCTCATCTTCCTGCCTTCTGTGGGTCAGTGAGCTTGTAGGCCTCTCTTCCTGGCCTTTGTGGCCCCCAAGCTCCTACCCTGGGGCTCTTAGGCCAGTAGCCCCAGGCGAGTGACTTTGGCGGAAAGAAAGGAGTGGATGATGAAAACGATGGTTTTGGGGCAGGAGTGAAGATCCAGCTGCTATAGGGGCCAAAAAAACTCAAGTCAGGGTGAAGCTGCCATTACCTCCCAAAACCCTTTGCTCCAGACTTGCCAGCCCTGCATCAAGCAAGCCTGGGCTGAAACACACTCCCTTACCCCTACCAGCCCCCTGCAGCATCAAAGGCCGATAGTGTCAACAGGCATGAGTCCTAGGATACGGCATTCTACAAGAGCAGAGATATCCCACAGAGGGGAGGAAGTCCAAAGAAGCATAGACCTTTAACACTCAAAAGGACCTCAAGGGCATCAACTTTAATCTCCCATCTTTAGAGCCTCTCCTGACAAGGGGATCATCCAGCCTCCACTCAAACACTTCCCGTGATGAGGAGCTCACTACTCCCCCCAGCCAGTCCTGTTGTTAGATAACGCATCCCCCTCCCTTTCTTGGCAGAGAAGGGAGATTGGGATGGTGTGACAGAGATAGAAGAGATGAGTGTGGGATGCTCCATATGCCATCAGACACAAGTCATGTGGTGCTTGGCTTTACTGAACTGCTTTTTTCTTTCTTTTTTCTTCTTTGTTATAAGGGATGACTCCTTGGGTGAGGGAGAGGAGAAGATACGCTCAGGAGTGAACGTCATGTCAAAATAAAAGATCTTTTTTTAAAAGTTGTAACATGGTTAATGCGGAAATATATTTTGGATGATCTCATACGTATAATGGGTAACATGTTGCTTTCCTTCTCAATGGGTGGGAAACGGACTGGAGGGAAAGAATTTGGAACTCAAAAATTTTTTTAAATGTTTAAAAATTTTTTTTAAGTTTTCATTAAAAAAAAAAAAAGAGCAGCTAGGTGGCACAGTGAATAGAGCACCGGCCCAGGAGTAAGGAGGACCTGAGTCCAAATAAGGCCTCATACACTTAACACTTACTAGTCGTGTGACCTTGGGCAGGTCACTTAACCGCAAATGCCCTGCTTTTCCCCCTCCAAAAAGAAAAAAAAAGGAAAGAAATCTAATTCTTCCCCATATTGAACTGAAATTTGACTTCTTGTAACTTCTACCCATTGTTCCTAGTTCTATCCTCTGGGATCAAGTAAAATAAATTCTTCTTCAGCATCCAAAATCAGCCCTTCTAATGTCTCTGAAGACATCTATCAGATTCCCTCTAAATCTTTTATTCAGGGAGAAACATTCCCAGGTCAGCAATTCTCATAATATGGTCTTGTATTCCCTCCCTATCTCAGTTACTTTCTCCTTGGGATGTGCTCCAGCTTACTGATGTCATTCCTACAATGTGGGGCTCAGAAGTGGATGGAAAACTTTGGGTCAGGGCAAAGCAGGAGCCAAAGCACCTCCACCTCAACGTGCCTAAAAACTGAGCTCATCTGGTCCTCGGGGTAAGGGGCCAGCTCTGAGAGCTAAGCCTGCCCCTCACTTCCCCACTACCCCACTTGGCACCACCTTTCCAGTCACCCAAACTCAAAATTTTTGCCTCCTACCTCCTCACCCACAAGCCAAGTCCCACTGATTTTGCCTCCTCCCTATCTTTCTCCTGCATGTCTCTACTCACTGGGACCTCCCTCGGACATTCATCGCCAACATCTTACTGGGTCTGCTGGTCTACCTAGTCTCCTAAACAGCCTCATGGCCTCCACTCTCTTCCCTTCTAATCCATCCTTCATACAACTTCCAAAATAATCTCCCTAAAGCACTACTTCTGACCAGGTCCCTCAGAAACCTTCAGTGGCTCCCTATTAAAGTCCCTCTACAATCTGAGTCCAAACTACCAGGACAGGCTTATTTTACATTTCTCTCTTCTAATTGGATCCAGATTGGATCCAGCTGTCATAGGTCTGTTCTCACCCTCTCCTATCTCTGTGCATAGGTTCAGGGTGTTCCCCATCCCAGGAATGGCTCCCCTTCTCCCTCATGCTATGCCTGTTGACTTTCTCATCCTTCAAGGCTCAGCTTAGGTATCACCTCCTCCATAAAATCATCTCTGATCTCCACTTACCCAGCCCACTCCCAGGTCTGCATATTACTTTCCCAGTAAAGTGACATAAGCACTCCATACACTGTCACATCATATGTATATATTCCCTTCAGATGTACATATTGTATTTATGTGACTTGCCCAAGGTTACACAGCTAGTAAGCAGGGCAGCTAGGAAGTCAAGAAGTTTCATCTTCCTGAGTTCAAATCTAACCTCTGACATTTACTAGCTGTCACTTAATGCTGTTTACATCAGTTTCCTCATCTCTAAAATGAGCTGGAGAAGGAAATGCTAAACAACTTTAGTATATATGCTAAAAAAAAATAATCCTCAAAAAATGGGGTCACGAAGATTCTAACATAACTGAAATGACTGAACAAGAACAAAAAGTCAGGACTTGAACTCAGGTCCTCCTGAGCTTCATCTGATTCATTTCTGTTCCCAAACCCATCACTAGGTATACAACAGGCACCCAATAACGGTCTGATGCTGCTAAGAAGGCTGTCAGTGCTCCAAGTTCCTTATCAGAGTCAGTCTAGTCAGTCCTCTAGGTAGGATATAAGAACTGAAGAGGGGAAGAAGAGGGAACAAGGGGCAAAGGGAGCTCCAGGTCAGGTGATGTCCAGAGCCTCCGGGCCTTGGGGAAGCAGCCTCAGGTACTCATCCCCCTCCCTGTTTCGGGCTCCTCAGTAGCCCCAGCCCCCATGGCCCAGCAGCTCTTCAGTCTCTTCCCCTCTCCCTGCAAACCCCAGGAAGTGGAGGCCACTCACAATCTCGCCCTCAGCACCCCCAAAGTCCAGGAAGAGCAGACTGGACCCATCGTCTGAGGACATCTGCAGCTTCTCGAAAGGCTCCTGCAGCAACAGGGCCTTGGCCAGACCCGGCTCCACTGCCCAGAGGGTGAACCCCTTGTCAATGTGCACAGAGAGACTACAGGCCCGCCCATTCCATGTGCAGGCTGAGGAGGAGGGGAGAGGAGGAAAGAGGGGATGAGGTGTAGACACACTCCAGAGCTCAGCTCAAGCATGGCTCCCACCCCAGCAGCCAGGACAAAGGTCAGAGCACATTCCTATGGGCTCCCCTGCCCCAGAGGCTGCCTACCCCAAAACTCACCAGAATACACAACCCTCTCCCTGGGCACCCTCTCAGGTTCTGACCTGTGGATACCTCCTGGACAACCTCTGCAGAATTGTGGCAACCATCCACCAGCAGGCGGGTCCAGGTCGCCAAGTCCCGGGATGACTCCACACTGAACAGGTGTGTCTCCACACCCTTATGGGTCCCTGAACGCAGCACGAAGGATAGCTCTGAGTCATAGAGAACAGAGCCCTTCGAGGGGCCTGAATGCACCAGTCTGGAACGAATGAAGATAAGAGACCTTAAGAATATGCCCCCCATCTTCCTGCCTGCTCTGTCTGGGGCAGGTAAAGAGTCCTGATATAAGGGATCGTAGATCTAGATCTAGATTGTAGATCTAGAGCTGGAAAGGCCCTCAGAAACCATCTAGCCCAACCCCCTTACTTTACAGATGAGGAAACTAAGGCCCAGGGAGGTGAAGGGATCAGGTAGCAGAAGGATCAGAAGCAAGATTTGATCTCAGATCTTCCTGGCTTTGAGGCTAGCTGTCTTTCTACTGCACCATGCTGCCACTCTGGAGGGGCCTTGAATTGGCTGACCCAGTCTTGTGTCCACTGACTCTATTAGCCCTACCATGGCCTATTCCTGCTCTGAAGCTCACTTGCCAGAGGCTGGCTCTCATCATCCATGTTTTCTTCCCCTCCCACAGTCCTGGCCGACCTTACTGGGTCCCTAGTCTCTGTCCTGAGGCACTAGCCTCTCAAACACCACAGTCCTGGTGACAATGACAAGCTTCCCTCTTCCATCCTGTCCCCTGGCTGGGTGTGTCTCTGCCCCTCTGCAATGGCCATCACCCACCCCAGGAGTATATTCCCAACTCTCACCTGGACCTTATTTTCTTCAAAACTCTGCTTAAATAGCACCCACTACATGAAGCCTTTCCTGATCCCTCCAGCTGACAGATTAACCCCATATTTCATATGTACATATTTGGTATACACTTATCAATATTCATGCTGTCTACCCCTAGTAGAATGTAAAGAAAGCAAGAACTGGTTCATCTTTGCCTTGTTTGCACATGTGCCGGCTGATTGAATGACTGATTGGAGCTCTAAGCTTAGATAGACAGAGCAGGAGACAGGACAGGGATGGGGCCCCTGGCCTGGGAATATGAGGTACCTCGTGGCAATGAGAGGAGAGCTGCGGGTGGGCGCACTGAGGGCATCGCGGTTCTGGGGGAGATGACTATAGAACAGAAGGTCCTTCTCCGTCAGCACGGCCAGAACAGGCTCTGTCCCCCCACCTGGGAGCTACAGGGCAGAGGGAAAAGGTTAGGGTGACTTGGGGGATAGGGGCCAGAAGGAAAAGGACAAGGGGGGTGGAGAAGGGGAGCGGCAGAGGAGAGGACACAGGATGAGGGGCCCGGGGAAGGGAACGCCCTGCCTGAGCCAGGAGGGGACAGCCCCCTGCTCCCAGCCTCATGCAGGCCACCTGCTCTGTTAGCCAGCCTATCCGCTTGATCTCTTTGCTTCCAGCAACACCTCCAGCGCCTGCGAGCAGGGCCTGCAGTTCATCAGTGACCCAGGGCACAAGGACACTGATGTTAGCCTGGATGGCAGCCAGCCATGCCTGAGCACTGGCCTCATCCTTGGCCCTCAGGAAGAGGGTGTCACGACCATCTGCGGAACGCAGCTCCAAATACCTGTGGACAGAAGCCGATTCAGGGACAACCAGGCTGCTGCTCAGCGGCCCAGGCGCTCACCACCCTCCATAGCACCCCAGAAAGCTGGACGTCACCATGTTACTGAACACACATCGTGATGCAGACACCACATTGCCCCCCAGACACACAGATGACAGGCAGAATACACTAGAGACAAACGCCAGTCACACAAACCACACGTGGACATCACCTCTCACACATCAACTGTGAATGCACATACCTCAGTGCCACACCTGCCTAGACATGCGCCAGACATAGTAGCCAACATTTATATGGTCCCTGCTAGGCACCAGGCGCTATGCTAAGTACTTTACAAATAATATCTCATGGGAGGTAGGCTCTATTATTATCCCTATTTTACAGATGAGGTTAAATGTCTTGCCCAAGATCACATAGCTAATAAGTATCTAAGTCTGGATTTGAACTCAGGTCTTCCTGACTCCAGGCCCAGAACTATATCCATTGTGCCACCTAGCTGCCCCAAGTCTCTAACATACCTGAGCACCAACATGGGCCTGCCTATTTCTCTCTGAAAGGACTCAAAGGTGTCTCCTTCTTGCTTCCCACTGCCCAACAGGCCATCTTGGGGACCCTTAGCTCTTAGTTCACAGTGCTGGACTCTGCTTGTTTTCCAGTCTATGAAACTAGGCTGGATCTCAGGGCCAGGCTGTGGGTAGGGAAGAATACAGAAAGAGTAGAGACCGTGCTTGTGCTGGGCCTGGGGGCCCCAGGCTCAGGCAGGGAAAGTCACATACACAATGACTGCCTGGTCTTTGAAGCAGCTCAGTGTGATATAGGTTCAGGGAAGACAGCAGTTTAGACAGGGGGACAGTAGCACTGGAAGACAAGATCCCTGCCTGTGGACAAGGTACCAGTCGGAAGGCTCTAATTTCTTTCTGAGCCACTGGATGACCCTGGCCAAGGTCTGCCCTCTCTCTAATCCTCAGGACCCTCTTCCTTATGAGGAAGGTCCATGGCCTGCCTCCCACTAAGGCCCCAGAGAAGAGTCAAACATCAGCTAGAAAGGCACTGAGAGGGTCTTCACAGAGACCACAAAGTCATGGCCACCATCCCAAACAAGGGACTCTGCTTCTCGGCTCTCTGAATTTTCTCTGGCTTCCCCAGTGCCTGGAATGCACTCATTTCTCATCACCACCTCCCGGTTTTTCAAGTCCCAGCTAATACCCCGCCTTCTACAGAGACCCTTTCACAATCTCTCTAACACCTTCCCTCTCTTGATTATTTCCAGTTTATCCTGTACATTCCTTCTTTGGATGTAGCTGTTTGCACACTGTCCGCCTGTTGGATAATGAGCCCCTCGAGGGCAGGGACAGTCTTCTCCCTTTCTTTGTATCATCTCTTTTTAGCATAGTGCCTGACACACAATGTTTACTGACTTACTGACACCCTCCTTGGCTAACACTGTAGCTCAGGACAAAAGCCTGGAGCCATGGAACATCTGGGCTGGAAGGGCCTTAGAGATGATCTCAGAAATCAAGAAGCCCAAGCCCAGAGAGGGGATGGCACTTGTTCAAGCTCACACAAATGGCTAGCTGACAGAGTCTACATTAGAATCCAGCTCCAAGTGCTTTCTGCTGCATCAAGCTAATATTTCTCAGGCCTTGACTAGTCAGGGGAATGTCAGGTCTCCTGGTCCCCTCACCCTTAGATCTCCCTAGCCATCTGATAATCCCTAAGGCCAGCCCCAGTGATGGCTCTTTTCTCTTCCTTCAGTCCCCACTGCAACCCACACAATCATTTGATGTCAAACCCAGGTTCTATGCTGCAAGTCCCCTGGAACCTATCTTTACCTATACTCAGCATCCACTTCCCACCAGAGCCCATCCACAGTCATCCAATCTTTCCTGAGGCCCATCTTCCCCCTGCACTCAGCACCCACTCCCCACTGCAGCCCACCCTCTCCTGGGCTCAGGATTTACTTCCACCCTGGGGCTGGTCCTCACCTGCGCTCCGAATCAGTGGGGAGACACCTTCTCGAGACATAGGCCATCTTCAAGGAGATGTTTTTCCCCTCCTTGAGGTCCCGGGGGCGGAGGGTTGGGGAGGAAGCAGCCGGTGACTCCCAGCTTACAGTAGCCCCTGATGAAGAGTTCTTGAAATAGGGCGAAATCTCCTTCATGTACTTGACTGTCCAGGGAGATGGTGACAAGGAGTCACATTCAGCCGGTGCACCAGCATAGAGCTTCCCCACCTCCGAGTGCCCAGTTTCCAGGGTACCAAGTCTTACTACAGCAGAATCACTCTCAGCTTGACCCAACCTAGTCTCAGCCCCACCCAAGAGCACAAAACTCTACAGGGAACCAGTCCTACACAAAGGGAAGGGGACAGAGTTCTGGGCTGGGAGCCAGGGGACCCGGGTTCTAGTCCCAGATCAGATGCTCACTAGCTGTATGACCTTAGACAAGTCTCTCCCCTTTTCTGGAACTGCCTCCTCTCTGTAAAATGAGGGAGTTAGAGGTCAAAGATCTCAAAGATCACACACTTGCAGACACACAGACAGGGACAGACACAGAGACACCTGCATCCTCAGACACTCACTCAGAGAGATGCAGACTCCCTCCCTCTCTCCTTCTTTCCCCCTCCTTCTTTCCCTTTGTCTGCCTGACAAGACCAGGATTCATTTTTAAGACAAGAAGCCATGCACCAGGAGACAGAAACATCTTGGTTTTACAGAGAAAATGTTAAATCCTCAACAATTTCAAATAGGGCTGTCAACAGTAGGGAAAACCCAAGACTTCGAGTCAGGAAGCAAATTCTAATCCTAGTTACACTCCAATTCCGTTGCACTTACTGCATACATGACTTTGGGTAAACTACATTAGTCTTCTCCGGGCCTCAGTTTCTCAACCAGTAAAATGAGGTAACTGGGCACTCTACAATCATACAGATCTCCAGATGAGAAATGAGGCCATTCAGCAGTGCCTTCCCTGAGGGGGTGGTGCTTCACAGCACTCAGGCCCTCTCTGCTAGGCTTGCTGACCTCCTGGTGTAGACTCTGGGTTGGTGCATAAACCTTCTAACAGGCTGGACTGCTGGTCACTCCTGGCATGAAGTATCTGGCAGTGCCAATGAACAGGAGGGGGAGGTTCCAAAGATGGGCCATGAGCCCCATTTCCCTATTCCATGGGTTTGATCAACAATGGGAAACCCAAGGCTTTGGAAAGCCTGTGTATGTATGTCTGATGCTTGCATGAAACAGGCCTGTATCTTTTCTACATCTTCCCAAAGCACCTCTCCCATATTATGCCCATAGGAGACGCCCCAAAGTTATTCTGTTGACTGAGTAACCTTAAAGAGCTGGAGAAAAATAGAAAGCAACTGACCCTGAGCCAGGCCATCCCTTCTCATTAGGTGCTGCACCCCACACAGCCTCGATAGTGTGGGACAAGCAGAACACACTATAAATGGCTTTCAACCAGTTCCAGAGCTAGGGTCTTGGGTTACACACACGCAGACCCCATGGACACACGTGCCCTGGGTCTGAATACCTAGCTATAAAAAGACTTGGCTCTGAGCCTCCCTCCCCTCTCTCATTTCTGCCTGAGTCATCATTCTTGGCAGTGAGGGAGTCCCAGGGGCAGCTGATGGGTCCGCCCTCAGGAGGGGCTGTGGTTGAGATCTCTGCTGCCACAGCAGAGATGATGAGGCTCCTAGGGAGTGACCCCACCCAAAGACACATGGTGGACATAGCTGCTGGACAATGCTATCACTACTTGACTTTACTGCCAAGCAATATCACCCCTGATCACCTCCAACACCAAATACTTCTTCAGGGACTTGAGACCTTTGAGGTGGATGGATGGGCCTTCTCCTTTGGTCTATATATGGTACAGCCCAGTAGATGGAGCTTTGAGGCAACCCCATTCCTAAATCACCCCATGAGATCATCATGAGGCCTCACTAATGAAAAGAAGCTAAGCTCAGAGCCTGTAAGATTCAAAGTAAAGGATTTCTGCCTCGGGCTTCTTCCTCAGGGGAGACTCAGAGGTATGACCAACCTTAGGGTGCTGACCCTAGGCCCAACAAGTAGAACACTTATCCACCAAAAGGTCAGAAAGGGCCCATAACTACAGACCTTCTTACCTTCCTGCCAGTCTCAGCCTCCTTCTGTCTCTGGGGACATGGCCCATGTTTCCAGGTCAGGGAGCTGCCACCCTGATCCAAGGACAATGAGCACAAATACCCAAAACCTGCCCCCTTGAGAACCACTTCCTCCAACAAGCCTCCCTGACTACTCTGGTCCACACCAATCTCCAATTTCCTCCCCTCTTCCAACAGAACCTATAGCTCACAAGTGAATGCACACCCCACCCCACCCCCCCGCCTTATGGCTGCTCATGCTTAAGTCTGAGCTGCATGGGTGACACAAAGCCAAGCTGGGGACCCTCTCTTCCACCATGATGGACAGTTGTGGGTGCAAGGATCCAAGCTCCTGAGGTTTGGCCTTGATCCATCTCTTCCCATGACTCTGACTGCTGCTCACTTCCAATGTGGGCTGAGTCTGAAGTAAATTGTGGTATGAATGCTTTCTGGAAACTCAGGCCATTACTAGAAAAGGTGTGGACCCCTTTGCATTCTGCCTGTGGGAGTCAAGAGAGGTAGGCACAAAGTCTGTTTCTTTTGCCCTCCCACATCCCTGACTCCACAGAATGCTCTCATGCCACACTATGCCAAGTACCAGGCAGCTGAAACTTCATGGCAAGTGTTCCCTCCCCAAAGTGACTGAATTAGGGTGCTGGCAGAGAGAACAAATGAAGATAGTGTAGGATTCAGGACTAGGCAGGGCCAGACCGGGCAGGGGTCAGGAGTTACTGGCATCCTAGGGCAGGGGGTGGAACAGCTTACGACAGGAGCAAAGGACCTCCTAGTGCCTGGTAATAGGGGAGGTTCGAGGGCAGCCAAGTTGTGGAGGCAGGAAAACACCTCTTTCTCTATTTGCCCAGTGGTGCCAAGCCATGCTTCCTCAGAAGGGACTGTGCAGCTTGTGCTCCACACCTGCATAACCCAGACCCAGCTCACCTAATGGGGACCAGACTGGGAATTAAGATAACAGAATCCTAGAATGTCAAAGCCAAGAGGGACCTTGAAAAGCATCTGATCAGGGGGCAGCTAGGTGTCACAGTGAGTAAAGCACCAGCCCCGGAGTCAGGAGGACCTGAGTTCAGATCCGGCCTCAGACACTTAACACATAAAAAAAAAACCTAGCCGTGTGACCTTGGGCAAGTCACAACCCCAATTGCCCTCCAAAAGGCAAAAAAAGAAAAGAAAAGCATCTGATCCAATCCCTTTGTTTAGATGAGGAAACAGGCTTGGAGAGGTTAAGTGACTTTTCCAAGGTCACAATGGATAAGAAAATCCCACAGATCCATGTTTGGGGATGCTAGGTGCCCAAGAGGTCATGGAAATACCAGCCACTGTGCCAAAACGGCTCTACCTTGCCTCACTTGAGTTCTAACCCCATTCCCAGGACAACAGCTCCAATAAGGACAGGGGGAATAGAACCGGGAGAAAGAATCTCCATCCTGTTTAGGTATGAGTCTTTAGACATGTTTTTTGGGGAGTCAGGGTTTGCTTTTGTTTTTTTGCTTTTTGAAGGGGGGGAAGGCAAGGCAATTGGGGCTAAGTGACTTGCCCAAGGTCACATAGCTAGTAAGTGTTAAGTGTCTG
Organism: Gymnobelideus leadbeateri; assembly: GCA_011680675.1. Classification (NCBI taxonomy): domain Eukaryota; kingdom Metazoa; phylum Chordata; class Mammalia; order Diprotodontia; family Petauridae; genus Gymnobelideus; species Gymnobelideus leadbeateri. Next base: position 433,481 of record WOXC01010508.1, read on the forward strand.
AGGCCAGATTTGAACTCAGGTCCTCAACTCCAGGGCCATTGCTCTCTCCACTGCACCACCTAGCTGCCTCTCTTTAGTATGTTTAGCCTGAGTCTAGACATAGTTGGCATTCAGGACACTTTTGGTCTCTGATGAAACATTGGTTGAGGGGGGAGAGGACTGGTTTCAGTATCCCCTGGCACCTTAACTCTCCAAATAGTGTGAACTCCTAGAGGCCCAATGTCCAGAACCTGGCCTACCCTATCCACACCACAGAGGCCAGAGCTCAAGGCACGTCCTTCCTAGATCTGAGCCCTGCCCTTCTTCTCCCAAATGTTCTGTTGTTGTACATACTGTTCAATGTTCTCTAACTGCCACCTAAAGGTTAGTGGGACCACAGAGGGGGCAATTCTCAGGGCACAGAACATTTACAGCTAAGGAATGTTGGTGGCAGTCCAACATGTCGGCTCTAAAACCACTAGCCATGGCCTCATTTGCCTAGGCATTTCCTGGCTTTGCCATAGTTTGGGGGCTGTTCTCTGTCTTCCCTGGTGCTAGAAATGGAATGGTAGCTTCCTCAAAGTCTGCTACCCCCAGAGGGCTCTCTGGACAAAGAAAGCTCTTTATTTCATCTTTGGACCCAAGACTGGGTCATTCTCCTCCTATTAGGCAGTCACTCACAGCTCCTTCCACAGAGCAAGTCCAGCAACAGAGCCAACCACATAAGGGAACTGGTGTAAGCAGAGAGAGGCCATGAGCTTTGAAGACCCTTCAGGGGAGCATGGCCTGGCACTCCAGGGTAGTAGAGGGAAGATGCCCATATGCGTACACATACACACATACACACACACACACACACACACACACACACACACACACACACCCTCTTGATGCTCAGTGGATGTCACATTCACACCACAAACCCATCATCTAGTTGGCCTAAGGATGTTAGATTCAGAGATTTCTGCATACACTGCAGTCTGGGCATTCCACACCCTCCTAGGCCTGAATAGAGTGCCAAGCTGCCCACTCCTCCCATCTGCCCTTGTCTTTTGAGAACAGACACTGGAAAATTCTGGGAGTCAAAGCTGGGGGCCACAGGACAGGCTGACTCACCTGGCAACCTGCCCTGATGGGAGGGATCACTGAGGGCCCATGGAGACAGGGTTGAGTACCAGGGAGGATGAGGTGGGGGAGTAGGGCAGGGAGCCTACGTTACTGGATCAGAGGTGCACCCTCCCCTCCCATATTAAAGCAAAGGCTACCGCAATCATGGAACAAGGGTTGACCAGTCCAAAGCAAGTCCAGGGTCAGCAGTCTGCCAGGCAGTACCCCTGCTTCCTCATATTTCCCATGGGCATAAGATATACCCTATAGTTCTCAACAGCCTTTACCCCAGTGGGTCCAACCAAATTTGCTTCTAATCTTGCACTCTAGGGGAAGGAAGAGAACCCAAGGAGACATAAGCCAAAAGGAATCCATCAGAATGATATAATTCCCTAAGACTGCTCAAGCTGGAAGAAGTTTCCAGATTTGAAACAGAAAGGCCAAGAAATGGCCAGAACTTCAGACCCTGCCCCAACCAGCCATTTTTTCTATCTGCCAGGGCTCCCCAGAGTCTCCTTCTCTACCTTGGGATATGTTATTACCCCGATGCCGGATCCCTGACAGCACTTGATCCCCTCTCTACCCACCCCACAGGCAGACAGTCCTGCTTTCCTTCTCTAAGGGAAGCTAAGAGAACAGGAATAGGACTTAACTTGTTTAGTCACTTTAGGAAGACTAGAGAGAACAGAGGTAGGAGGCTATAGGTTCCCAATGGGGCTACAGTCTCAGCTATCAGCCCTGGGTACTGTTGAGCAAACCTACCCTTAGCTCTACCTGCCCCTGACTGACAGGTAAGTCCTAGGAGACATGGGTTGTTGTTACTGTTTGTCCTTCATTCTCGAAGATCAGGGAGATATGCCATGACATTAAAGTGAATTGGATTTAAGCCTCACTTTCACCTCCAGAGCCATCTGGGTCCAGTGGTAATATATAGATCAGGACTGGAGATGGCCCTGAATGCAGTTAAAGATGCTAAGAATTTTAACAGGTCTCAGTTTGACTGAGACCAGGACACATGGAGGAGATATACTAGAGCCACAAAACACCTCCCAGCCCTTACTGAGGTGGGAATTCCAGTGGGCCTAGCTGCCTGCTTTTCCCAAGGGCACTGCTTATACTTCACACTGATTCCTTGGATCAAAGCACTCTTGCTGAACTGCTCCAAGACCCATTCCAAGACTTAGAATAATAGAATGTCCCAGCTGGAGGGCCTTAGAGACCACTGAATTCAATCCCTTTATTTTACAGACAGGGAAACTGAGGTCCATAGAGAAGAAAGGACTTGCCCAACATCAAACAGCAAGTTGGTTGCAGAGCTGAGACTAGAACCCAAGACCCCAAGACCCCAGGCTCCCAGCCAGGGTCTCCAATCTCTTAGTTTCTAGAAACATAAATCAAGGGAAATACTGAAATATGAAAAATACATGGCTTTTCATAAACAAAAGCAATCAATTCAATGAAAAACCTTGCGATCCTAGGATAACTTTCCCAGGTCCTGGGTGAGGAGGGCGTGAGGAATGTCTAGGAGTGAACAATAGGGCTGTCTCCTCCATAACGCCCCTTACCAACCCTGTTGTCCCACCGCTTACCCTCCAGAACCACCTCCTTGCCAGTTTTCTTGAGCACCTGCACAGCCTCATCGTGAGTGGCAGTGGAAAGGTCTCCACCATTCACCGACAGGATAGCATCACCCACAAACAGAGCCTCCGTCTGGTCAGCGGCCAGTCCCTTAAAGATCTTGGAGATGAGAATGGGCATCTTGTTCTCTCGGCCACCTGAGGATGCACACACAGACAGGTATACGTGTAGGCACACACTGGAGGTAAGGAAATGGGCACCAAGGTCAGGGAATCAGGGTGACATATTAAATTAAGTGCCTGCTAGCATTGTACTGGGAAGAGCATAGGAGGAACAGAGACCATTAGAACTGGAAGAGACCTCAGGGGTCATCAGTCCTTTTACACAGGAGGAAGCTGAGGCTGGAGAGGAAGAAAGACCTGCCCAAGGTCACAGTAAGTTAATGGTAGAACTGGGACTAGGACCCCGGTCTCCTGACTCCCAGGTCCAACACTCATTCTGTTTTAACAGTTCTCTCCTCATTTTATGGATGGACAGTTTGTAGCCTAGGAAGAGGAAAGGATTTATCACAACCCCAGAGAGTACATTAGATTCAAAATACTTATTTAGGGGAAAGGGTGTGTAGGTTAGCGGGGGGGAGGGGAGTGGCCTTAACTCAGAGGCATTATGGCCTTTGGACCCTGAGACTTTGTCAGTAGGAAGAATCCCTCCCAACAGATGCCAGACCTAAAGGGATAGCTCCAAGATCACGAACTGTTCTCCAAAGCAAAAACCAGAGAAGGGAAATAAGTAGAACTCTGAGTACAGCATTAGCTGAGGCCGTCATGATCCTTCAATAGCCAAATATCTAAAACAGGTTCAGGAGCAATGACTTCCCCTGAGGTAACCAGAACTCCCTGAATCCAAGAGAGAACTATAGATATTGGGTCCTTCCCACTTGGAAAGGACAGGGCTCTGTTCTCAGTGGAGACCTAGCTGCCCACCTTTGCCAACTCTGTGGAGGAGAAGAGAGGGACATCTTGACCTAGCAGTGAGCAAAGGTAGAGGAGGATTATGGGGTACTAAGAGAGCTGTGGCTGAGGATATGGAAACCTTGGTCCTGGTCTCTTTGATTGCTATTAGTTTCCTGTGTGACCTGCGATAATTCATCTCCTCTTTTCATTCTCTACAGAATGATAAAGGAGTCGGTGTTAAGATCCTTGCTGCATCTGATGTTCTATGATGGGAAATTCCATTCTATGACTAGCATAGCCATTCACATATCAGTTTGGAAAAGGAGATTCCCTACACATGCACATACACTCAAACTCTGCCTCTAATGGCTCTTACTGCTGATGCCTGGAAATATTCTCTACCACAAAAACCATCTGTTACCAGTGTCCTAGAACGGCACTCAGACCCAGGACAAAGGGACCTTCAGCCCTCTGGGAATTGCTTCCCTATTCAGACCCATGAGCATCCACATAGCTCTGGAGGGAGAGAGAAATTAGGAGAGACAAGTCAGTGAAAGGAGAGGTTAGAGAAAAGAGAAATAGGAGGACAAGAAAATGGGAAAAATAAGGAAGGGAGGAGATTAGGGGAGATGAAGAAGCCAGGTGTCTCCAAGTAGGAGAGATCATGGACTAAGACTCCCCCACCTTTATTATGGCCCTGAGATATCAGCCTAGAACTAATCAGACCTTGCCTTTATGGAAAGCTGAAAGACAAGGCAGATGGGGACTGCATCAGTGCTGGTCTTGGATCTGGGAGCCCTGGGTTCCAATCCTGCCTCTGATACTTCCTAGCAAGCCATATAATTTCTCTGAGGTTTCTTCACATGTAAAATGCTGGAGAACCTACTTCACAGGGTGGTTTTTAGATTCCAGTGAGATACCATAAGGAAAAGCTTTGTAAGCTTTAAAGCCTAACATAAGCAGTGCGCATCAGTGTTAGTTATGAAGGTGGGAGGGTCAAGGAGTGCTATGTACGGGGAACAGGCTTGGGGAACTCGCACAGCACGGGGCAGAGGGAGTCCTGCCTCGCTTCCAGCTAGAGCCAACAGGCTGGGCTGGAAGTTTAGACCACGGGGGCCAGGCGCTACCCTGTGGGGGCTCCATGGAGCTCCGAGAGACGCGGACTGGAGCCAGGCTCCCGGCCAGTCCCCAGACCGGGCAGCCCTCCTGGCGGAGGCCCTGCCCACCGGCTCAGTCTGCCAGGCCCTGCTGTCCCATGAAGTTTGCAGGGCGAGAAACTGGCTAACAACTTGCGTTTGTCTGCATGTGGCCTGATCGTGATCTTCAAGGGCCGGATCGGTTCCCACCACGGTCACCCTCCCGCAAACGCTGCGCCTGAGTTCAGAGGACCCCGACAGTCAGACAGACAGACAGGGCAGTGCACAGCAAAGCGCCCGGGTGCTCTCTGCGCCCCTCACCCCTCCCGTCTCCGTAGCTCTCCCACCCTGGGCTCCTTCACCTTCAGCCCAGCTCGGCTGCGCTCCCTACGTCCCGCCGCCGCCCCTGTGCTTCCGCTGTGTCCCCCAACCCGTGCCCCCGGGGCCGCTACCTTTGATGCTGATGCCCAACCCGCCCGCCTCCTGCTTCACCACGCGCACAGTCCGCTTCTGGTTGAGCAGCGCGTGGGGCAGCGGCGGCGTTGGGGGCGCCCCGGGGACTGCGGGCGCCCCGGGATCCGCGCCGTTGAGCTGGGGCAAGGACGCGGACGCAGGCTCCGAGCCAGAGCCCGGCCCCGGCTCCGACTCGCCGCTAGCCGGCGCGGCGCTCACCGTCACCACGTCCGCTGCCAGGCTGACCAAGACTCGCAACCAGGGCCCGGGCCCCGCGCTACCGGGAGCACGCAGCTCCAGCAGCCCGCTCTTCGGGGAGCGCCTACCCGCCGCCATCTTCGGAGCCAGGGAGCCAGAGAGCCAGGGAGCGAGCGAGCGAGTGGCCAGCGAGCACTGCGGCCCCCTCTCCGCCCCTCCCCGCCCCTTTTCTACCCTCCCTCCCCGCCCCGCCGGCGGCCCGGGGGCACCGTAGGGGAGGCCAAGAGCGCGGGCACCGGGCACCGGGCCCGGCTTCAACTCCGACCCCGCCCCTCGTCGGGGAGAGGAAGGGATCCCGGTCACCCCTTTCTCTCCCTTCCACCGGATCCTCCGTCCCAGATCCCAGGACTGGACGGGGCGGGTTCTCCTGGCGTTCATCTGCACGGACTACGTATTGGTGCTGGAGGAAGCGCTTGGATGCCCCAATGAAAGGTGGAAAAGGGGCTGACCTCCACCCTCAGATAAATGTGGGCAAAACGGGGGCTCCCTTTGGAAGGCCTTCTTGTCAACCTCTTCCCTAATTTTACAGATCAAAAGACAGGACCAGAGGGGGAGATGATCTTGGCCAAGGTCACAGAGGCACAACAGGATGATTGATGGAAGGCCAGACTTGACCATGGCTACGGCTATCCCGTGCTCAAGTTTTTCTGCCTCCCTATGGCCTCTAGGAGAAAATAGAAATCCTCTATTTGGCAAATAAAGCCCTTCACAACCTGACTCCAACCTATCTTTTTAGATAGGTTATTCCTCACTCCCTCCCACTCTCACACTCGGACAATACAGCATTTTCAGCCAAACTGGCCTACTTGCTACTACCTAACTGGAGAATATATCAGCATTCCATCTGGCTTCTCTGTGCCTTTTCCCAGACTTTACCCCATGCCCAGATTCTCTGTCCTCCCTTTCTTGATTCCAAATTGAGGGCACTTTCCACCTTGACCTCCATCAGTCATAGACTGGTCCCTCTGGAGGGAGGTTGGTGGCCTAGATGTTTGTCGGATTGTGAAAGGGAGCTCAGTTTACCCTAGAGTTGGAATCAGCAAGTAAAGGGTTAACCCAAGAGTTAGCTGGTCTGACAGCCTTGCTATCTGAGTCCTCTTTTAGAAACCTGCCCAGCACTCCCTTAGACTTGTCAAACTCATATAGAAATAGGAGCCACTAATAATCCATACATAAGGAACCCCCAGGGATACATATTGGCTTAGTTTTAAAATGTAATTTTATTTTTATTTATTTATATTTTAGTGTATTTTAATGTTTCTATTAAATTGTACCCAATTATGTTCTGGCCACTCAGGAAAGTGTTATCTGCCTCCAACATGTGTTTGACACCTCTGCCCTGGACCTTGGGGCTTCAAGGAAAGATAGATTCATGGATTTTGAGTTGGAAGATACCTTAGAGAGGTTGTCTAATCTGCCCCCAATAATGAAACTAAGACACACCAGGTTAAGTGATTCACCCAAGGTCATGCAGGTAGCATGTGCCAGACTGTGATGGAATCACTGGGCAGATGGGAGTGATCTGATTAAGTCACTGATCACAGCTTTATGTGGCATTAGCAGCCTTGACAAGCCTTATTGGCGGGGGGAGGGTGGCTGGTCCTCTGTCTTAACTGGGGGCCTCCGTGCTACCTCCTGTTGTTACCAATTCCCACCTAGGCCTTTGGGTTTTTAGCCTTTCTCCCTTCAGTCAGAGGCAATAACTTTCCCAGCCAAAGGCTAAACCAACTCCTGCTGAAAAGTTTTAAGTACAGCACCACCATCCTCTCCACTGAGAGCTTCTGTTCTTGTTCTAACCTCTTTTCTATCCTGGTATCCCGGGCTGGGGTAGATACAGCCCCAGGAAATTTAGAATCATAGATGTACAAAAGCCTTTCAGACACCTCAGACTGAATGTCCAGTAGACATCTATCTTATAGTCAAGATGTCCAAAACAAAATTAATTATTTTTCCCTCTAAACTTTCTCCCCCTCCTACCTTCCATTTTAATGTCAAGGGCAACACCATCCTCCCAGTCCCTCGGGATCACAACCTAGGAGTCATCCTGGGTCCCCTATCTTGCCCTCCCTTCCCCTCCCATACACAAGCTGTTGCCAAGACTTGTTGATTTCACTTTTGCAATATCTCTCTAATGAGCTCCCTTCTCTCCCCTGCCATCACTCTAGCACAGGCCCTCATTACCTCATGTCTGGACTATTGCTGTAGCCTGCTGGTTGGTCTGCCTTCCTCAAGTCTTCCCATTCCAATCCATCTTCCATTCAACCATGAAAGCGATTTTTCTAAAGTGAAGGTCTGATCATGCTACCCTCGTACTCAATAAACTCCATTGGCTGCCTATTACCTCCAGGATCAAATGCAAAATGCTGTGTTTGGCATGCAAAGTTTTTCATAACCTAGCTCCCTCCTAATTTTCTAGTTTTCTCATACCATAAATTCTGCCTTGTATGCTCTGATCCAGTGATGCTGGTCTCCTGGCTGTATCACAAACAAGACATCTCTGGCTTGTCCCCCTTGCCTGGAATGCTCTAACTCTTCTTTTCCAACTACTGACCTCCCTGACTTTTAAGTCCAAACTAACATCTCACTTTCTACAGGAAGCCTTCCCCAACCTCTCAATTCTAGTGCCTTCCCTCTGTCCGTTACATCATATATATATATATATATATATATATATATATATATACATACATAGCATTTTTTGGCTTCCTTACTATGTGCCAAGCACTGTGCTAAGGGGATATACAAGGAGAGGTTAAGTAAAACATGTCCTTGCCCATAAGGAACATAACAATACATTCTAATGTACATCTCCAGATCCATCCAAGGATGGATGATGGATGAATCCAGTTTCTCCCCACCAGTAACCTGGTAGAATACATATTCTCCCCCAAGTCCCTCTGCTTTTGCTTTTCTTGCAGGAGAATAAGGTCTCCTCACTCCATTTCCTAGGCTGCTCCATGTCATGTTCCCAAGCATGCATCCTCCTACTCCCCAGCTCCCTTTGTGTGTGCTCTTCTGCTATTAGAATATAAGATCCTTGGGGTAGCTAGGTGGTGCAGTAAATAGAGCATTGATCTTGCAGTCAGGAGGACCTGAGTTCAGTTCCAGTCTCAGACACTTGACACACTGTGTGACCTTGAGCAAGTCACTTAATCCCAATTGCCTTGCCTTCCCCACTCCAAAACAAAAAAGAATATAAGATCCTTATGGGCAAGTGAATAGCAGAGGGGCACAGAGCCTGGCCCACAATACAGCTAACAGAATTTCACAGCAGGCAGACAGCCAAGAGCTGAGTTAGGATTAGAACCTGGATCTTCTGAAACCAAGTCCATTCTTCTCCACTGCGTAGGCAGCAGGGTACACCAAAAAGCACATTGTCCTAGGGCCTAGCTTCAAACCTGCACCTGAGGATACTACCAGGTGACTTTGGAAAAGTAACTCAACTTCTCTAGATCTCATTTGCCTGAGGTTGCAGTAGGTGGCCCGTGGGGTGTCCTGTCTGGCTCTCTCTCTCTCTAGCCTTTCTGTCCTTATGTGCAGCTGTAATCACATTGTTTCTCTGTTCAAGACCATGCTGTGTACCCCATTGCTTACTGAATGAAGTCCAAGCCCCTTATCGTTGCACTCAATCACCCACCTTGGTACTTGTCAACCTCATTTCCCACCGAGCTTCTCCATTCATTCTACACGGTATGACTCACTCTGCTTTGCACATGTCTCATCCTTTCCTGTCTCTTTGTCTTTGCTTATCCTCCTCCCTCTCCACCTGTTGAATTCCTACCCTTCTCCCTGAAGCATCCCTTGATGCCCCTGGCTGAAAGTCATTTCTCCTTCACCTGATCTCATAGCATTTTATAATTCTATGCACTTGGGATCATAAGTTTGTTGCCTTCTAATCTGTTTTATAATTATCCCTGGCTATGTCTTAATTCTCCTCTGTGAGATCCCTGCCCCTGGAAGGGCTTTGGCATTCATTTTTAAAAGCTGGCTCAGCTTCAGTAGGAATCCAGAGGCTACTGTGACAGGTGGCCACTGATCTCTGAGGCAGCTCAGGAAGGGCCTGTCCAAGCCCAAAAGGAGAAACACTTGAGCAACTGGAATGATATGGAGAGAACATGGAGAGAGCTAGAAAATACCATCCCTCCGTGTCTCAAGTCACATGTATATTGAAGGGGGTGCCTTCTAGAGACAATGTCAAACACCTTTTCCAGAGGACCCTAGGGTGGGACTTTCAGGCCCCATAGAAGGGGTACAGCACTTCTTGGCAAACCTGTGGGGTGATACCAGCCCCTCCCACAGCAGATAGGCCCCAAATTCAGAGATAGGCCTGGTTCTGAAAGACGGTACCTTGGCACTTCGGCCACCATAAATCAACAAGACCTGACCTGAGTCAAGCAGAAGGGTTGGCGTGCTCATGGTACCAGCTGTCATGGCCACCTGTGCTGGGTCCCTTGATTACATCTTGATGCAGTGGTAAGAACTCTGGACTGAGAATGCAGGGACAAGGGCTCAAGCCCTCTCTCACTTGCTAACAGGGGATCTGGGTGCCCAAATGGAAATGATTGTTATAGAAGGGCTTGGGGGTGGGGATGAGTCAGGGGAATGAGGCCTGAAAGGGGTGGGTCAGGACCAGGGCTCACACTCCCCCCCCCCTTTTGCTCTCTGGCCAAAGTCACTGCCTCCCCTGCAGCCAATCCAACTGTTTTCCCAGGCCCCAAACTCAAGAGCTGGGTCCTTAAAAGTCTCCCCACGTTCCCACAAGGAAAGGACTTAATGAGAGTCTGGGCACCAAGTACAGCCTTTGAGCCCCTTCTCTCCCTGAGGACCCATTGTCTTTCTATTAGCAGAGTAGAGAAGAAAAGTGAGAGAACCTCCTGGAAAATAGACAGTAGTCTAAAAGGGACCCTGTCAGAGACACAGAGCAAGGTTGTCAGAGTGAGTGAGTGTGGGTGTGAAAGGATGTGTGGGTATGTATTTCTGTGTGTGTGTGTGTGTGTGTGTGGATGTGTGTGTGTGTGGATGTGTGTGTGTGTGGATGTGTGTGTGTGTGGATGTGTGTGTGTGTGTGTGTGGATGTTCAAGCATGAGTGTGTGTGATTGCCTGTAAGTTCTAAAATGTATTTGTGGCCTTGTGTTTGCTTGTTCCTTTATATACCTAAATCACGGAGTCATGTGGGTTCTGGGATGGGCAAGACTGAATTTTTTTTCTGTAAACTAGAGCAGCCCAGCCCTGGTCCGCCAACTCCCAGAAAAATAAAGCAGCCTTCACCAATACTCAGCAGCCTCTATCTTGCCCTACTGGGCCATTTGATTCCAATGAATTTGCCAATGTCCAGATTTTTCCCCTTACCAATAAGGGGGTACTATGAAGAGACCAGCTTCTCTCTAACCAAATGAAGGAACTCTTCAAATCCAGCATCCACAGATTTCCATATGAAAAGTAAAGGGCCTTAAAACTCTTTAAATCAGGGATTCTTAAAATCTTAACTACTGCTCAGGGACCCACAATTAAGATTTTAAGGGGTTTAAAAACTTGGATGGGAAAAATACATCTTTATTTTCACTAGCATTTAACTGAAACTCAATTATTTAAAAATATTTTTCTGAAAAGGGGTCTATGTATAAGCTCCATCAGCATGCTGAAGGGATCTATGATACAAAAAAAAGGTAAGAACCCCAGCTTAAAACAAATAAGGCTTATTGTGTTTTTCCCTCTCTCCCTGCCTGACAAAGGCCAAGCAAATATTCCTTCTCTTTGTCCATAAATAGAGAAAACAGCTCGGCTATAATGATTAAAGCCTCAACCACAAAAGGGCTGGTCAGAAGCACCAGTGCCAGGCCTGCCCTGTGCCAGGTGACACAGGACAAGACATCCTGATGGAACAAATGGTTGGACTGCATATGGTCATAGCAAGGATGTGTGTAGGACACTCCACACCAGCCAGCAGCCATGAAGACTCTGAACTGCCTGGCCCAAAGTCGCCATGATTCCCTATGACGATGGATGTTTCTGTCTGATTTGTTCCCTTGCCTAATGGATCAGGGCAGAGTATCATAATGGATAATGAATGGTCTGAGCTGGTGGTAACTGGAGTGGTTTGTTGCTTAGCAACAAAGAACATTTCCTGAGTGAGAAGAACTTCAGGACCTAAGATGGGGCTAGGGTTGAACTGTGGATAAATGAGGGATCCCTCTCTTTCTTTTCCATGCAGTGATTGTAGCCACAAGAATGCTCAGCCTTTGGAAGAGGCTCCTCCAGTGTCCTCCACCACAGGAATAAGGAATGACTCAACACAATCATGGGTTCAGCTAAAAAAAAGAGGAGGATGCCCCTCCTCCCTCCCCCCAAAACAGAAGCAGATTCTCTTGGAGTGGGAGCATACCCATAAATGGAAGGAAGGCAAGGTCTGCAAGAGACTCGCAGAATCACAGAAATTGAGAGTTGGAAGGGATCTATGTCAGAGGCCATCTAGTCCAGGAATAAACTCAAGGAATCCCTCCTGTGCTGTATCTGACAATTCTCATCTAGCTTCTGCTTGAAGACCTCCAGGGAGGGGAAACCCACCAGCTTCCAGGGCAGGCAGGACATTACTGTGGAACAGCTCTAATGGTTAGGACGTCTTTCCTAACATCAAGTCCAAATCTGCCTCTTTCAGCTTCAACCCATTTTCAACCCTTGGTTTGACCCTTTGAGGCTAAACAACACCAATCTAAGCCCTCCTTCCTGACAGCCCCACCTCTATCCCCAAGACCCTGTGCCATGGCTGCTGGTCTTCTTTTCTCCAGGTTAAACATACCCATTTCCTTCATTTGATTCCTAAGTCAAGGACTCACAGTCCTTCACCATCCTGGTTGTGTTCCTCTGATAACTCTTTGGTTTATCAGAGACCATTTTTAACAGTTACCCCCAAACTAAGCACAATACTCCAACAAATGAGATCAACTAAGGGCTGAGGATAGTGAGACTACCTCTTCCTCCCTATCTATGCTCCTCTTAAAGCAACCCAAAATCACATTAGCTTTTTTGACTGCCTGTTGCACTACTGACTCATTTTGAGCTTGCAATCCATTAAGACCCTCAGATCCTTTTTCAGAGCAATCACTTTCTAAACATGCCTCTCAGATTTTATACGTGTGAAGTTGATTTTTTTTTTACCCAATGAAAGAGGTTATATTTATCTCACTAAATTCCACTCATGTCAGCCTCAGACATTTAACATACTTACTAGCTGTGTGACCTTGGACAAGTCACTTAACCCCAATTGCCCTGTCTTCCCCCCTCCAAAAAGACCCCAAAACAATAAATTCCACCCATGCTCCAGTCTGTCAAAATCCTTTTGGATCTAGACTCTGTTATCCTGTGTGTTAGCAATTAGCTATCCCTCCCAGCTTTGTGTCATCTGCAAATGTGATGGGTACACCATCTATCTCCTTATCCAAGTCATTGATGAAAATATTAAGCATCAAAGAGACAAATCTCTGAGGTACTTCACCAGAGACCTTCTGCCACATTAACATCCAGTAAGTACTCTTTGAGTCTAGTCATCCAATCTGTTCTGAATTTGTCTGATTATATTACTTTCTGGTCTATATTTCTCCATCCTCTCCACAAGAATAGTATGAAATACTTTATCAAAAGCTTTACTTAAATTGAGCATGATGGAGGAACTAGCCAGTGAGAGCCCAATTCTAGGGTATGCCTAATATCATGGAGACTTGGTTTGTTCACTCCTAGAAATGTGTGTTGGAGGGTTACTTCTGTTCCACTTCAGAGCACTGGCAAGCATTATTTAACCTCTGCCTCAGCTTCCTCAACTGTAAAATGCTGGTATTAATAGCACTTACCTCCCAGGGTTCTTGTGAGGGTTAAATGAGATAATATTTGTAAAGCTCTTAGCACAGTGCCTACAATATAGTATAATGTTAGCTATCCTCCCCAGCTTTGTGTCATTTGCAAATTTAAGCATAATAAATAAAAATAAATAAATAAAAATTAAGCATAATAAATGCTTGTTCCCCTTAACTCTGCAATTGGCTTACTATGTAATGAAAAGTTCCTTAACTGGCCCCTGAGCTGGAACTATATATATGTAAAAAGACCCAAATGTAGGAATATTTGACCTCCTCTCTGGTGGCTTTCTGCTGAGGGGGAAGAAATTGTGAGAGCCTTTGGTTGAGGGGAGAGGTGGCAGTAGGTTATGACCTCAGGAGTTTCAAAAAAAGATTGGAAGAACCATCAAAGGTGAGCCCTTAGCAATCAGAGCCTGTAGTAACAGCAGCCAAGTACAGGGAGGAGCAAGCCTGAGGAGTAAGCTGTTTCACCCAGCCCAGCATTTAATCGACCTGGCAGCTGAGACACCATGTACTGGTATTAGTAGGGAGAAACTGGTCTTTTGAGTTTGATGTGTTTTCTTCATCCATAAATGAACTTGGTAGGGACTTCCCAGGGCCGTGAAATACCCACCCCTTGGGTTGAAGGGAGAGGGAATGTTTTGTAGCAACTGCTTTAAGTCTTCTCCCCCAGGGACCAAGTGGGTTTGTAGAGGGGAGAATGTGCCCTTCATTTGGGGAGAACAACATACCTTCTTTGTTCTTTGTAAAAGTTAATCTATGTTAATTTATTAATTCATACTAAGGTAACTCTACCTTAGTAAACTTCACTTTGTAACTTTGTAAACTTAGTAACATTATTCATTGTGTTATTATTCATAATTAATTCATTGTCACTTATAATTAATTCAGTAATCCATTAATTGATATTGGGGTGATTTTAGGTAGCTAAATGATATTGGAGAACACAGCTGATGGGGACTCATGAGTAACAATACTAGAACCTCCAGTCCCTCAGTGTTACTTCTAGAACCCTGAGGGTAGATAGTGAGGACCACCCTCTGGGGGCTCAACCTGTCAATGCTTGTGGAAGTTGGTATAACAACTCCAAAGTATGCACAAATTAAGTAATATCCATAGCCTTCATGGAGCAGCTAAGTGAAGCAGCAAATAGAGCTTTACTCCATATACAGAGTAAAGAAGACTCACCTTCCTGGGTTCAAATCTAGCCTCAGATACTCACTACCTATGTGACCCTGGGCAAGTCACTCAACCCTGTTTGCCTCAGTTTCCTCATCTGTAAAATGAGCTGGAGAAGAAAAAGGCAAATCATTCCAGCATTTCTGTCCAAGAAAATCCCCAATGAGGCAATAAAGTTGGACATGACTGAAAAAAGGACTGAATGACAAATAGCCTTCCCTCATCTACTAGGTTAGTTACCTGTCAAAAAAGCAAATGAGGCTAGTTTGGCCTGATCTCTTCCTGATGAGCTCTTTGTAATCACACTTCTTTTTCTAGATGCTGAGCAACCAACTCTTTAGTTTTCTGTTATAGAATTTGTTCACATTTGCCTCTGGTCTATAATTTGCAGCCTCTATTCCCTTTCTAAAATACAAGAACAACATTTTCCCTTCTCCAGATTGGTGCTACCTTTCCTGTTTTCCAGTCTTTCAAATATCACTGGAGGTGGCTCAACAATCACATTGATCAGTTCCTTCAGGACCCTGAGGATGTCATTAGAAGGAGGCAAGTTCTTTGATTTCATCCTGGGTGGCTAGGTACACATTAATTATGGGCTTACTTATCTTGGGGGATCTATTTCCTGTCTTCCATATTTATTCTGTCACACACACACACCCCATATAAAGGCTATCTTTTCTTTTTCTTCTTTTTGGAGGGGGGAGGGCAGGGCAATTAGGGTTAAGTGACTTACCCAAGGTCACACAACTAGTAAGTGTTAAATGTCTGAGGCTGGATTTGAACTCAGGTACTTCTGACTCCAGGGCCAGTGCTCTATTCACTGTGTCACCTAGCCACCCCCCAAGGTTATCTTTTTTGTAAGAGAAAACAGAAAGAGTAAGAAATCAACAATTCTGCATCTATCTGTTGTCATTTGTCATCATCCCATCCTCCAAAAACAGAATCCCTATCCTCTCTTTGATCCTTCTTTTCCTCCATTATAGCTTTAAACAAGCAAACAGATAATTCTTCTTAGCTTCCTTCATCAGCCTCAGCTTATTACAAACTTTAGTTTTTCTGAGCAAGGACCATGTATTTAAGTCTTGTGTTTACGCATTCCCTGATCTTGCTTCCATCTTCTATCTATTTCTTTTAAAAATCTAAGTTGACTGGTAAATTAATTCCACCTTAGTGAACAAATTCCATTTTCCCTCCTCATTGGAATTCTTTCTTTTTATATCTTCAGAATTTTATTCTTGAGCATCTCCCAACCCTCATGGATTGATGCTTCCTGAAACACTTTAGTCCAGAGGATCCTACCTACCACTCCTCTGAACCCTTTGAAATCTGCTTTCCCAAACATTAGGAGGCATGTTGGGCTATGGTCAGATTCCTTCCTAAATGACCAGCCCAAGGCCCACCAGACCATAGCTAAGGGACACAGAGAATCATTAGGAGGAGCATCCACGGGCTAAGAAAGAAGAAATCTTTAAGACTGCCCAAGAGAAGGAGACCAAAAAAATAATCTATTAGCTCCTATGTATACAATAGTATCTATCAGAACTATTACTAGAGCAAGGCAAACAGAGTTCTGCCCAGGATACAAACTTAGTGAGGGAAGGTGTAATGTTAATGAGATATAAGATCTTCCCCACCCATTAACAGGCCTCAGGTGGAGCCCATTAAGGGAAGCTTGCTTAGGGGAGGCTTTCTTAAAGGAAAGCTTTCAGACCTTTTGTTAATTTCTAATTAAGCACTGAGTCATGAAGGTTGTGATGCCTTCTGGTATATATACTCTGAGGTTAGCATTTTGCTTTGGGGCTCACTCATTGGAAGAGTGTTCTTGTGATTTGACCAGATGAAACTTGGTAGAAGTTAAGGAGTCCCTGGCTTTGAAAAACCCAGAAGTTGGTGCTTCTCTCTATCTGGTAACTATGTATGTATTGCCTTGGTCAGACAGTTGGATCTGTCTGTTGATCTGTGCTAATTTCTCAGACAGAAGCCCTGTCTGTTGGTCTTTATTTCTCTGCTTGTATTTTCTCTGAAGTTCACAGGTGCTGACTTTTTCCCCTGAACTAATGCATGTAATTTAAAAAAAATTGTTGACCCCTTAAACAGCTATCTTTCCTAGTAAAGCTGATCTAAGAACCTGTGCTAGCAGCCATCCTGGGTATGCCAGTGTGGTTGCTGCCATAGAAGGGGGTAGATTCCTTTCGATGGCCTTTGAGCTTGTGACAAGACGTAAAGTACCATGAGAGTCCCACTCAAGGATGTGCTGGTAAATGTTTAACAATTGGCTGTCCAGAAAATGTACATTTAACACAACTTTAATTTTAATCTATATTAACATTTCCTCCATCTCTTTATTTTTTAATTTAATATTTTATTTTTCCCAATTACCTGTAAAAACAATTACCATTCTTTTTTTAAAAAAATTTGAGTTCTAAATTCTCTCCCTCTACCTGTCCCCTCTCCCCTCCTTAAGAACACAAGCAGTTTGATATAGGTTATACATGGGCAATCATGCAAAACATATTTCCATATCAGTCATGTTGTAAAAGGAAATACAAACCAAAAAGAAAAAGAAAGCTTTAGAAAAAAGTATTCTTGGGTGGCTAGGTGGCGCAGTAA
Source organism: Gymnobelideus leadbeateri (assembly GCA_011680675.1). Lineage (NCBI taxonomy): Eukaryota > Metazoa > Chordata > Mammalia > Diprotodontia > Petauridae > Gymnobelideus > Gymnobelideus leadbeateri. Next base: position 450,585 of record WOXC01010508.1, read on the forward strand.
GTAGAGTGCTGGCCCTGGAGTCAGAAGGACCTGAGTTTGGATCTGGCCTCAGACACTTAATGCACACACGAACAAAAACCTAGCCGTATGACCTTGGGCAAGTTACTTAACCCCAATTGCCCTCCAAAAGGCAAAAAAAAAAAAAGTATTCTTCAATCTGCATTCAGATTTATCAGTTCTTTGTCTGGATGTGAATAGCATTTTTCATCACAAAGTCTTTGGAACTGTCTTGGATCATTGTATTGCTGAGAATAGCTAAGTCATTCACAGTTGATCATTGTACAATATTGCCATTATTGTGTACAATGTTCTCTTAGTTCTGCTCCTCTCACTTTGTATCAGTTCATGTAAGTCTTTCCAGGTTTTTCTGAGAGCATTGTGCTCTCATTTCTTATAGCACAATAATATTCCATTACAATCATATACCACAACTTGTTCATCCATTCCCCAATTGATGGACATCCCCTCAATTTCCAATTCTTTGCAACCATTAAAAGAGCTGCTATAAATATTTTTGTACATATAGGTCCTTTTTCTTTTCATCTCTCTCAGATATAGACCTAGTTGTGTATTGCTGAGTTAAAGGGTATGCATGGTTTTATAGCCCCTTGAGCATAAATCCAAATTGTTCTCCAGAATAGTTCAATCAGTTTACAATTCTACCAACAATGCATTATTGTCTCAATTTTTTCACATCCCCTTCAACATTAGTCACTTCCCTTTTCTATTAGCCAATCTGACAGGTGTGGGTTAGTACCTCAGAATTGTTTTCATTTACATTTCTCTAATCAATAATAATTTAGAGCATTTTTTTCATATGACTATAGATAGTTTTGACTACTTTATATGAAAGCTGCCTGTTCATATCTTTTAACCATTTATCAACTGGGGAATGACTTGTATTTTCACAAATTTAACTCAGTTCTCTTTATATTTAAGAAACAGGCCTTTATCAGAGAAACTTCCTATAACCATTTTTTCAGTTACAATTACTAAATGTATATTTCAATCCATCCTATTCCCCACCCCACTCCACCTCACCCCCATTTATTCTGCTCTCTTTCTCCTTTCACCTTGTTCATCCTCAAAAGTGTTTTGCTTCAGACTACCCATTTTCCCCAAAACCACCTTCCCTTCTATCATTTCCCTCTTCATTCTCTTATTTCCCCTTCCTACTTTCCTATAGGGTAAACTAGATTTCTATACCCAACTGAGTGTGTATGTTATTCCTACTTGGAGCCAATTCTACTGAGAGTAATGTTCAAGGGTTCCTCTCCCATCTTCCCCTTCATTGTAAAAGCTCTTTTGTTTCTCTTTTATGTGAGATAATTTATCCTGTTCTACCTCTACCTTCCCCCTTCTTCCAATGCACTCCCCTTTCTCACTCCTTAATTTTATTTTTTTTAACAGATCATCCCATCATATTCAATTTGGATCCATACCTTCTGTCTATGTAGACTCCTTCTAACTACTTATTAGTGAGAATGTTCTTAGGAGTTACAAGTATCATCTTCTTGTGTATTATTATAAACAGTTTAACCTTACTGAAACCCTTATGATTTTTCTTTTCTTTCCTTTTTTTTTTTTTTTTGCTTTTTGGAGGGCAGTTGGGGTTAAGTAACCTGCCCAAGGTCACACAGCTAGGTTTTTTGTTTGTGTGTGCGTTAAGTGTCTGAGGCCGGATCCGAACTCAGGTCCTTCTGGCTCCAGGGCCAACACTCTACTCACTGCGCCACCTAGCCGCCCTAACCCTTATGATTTTTCTTCCCTGTTTACCTTTTTATGTTGCTCTTGAGTCTTATATTTGAAAGTTAAATTTTCTATTCAGCTCTGATCTTTTCATCAGGAATGCTTGTGATTCCTCTCTTTCATTGAATACTCATTTTTCCCCCTGAAGGATAATACTCAGTTTTGCTGGGTAGGTGATTCTTGGTTGTAATCCTAGCTCCTTTATCCTCTGGAATATCATATTCCAAGTCCTCTGATCCTTTAATGTAGAAGCCACTAAATCTTATGTGATCTTGCCTGTGGCTCCATGATATTAGAATTGTTTCTGGCTGCTTGCAATATTTTCTCCTTGACCTGGGAACTCTAGAATTTAGCTATAGTATTCCTGGGGGTATTCCTTTTGGGATCACTTTCAGGAGGTGATCTGTGGAGTCTTTTAATTTCTATTCTGCCCTTTGGTTCTAGAATATCAGAGCAGTTTTCCTTGATAATTTCTTGAAAGATAATGTCTAAGCTTTTTTTTTTTTATCATGGCTCTCATGTAGTATAATAATTCTTAAATTATCTCTTCTGGATCTATTTTCCATGTCAGTCATTTTTCCAATGAGATATTTCACATCTCCTTCTATTTCTTCATTATTTTGATTTGATTTGATCATTTCTTGATGTCTTAAGGAGTCATTACCTTCCACTTGTCCAATTCTAATTTTTAAGGAATTATTTTCTTCATTGAGCTTTTGTATCTCCTTTTCCATTTGGAAATTGACTTTTTACAGATCTTTTCTGCAGTGAATTTTTGCATCTCTTTTTTTCATGTGGTCAATTCTGCTTTTTAAGGAATTCTTTTCAATTCTTTTTTTGCCTCTTTCAACATTTCGTCTATTCTATTTTTCAAAGTATTATTTTCTTCAGGTTTGGGGTTTTTTTTGTGCTTCCTTTACCAAGCTGTTCAGTCTTTTTCATGATTTTCCTGCATCACTATCATTTCTTTTCACAACTTTCCCTCTACCTTTCTTATTTGATTTTTAAAGTGGTTTGGGGTTTTGTTTTGTTTTGTTGGTTTTTTTTGTTTGTTTGTTTGTTTTTGATCATCCAAGAATTCATTTTGGGGGCCTGAGACCAATTCACATTTTTCTTTGAGGCCTTGAATGTAGCAGTTTTGATTTTGTTGTCTCCTTCTGAGTTTGTGTTTCGATCTTATCTTTCACACCTATACACCTCTGCAGCATGGCTATGTATAGATATACTCAGATTCACACTCACATAGTAATTTTCTATGGCCAGATTCTTTTTTTGTTCTTGTTCTCTTATTTCCTAACCTATTTCTTGACTTTTAACTGTATGTTAATGTTGGGCTCTGCTCCTGGGGTGAAGGGTTACTGTCCCAAATTTCAGGGTTTTTGTGTAGATGTTTTCAGAGCTAGTTCTGGAGGTCCGTAAGTTTTCATTTCTTTTAAGGTTGTATGATCTAAGGAGAAGTATGTTTTCTACTCTCCTGGCCTGTGCTCTGATCTGTGAGAGACTACACAGACTCTTTTCTGCCCTGAAACTGGGACTGTGGTCCCTGCTCCCCTGCAGCTCTCCTGTGCCAATACTTTTCCTTGCCCTGGGACTTCAACCTGGATCCATGTATGGGCAATACAATAGAGTACTGCACCAAGTGCCAACAAAGAGACCCCTATAATCTCCTTCTGATCAGTTGCCCAACTTCTTTGCCATCTGTGGCCTGAGAGCTCAGGAAGCCACTGCTGCTAATTCAGTTGCTCCCAAGGCCTGCTGCTATACTCCTGCAGTTACTCTGAACTGAGCTCCACTCTTACCCTGGTGTGACAGACCTTTCCCGCCAACCTTCTAGGTTGTCTTGTGCTAGAAAAATTGTTTCACCCCCGTGCTTTCATGGGTTCTGCCTCACCAGGATCCATTTTGAGACATTATTTTAAAGTTGTTTGGAGGGAAATTTGGAAGAGTTCAGATGAGTCCTTGCCTTTTCTCTGCCATTTTGGCTCTGTCCTTTCTCTATCAATATCTTAAGCCTATACAACCAACAAAGGAATAAATGATAAATAAATAAATTAATTAATAAAAGATAAATAGATAAATAAATAAATAATTAAGCCCTTATTTGTAACATTCACCAGTTTCTGAAGCATAAATGCTCACATTGAAAATATATCAGTTCTTGCTGCCTCTAACATACCCCTGCTCCCACTCATCTCCTACCTCAAGGATTTGTCCCTCTCTTTCACAACCACTGCTGTAATCGCCAGCCTACTGTCTCCTCCCTTTCCATATCCTTGGGGCCTTGTCCATGGACTCCAGTGGGGAGAATTGCCCCCTGTACCACTCTTCTCTACTTTCCTCAACATCTCATTTTTGCCCCAGCTGCCATAATTCTTAGCGATGGCTCTGGTATCCCATTTTTCAAAACTCATTCAATAAAATTTACCAAGATACCAAAAATAGAAAGAACAAGAGAAATGAAAGAGACCTAACTATCCTCCAGGAAGTCACACTTTGGTTTGTCTGTGAGGCCAACCTCTTCCTTCTCTAGCCAAAACTAAGACCTGTCTGGGGCTTGGTAGAGTACACTTAGAGTCACTGCTACTGGGGAGGATAAAACTGGTGGTCTCTTGACCTTGATCATTCTGAGCTTTGGAGGACTAAATCAATCAGGTATCCTCACTAAGTCTGGTGCCAGTATGGTAAACTCTGGGTGTACAGGGCTGTGAAGCCTTCTAAGGAGAGGGGGATCTGGTATAGGTAGAAAACAGAGTCAGTAAAAGTTCCTGTGGCCATCACTAGCGGGTTGGGGTCCATGAGTGTCTATTGTACCTCCAGCCTCTGTGAGAGAAGGAGCTCTAGTCTTAAAAACCTAAGCAAAATAAAAAAGAGACCTAGGGATACTCACACACAAAATCACAGATACACACATGTAAATAGTCATATGATATACATACATGGACTCACATATACACATTATATACACTCACAATCTCACACACTGACAGACTGTAACAATCAGACATTGACTGGGCCCAGAGGGCCAGGAGGAGTTTGTGGTACCATGGTCTCTGGACCAATCCCCGTATACCTTTGTGACATTGCTATGTATAGACATACTCAGATTCACCCTCACAAAGCCATTAATGCTCAGTCTCGTGTATACACATGCACACAAACATATTTACCTTCGTGTACATAAATAGACACACATACATATTTATCCACATATATTTGGAAACCTAGATGCTCCACACATTTACACTGACACATAGGCACATGCTGACACATGTGGACACTCTCAGATTTACGCACATTCACACTCATCTGCAGACTAATACACTAATTTAAAAAAAAACCAAAAAACCTTTGTTCATTTCCAAACAGATGCTTTCTTTGCCCTCTGCTCCTTGTATTACCTCGAAAGCTCTTCTCTAGTAATTTTTCCAAATTACAGTAATTACCTCATTACTTTGATATTAATAGAATTCACATGGCACAAAGGAGCTAATTAAAATTAGCCCATATCCTTTGTGTTTAAGAGGAATCCGTGGAGATGACAATCACATGGGGTTCCTGGGTGAGGTGGGGGGAAGGGTAAATACTCCTGTTTCTTCCAGGCTTCCCCTGTCCCCACTCTGTCCTCCTCTTCTTTCTCTTACTTCTCTCTCTGTTTCCATCAGACTACAGTCCCTGGGTCCAGTGGGGCTGACAGACAGAGGAAGGAGAGGGTTTTGCTAGGCTGCTCATACTATCACCAGGTTGTGCTGAGGGCTGAGGTCTGGACTCCTAGGGCAGGGACCTACCTGCCTCCTGATATCTCCTGGTGCTTACAGAGGGCCAGGAGGAGTTTATGGTACCATAATCTCTGGAATTTCATTCCTCTGCTGCAGGGCCAGTTCCTGTACTTGGTTTTCTTTGACAAGGACATATGTGGAAGCCCACTCCCAGCCTGCACACCCTGAAGGAGGCTGGTTCAGGTGTCCCACCAAAGTATTCCCACAAACTCCAGTCTCAAGATCTAGGAAACCCACTGGGGCAGGAGTTTAAGCCTTTTTTTTAGTCTTGTATCCCTTTGGCAATCTGGTAAAGCCCATGGATCCCTTCTTAGAATACCATTTTTGATGCATAAAATAAAATACATAGGAACACAAAAGAAGCCAATACATTAAAATATAATTGTTAAAAGATGTGGGAAAACTGAAACACCAATGCATTGTTGGTGAAGTTGTGAACTGATCCAACCATTCTGTAGAGCAATTTAGAACTATGCCCAAAGGGCTATAAAAATGTGTATAGTCTTTGACCCAGCAATATGATTTCTAGGTCTTTATGCCCAAAAGATCATAAAAATGGGAAAGGGCCCACATGTACAAAAGTATTTATAGCAGCTCTTTTTGTGGTGGCAAAGAATTGGAAATTGAGGGGATGCCTGTCAATTGGGGAACGACTGAACAAGTTGTGGTATATGAATCTTTTTTTTTCTTTTCTTTTTTTGAGGGCAATTGGGGTTAAGTAACTTGCCCAAGGTCACACGGCTAGGTTTTTGTGTGCGTTAAGTGTCTGAGGCCAGATCTGAACTCAGGTCCTTCTGACTCCAGGGCTGGCTCTCTACTCACTGCGCCACCTAGCCGCCCCTGTGGTATATGAATCTAATGGAATATTATTGTGCTATAAGAAATGATGAGCAGGTAGATTTCAGAAAAACCTGGAAAGATCTTCGTGAACTGAGGCTGAGTGAAGTGAGCAGAACCATGAGAACATTGCACACAGTAACAGTGACATTATGGGAGGATCAACCTTGATAGACCTAGGTCTTCTCAGAAATGCAAAGATCTAAGGCAGCTCTGAAAGACTGATGATAGAGAGTGCTATTCACATCCAGAAAAAGAATTATGGAGCGAGAATGCAGATAGAAGCATACTATTTGCCCTCTTTTTTTGTTTCTTCTTTCTTGTGGTTCCTCCCATTGGTTCTAATCCTTTACAACATGACTAGTATTCAATATATGTTCAATATGAATGTATATGTAGAGCCTATATCAGATTACGTGATGTCTTGGCGGGGGGGAATTTAGAACTCAAAATCTTATGGAAGTGAATGTTGAAAACTAAATATAGATTAATTAATAATCTTAAAAATACAGTTATAAAAACATTAATAAAGTTTATGGACTCCAGGTTAGGAACCTCTGTGCCTAGGAGAAGGGGTGGTACAAGTGTTAGGTTTGCTAACTTGAGCTTACAGAATTCTTTCTGCTGATGTCTGGATTTGAATTCTGACTCTACTACTCCCTAGCTATAAGTCACTTCATTTCCCTGGTCTGTAGTTTCTTAATTGGTAAAGTGAAGGAGCTATACTAAATGATCTGTAAAATCTCCCTCCAGATCTACATCTAGGAACCTTGGACCCCTGACATATGCACCTGACAGGTGCTCATCTCCATTTAACTCAGGGCATGAATCCAGCCTCAGGTAGGATAGCTCTAAGCCAGTCTAGCTAAAGCAAAAGTCAGAACTCCACCTTGTCTTCCCACCTCTATCCAGTGAAATCTGTCTTTTCCTTCAAGGCCCAACTTAAGTGCCTCAAAACACCACCCCCCTTTTCCCCCTCCTCCTCCTTCTCGTCTTTTTCCTCCTCCTCCTCCTCCTCCTCCTCCTCCTCCTTCTCCTTCTTCTCCTGGAACACTTCCAAGATGAAAATGATCTCTCCCTTCTCCAATATCTCCTAGTATTTTGCCCTGTTCTCTCTTTCAGCCTTATCTCATTCTTCCTTGAATCATTTAGTTACCTGTGTACCTGTTGTTCTGCCATTAGATTATAAATTCTCGGTTCTTCTCAAGTTTTCTGTCCCTGGCATCTAGCACAAGGCTCTGCACACAGTGGGTGCTTAATAAATATTTGTTGAATTCAACTGAAATCATCCAGTGACAAAGTCACCTAAAATTCATGTTTCTACAGGTGTGGTGTACCGCTGCTGTTGGGGAGACTGAGAAGATTGATGAACCTCTAGGGTTCAGAGCTACAGCAACCAATCAGGTGTCCTCACTAAGAAAGGTACCAGTATGATAAACACTCAGGAACATGGGGCCACCGAGCTGCCAAGAGGGGGAAACCAGGCCAGGCCAGGCAGAAGAGGAGGTCAAAGCTCCCATGCTCATCAGCCATGGGATTGGCTCACGAGTGGCTGCTGCATTTCTGGCCTGGGCAAGATAGGGAGGTCCAGTCTCAAAAAACAATTTTTTAAAAATTCATGTTCCTGATTGTACATATCTAACTTATGTCAGATTGCTTGCTCTCTTGGAGAGGGGGGAGGGAAGGAAGGGAGAAATGAGAATTTGAAACTCAGAATCTTTGTGGGAATGTATATTGAAGACCATATAATTGGGAGAAGATAAAATACTATAAAGTGCAAAAAAATTAAAATAAAGAAGCCTGGAATGGTGATTTAAGTAAAAAAAATATCCACATTCCTAAAAAGCCATATTCATCAAATTTATAGAATTTTATGTATGAGAGAATAGTTTCAGATCCCACAAAGCCTTCTGGCTTCATTGGTATTATTCTTTATTTTACCTGCTTTAGGAAATGTAAAGTTGGGGTTTTTTTTAGCTTTAAAGAGCTTATAGATATATAACCTATATCAAATTGCTTACATCTTAGGGAGAGGGAAAGTGGGGGGAGGGAGGAAGGGAGAAAATTTGGAACTCAAAAGTTTTTTTAAATGAATGTTAAAATTTGTATTTATATGTAATTGGAAAAAATGAAATACTATTAAAAAAAAAAAACAAAAAGCTTATAGGTTACACTAATGCCTTACCTGGAATCTCTAAGGAGACAGTCAGGACCAATATAACCCTTAGAGATTCTTCAAGGAGCACCAACTTGGAAGGCAATATGAACCACAGAAAGATCCGTACATTGGGAGGGAAAGAACTTGGGTCTAAATCCTGGTTCTTTAGTTAACTACTTGTATGGCCTTGGCCAAGTCACTCAGCTTCAAGTCTGCTTCCTCATCTGCAAAATGAGGGGACCAGATGGCCTTCCAAAGACCCTCCTAGTACCACTGGTGGTGTTAGCAGACACATCAGGGTGGGAGCACAGAGACTCCTGGGGTCATTAGGGAATGGCCTTGAAGGAAAAGGAGGGGAGGTCTGGGTATGGAAGTTGTTTGTAAAAAGTTCATCTTGAGATCCTGTCACTATCCTGGATCACTTTGTGATCTTCCTTCATTTCCTGTAGTGAACAGAAGGGTGTCTCTAACCAGGTGGACAATTCAGGACTTGGGCAGCCAGTGCTGGTGTCCAGGGAAAGGGGAATGAATGGTCATGGAAAGACATGCTGACTGTTTGTGGCTCCTGCTGCCAGGCGGGACCCTAAGCAGAGCAGGGGTTTTGGGGACTGCCAGAGCCCAAGTTGGGGGGTGGAGGAGTGTTTGCTATACCTGAGCACCTTCCAGGGGTGAGGGACCTTGGCTACTTCTGCTTGAGCCTTCTAGCCTTCTCCCTACTGCTGGACTCAGTGAGGAAGGGAGAAAATTTGGAACTCAAAAAAGTTTTTAAATGAATGTTAAAATTTGTATTTATATGTAATTGGAAAAAACAAAATACTATTTAAAAATAAAAACAAAAAGCTTATAGATTACACTAATGCCTTACCTTGGACTTACACTGCTGGACTCAGTGAGAAACCTAGGACCCTGAGAGAAGCTCAGGGAGGAGATGCTGAGTCTCCTGGCTGGGCCCTGTGCCATCCTGCTCGATTTCACAGCCCAGCTGTTGATCCTGAGTGCCAGGGGCCTGGGGAGGGCAGGGGGCACAGGGAGCTGTGACTTCCTGGCCCCAGGCTCTATATACTCACTAAAAAAACAAAAACCTTCCCTATTTCAAGTCAAAAGGCTGTGGCAGCGTTTTTCCTGATTCCCTGCTACCTCCAGCATCACCTACCCCTCTGTTTTGCCCCGGGCTGCTCAGGAGCACCCTCTTCTCTCACTGCCCTGGGCCCACTGCCAGGTGGAGGCTGGTGGGGCCACTCTGAAACCAGCTGCTTAGCCCCTAGCCACTCTCCTCATCTCAAGCTGAGTCCCAAATCTAGGGGGGAAGAAGAAAGAAAGGGAGAAGTCAGGGCTCTGTCTCTGGTACGATAGAAAGAGCCCTAGCTCTGAGGTGAGAGGCCCTTAGTCCAAATCCCACTTCTGAATCTTAATGCTTGCATGACCTTAAACCTTAACTTTGCCTTGCTTGGCCTCAGTTTCTTCATCTGTAAAATACGGGGTGGGTCAGATGGTGTTGGAGGTCCCTTGCAGCTCCATTTCTGTGATCCCTCAGAGAAGCTCCTAGATCACTTATCATACTCAAGATCATTTCAAAAGGCAGGGAAGGGGGAGTCTAAGGAGCAGGGTGCTGTGGCCAAGAGAGTCCTAGGCTAAAAGCTGGGAGACCTGGCTTCTAGCACCAGCTCACATCTCAACTTGTGGTGTGACCTTGGGCAGGTCCCCTGACTTCCCTGGGGATCAGTTTCCTAATCCTTAGAAAGGAATTGATGATCTCTGCCCAACCTTCTTCCCTGCTGATCTTGGGTCCAAAAAAAGTCCTGGGTGTTCAAAAAGTGTCTGAGAGAGGTAATTATGATGCAAAATAGATGCAAATCAGAAACTAGAGAGCTCAGTTTTGTTATAGACACATTTTTCTTGCTTGCTTGTCTGGAGGGGAAAAGAGGAGGGGGCCTGGGAAGCACTGGGGGAGGGGAAGACACCTGGAGCTTAAAGCAGTGTTCCAAAGTAGGGGGGAGGGTCTCCCACAGCTCCTGGGCTCCTGTTTTTAATTTAAGCCAGATTTATGGAAGCTGATTGACAAGACGGCCTTGGCCACCAGGACTCCCTGTGGTGGGCAGTCTGGCTGGAGCTGGAGTGGAGCGGCAGCTGGATCAGGGGAAGGGCAGCTGATGGGATGGTCATGGAGACCAGCTGACAAAGGTCACTTGCAAATGCACTCGTGCATTGACCTTCAAATGCAAGCTGTGTACTTTCTCCTATCCCCACACTCACTTACACACTCATACATGTGCACATCATTCTCATGAAGACATAATCACACTCAAGCAGAACTGCCTGATGACTCCAAATGCTCAATCCCTCTGCTTTCTGTTGACACTGGATCCCTGGGGCCAGGAATGAGGCCGTTGGCCATTGTCCTATTCTGTCCTGCCTTCTTGGAGTTGCCCAGCAGGTTCCTGGAGCCTGTCAGAGTGCTATGGGGTGGGGATGGGGGTGGAAGGAAATGAGATGGTGAGTTCCATTACCCCCATCCATCCAGGTCCAAAGCAAAACACTGAAGACTTTGAAACAAGGGCCTTCCAGTCCCCAGACCCCTCTGCCCTGCGTTCCCTAAACCTGAAGCTTAGGTTAGAGCTAGTGGGAACTCATCCCAGGAAACCTTTCCTGAGCCAGTGCCCAACCCTTACCCTAAATTCATACCTGACTGTGTGAAGGAGCCTGAGGCCTGCAACCTGGAGCTTGGGTCCTGAGGCTGGAGCCTGGATCCTGGAAGGTAGAAACTGGGGCCAGGAGCCTGGAAACTGGCCTAGCTCCACGGTGGTAGGAGGAGACCAGAGGGTGCTTTGTTCTCCCTAGACCTCTGAAGAAAGAAGAGCCAAATAACAAATGAAAGAAACAGGCTGTTCCTGCTACTGGAGGCAAGAGTTCTGTTTGTTTCCCTGCTGTGGCCCCTGCCCCAACCCTGGCCCAGATTCCTGAGCTGTCAGCAGCTCTGGCTGATGGTCCTGGCCTCTATAGGACCATCAGAGCCAAGTTATCCCAGACCCCAGAGCACCCCGAGGAAGGATTGGCACCCCACAATGGTGATTCTTGCCTTTCTTTAATCCCCCCCCCCACAACAGCCCTGTGCCCAGAGTATATAGAGTAGACTCCAGCACCAGGGTGCTCCCCTCTACTGTCCTTCCCAATCTATGGGGAAGAGGCAAGGAAGTCAGGGGGAAGGCACAATTCCTGGTTCCTATCTGTAGCACAGGCCCTGACTCACTAGGGTGGGAGGGGGGCTCCCCATAAACCAAAGGCTCATAGGACCATCATAGGTCTGAACTGGAAGAGACCTTAAAATCCATCTAATCCAATGCTCTGATTTTTAGGTGGAGAAATTAAGTCCCAGGAAAGTTAAGTGATTCACCCAGGTAATAAATGACTGAATCAGAAATTGAGCCAGGTCCACTGATACAAATCCAGTACCTTCACCCCATTGCATTACCACATCCAACTATCTTCAAGCCTCAGGAAACTTGTAAATAGAGTTGCCATAGCACACTGAGGGCTGTCACTCCCCAGTGAAATCATTGCGTCCAAGATTACCCATCATCCCTTCTTTTCCTTTTCTTTTTAGTGTAAACTTAACAGTTATCAACAAACACAAACATTTCAGCAGATAAAGAAGAAAAAGAAAGAGGACTTTATGAGTGTAATATATATTAGCCAACAAGAGCCTGGCCCTTATGAGCATACTCAGTTGGGCTTGAGGTAGTTCCCTATATGGACACACGCAGGCATTTTATGACTATTTCTAGTCTGCTAACCATGTGGTGAAGAAATTGACATTTTCCCCCACTTTTATTTTTAAAAATTTATTTATTTTTAACTTTTAACATTCACTTTTATAAGATTTTGAATTCTAAATTCTACACCCTTCTCTCCCCTCCCCAAGATAGCATGCAATCTGATATGGACTAGACATGTATAATCATATTAAACATATTTCCACATTAGTCATGTTGTAAAGAAGATTTAGAACCAAAGAGAAAGAAAAAACAACAAAGAGAAAATATTATGTTTCATTCTGCATTCAGACTCCATAGTTCTTTCTCTGGATGTGGATGGAATTTTCCATCATTAGTCTTTTGGAATTGTTTGAGATCATTGCACTACTGAGAATTAAATCTATCAAAGTTGGTCATCACACAATGTTGCTATTACTGTTTATAATGTTCTTCTGGTTCTGCTCACTTCACTCAGCATCAGTTTATGTTAAGTCTTTCCAGGTTTTTCTGAAATCTGCCTACACATCATTTCTTATAGAATAATAGTATTCCATTACATTCATATACCACAACTTGTTCAGACATTCCCCAATTGATGGACACCCCCTCAATTTCCAATCCTTTGCCATCACAAAAAGAGCTGCTATAAATATTTTTGTACATGTGGATCCTTTTCCCATTTTAATGATCTCTTTACAGACCTACTAGTGGTATTGTCAGTTCAAAAGGTATGCACAGTTTTATAATCCTTTGGGTATAGTTCCAAACTGTTCTCCAGAATGGTTGGATCAGTTCACTACTGCACGAACAATGTGTTAGTATTCCAATTTTCCCACATCTTCCCCAATATTTATCATTTTCCTGTTTTGTCATGTTAGTCAATCTAATAGGTGTGATGTGGTACCTCAGAGTTGTTTTAATTTGCATTTCTCTCATCAGTAGTGATTTAGAGCATTTAGAAATTGACTTTTGATTAACTGCTAAGCCAGAATTGGGTTAGGAACTACTGAGCCAAAATGAATTTCTTTTTATGTTTTTTTCCTGCCTGTCTGTGTTTGAGTGAGGAAGCAAGGACTGCTGTAAGTCTTGGGTGGTAAGAGAAAGCTAGCACTAGCAGCCTACTATCCACACCTAGATGTACCTGAAACCATAAATACATGGCCCTGTTGTTGCGTCTGTCTCTTTTATATCTATTCTTTCCTCTCTTGGGTGAAGGAATACTGGAGATGGAATAGATGAGGCTAGGAACTTGTGAGTTTTGAAAGGTCAGGAGAGCCACTCAAACCACTGAGCTCAGTGACTCACTTGAGTCACAAGAACCAATGTCCAGGTCAGAGTTTGAGAGCAGCTGAACCTGTTCCTCCAACATAGTCCAAGGAGTGACCAGGACCTAACCCAAGAGCGGTTTAACCCCATATTCAAGATTCCAGTTACTACAAACAAGAGAGTAATTCTGTCCATCATCTAGGATATATTTGGAAGTGAACTTGAAGGGACAAATATCCATAGCAGCCCATATTAAGTTTGAGCCCACCATTTTACGAAAGGTAAGTGATTCTCTTATAGTCACACAGTAAATTTCAGAGGCAGGTTTTGAATCCTGATCTTCCTAACTCCAACTTCAGAACTCCATCTACTACTATTACATTGCATTGTCTCTCCAAAAAAACAAAAGCAAACCAGTCTGAACAAAGTTGTTCTCAGCTGAGTTATTTGCAATAGTAAAACAAAAATTTTGAAAGGACATAATTTATAAACCTAGTAGTTGGGAAATGGCTGAATCAATCATGGTATATCATGGTAACATAATGATACTACCTTTATTATTATTATTATTATTATTATTATCAATAATAAGTAGTAGTATTTATACAGTGTTTTAACGGTTGACAAATTTTTTATTTGTTACCTAAGGAAAGTGAAAAGTCATAATGTGGGCTAGAATATGAAGTCTTGGGTTCAAGTTCCTCTCTGATATTTGTTAACTGTATAGTCTTTGGCAAACCATAAGATCACAGACCTAGAACTCCAAAGGCTGTCAGAGGTCACTTGAGGCAGTGTTGAGTACTATTGTCTATATACTTTTAAAATGGTACACCTTTATCAGTACAAGATTTTGTAGAGTATCCCACCATATAGGTATATTTGCTGATTTGTAAATTACATACATATAGTACTGTACTAATAATTATGTAAATGATAAGGTATACATAATAATAAATTATATTATATATATAATTTATATTTGTTTATATAATTTAGTAGGAATTTATTTAGTGCCTACTATGTGTCAGGTCTTATGCTAAGTGCTTTACAAATATTATCTCATTTTATCCCCACAACAACCCTGAGGAAACTGAGGCAAGCAGAGATTAAGTGGCTTGTCCAAGGTCATAGAACTAGTTAAGTGTCTGAGATTGGATTTAAACTTAAATTTCCTAATTCCAGGTCCAGGGCTCTATTCTCTGTACCACCCAGCTGCTTATAAAGATCATTTTAAGAGGAAGAGCTAAGAATGGAATAATTGTAGGTCTTAAATTCAATAAAGAGTCACAGGAATGTGTTGAGTAGTACAGTGACATGGTCAGACCTGGATTTTTAGGAAAGCTAATTTGGAAACTGAGCAGAGTATGGATTGGAAGGGAGAGAAGCTTGAGGCAGGGAGGCAAAGTAGGAGACAACTACAACAGTCCAGGTGAGAGAGGAGGAAGGCCTGAAGAAGGGCGGTGACTGTGGGAGTGGATGAACAGGACAGATGTGAGAGATTGTTGTAGAGGTAGAAAAGACAAGATTTGGAAACATATTGGCTAAGTGAGATGATGGGGAGTGTGAGAGGTCACAGATAACACTGAGCTTATGAACCTCAGTGACATTCTCAGCCATTTTCCAATTATTAGGTCTATAAGTTTTGTCCTTTTTAATATTTGTTTTACTATTACAAATAATTCAGCTGAGAACAACTTTGTTCAGATTGGTTTGGCTTGGTTTGGTTTTATGATGAGACAGCATGGTGTCATGGTAGTGGACGGAGTTCTAATTTGGAGTTAGGAAGGTGTGGTATTCTTGACCAGAGAAGAGTAGGCTTGTGGAAAAAGATGAGAGCTATAATGCAGATATTAACCCGTTCGTGCCTGCTCACCCTGGGAAATTCATTCAATCCTATGAAAAATGAGAATTGCTTGGGGGGTGGGACAGGCTCTTATTGGTCACTGCCCCAGAATGAAGAGTCTCATGCCCAGCCCAGACATGAGGTGATCTGGCAGACAGGGTTTAGGGAAGCTAGGGGCTGGGCTACAGGAATTTTGCCTGCACAGCCTCTGCAGGTGCCTGGGTCACAGTGAAGTTATAACCAGCCCTAAGGCCAATAAATGTCCAGGTGCAGTCAAAGGAGGACAGAGGAGGGAGGAGGAAAAGGAAGGGAGTGTTTAGCAATTGTGGGTGAAGGTGTGGTGTAGTTGTATTAGAGACAAGCCCATGATTGTCTATCATGGGGAAGGTGGGATGATACACTAAAACTGGTTGATCACACACTTCTTTGGCTCCTCACATAGTTCCCTTGGGATCCATCCACAACTTCATGGGGTACAAGACACCTCTATTTTGGAAGCCACTGGTGAGCACTAGATCTGGAGCCTAAAAGTCGGGGATTAGAATTCCACAATTAGACATTTACTAGATGTGTGATACTTAGTCACTTAGCATGTATATGCCTCCATTTCCTTGTCTGTGTAAAGTGAGTGGGCTGGACTTCATAGTTCCACTTCTCATGTTTTGATCCAATCTATTTTTCTCATTTTATAGATGAGAAAACTAAGTCCCATGGAGTTTCATTAACTGACTTGCCCAGGTCACAGAGGCAATAATAACAATAATAATAATTTGTTTTCCTTGTTTTCCTATATATTTCGTTTTATGCATATAAAAATGATTCTGAGAAGGACATCTACAGGCTTCACCAGACAGCCAAAGGATCCATGACACAAGAAAGGTTCAGAACCCTGGTCTTAGTAAGTAACCTAGAGCAGAGTTGTCAGAGTGCAGTTCCCCTGTGCTCCCAACCAGATTAAAATGTAATCAAGAGTGTGGCTAGGTAGCACAGTGAATAAAGCACCAGCCCTGAAATCAGGAGGACCTAAGTTCAAATCTGGCCTCAGATACTTAACACATAAACTAGCTGTGTGACCTTGGGCAAGCCACTTAACCCCAATTGTCTTCCCCCCAAAAATGTAATCAGAAAATACTTTTAAAAATAAATAAAAATACAACAAATATAAATAACATTAATAGATAGTTTTCTGAGTCAATATGCAGCTTCAGGGATTCTTATATATGGTTTAGTGTTCCCCATTTCTATTTGAGTTTGACACCACTGACCTAGAACACTCAGAGGTTAAGTGACTAAGTGCCCAGAGTCACATGGCCTATACATATGTCACATTTGGGACTTGAACCCAGGCCTTCTGGGTTTCCAGGTGGGGGTGTCTGTTTGCTATTAAAAGTTGTTTAATTGCTGTATAGACCTTGAATCCCCCTTCTCAGAGCTCATTTCTTGCATTAGGCTAATTGTCTTTTAATTACTGAGAAGGCCTTGCAGCTTGGAGCCCTTCCCTAGAGCCCCTGAGCAAAGCCTGCAGCCAAATCCCTGCAGCCTCAAAATCTTCAGGGAGTTTAGATCAGCAAAAAGTCAGAATCAGCTAGAAACAGCAAGCACAATTTCTCCCCATGCCTGTGAGTTTTTATGGGGAAACTAAGACCCAAAAGAGGGGGAAAGACTGACCCAAAGTCACAGGGCTGATAAGGACTAATATGATGGAATACCATCCCTCTCCCCACTCCCCAACCCCTCACTCCCCAATCTAGACCAGGCTCCCATCTACTAGTCCAGGTTTTGGTTTTTTTTACTCCCTTGTCAGATAATCTAACCTTTACCTAAAAATGTATTTTTTATGTTTAGAAAAATTAACACATAAATTTAAAGCTGGAAATCACTTTAGAAATCAGTTGCTTCAACTGCCTTGTATTACATAGGAGAAAACTGAAGCCCAGAGAGGGGAAGGGACCTATCTAAAATTTCAGGACTAATTTATGACAAAGCCAAGACCAGAACCCAGGACTCCTAATTATTATTATTAGTGGTAAGAGTAATAGCAAGAATAAAACTAATATTAACAATCATTGGTATTTATATAGTACTTTAAAGTGTGCAAATCCAGAGGTTTGTTGTTTTATTTTTAAACCATGCCATTCAGGAAAACTGTCCTCTCAAAATTCTCAATGCAGTCTGATCTTTTCCTTGTAAGGACTCCAGTTTCCCCTCTTCCTTTCTTCAGAATTCCTTTAGAATATTCTTCTTCAAATTGGAAACTGTGGGGATGTCCATCAATTGGGGAATGACTGGACCAGTATATGATTGTGATGGAATACTATTGTGCTATAAGAAATGACGATAACAGCAATATTATTTCAGAATGACTTTGAGTGAATAGGTTATTTTGTTTATTATAAATACCCAAATTAACAATAAAGGAAATATGAAGAAAGATGCTATCTGTATCCAGAGAAAGAATTGATAGATACAAGTGTGTAGAGGATAATTTTACATATGTACATACATATGTATATATCTATTTGTGTCTAATGGTAACTGTCTCTAAGGTAGGGGTGGTGAGGGAAGAAAAAAAGGGAAAAGAAAAGCAATTCGCATGATAATTTTGTTGTCTACGTGAAAGGAATAGTAAGTTGTACATAATAGTTTTGCAGTTTCATGTACAATCATCTTTTTTATTGTACCATGTTGTGGAAATGCTTGTTTTATTCCATAAATTAAAGTTAAAAATTTTTTTTGAAGAAGTGATAAGCAGTATAGTTTCAGAAAACATATGAACTGATGCAAAGTAAAGTGAGCAGAACCAGAACTCTGTACACAGTAACAGCAATATTGTGATGATAATCAAGTTTGAAAGTCTTAGCTATGCAATGATGCAAGACAATTCTAAAGGACTCATGATGAAAAAAGCTATTCACCTTAGGGGTAGCTAGGTGGTGCAGTGAATAAGAGAACCACCCTGGAGTTGGGAGGACCCAGGATCCTTTCCGGCCCCAGAAAATTAGCACCCACACATAAATAACTAGCCATTGAGCAAGTTACTTAACCCCAATTGCTTAAAAAAAAAAAAGCTATTCACCTCTAGAGAGATAACTGATTTTTGAACTCTGAATATGGGTTGAAGCACACAGTTAACTTTATTTTTCTTGTTTGTTTGCTTTTTGTAATATGACTAATATGAAATATGGAAATATGTTTTGCATGAATTCAAGCATATAAATGTGTATCTTATTGTTTGCTTTCTCAACGGAGGGGGGAGGGACTAGAAGGAGAGAGAATGTGGAACTCAAAATTTTAAAAATTAATATTAAAAACAAATTTAAGAAACAGAATATTCTTTGAAATATGACTTGAGGATTCCTTCAGAAGAATCATCTTTTTCAATCCCTTTCTGTAGTTCCACAAATTATTTCCCCATCTTCATACCATCACTGAGAGGCAGCTGGGAGTGGCCAGCATACTCTCTGAGGAGGTCCCTAGGAAGACAGGATTCCATCTGCACATCATTCAGGAAAAGCTGGAGTGGGGGTTGCTGAGCTTTCAGGACTTTCTCTGATTCTTAGTCAAGGAATTCGATCTGGATCTTAGGATCATGCAATTATAAATTTAGAGATAGAAGAGACCCTTAGAGGCCACCTAATTCAGCCCTTTCATTTTACAGGTGAGGAAGCTAAGTCCAGAGAGGTGGCATGATTCATATAAAGGTAAACAGGTAGTAAGGAACAGGACCCAGATCCTCTCACTCCAGATCCAGCACTATCTTTCTCCCTTGAGCCATGATGCTGAATGCACCAGAGGCCTCTGGAGGACAGTGTGGGCCCAAAAATGTCCAATCTGCAAGAAAAACTACTGAGGTCGAGCTCTGAGCCAATAACCATTAATTAAAGGGAGCTGATGCCCCTTAATGAATAGGACCTCAGACCTTATGATCTAAGATGCCCCCTTTCTCCAGGGCCTTGGCCTTATAGTGTTTAACAGGATGATACATGGGCAGCTGGGTGGCACAGTGAATAGAGCACCAGCACTGGAGTCAAGAGGACCTGAGTTCAAATCCAGCCTCAGACACTCAACACTTACTAGCTACATGACCTTGGGCAAGTCACTTAACCCCAGCTGCCCTGCCTTCCCCCCTCCAAAAACAAACAAACAAGCAAAAAAACAACCAAAAAAACCCCACTAAAACAAAACCCAAGATGATAGAGAAACTATAGATGATGCAGAATAAAATATAGGATTTCGTTGATTGACAGCCTATACCTTGACCCTCCAGGAGAACCAGTCTAAGTCCAGTCTAAGACTGATGAGGGCTAGGGCCAGAAAATGGTCATAGGATAGGCAAGGCAAGGGTCACCTGTTGGCCAAGTACTTGTGGCCATTTCCCCACATTGGGTAATAGAGAGGGCTGATGAAGGGAGACTTTCCATATTGTTAGGTAATCTCTACCACACTGAACTTGGTCACCAACTCATCAGAAAAAAAGTGGAGGTTCTCCAGTTGGCTTCCTGTGGTTAAATAAGTGAACCTATAACTTGTAGTTTAAAGTTTTGGGGTCTAACATAAGAAAGAATCTGTCTAACCTTATCTAAATATTCCTAAATATAAGATATATAAAATATGTATTGGGGCAGTTAGGTGGGTCAGTGAGCACTGGCCCTGGAGTCAGGAGGACCTGAGTTCAAATCTGACCTCAGATACTTAACACTTAACTAGCTGTGTGACCTTGGGCAAGTCACTTAACCCTAATTGCCCTGCCCTCCCCCTCCAAAAAGAAGCAAAAATTAAATAAAAAATAAAATATGTACTGTTATTAATTGACTCTACTGATTAAATATCTATTAATAGATAAATATAACAGAAATAATCACTAACCCTATAGAATCACACTAAACCAAATAAAACCAATTGGAATAAAATAGAGACTAACTTGCTTATCTGACACAAGGGTGAGGCAGCAGGAGCACAAAATAAGACTTGCTCACCTTGGTCATGTCCTTGTAGAGGCTCTCTTTGCCAGAAATGTTCTGAAATGTGTTGACATAGAAACCAACTTGGGTCTTGCTGGTTTTCTGGCAGAGGTATAGATGGAAGTCTGAAAAGGAAGATTGTTCTGAATGGTGCCATAGAATGCTACCAACAATTCAAAGTTACACTATGCTCTACACTCATGTCCCTTGTCCCGTGGCCCTACCAGACGTCATGCTTTCTCAGGCCTCAGTCTTAGGTTACTCCCACCATCCACTTCCTTCACTCCTATCATGTGGGACTGAACAAAGCTGGAGAAAATCACAAAACCATGCTACCTGGATCCACTACAAATTTATGCTCCATATAAACTCAACCAGGCTCTCACCATAGCAAGGCAATCCTTTTACACTCCCTAATCAGTTCACTATTCCACTCTTCACAGAGGCTATTCTAAACTTTCTCATACCTCAAGTATACTATAGCTCCACCTTGCCCTACTCTCTTAGCTGAAGACCATGCTATATGCTTTATGAAAACAAATATATTTGAAGTCAATTGCTCAAAAGCCCCCTCTTCTTCCCTCTTCCTCACCTCTCTTCACTCAGATGCCTCCCCCACTATCTCTTCTTTCCATCCATTCTTCTCCAGCAGATTGACTCACTCATTAATCTTCAGTCTCTTCCTCTCTACTGTCTAATTTCCTACCATACTATCTACTTTCTGCCATCCTCAAAAAGTCTCCCTTTGATCTATCCATCCACAGTAGCTATGGCCCTTTATCTCTCCTCTCTTACTGGTTAAATTCTTTCACAAGGTTCACTTCAATAGGTGCCTCTGTTTCCTTTCTCTTAGTCTCTTCTTAACTCTGCACTCTGACTTCTGACATCATCATAGGTTATGTGACCTTCTAATTACCAAATCGAATGGCTTTTTATTAAGCCTCATCCTTCTTGACTTCCCTGCAGTTTTTCACACTGTCAATCATCTTCTTTGCAATTTTTTCTCCTCTCTAAGTTTTCATGCTCTCTCCTAGATCTACTTCAACCTGTCTGTCTGCTAGTTTTCAGTCTCTTTTGTTGGATCTTCCTCTAGATTAGGCCCATGAACCCTGGGTATCTTCAAAGACTCTGCACTGGATCTTTTTCTTTCTTAGGTAATCAGGTTAAGTGACTTGCTCAGGGTCACAAAGCTAATAAGTGTCTGAGAGCAGATTTGAACTCAGGTCCTCCTGTCTCCAGAGTCAGTGCTCTGTCCACTGCACCTTTGACTTGGTGATCTCATCAGCTCTCATGGATTCAATCATCATCTCTATGCCAATGATTCCAGATTGATTTTTCTTTCCATATCTATTTATCGAGGTCTGATGTCTCTCCTGAGCTCCAGTTTTGTATTATCAATTGCCTTTTGGATTTCTTCAACTGGATGTCCAGAAATATACATAAATTCAACATGTCCAAAACATAACTCCTTGTCTGTTCCCCCAAACTCTCATTTCTTCTCAACTTATTCATTACTGTCAAGGGCACCACCACCCTCCCAGCTGTCTGGGCTTGCCACCTCACTGTCACCCTCAAGTCCTCATTTGCATTCACCCCCTACATCCAACCAGTTGCCAAATATTGCCATCTCTATTTCCATAGCATCTCTTGCATATGATCCCTTTTCTCTATTAACACAACCACCACCCCAGTATAGGTCCTCATCACTTCACTCCTGGTCTATTATTAGTCTTCTGGTTGGTCTCTCTTCTCCAGTCTCTTCCTATACCAATCCATCTTCCATTTAACTGCCAAAGCAATTTTCCTAGAATATAGGTGTGCTCATGGCATGTCCCTACTCCATGTGACATATAGACTCCAGTGACTCCCTATTACTGTCAAGATCAAATATAAAATCCTTGGTTTGGCTTTGAAAGCCCTTCACAACCTGGCATATTCCTATCATCCTGGTCTTTTTACACACTCTACAATTCAGTAATATTGTCTTTCTGCTGTTCCTCGAGCACACAATATTCCATCTCCTTACTCTCTGCCTCTGTATTGCCCTTCTGTAATGGACAGTCCAGAGAGAACTGGAGTCCTCTCTCTTCTCACCTATACCTCCTGGCCTTCCTTAGACTCAGCCCAAATCCCTCCTGCTGCAAGCTGCTTTTCTGGGCTCCCTACTTCTCTAGTGGTTTCCTTCTGAGATTACCCTCCATCTACTTTGTTTATATCTTGTATGCACATAGCAGTTTGCATGTTGTTTCCCCCATTAAACTCTAAGCTCCTTGAGAAAAGGGATTGTGTTCTTGTATTTCTTTGAATGACCAGTGCTCAGTACAGTATCTGGGATATAGTAGGTGCTTAATAAATGCTTGTTATTGTTGATGATGATAGCATTTATATCTAACCCTTTTTTAAACATTGCTATCACTTCTCAATTCTTCAGGCATTCCCAATAAAATCTTTCCTTAGAACAAAGAAGTTTAGTTAAACCAAACAAATTAAACATTGTCCATGTCTGACTGCACATGCCCCCCTCTAGACCTATACTGCAGCACCTTTCTATCAGGAAGAAGGAGGTCAATTTCACTCTCAGTCCTCTGGAGTCAAGACATTACTACATTGATTAGAATTCTGATGTATTTCAGTGGTACTTACCTTTACAATATTGTGGTCATTACATAAATTGTTCTTTTAGTTCTGCTTACCTTACTTCATCAGTTCATATGAGTCTTCCCAAGTTTCTTTAAATTCTTTACATATTTACACGTTTTATATAATTATATTATATATAATATAACAATAATATGTTACATATATATGTATACATATTTAAATATTTATATATTTTCCCACAGTATATTTCTCAAACCTCCCTTTGGCCAGCCATTCCCTAACTGGTGGGTATTTACTTGGTTTCCATTTTATTTTGCATGGCAAAAAGTATTGCTATGTATGTTTTCCTACCGATGGAACTTTTCGCTCTGTTTTTTACTTTCTTGGGTGTAGTGATATGACTGGGTTAAAGGGTACGTAGTTTAGTGACTTTTCTAGTAACCAAACAATTTTGTAGAATATTTGGGCCAAATCTCAGTTCTGCCAGCAGTGCATTAGTGTGCCTGTCTTCCCATAGCCTATCCAGCATTTACCAATGTTCTGTTTGACTCATTTTTGCTAGATCTTACAACATGAAGTTTTCACACTGCTCTAAGCAAACATAAAGAGCAATAAGGGAATGAGGCAGGATCTTTACCTTTGAATCTTAGCTTTGACCCTCCTGTCTGACCTTGGGCAAGTCATACCCCCCTGAGCCCCAATCTCCTCATCTACAAAATGTAGAGGGTAATATTACACGATCATAATAACTTGGAATACTTACCTCATAGGGTTCTGGTGAAGAAAGTGCTTTATAAGCTTTAAAGTGCTATAGAAATGAGGACTCTTCTTAGATGTAGGTGGGGGTGAAGAAGAAAGAGAGTTAGGCTTGAAGAAAGGAAGCTGGGTTTGCGAACAGCTAGATCCCCATTATTGAGAAAAATTAATTCTGTGAAATGGAATTATTATTCAAATTCATATTGCATATGTTGGTGGCAGCTAAGTGGTACAGCAGATAGAGTACGAGGCCTAGAGTTAGGGAAACAAATTCAAATCCAGTTTCAGACACTTACCAGCAGTGTGACCCTAAGTAAGTCACTTAACCTCTATTTGTCTCAATTTTCTCATCTGTAAAGTGGGGATAATAATAGCACCCAGCACCTACCTCCCAGGGCTGATGTAAGCATCAAATAATAATTGTAAAGCCCTTAACACAATGACTGTCACATAGTAAGTCCTATGTAAATGTTAGCTCTGATTATTATTGCTATATGTGTATTGGGCTAGAACCAATCACTATATTTTATGCATATGTCCATATATATTAATAACTTTGAATAGTGTGACTTTGACTAATGAGACTACTTCACTATTCTCACTAATTGGGACCTGGCTGTACATCCTAGCTCTGACCCTGAACAAGTCACATGTCTTCTTTTGCCTTCAATTTCCTCTTCTGTGAAATGAGGACAATGGTCCTTGCACCATTTGCCTGGATTCTTGGGGGGAAGACATAGTACGTGTGAGCAGTTAGTATTCTCTGCTTCACGGATCTTGTTTGAATTCTTGTTGAGAGCCATCTTTACTATGGGAACATATTCACTCTTAGCTCAGTAAGAAATTTGCTTTCTTCTCAGTGTCCTCACCTGGGAACCATTATCCTTTCCTTGGCCTCCCCACTCACCAGCATCTGCTAAGCAGAGAAGAAACCACCCCACCCCCCTAGCCCAAATATCAGGCTGGCACGAACACTAGCTTTCCAAAAGTCCTTATGAATGTCAGTTCCCTGTTTACATAACAGGGACCATATACCTTTAAGTCATTTCCTCCTACTAGCTGTCATATGGCATTTCTGTGTTTCACATTCATTGTGCTGAAGGTGCATTTGCTCTAGGCAGATGGCAAGCAGTCTGGGAGGCTTGCCACCCATCGTGATTAGTGACACTTTGCAAGTAAAATAATCCACTGGCTTGGGAAGGAGGCAGCAGGCAGCCCAAAGCTGTTTTCTTGTTCCTCCCTGAGCACAGCTTAAGGACGAGACCTGCCACCTCAGCTTGGCATCATTGGTTGGAACGCAGTGCCATTGGGGGCCCATAACTCCTTGTCCCAGCTGGGCATGGGCTTCCTCTTTAAGATGGTCCCTGTCCCCTACCCTGAACAAGATCAAGATAATGGCAAGGATGATGATGATGATGATGATGATGATGATGATGATGGTGGTGGTGGTGGTGGTGGTGATGATGATGATGAAGGCTCACATTTCAAAAGTGCTTTATAATTTTAACAAGGACATACTTCATAAAAGGACTAGAAGGAAGTGACTATTCACCCCATTAAGGAAGTTGAGGCCCAGAAAGGGGTTTTGCCTGGGATTATATATCTCCAATGAAGTTGTCCTTTTAATGTGTCTCAGGGAACCTGCTACTCCCTCCTCTTCCCACAGTAATAGCAGCGAAGTCTGCTGTAGCCTTGAAGAGACTCAGCTTGTTAAATGGAAAAAACCTTGGACATCAGAAGACCTCTATTCAAATCCTTACTCTTCTGCCTAATAGCTCTGTGACTCTTAGGGCCTCAGTTTCCTCATCTGTCACTATACGGACTAGATGATTTCTTAAGCCTCTTCCAGCTCTAGCATTCTGTAATTTCCACATTCTAAAAAGGAGCAAGGCTTTGACGAGTTTGGCCAGGCCCCACGAGGGCCCAAGACTACAAGCCTGAGATAACAGGCCAGATCGCTGCTCTCCCTTGGGACTCTTAGAGAAACCCCTAGAAGCTGAATTGTTGAGACAAGTTCTATGCATATAAAGTAGGACAGAAGTCATTTGATCTGCACCATATAAGGAAAAGCTTCTTAGACTGAACCCAATACAATTCTATTGGCAAAACTATTTTCACTAGCAAAATGCATCCAGCCATGAAAATGGTGCAGGAGGGTGGATTGGAACAAAGCCTGCCTTATTTTATGGGCTCCCTTAACACAGAATCACAGTTGGAAGAAAGCTTAGAGACTATCTAATCCAATGACCTTATTTTACAGCTGAGGAAATTCTGGTTCAGAGAGGGAAAGAAGTGACTTGCCCAAGGTCACAAAGAAAATTAATTTCAATATATGAATGTAATGGAATATTAATGTACTATAAGAAATGGTGGAAATGATGGATACAGAGGAACCTGGGGAGACTCAGTGTGAACTGAATGAAGAACCTGAGCAGAACCTGGAGAACAATTTATAACATATATAACTATGGTAATTAAGATAAACAACTTTGAAGGACTTAGGAATTCTGGGCACTGCAGTGACCAGTCATGACTTCAGAAGACTGAGGCTAAAGCAGGCTTCCCATTTCATGGCAGAGAAGGGACAGACCAAAGGGACAGAATGGAATATATATTCTAAGACCTGACAAATGTGTGAAATGGTTTTACTTGACTGTATTTCATGTTACAAGGGAAGGTTTCTTTTGTGGTGAGGGAGGGATAGAGAAGTCAAGGGAGTTTCAAAGAAGGGTTGGAGGCTAGTAATGGTGATACAAATAAAATGGCATTAATGAAACATTTTAAAAATCCACTGAGGAAAATGGAAGGAAATTCAGATGATGCAGATAAGGAAGGCAGCATTGTTACTGTGTTAAATTTAATACCTATCTTAAAAACACAACTGCACATAATAGTTCACAGATTCCTCTATTTTTGTTTCTTGTCTATTGCAATGTTCATTTTAATGATGTTTGACAAGTTCAGATTTTTTTTGTTTGTTTTTGGAGGGGGGATGGCGGGGCAATTGGGGTTAAGTGACTTGCCCAAGGTCACATGGCTAGAAAGTGTTAAGTGTCTGAGGCCGCATTTGAACTCAGGTCCTCCTGACTCCAGAGCTGGTGCCCTACTACCACCTAGCCACCTCAACAAGTTCAAAATTTTTAAAAATTGTGCAATCCTATGAGACAGATACTATAAGGGGTATGATTGAGTATGCATGGTCCAATGCGGGTGGAGGGGGGATAGTGTGGATCTAAAATTAGGGACCTGGGTTTAAATCTAACAAAACTAGGGGGTGAAAACTAGAGTCCCGAGAGGGCCCATATGTTGGATTGCTGAAGTCTTATCATTGATCTTTGAAAGATTATGGGAAACAAAAGAGTCCTCCAAGGTGCAGAATGAGACATCTAGAGCTTTGCACAATGACTGGCACATAAGTAGGCACTTAATAAATGTTTATTGATTGACTTTTGTTTGAAATATGACCAATGTAGAGATTTATTTTGTTTGACTGTGCATATATGACATAGGAGTTTTGTGTTTCTTTCAATTTGTTAGGGCAAAGGGGGTGGGAGGCAGAGTTAATGATAGGATTACCAAAATGAAAAAAAAATGAGAAAATGAATCTTCAAAAATCAACATTTCTATATAATAATAGCAAAACACAAGAACCAGTAATAGAAATCCCATTCTAAATAATCACAAAATGCATAAAATATGTTAGGATCAGCCTCCCAAAGCACAAAAAAAGACTTGTATAGATTAAATTACAATGCACTCTTTAAAAAACTGAAGAACAATTTAAATAGCTGGAGGAATAGTTACTGCTCATGGCTAGACTGTGCCAATATGATAGAAATGAATTACCAAATTCTATTTATTTTACCAAAATGTATTTATACTTTTAATTCTAAATGAAACAAATTGCCAAGACAATATTTTACAGAGCTTGATAAAATAATAACAAAATTCATTTGGAAAAATAAAAGATCTAGAATATCAAGGGAAAAGAAGAAAAGAAGCAAGAACAAAGGGGGAGTAGCACTTCCAGACCTCAAACTATATTAATAAAGCAACAGTCATAAAAAACACCTGGCATTGGTTAAAGACTAGAGAGATAGATCAATGAAACAGGCTGGACAAGGAGATTCAGAAACAATAGAACTCAATAATAGCCCAGTGTTTGATAAAGTGGAAAACATAAGTTACCTAGGAAAAACTCCTTATTTGATAAAAACTGCAGAGGAAACTGGAAAGTAATCTAGCAGAAATTAGACTTAGTCTGATGCCTCACTCTAAATGCATTCTAAAAATACATTCTAAATGCACTCTAAATACTTTCTAAATGGCTACTCAACCTTAATATAAAGGAGCATATGATTAAAAAAAAAAGAAACAGGTCATGTACTTCTCACAGCTATGGGTAAGAGGTGTATTTTTTTAAGAGGTGTATTCTTAACCAAATGAGATAGAAGCAATTTACTTTCATTATTTTAAAGCTTCTGCACAAACAATGTTAATGCATCAAAGATAAAAAGGTAAGTGGTTGAATGGGGGAAAAAATCTTTATATCAAACTTCTCTATTAAGGTTATTCAAAATACATAAATAATGAATAAATATATATATAAGACTAGTAGCTATTCCCTAATAGATAAATGGTCAACAGATATGAACAGTTCTCGAAAGAAGTGCAAAATTACAACCACCTGAAAAAAGTTCCAAGTAGCTAATAATAATAGAAATACAAATCAAAAACACCTTGATGTTTAACTTCACACTGCAAATTAACAAAAGTGACCAAAAATAGTAATAATCAGTGTTGGAGGGGGAGTGGAAGATGGGCACACTAATACCTCATTGGTAGAACTGTGAAATGGTACAGCCATTCTGGAAAGCAATTTGCAATTATGCAAATAAAGTGACTAAAATGTCTAACCCTTTGAAACAGACTCTCCATTACTGTGCTTATACCTCAACCAAGCCATTGATAAGAAAAAAGTTCCCATATACTCCAAAATACTCATAGCAGCACTTTCTGTGATAGTTAAGAATTGGAAAAAAGTACAGATTTATCGATTGGGGTATGGCTAAACAAATTGTGGTATATGAATGTAACGGAGTTTTATTGTGCTATAAAAAATTATGAGTGATGAATTCAGAGAGGTATGGAAATATCTATATGAACTGATGCAGAGTGAAGTAAACAGAGACAAGAAAACAATACATCCAGTAAATGGAAAGGACAATGACACACAGAAAAAGTAAAAGTAAATATAACAAAATTATAAAGATCAAATGGGACTCAAATGAAGAGATATGAAAACATATCCCCAACCTACCCCTTTGTGGAGGAGGGAGATCCACAGGTGTCAAACATTCTGCCTGTTTTCAGACTTTCTTGATATATTGATAAGTTGTGCTTTTTGCCCTCTTAAAAAATAACTTCCTCATACAGGATAACTCTTGGGGAGTGGCAGAGGAAGAAATAGCTTGAGATATCATGATGATATAAGAAACAAAAAATATCAGTTAAGAAAATAAGAGGCATTTTGAAAACACAAAGGGAACAGAAGGAAAGTCAGCCGGAAACAAAGAAGCAGCAGTTTTGAAAATAACCATCTTCACTGCATACTTAGAAGAGAGAAGTAAGTTGTGCTAGGGGCAGAGTTGTGGCTGCTTATGTGTCCTTCTGCTTTGTAGATGGATATACTTTGGGAGGGGGTTGTCTGGAACTTTCTTTTTGCTTTTTGGAGGTGGGAGGGCAGGGCAATTGGGGTTGATTTACCCAAGGTCATACAGCTGGTAAGTGTTAAATGTCTGAGGTCGTATTTGAACTCAGGTTCTCCTGACTCCAGGGCCAGTTTACTAGACACCCCTGGAATTTTTAAAAAGGGAAAAAGAGTAGGAAAGTTCTGAAGAGAGCAAATATTAGCTTGCTTTTCAAAAGGGAAAAACCTTTTTTACAAACTATAGGCCTTATTACAAAAAACCTTATTACAAACTATAGGCCCATGAACTCAATGTTGGTTCCTGGCAAAATTCTGAATTAGGTTATTATTAAAATATTATTTTATTTTATTAAAATATTAAAAGAAGGTTTATAAACATTTAGAAAGAGAAGCAATAACTACAAAGAACTACTGTGTTTTTCATCAAGACCAAGATGTATCATGTTATACCTCATTTTATTTTTGACAAGTTTGACTGGGAGATCAGAGGAATGCCACCGGCATAGTAGATCTGGATTTGGGGAAGAATCATTTGACAAAGTAGCAAGCTAATCATTGTGGGTTTTATTAATGGACTGATGTCAGTCTCTAGTGGAGCATCTGAGGGAACTGTCCTTGGCCCTTTGCTGTTCCAAATTTTTAGCAGGGACCTGTATAAAGGCATATGAAGGCAATCTCCTTCCTCTCCAGCCTTCTCCACACCTTCTCAGGTGTAATTCCTACACCTGAGACCAAGCCTATCTCTTCTACAACCTGGTTCCTGGATGGGATGTTTCAATTTACAGCTCTATGGCCCCACTCACCACCCCTGTAATGGTTGCGGGGCTCCCAGACCACAATTCCCTAAAGTGAGTTGTTTCCCCATTAGAATATAAATTCCTTGAGGGGAGAGGTTGTCTTTCCTTCAGTTCTGGAGCAGAGGGACAGTGCTTGGCATATAGTAAGTGCTTAATAATTTTTTTCATTCGTTAATGTTTATTAAATTTGCAAATGACACAAAGCTAGAAGGGATAGCTAACACTGCCTAATAGTATCAGGATCCAAAAAGATCTCAATAGTCAAGAAAGATGGGTCGAATAATTTGGAATTTAATAGAGCTACACTTAGGTCAAACAAGTCAATCATACAAATTCAGGATGGAGGAGAGTTATGGCTAAAAACTAACTATTTCTGTGAAAAGGACCTGAGAGTTTTAGTAGACTGCAAGTAAATTATGTTCTACTCTCTCTCTTTTCACATTCACTCCATATATGCAGTCTGTTGCCAAGCACTGTCATTTCTGCCTCCATAAATATTTATATTTATTTATTCATATTTATATATTATATGTTACATATTATATATATATATTCATAAATATTTATATTTATTCCCTCCTCTCTGCTCATAGAGCCACCACCTCGGGGCAGGCTCTCATCTCAGGCTTAGACCATGACAGCAGCCTTCTGGGTGGTCTCCCTACCTCATCTATCCCCATGGCCATCCATCTTCCACACAACTGACCAACTGACCCTCCTAAAGTGCTGTTCATATTCCTATTACCTCTAAGACCAAACATCTTTTACAACCTTTCACAACTTGGCCCCTTCCTACCTTTCCCATCCTTTCAACTTTTCCCTTCTGTACACTCTATGACCAAAGGGCAATGTCTTCTTGCAGTTTTTCTCTCCCTGGCCTTTTCAATGTCTGTCCTCCATACATGCAACACTCTGACTCTTTCCTTCCACTTCCTGGATTTCTTTTCAGCTTAAACCCCACCTTCAAGAAGAGGCCTCGTTGGGTCCCATCCCTTATCCCTGGGACTTCCCCATGGGATTATCTCTTCTAAACAAGGCATTTTTCAGCAGGTATGTAGGTATTTCAGTATTGTCTTCACCTTTTTTAGGAATGAATTCCTTGAGGACAGGGATCCTATTTTTGCCTTTCTTTGGATCCCCCCCCCCCCCAGCTACACCCTAGCCAACCACTTAACAAAGCTTGTTGGCTGATTGTAGATTGTGACTTGTCAGCCTAAAACTCACTGGCAACCACAGAGAGCAATCGTATTCAACTCAATTCAATATTTTTTTTAAGTTGTTACTCTGAATTTAATGAGCATAAAAATGAGCATTTTTATATACCAAGTAAGACAGAAAAAGTGGATTATATGTGAAATCATATATTTATCTATCCATTTTATGTTTATAAAGTGTATAATAAATTCAACATGTTACTTTCAAAGCCGTCCTGTTTCAACAAGAAGTATGCAAGGCTCTGGGCTAGGCATTGAGGCTGACTTATGCTTGGCATAAGGAAAAA
Source organism: Gymnobelideus leadbeateri (assembly GCA_011680675.1). Taxonomy (NCBI): domain Eukaryota; kingdom Metazoa; phylum Chordata; class Mammalia; order Diprotodontia; family Petauridae; genus Gymnobelideus; species Gymnobelideus leadbeateri. Next base: position 482,292 of record WOXC01010508.1, read on the forward strand.
CTTTTTTTAAATGTTTGTTCTTAACACAACACCAAATAAAACGGGCATTTCCATATATACATACATAACACATGCATATACATAATACATACACACATATATTAAAACAGAAAAAAGGAATATTGTACACTAAACAACTGATCTCATTTATGGCTTGCTTTTCTTTTTAAGTATACATTGTATGCTATAAGAAAGTAGAAAGTGATGAATACAGAACAAGTATGACTCAAAAGAAGAGGTAATAGAAGACACTTGAACCCCAACTCTTTGAAAAGGTGGGAGGTCCACAAGTGTGCATTGCACATATTTTCAGACTATTTTAAGGGATTGCTCCATTATTCTAGTTTTTCTAATTTTTATCTTTGAAAACATATAATTTGTCACAGGAGGTGGCTTCTTAGGAGGGAAAGAGAAGAGGGAAAAGGGGGGAAACTTACTATGATGATGTAAAAAACCAATACATCAATAAAAATTTATTTAAAAATATGTAATGAATTCAACCTGTAGCTTTTGTAGACCCCAAAAACACAAACTGAATTAGGTCATGTGTGTCTCCACATTTTTATTTTTCTCACAAACTGGCTTGACATGCATTGTAGCATCTAGAACTATCCCCCTCCCCCCAAAGAGGGTCAGTCCAGAACTGGCTCAATTTGGGATTTGGGGGTATAGAGTTATATGCCCTTCAAAGAGTACGTGTTCCCAAGGGGTGCCAATCAACTCTGGTCCACCGGACATGGGCTATATCTTGAGTATATGACTTAGCTCACTTAATCCTGGTCGGGAGATAAAGAGGGATGAAGTGCCCAATTTATTTCAGATCACCCTCCTACCACACCAGACCACTCCCAGCCTTGGACCATCTAGACAGAAGAACCTATCTCCATCCAAGCAGCTTCCAATGCAGTCTCATTAATCAGTAATGTCCTTTAGAGCAGGAGGCTGGCTTAGGGTGGGGGGAGCTCTGGGAATAATTTTTCACACTTTCAATGCTGTCCTGTTTGCTTGTGCTTCCTTCTGACCTTCCTTCTTTCTCTGAATTATTTTTAAAGGGTCACAATGGCCCTCTTTTCTTTCTTACCATCCCTTCCCTTTTCCCCCTTACCTTCTCTGCCCCACGTATTGGAAAAGAAAAAAGAAAAACATAGCCCTTGGAACAGAAGAAAGACTCTTTTCATCATCAGAGCTTTCCCAGAATAGAAGGGGTTGCCTTTTGGAGTAGGGTGAGAAAGGGAGAGTAGTGTGTTCTCTCTCTCTCTTCAAGTGGAGGATGAAGGATCTTTTATCAGGAAGGTGTAGAAGGGATTCTTTTTCAAGGACCAACTGGTTGAGATGCCCTTGAGAGCCTTTCTAGCTCTGGGATTCTGTATTTCTGCCACATCCTCCTCTTCCTTAGAGATCAGTGTTCTTAGCAGGATCTCTGGGTCCTGATCTTTCTGAATGATTCATCACAGCTGTCCTCTAACCCCCAACCAGGCCACTCAGAATGACTGAAGCCGGTACTCAGGGCTATCAGAGTATCCATCTGGTTTCCTGGAGCTGATTATTCCCATTCAGACCTTTGTACCCCAAAGCCCTCAGGTCTGTTGGATCTTTGAGGACATAACACAGAGGCACTATTTTTGTTCCTCCCCTTTATGTATCTGTTCTCTTTTCTCAACTAGGTTAACCCTTCTCCCCTTTACCCCACCCCCCCAAGCTGAGCAGGATTGCTTGATATACATTTATATCCCTCCTGGGCCTGGCAGACTCTTGACCTCAAACTTTGGTTCTGTGGTATTCCCAGGGCCCTGCTCAATTTGTGCTGACATATCCCAAGGCTGTGCCCTGTCTAGCATGCAAGCCAGCCCAGCCAAAGCAGTGAGACTGAAAGGAGGTAGCAGTTGCCAGTTAAGTCAAACAACTACCATAACCTCTACTCCCTTCCTTTGACCCCAATGGAGGTAGCCAGGGACCTTGGGAATAGTAGTTTTCTCTAACCATTGGTCCTATTTCCAGTCTAGGCCTTGAAGTCACATCTTTTATTGTGGATAAGGGACCCACCTGCCTCTATACCAGTTGACAACCAACTGCCAACCACAGGCATATAACCAAGAGTCCTGGGAGAGACATCGTTGCCCAGATCATCAGGCCTCTCTACTTCCATCTAACTCTCCCAGCTAGCACCCTGGGATGTGAAAACGTGGCCTGACAACCCCTTCTGTGGTTTCTGCAATGACAGCTGTAAAAGACCTAGGAATGAACATTTTTGCTGCCAAAGTCTTTGATACTATCCAATGGTTCAGTCTCAGAAAATGATACAACTTTATATGTAGAAATTACATTAAAGATGAAGTGTCACCCACTTGCCCTCTAATGACCCTTCCATGAGACTTGGGGATGAATCTTTTCTATGTCTTTGTTGTCTTCTCTAGGCCTCCCATTGCATCCTGGGCAATCTCCAGTTATCTGGATCTATATCTTGCCACTCGACCCAGATTGTTCAGGAGGAAAACATGAGGTTGGTGACTTTGCACAGCCCTCTCTCACTTAAATCCAATTCACTTGCAAGTCATGGCATCACCTCCCTGAAGTCATGGTCCTCTTCCAGAACAAAACAACAACAACAATTAAAATAAGCCCCTTAAGATCTGGGACTGTCTTTTCTGTTTGTATTTGCATATTCTAAATACTTAATGACTGCTCTTTCATTTATTCAACATTCCTTCTCCAGACCCAGCTCTGTTCCCTTCTGTGTTTTACCTCCTACATGTGTCCAGCCCCTTGCTAGCACTATAAGGATTCCCAGCTCCTGGTTTCAGCAGTCTTTCCCCAGATAATATTCCCCAGTCTCCAAGTCCATAGCATCATAGAAACATAGAATCTTAGAGTTGGAAGGACTTTGTCTATTCAAACTCTACATAAGAAAGTAATCCCCTGTAAAAACAAAAAACAAAAAACAAAAAACAAAACCAAAACCAACACTAACAAATTGTCAGCCAGTCACTACTTGAAGTTTTTTAGTGATGGAAAGCTCACACTAACCAAAGGCGTTCACTGAATTTTGGGGCCACTTATTGGTTAAGTATCCTATGATATTACTAGGAATCTTAGAGGGTCATCTAGCCACCTTGCCCGCTTCCCTTCTCTTCTATTTTAAATTTTTTTCCCTTTACCAGTTCTTGAAATTTTAAAAATAATTATTATTTTAACAATTGTTTTTTAGAATTTTGAGTTCCAAATTCTCCTTCTCTCTAGCCCTTCCCCCCACCCACTGAGAAGGCAAGCAATACGATATCAATTATACATGTGAAGTCATGTTAAACATTTCCATATTAGCCATATTGCAAAAACAAAAAAAAGGCAAAAAAAATAAAGTGAAAAAGAATGCTTCAATCCTCATTCCAAGTTCATCAGTACTCTCTCTGGAGGTGGATAACCTTTTTCATCATGAGTCTCTTGGATTATTTTGTTGATTAGAGTGGCTAAGTCTTCCAAGTTGATCATCATTACTGTTACTGTGTACAAGGATCTCCTGAGTCTACTCACTTTATTAATTCATATATGTCTTTCCAGGTTTTTCTGAAACCATTCTCTTGGTCATTTCTTATAGCACAATAGTATTCCATCATAATCACATTTCATCACTTGTTCAGTCATTCCCCAGCTGATGGGCATTCCCTGGATTTCTAATTCTTTGCTACTACAGAAAAATCTGCTATAAATATTTTTGTACATATAGGTCCTTTTCTTTTTCCTAATCTCTTTGGGATACAGACCTAAATAGTGGTATTGCTACTCTTAGAAAGGTGATGGTCTATCTTATTTTCAAATGTTTGGGAAAGGAAATTAAACCTCCTTCGGGATGCATTCCTAGATTAAACCACCATAGCTATAGGGAAATTCTGTAGGTTCTCTCCTCCCTTGAAGCCATTCATTCCAAAGAAAGGGACGAGCAAGAGAAGGAGGTCCAGTGAAGCATAACGGATTCAGGATTCGGGAGAGAAGGTGGCCAAGGTCCCGAGTCCAGAAGCCCAGCTACTATAAGGAGATGCTCCAGTGACGTCCGGGTGGGCGGTGCCCTCATCACAGCCCGGGAGGGGCGGGGACGTGATGCATAGGCAGGGGCCGGACCCGTAGCAGAGGGGAGGGACCAAAATGCTGTTGGGCCAGTCCAAGGATGGGGCAGTTCGGGGAGGGGCGGGATCAGATTGCGTCTGGGCCAGTCCAGGGATGGAGCCAGGTGGGGGAGGGGAGGGGCACTCCCGGGGTGGGGTGGGGCCAGTGTAGAGGTGGGGCCAGTAGGGGGGCGGGGCTGCGGCCTAACTGAGCGGGGTCCGGCTCGGCCTCGGCTGTCGGCGCTGCCTCGGAGCTTCTGGGGCCACGGCTGCACCACGGGAGATGGTGGGCATCCCGGGAGCGGCTGCCTTCCAGCGTAAGCGGGGTCGGGGCAGGGAGGAAGCGACGAATGGGTCCCGAGCCGTGGTGGCCCCAGGGCCGGCCGGAGGAGGGGTGTGTGTGTGTGTGTGTGTGTGTGTGTGTGTGTGTCCATGTCCATGTCCGTGTCCGTCCATCTAGTGCTTGGAGGGTTGGGGGGAGGTGCTCCCTCCACGCTGGCTCCCGGGGTCCCCCGCGGTCGTGGCTGGGCCGGAGGTGGAGGTGTCCATCACTGGCCCAAGAGTGGAACGTGAACCGGACCCGTGGACTGAGACCCAGAGAGGGGGAGTCACATGCCCAAGGTCACACAGCTCGAGTCTAAGGTAGAGGCCAGGTTGGCCACCCCCTCCGCCCCCCAGGTGTCCTGACGCCCAGCCCAGGCTGCCTCCCACGGGGCCTCGCCTCCTTCTGGGCCACCCAGGACCGACCCAGGGAGCAAAGCCTTTCCGGCTATCCGAGCGTTCTGGCGCACTCCGGCGGCCAAGAGGCCCCAGGTTTGGGGGGTCGTGTTTCCGGGCGCGCAGGGAGTGCTTGCCTTTGTGGAGGGCAGAGACACCCTTTCTCCCCTCCTTTCCTCTTCCCTTCCCAGCCCCAACCAGCGATGGGTCCAACTAGACCCTTATGGTGAAGGCTCCAATGGAAAATGAAAAACTCACGTTTTGGCAGAGACTCCGAAGAGTCAGACCAAAAGTTGTTTTGGAAAAGTCCTGCTTACCCCTCTCCTAATAAATGCTTGCTGACTGACTGACTGACCACTGGAGCCCGGGGATCCACTACCCAGTCCACTTCTTTCTTGTCTGGCCTTGGGACACTTAGAGAGGCTAACCTTTTCATAAGCAGCCCCTGTTTACCCTTGGGCTCTTTCCAAAAAGTTGCAGCTCTGCACCTGAGCTGGTTCAGAAAGGGCAAGATGGGGGAGGAAGCTCGAACCATGAAACCTGCTCAAGTGATACCTTCCTAAGCCAAGCCTGAGCCGGAGCTTTCGGTGACCTTCTCTAGACAGGACCACCAACAGAGTTTGGTTTTTCTCTTGATACTTTTGCATATGCCTAGAACACAGTTTTTAACTGAAAAAATTAATACATATTACCATACTTGCTTGTGGTGGTAGAAGAGGCTCCAGATTTAGGATAGGTGGATCATAGTAAGAATTTATGAAACACCTACTATGTGCCCAGCAGTGTGCTATACAAAGAAAGATCAAAGATCCCCAATCTCTGGGAGTCTGAGGGGAAGGCTTAAAGCTGATCCTTTTACAGATAGTGAAACTGAGGCAGGGAGGGGTTTAAATGCAGCCCCCCTGGTTTCAAATCCTGAGCTTTCCATTGTACAGAGCTGCCCCTTTACCTAGTTTCAAAGCTCTCCTTTGCTGCCTACTGCCTGTGTGACCTCAAAATAGCTTACCTTTTCAAACTCAGTTTCTCCATCTACAGAATGAAGGGGTTGGATTTGATGAGCTCCTGAGGGTTCCTTTCAGTCTCTAAAAGTAGTGAAATAGGATCTGCTTTGAAGATTCAATTCCTAGGTTGTTGGGGGAGGGGAATGATCTCAAGTGAATGAATTCCGGAAGTTTCCTAAGGCTGAATGGATGAGGCCAACCTAGGTGTTTATTTATTTGGGAGTGGAACTCTTCAAACTGGAATTTTGAATTGGAACATTTTGGATTTTGCTTTAATCTTAATTTTAGTTATGTTGGGAAGGGTTCTCTTTATAAATTAAGGTGAAGAAAGAAATTGAGAAAAAATTTTAAGACCAGCACAGTAACCTTTCATATATTTTGGTGCCTTGTCTCTTGGTCCACCATAAATTGTGAATTAATTTTGGGGGAAGGAGGCCAGATTTGTGGGATTTCTTCTGTATGTGGATCTTCCTGTGTGAACTTGGTCTCTTCAGAGGAAGAGTGGTTTCTGCAACTCAACTTGTTGGTAGCAGTGAGAAGTTAAGTGCCCATGGTCACTCAGCCAGACTTGGTCCCAGGCAGAATTTGAACTCAGGTCTTCCTGACTACAAGACCTGTCCTTTCTTCATCAATACATGCTGCAGTGTTTCCCTCAGCAGATGTGTAGAGTGAGGAATAAATATGAGGAATGATTTACTCAACTGGTGTTTTACTTTCAGATAAATTCATAACATATACTACATAAGACTTTAAAAATGATCATTCAGCTTAAAAACATTGAGTAGAAAAAAAAATTGTGGATTCTCCGCAAGCATTTATTAGGCATACACCTTAGGGAAGTTAATATGTCATAGTCTTTGCCTTGAAGAACTTAGTATCTTGGTACTGAAGCTATGGTAGGTATGCAGAAAAGTGGTATTAGTAAAGAACAGTGTTAGATTAGGTAACCATACAAAATACTCTAGGAAAATCTGAGTAATAAGGGAGAGATTACTCTTAGCTGGGGATGGAGAGAAGAGGTGAGAAAAGGGAAGATTTCATGGAGAAGGCTGGACCTGAGCCTGGCTAGGAAGGAAAATAAGGATTTCAGAATGCAGAGATGTGGAAGGAGATATCTATAGTGTGTGTACATATATGTATGTATACATGTATGAGTACGTGTATATATTCCACAACATGCATATTCATATATACACTAACATACACATACATGCATATGTACAATTATATGTGTGTATTTATATATATATATACACACATAAACATATCTAAATGCACTGAGGCAGGAGAGGGCAGAATGATGAGTTTCCAACTAGTCTAGTTGGATACGAATATCATATAATACATGAAAGAATTTAGGATAAAATGTGGCTGAAAAGGTAGCTAGAAATGTTAGGTTGGGTTTGTATCTTTAATGGCTAGACCATGGGAAACCACCAGAAATTTTTGAACAGGATAGAAACATAATCAAACCTTCACTTTAGGAAAATTATTTTGGCAGCCATTTGGAGAGAGAAAAGATGGGAAGCAAGAAGATCTAAGGAGAAAGCTATTACAGTGGTCCAATCAAGAGATGTACTGTGGGTTTGAAGAGGAAGCCACATGTTTGAGGGGAGGTTGTGGTGAAGGGGTGAGGAAGAGAGTCACAGGTTTATAGTAGGATTTTCTGGACTGGGAGGCGGGGGGTGACTGGGAGGAGGAGGATAGTGCCATCAAATGAAATAGGAAAATTAGGAGGAAAGGAAGGTTTAAGTGGAAAGATCATGAATTAAGTTTTAGAAGGGATGCGTATGAAAATGCCATCCAGATATTCAGGTGTAGGTGTAGAGCATAGACTGTCGGAACTGCAAGGAACCTTAGAACATAAAGCTTAGAATGTCACTGCTGAAAAGGGCTTTAGAACATGCAATTTTAGAGTTGGAAGGAACCTTGGAATAATAACAATAGTAATTTGTTCAATTGTGTCTGACTCTTCATGACCCCATTTAAGGTTCTCTTGGCAAAGATACTGGAGTAGTTCTCCAGCTCATTTTACAGATAAGGAAACTGAGGCAAACAGGGTTAAGTGACTTTCTCAGTCACACAGCGAGTATATATCTGGGGCCAGATTTGAACTCAAGGAAATGAGTTCCTGATTTCAGGCCCAGCTCTCTATCCTCTGTACCACCTAGCCCTGTCCAGTAGCCCAGGACCTGCCAGTAAAACTCACAAGGAGGGGAATGCCTGAGAAGGCCATCACTTTCCACCTGGGGGACGGAGTGAAGACAGGGAAGAAAAAGAGTGTCAGGATATCACTGGTACTGGTGATGGCCCATTCTGGCTCCACTGCTCTATTAATAGCCAGCATTTATATAGTGCTATAAGGGTTAGAAAGAGCTTTATAAATATTGTGCCGATTGGTCTTTATAATAACCCTGGGAAGTGTAGGCTATTATATTTATATTATATCACATTATGTTATATCATATCAATCATATCATATTATACTATACTATATTATATTATTTAAAACAACCATATTGTTATAATTATATTATTTATATTATATAAAAATATATTATAGATAATATATAATATATTATATAATACATATTATAAATAAAATATCATGTATTATTTATTTATAATAAATATGTTATTTGTTTATTATATTATAATAATAGCCTTTTCTACTCATTTAACCAAGGGGGAAACTGAGGAAGACAGCAATTAAGTGAGTTGCCCAGGGACATACAGCTAGTAAGTGTCTGAGGCTAAGATATAATATCAGAGCTATAAGAGAACTTAGAATGTACCTGTAGCACCTAGAATCAAAGGGATTTTAGAATATAGAGAATAAAATATCTGAACTGAAAAGGACCTTTAGGAACCATCCAGGGCAGCCCCTTCATTTTGCAGAAAGGCCTGGAGAGGGTCAGGGCCTTTCCCACCTGTCCCTAGCCTGTTAGTGGCAGAGCCAAGATTAGAAGCAGCTCTCTGGATTCCAAGGTCTGGGGATACCCCTCATCTGCTGCCTCTCTGGATAGCAGAATGCTTAAATCAGGTCACCTTCCAAGTGACTGGAAGGATTTAGAAAGAAAAATGATGGACTTTCAGTGCCTAAAAAAGTAGTTTACAAATCCCAGTGACTGGAAGGAAGATTGGACGACCCTTACATTTTCCCTAGAAAAAGATGGGAAGACCTAAGTTAATAATTTAGAACTAGATCTCTGTAGCAGCACTTTCAGTCTTCAGTTACTTCTAATGATGACTGCTAATAATAACAGCTAATATTTATATCTCACAGAAAGGTTTGCAAAAACACTTTACACGGTGTCCCAAGTGCCTTAGTGTGGTTTTAAACTTTAATAACTTAAAACTTCACTAAAGCTTTTGGGATACTCTTAAGAACTCTGTGAAGTCTCCATTTTACAGATGAAGAAATTGAGGCTGAAAGGGTTGAAGTGACTTGGCTCATGGTCGTATAGCTAGAAAGAATATTGACTCTTATCTAGAGCTAGAAGGAACCTCAGTGGCTATCTGGTCTTCTTCCCAAGAGAGATTGAAACAGATTTTCCTGGTTCTAAGTTTATTTTTCCTTATACTATATATTCTGCTGCCTTTTGTAAAAGGGAATCTTGACTATTTTTGAAGTTTATATGAGAAGGGGTGACATGAAGAAATTCACTTACTCTTTCATCACATATATATTAGTCTCCTAAAAAATTTTCATTACTCTAAAATATTTGAAGCCAATAAAAATGGGTTTTCATAGAAGTGAAAGTGGAAACACTAGAATTCAATTATCCGGGGCGGCTAGGTGGCGCAGTGAGTAGAGCGTCGGCCCTGGAGTTAGAAGGACCTGAGTTCAGATCCGGCCTCAGACACTTAACGCACACAAAACAAAAAAAACCTAGCCGTGTGACCTTGGGCAAGTTACTTAACCCCAATTGCCCTCCAAAAAAAAAAAGCAAAAAAAAAAAAAGAATTCAATTATCCACAAGTGTTTTATCATAGCATCATAGCTGGAGACCTCAAAGAAGTCTGGCATTTTATAGATCAATCAATAAACCTTATTAAGCACCTGCTATTTGCCAGGCATTGTGCTAAGTGCTGGGGGTACAAAAAGAGGCAAAAGACATCCCTGTTCTCAAAGGACTCACAATCTACTGGGGAAGACAGCATGCAAACAGATATATACAAAGCAAGCTTTTGTATCCTTCCTTTCCCAAAGCAAGGATAAATAGGAAATACTGAGCAGAGGGAAGGTACTGGGATTAAGAGGGACTGGGGAAGGCTTCCTGTAGATGGTGGGATTTTAGTTGGAATTTACAGGAAGCCAGGGAGGTCAGTAGTCAGAACAGTTCAGAGCCCAGGAGTGAGAGTATTCCAGGCAGAGAATAGCCCAAATGAGAGATAAGAGTGTCACAAAGTGTCAGAATGTCAGGAAGGAGGTCAGTGTCATTGGAATGAAAAGTATAGTTGAGAAAACTGAGACCCAGAAATGTGAAGCCAGGTGCAAGGTCATGTACACTGTATATTTTTTAATGAAGGGCACATCTTCAACTTAAATTCAATAAACACTTATTCAGTGCCACAAAGAATTGAGTTCTTACCCTATGCCCAGCACCATGCTTGGTCCTTTTAACCAAAGTAAAAATGAAATAACCCTCATCCTCAAGAAACTTGTTCTCTTGGATCATATATCCCTCGGGCTTGTGTTCAGACCTGGGGATCAGCACAGAGATGAAAGAAGACCTGGCCTCTCTTCCCAGGTAGCTTAAGACAGTGCCTTCCTTCTATTGGTTATCTCCAGCTTACATAGCTGTTTAAATGTTGTCTCTTCCATTAGACTGTGAGCTCTTTGGGAGCAAGGAATGTCTTTTGCCTCTCTTTATGTCCCAGTGCTTAGGCCCTTAATAGACTCTTAGGCCCATAGTGGGCTTTATTGACTGACTGAGGCAATCAGACACATACACATAGAAGTACGCTTTACAGGAGACAATAAGAGATCCAGAGGGAATCCCAGAGGAAAGAGGGAGGAGCTGAGCTCCCATTCACCTGGACTGAGGAAGTGAGGATGCAGGGAATATTTCATGGAGGAAATGGCACTGGAGCTATGCCTTGGAGAAAGAAGACTTTGAACAGGTGGAGTTTAGGAGGGAATGTCTTCTTGGCATTGGGAACAGCCTGCAAACATGTACAGACGTGGGGGAGCCAGAGGAGACCTGGGAATGCCTAGCAGTCCTGTCTGTTGGGAACATGGGGTGTGGAGTAGTGAGGCTGGAAATGTAGGTCTGAGTTAGATGGAAGGATGAGCTTACCATTTTATCTTATAGGGCCGTGGTCTCCAGACCTTTTTTTTTAAATCATGTTACCCCCCCCCTTAATAAAAATTTTTGAGGACAAACCCCCTAATATGTATATTTTTATTTATTAGAGTAGCCACTGAGCCAAGAAGAGCCAGTTTCAAGTCCAGGCTCTTGACACCTCTTATGTGACCTGGACCAGTCACTTTACCTTGGTGTCCCCTCCTCTTTCCCAACAACTCTCTGACTATAAATTACCAGGTTGATGTGCAGACCTAAGATGGTAGAGTTGTGTGTATCATTAAAAGCACAAGTGTGATCCCCAACTCCTCTCTATACTATTGTACTAATGTTAAGTACATTATGAAAGTTACATAAAAATAGAAATTTTTTTAAAAAAAGATGAGCTTAGATCAGGCCTGCACAACCTGTTACATGTAGCCCGAAGCTGTTTGGGGGGCACCAAAGGATTTCCTCTGCATACAAAGGATGTTTTCCTACACATTTTTTGCAGGTTGCTTGAAATCCTTTGGCAGGTCACAAGTTGTGCAAGCCTGGCTTAGATGAATTAATATTTGCTCCAAATCAATGGTTCTCAATCTGTTTTTGAGTCTTGGACCCCTTTGTCAGTCTGGTGAAGCCTGTGAGCCCCGTTTCAGGGTCATGTTTTAAAATAATTGAAGGATGTGCTAGATTTCAATTAGAGGTTAAGGAAAATAAAGATACAAAATTTTTCTTCTCTGAAATCTCTACACTGACCCCTCAGCCCCTGGTTCAGAACCCTTGTCATAGGGAGCCACTGGAGTTTATTCAATGGACAGTCCTATCTGTACTTTAGGAAAATCACTTTGGCAGCTATAGGAAGGATGCATTGGAGTGGGGACAGACTGGAAACGGGGACCAAGTGTAAAAGGCTTTTACAACAGTATGCCAAGGGAAAGGTGGGGACACAGAACCTATGTGATGCCTGTGAGTAGAGAAGTACATAGATGAGGTATGGTGTGAAAAGGGAAACAAGATGGGGAACTGATTGGGCCAGTTGAGAGTGAGGAGTTAAGGTTCTAAACCTGGGTGATAAGAAGCATGGTGGCCTCAGCTGAAATGGGAAGTTTGGGCAAAAGATAATGGAAAGATGCAGATGGCAACCCGTTCAAGTCTCTCTAGCTGGTACCACTTACTGTGTCCTACTGAAAACCCAAAGTGGGAAGTGGGGAGGTTTGACTTGGCCCCCAGCACCCTAGAGCACAGAACCAGCCGAGGGCTTGGGAGCCATGAGGTGCCTTGGGAGGCTGAATATGGACATGCTGGGGTATGTGTGTGGGAGTTTTCCCTACAGCCCTTGGCTTAGCTGCTGGTTTCCTGGTTAAGGGTTAGGTTTTAACTACCTGAGGGGACCCATCCTGGGAAGTGGAGAGTTTGGATGTTTACTCTCTGGGAAGGGAGTAGAATAGGGGACTGCTTGGCGAATAGGGGTGAAGAGGTGGTGTGGTTGTGTTGGAGAGGAGCCCATCATCCCACCCTTTGATTGGCTGATCCCTCACTCCTTGGGATCCTTTAGAGATCTCTGCTCTAAGAAATGAGCAGTCACTAAAAATTTTTGTAGAGGGAAATGATGGCGTCAGAATTGGGCATTAAGAAGATTTTGGAGGCTTTGTGAAGGAGACTGGGAAAGGAAAACTCAGGATCACAACAAATAGTCCAGGCAAAAGCAGAGCTGTAGAGCCAGAAAGGACCTTGGAGGCCTTCTAGTCCAATTCCTTCATTTTACAGATGAGTAAACTGAGGCCCAGGGAGGTTATACAACTTGTCCGAAGTTCCACAGGTGGTCAGCAGTAGAAGCAGGATCTGAACCCTCTCCCCTGACCCTAGACTTCATGTTCTTTCCACTGTAGCACACCCAAGAGGTATTGAGTGCCTAATGTAGCCAGCTGTCCTGGTGAGCTGAGAAGCTGGGATAAAAGAAAGATATGGGGACTCTGGCAATAGAATGGACAGGATTATTTGAAGTTTCACTTATGATCAAGTATTATGAATTTATCTCCCCCCTACTACCCTGTTTCTGTGTGGTCTGGAAGTAAAGAATAATTTTAAATATTAACTTGAGCAAATTATAATTAGGAAGATAAATCTGTTGGGAGAAAAATCTCATGCAAGGGGAGAAAATTTGTCCAGAATACATATATGCCTTTGGAATTATCCGTACTCCCAGTCAGTGCCTGGCTATTTTTAGGGGGAATGAGGCACCTTTAACCACAGTGTTTGCAAGTAGATGTACTTCTCTAGGCAACATGAATTCAGTAACTGAGTTTGGGCAATAAGATGGGTGTTGGGTGTTGCAGTATCCAAGCCTGGATTTGGTGTTTGGTGTATTTGTGAATGTGCTGGCATCCATTCAGAGACACTTAGTCTCCGGGGCTACCACCCTCTAGCTCAGCAGATTAGGGCTCTCCCTACATTCAGGATGCCAAGGGCCTTCCATCCTGGATTTAAGTCATACGTGGGTAGGGTAGCTCTGCTCTGGGTTCCATCATGGAAGAGTATACCCCACCACACCCCTTCTCCTCCTCCTGGTCAGCTGTCTTTCAACTATGTGCCCTTTAACACAAGAAGAGCTGGTAGAGGGAGGGGGTGGCTCAGAGCATGGGTATCTCATGTGTCCCACTTACTTGAAAAAAAAAATCCCAAGACCTTTTCCCCAGCTGGGGATCAGCTTTGGACACTACCACACATGATGATGATAAATATATTTCAATACACATAGGGCATGGCAATTTCACAGACATTCTTTTACAGGTGAGGAAACTGAGGCATAAAGGGATAGAAGTGATTTACTCCAGGTCATCTGTACTAGTAGCAGACCCAGACAGGTTTAGCCCCAATCTCCTACTGCCTGATAGCACTTTTACCCCCTGCTGTTTCACAGAACATCTTTCATGGATTCATTGAAATGGTATAGCAAGTCAAAATATCCTCTTGTGTAAATTTGATGGATGATAATGTGATAACCCCCAATGAAGATCTATATATATGAAGAAAGAAAAGGGCCCCTTCTTGACCTCCATGTAGATTTATATAGCATTTTTGTTTTTTGGGGTTTTTTTGCTTTTCGGAGGGCAATTGGGATTAAGTAACTTGCCCAAGGTCACACGGCTAGGTTTTTGTTTGTGTGTGCGTTAAGTGTCTGAGGCCGGATCGGAACTCAGGTCCTTCTGACTCCAGGGCCGGCTCTCTATTCACTGCGCCACCCAGCCGCCCCCTGTTATTTTTTTTAAAAAGGAAAGAAAGGGGGGAAAAAAAGGAAGGACAGATCAATATGAAAGGAGAGAAAAAGAAAGGAAGGAAAGAAGTTAACAGTTATCGAAAAGAGGCAAAAAGGAGGTGGTGAGGCAGTCCTCAGGAAGCGGGTAGGCCAGGGATTCTTAAACTGAAGTTCCCAAGGGCTCTGTGGATAGATTTCAGAGGATCCCTGAGCTCAGAGAAGGGGAAAAAATTACATCTCTATTTTCATTACAATTGGTTTCCCTTGTAATCCTGTGTATTTTATTTTATGCATTTAAAAACATTCTGAGAAAGGGTCTGTAGGCTCCCCTTCCCTCCCTTTACCTCATTTCTGTCCTTTCCTTTTCTTTGTGTCCTTTTCTTTCCTTTCTTACTTTATTAAAATAAACAAAATGCCATCTAAATTTACATTTAGAAGTGTACTGACCAAGAAAAGCAATCTTTTCTCAGTAGGGAAAATTCCTTGGGAAACCCAATTAAAATTGGAATATTGCTAGATAAATATAGACTCTGAGGTGTTCAGGGAGATTTTGAGCAGTGGAACAGGCATTGGGAGGCAGTTAGTGTCAGCTCTTTTAGAACTCTCTGGCTGTAAGCCAGCCTATCTTCCCAACCTTGTCTTCTCTTCCAGCCAGCCGGCACTGCTCCCTGCTCCATGCCATACCTCTGCTAGCATTAGCATATCTTGGTGGGGGCCCTGCCCTTTGGTTCTTCTGCCCTCCTTGCCCCACTTTGCCTCTCTAGCTCATAATAATGCCTTGATAGCACTTTAACTTTTACAAAGTGGTTTGATGGACAGGATCTCATTTTATCCTCACCACAACCCGGCAGGTAATGAAAGATGATGGATGAGGAAACTGAGACCTCAGATACTTTAAGCGGGCAGTCAGTCATCGATCAGGGAAGTCAAGTGTCATTGAAACCACAGGACCGTGGAGGTTTAGAGCTGGAAGAGCTTTAGTCTAAACTCCTCATTATGCAGATGAGAAAACAGGCATGTTTTTAGAAACATGGGATGATGCCTTTTCCAAGGTCACAAGGCTCTCTCTACTAAATGGTAGAGTCACCATTCAAACTCAGACCCTCTGACTCCAAATCCAAAAGCTTTTCTCCTGTACTGAGAGCTGGAAGCCAGGGCTCTTCTGGATTCCAGGATTCTCTCCACTACATCCTTTAAAGCTTTTCTCAGATGCCGTGCCCTGCATGAAGCCCATATTCTCCACAATCAGTAAGGACCTTCTTTGGATCTCATGTACCTCTCTGAGTTTGGTTGCTTTTGGTTTTTGTTCCTAGCACTGTTCCTAAATCTCTTTAAGAAAAAAATGTCTTGAGAAACTTCACATGTGTTTATATTCCCCCAAAGTCATGAAAAAACCAAACTGTTCTTTCCCCCTACACAAATTATTCCACAAGGCAGAACAGCTCTTTGGGGGTAAAGCCCCATTATGCCCAGTTTAACAACTCATAGAGATACAGTAGAGTTATACCTGAAGATTTTGAAATCCACCCCCCTCCCCCAAGTCTTTCCTCCTGATCGGTCAGGTTATAATGGTATCAGATTTACATTACATTTGACTCCCTAAAGCTTGAAGGAGTTTCTTTATCTTTGTGGAAGCTTCCTGTCTCATCTTGGTGATCATTAGCAATACAAAGTCACCTGGTCTCAGTCTTCTGCATTTGCCTTTTTCTGCTGAGGAGGAAAAGCCCCATGCTAACATTCTCCAAAATTCATTCCCTCCCTGATAAGTTTTAAGACCCAGTGAGTTGAGGAAATGAACTTGGGGATTTAAATGACCAATCTGCCTCTTAAATGCTGTTGGGAGTCCTTGAGGAGTCACCTTCTTCCTGGAGAGACCTACCCCCCTCAGCTAGTTTTTTAAACTTCCTTAAATCTTTTTTTTTCTCAATTACATGTAAGCAACAATTTCTAATATTTTGTTTTTTAAAAAAAATTTGAGTTCCAAATTCTCTCTTTCCTTTCTCTTCCCCCTCTTTGAGAAGGCAAGAAATTTGATATAAATTATACGTGTGCAGTCATGCAAAACATGTCTATATTAACCATAATGCAAAAGAAAACACAAACCAAAAACACCCAAGAATAATAAAATAAAAAAGTATGCTTCTGTCTTCATTCAGGTTCCATGCATTCTTTCACTGGAATTGAAATAGCGTCATTCAAAAGTACTTCGATAATATCTTGGATCATTGTATTACTGATAATAGTTAAGTCATTCACAGTTGATCATCATTCAGTATTGCTGTCATTGTATACAATCTTCTGGTTCTGCTCACTTCACTTTGCATTAGTTCAAGTAAGTCTTCCCAGCTTTTTCTGAAAGCATCCTCCTCATCATTTCTTATAGCACAGTAGTATTCCATCACAATTATACATCACAGCCATTCCTAATAGATGGGAATCACCTCCCCTCAGCCACTCTTGATGACCCCTTATTCTTCTCACCACAGCAACCCCTAAAAGGGGATTAAATGGGGGAATCAAACTGAGGCACTGATCCCTTTGTCACTTTGTACTTCTACTGAATGAATACATGCGGAAAGACCTCTCCAAATGTGTTCATGAGTGCCATTTGTAGGGTCACAAGCAAAGCCTTATCTAGGAAAGGCAGATATCACAGTCTGCAAGGCATCAGGACCTTGGGCTCTGAAGGGGGGTATTCTTCCCACAGTAAACTTTTTGAGAAAACAGTGAAGAGCTTGCTTCTGTTAGCAAGCATCATGCCAAAGTGACTGGACTGGAGCAGCAGAAAGAATACAATCAGGAAATTCTTTGGGAAGCCTCTAGCAAGAAGACCCTTTGGAGGCCAAGACAGAATAACAACCTAGTTTTCCTGAGGCCAGTCTTTAGTGTACTGTGCTTCATCTGCTTGAATGGAAAGAGTCCTCTTATAGCTCTCTCTAGTGCTTTTCACAGAATAAGTATTTGTGGTAAGTATGGAGCTTCTTCAGATCAGTCTAAATAAGACGTTACTTCCTCCCAGAGTCTAGCATCCCTTCCCGTCTCCCATACCTGTTCTGGACCTTATGTATCTGGAGGGTCCTTAATATTTCTTGAATTGAATTTGCTTTACCTCCAAGGTAAAGGCCTAGGCTTTGACTCTTTGCCTGTCTACCCTTACTTTATACACAGTTATAATAGGTTTTTCTTTCTTTGTTTTTTACTTAGTTTCCCTATCCTGAATTTAGAAAGTTGGAAGAAAGATGTAGCAGTCAAATGAAGGCCTTGATAGCAAGGAGAGAGAAAAATAATTATAGGCAAGCCAAGCCAGTTTGTTTAGGATGTTTCAGCAGCTCTGAAACTTTTCTGTGCCCAGGACATTCACTGATGTTTATAACCATCCCCTGATTCCTAGAGAAAAGGCATGAATGATGTTAAGTGTCTCTAGTAAGAAGCCAGGGACATATGTGAAACATTGAGGTTTCTATTCCAAAAGGTCAATCTTTGGTTAAAAAATCAAAACCAAAACAAAGACTTTAGAAAAAAAAAACAACCTTGTTGCTTCAAAGGGATAAATGTCAATCCTTTGGAAAATTCAGCAATTTCTGTAGAAAATTTTATGATTCGGGGGAAAAAAAGAATGAGAATAATATTTGGGGAAAAGAAAGAATCTGAGGGGATGTGGAAATGTCTGTGTTGGAGCCTTCCACCCCAAATGCTTCTTCCTTTGTTGGGGAGGGGAGGAGCAAATCTAAGCCAGGGCCACATAACTGAGAACCAGATTGCCACTGGGGAGCCTTGGAATGGGCGAGAGGAGGTGGAGCTAAAGGTTTTTAGATTTTTGCCTTCTCCCAAGGGCACTTCTTGTTCTCAGCACCTGGGGAAGAATGAACAACTTCAAGTTAGTGACATGTGTGTTTGCCTTCGGCTCTCTTAATGCATACTGTAGAATTTTTCTTTTCTCTTTTTTTGGGGGTGGGTACTTGAGAGGGGAGAATGGGTTGAGGTTCCAGCATGTGGAATTTATTGATTTATCGAATCAGTCAGAATTTATTAAAGGACTATACTGTTATTGGACACTGTGCTGGACTTTAGGGATCACAGATTTTGAGTTAGAAGGGACCTATGAGGCCATCTCATCCAATATTCTCATTTTACAGATGAGGGAAACTGAGGGGGGATTTGAACCCAGCATATTTTACTCTTTTTTTTTTGCTTTTTGGAGGGCAATTGGGGTTAAGTAACTTGCCCAAGGTCACAAGGATAGGTTTTTGTGTGTGTGCGCGTTAAGTGTCTGAGGCCAGAATCAAACTCAGGTCCTTCTGACTCCAGGGCCAACGCTCTACTCACTGCGCCACCTAGCCGCCCCAGCATATTTTACTCTTAACACCATTACCCTCAGTACTGTATCACACTGATTCCCAATTCAGAGTCAAAACTGAAACCGTCTCTTCTCTGCAAATTGAACTGCTTCATGATTTGAATTCTTGGGTTGATTCTACCACTGTTTGATCCTGTACAGATTTATTCTGGATGGAAAGGCCTGTGAAAAGATAGACTTGCAGACTCTCAGAGGCAGAAAGGGTCTTGATTGATATAAGGGATCATACTGCTGTTGTAGAGTATGGATTTTTAAAAAAATTAATGCCTTTTGGTTTGGTTTTGTTGGTTTTTTTTTGTTTGTTTGTTTGTTTTTGCTTTTTGGAGGGCAGTTGGGGTTAAGTGACTTGCCCAAGGTCACATGGCTAATTTTTGGGTTAAGTGTCTGAGGCTGGATTTGAACTCAGGTCCTCCTGACTCCAGGGCCGGTGCTCTATTCACTACGCCACCTAGCTGCCCCAATGCCTTTTGTTTTAATGTCACATTTATTTCCAAATTCCTTCCTTTCTTCCCCTCCCTAGTCATCCCTCATAGTAGAGATTTAAAAGGAAAAGCAAGCAAAAGCAGTTTGGCAAATTCAAACCAGTGCATCTATAGGGGGTGATGGGATATACGGTATTCAACATCCATAGTTCCCCATCTACCCAGTGAAGGGAAAGAGGTGAATTTTATCATTTGCATATTAATTTTTCAATAGTTGTTAATGAATATGTGACCCTAGATATTATTTATGTTCAGTTTCTTGAATCGAATGTGTATTTAACCTGAAAAGGTAAGACAAAAGACCAGGAGTTTAAAATTTTTACTATTCTCTAAGGAAGATCAAAGAAGCTGGTGTAATTGGTGAATTGTTTACCAACCATGAGTCCTGGGATATTTACCTAAGTATATAGGAAGAACTCATTTATGACATTTGTAGGGCTGCTAAGTGGCCAGTTGAGCATCCCCGGGCCCTATCAAGGTACTTTGATAACTTTGTATTACCCCTAATTTCCTTTTTTTTCCTTAGGGCAGTTCGGGTTAAGTGACTTGCCGAAGGTCACATGGCTAGTTTTTGTGTTAAGTGTCTGAGGCCAGATTTGAACTCAGGTGCTCCTGACTCCAGGACTGGTGCTCTATTCACTGCACCTAGTTTGTGTCCAGTTTGGCCTTAGCTTTGGTGAGTTTCTCAACCCCTAAATTGATGATAGCACTGGCATCATCCACTGTTGATCCAGGGTTTATGAGATAATCCACTGGGGGAGGGAGAGAAATTCAGTCTTCCTACCCTGTACTCAAGACGATTCTCTTGAACACTACTAGATTGGCTTGTAGCTGAAATCTTCATATCTGTCTGTCTATCTATCTATCTATCTATCTATTGATATAGATATATATTTTTTTTATCTATGCATATAGTGATATCATCTCTATAAAGATATTGATAGAGAAATTATATGTAGATAATAACTATATATATATATATCCATGTCTATCTATCTAATATCTATCTGTCCAGATGTATGTGATTTTTTTTTTTTTGGTCTTTTTGGAGGGGGGAAGACAGGGTAATCAGGATTAAGTGACTTGCCCAAGGTCACACAGCTAGTTTTTGTGTTAAGTGTCTGAGGTTGGATTTGAACTGAGGTCCTCTTGACTCCAGGGCCAGTGCTCTATTCACTTGCACCACCTAATTGGCTCAGTGTGTGATTTTTTTAAACTCAAATTCATATGGCATCATCTGGGTTCATTCAATTATCCAAGTATCTCATGCCTCCCAAATTTATGTAGAACTTGCTCATACCTAATTCACACCTTTTATTGATTTATTCAATTAAGAAATCTGTGCTCTCTGTGTCCACATTAAGTGGAAATATTCACCCAAACATACAGACAAAGAAATTGCCACTTAGGTAGGTGATAGGTAAGTCTTCTCCCTGTCTCTTGACTGAACCTTAGGTTTCCTTAACCAAAAACATAGCCATGGTAGGGTCATTTCTTGGTGATTCTGACCCTTCCTTCCTTAATAACAGTAATAGTTAACATGTGCTAAGTACTTTACAGTTATTGTATTTGCTTTTACAATAACCCTGGAAGGCAGGTGCTCTTATTATTCCCATTTCACAGATAGGGAAACTGAAGCAGACTTGTCCAGGGTCACCAGTAAGCATCTGAGGTCACATTTGAACTCAGGTCTTTTCTGATTCCTTCCCCCAAATCAAACAAGGATGCCCCAGCAGTAGGGTACTTACTAGTAATAATTGCTGGAGTGCTTTCCTTGTAGCAATTCTCTGAGGTCCCTAGCACAGCCATTGTTATCCCCATTTCACAAATGAGAAAACTACAGGTTCCAGACACTAAGTGGACATCCAGTTTGTTAGTAGTGTTAGAAACTGAGACTGAACCCAGGGTTTGACTCCCAAGTCAAGCCCACATTCTACTGCTGCACACACCAAGGTTCTCTGAAGTTTGGAGAACATTGCTTCAGTTCAAGCCAGCAACCCTCCCTCAGGCCAGCTGTCACTAGAATTTGAAGAAGAAACCTCACTCGGCTCTCAGCCAAGTCTGCCCCTGATTCATGAGTCATGTTATACTGGGGACTTGGAAAGGCAGAACCTCACCAGGGCCAGGAACCTGAGTGCAAGGGATTGACCTGACTTTTGACTGTAACTGGGGAATATCAGATACATCTTTCTTCACTCATTGATTCATTGCACATTTCTTAAATGTCTTGGTGCTGGGCATTGTGTTACCATTCCATGGTGGTTGGGGGAGAGAAATATGTCCACAGATAAGGCAAGCTCTGGGAGTGGGGAGGGGATGCTAGATCTCATTTAGGATTCTAAGAGGGAGAGATGAGGAAAAGTGTAGTTTGGGCAGCTAGGGGATATGGTGGATAGGGTAGAGTGCTGGTCTTGGAATCAGTAGGATGAGTTCATATCCTGCCTCAGACGGTATTAGCAATATGACCTTGGGCAAGTCACTTAACCACAGCCAGCCTATAAAATGGGAGAAACAAAAACACCCACTTTGCAGGGTTGTTGTAAGGTAATAATATAGGTAAAATGCTTTGCAAACCTTAAAAATTCCATCTGAATGTTAGCTATTATTGTTCTAGACACGGAGGCAACCACTTATGGAGAAGAGCAAATAAACCATTATGACTGAAACCCAATAAACAAGGGGGTCAGTGTGAAATAATGCTGGGTAGGGAGGGTGGAGCCAGATAGTGAAGGTTTTCAGTGATCACCAGAGGCATTTACACTGAAACTGCTCTCCAAAGTTTCCCATGATTCTTAATTGCCAAATCAGATAGCCTCTTGCTCAGTTCTTCTTGAGCTCGGCCCACTTTGGCACAGCAGATGGCTCTCTTCTCCCTGTTACTCTGTTGACAGCTGCCTCCCCTGCTTCTTCTCCTACCTGCCTGACCACTCTCCAGCCTCCTTTGCTTGCCCAGGTTTCTTTCCCATCCCCGACCATGGGTGTCCTTTTCTGTTGCCTTTATCTTTTGCTTTGTGATCTCAGCTCCTTCACCTCCTTTTGCAGGATTTTCTTCATCCAGGATTTCTCACTAACCACAAGTGTCCCCTAAGGCTCTTCTCTGGGCCCCCTCCTCTTCTCCCTCTGCTCTTGCTCTCTCCTCAGCTCCCATGTAGTCATCTGCTTTTATTGAACCTTACACTTTCAGTCTCGCATCCCTAGCTGCCGAGTGGGCTTGTGGGAATGGATGTTCATGAACATCTGAAACTCAGCATCTCCCAAACTGAACTCATTATCTTTCTCTCCAAGCCCTCCCCTCTTCCTAATTTTCTCTATTAATATGACTGGTAGGGGCAGCTAGGTGGTGCAGTAAGAGCGCCAGCCCCAGAGTCGGGAGGACCCGGGATCCATTCTGGCCTCAGAAAATTAGCACACACATATAAATAACTAGCCGGGTAACCTGGAGCAAGTTACTTAACCCCAATTGCTTAAAAAAGAAAAAAGTGACTAGCACCACTATCCTCCCTATAACCCATGCTTGCAACCTAGGTGTCAACATCCTCCCCTCACTGTTTTACCCTCCCCATATCCAATCTGTTGCCACGTCCTGTCATTTCTGTCTTTTGCAGTATACACCCTTTTCTCACCCTGATGCAGGCTCTCATTGCCTTAAGCAGTTTTGGGATTAGGATCATCTTCCAGGGGATTTCTGCCACTTTGGTTACCTGAATTAGGCAGAGGGTTGTGTGGGCATGGTAGCTGAATGGAAGAAGTTTGGAGTAATGTCTTAACCAGTGTGCCTCATCTCCCTGGCAGCTGTCTTCCCTTCCCCCCCCCAAAAAAGCCCCAGTATCCTCCCCAGAAGGCCCCCAGTCTCTCTCTACTCCAGTTCATCCCGTACTCAGACTTTCAAAGTGATCTCCCTAAAACACAGATCTTCTCATGTCACTCCCCCTCCCCATTTATTAAAATCTGTTTGGCCCTTAAACAGCTTTGCACAACCCTTCCCCTTCCTGCATTTTCAGTCTTACATCTTTCTCCCCTGACAGGTACTTTAGGACCTGTGACACTGGCCTCGTTGCTTTTTCTTGCACAGGCCTCCTGACTCCCCTTTGCCCCCCTCCCCCATGTCTCCTATACCTGGAATTTTTTCCCTTTACTTCCTGGCTTCCTTCGAGTGAAAGCTCAGATCCCACCTTCTAGGGGAAGCCTTTCTGGATCCTCCCCTTTATTCCTCTGTTTTCCTCTGTTGATTATCTACAATGTATCCCATTCATATTTTGTTTGAATGGAATTATTTTTGTGAGTTACCCCTGCTCCTTCTCATCCCCCATTATATTGTGAGTTCCTTGAGGGCACAGACTAGAGAGGAGTTTTTTGTTTTTGCCCTTTCCTCAGTAGTTATCACAGTGCTGGTACATAGTGGTGCTTAATAAATGCTTCTTCACGTTATATACTTGACTTAACTGGGAGCCCATGAAATTTTCTCAGTTGGCTGGTGACTTGGTCAAACCTATTCTTTAGGAATATAAATTTGGTAGTTAGGTGTAGTTAGGCAAGAAGCCTTCCCTTTGGAGTCTAGTGTAGTAACTGACTTGCATTGATTGAATTCAAGAGTTCTTAATCATTTCTGTGCAGTCTGAACAAATGAACCCCTTCTCACAATAATCTTTTGTTGGCTTCATTCATAATTGAAGGAACTTCCACATCTCCGGAGCTAGGGACATGATATCCATCCCCTCTCTCCCACCCTGCGATCTGGAAAATCTAAAATTTTTTGGCCTTCCCTTTGTATCAGAGAAGAAGTCTGAATTATTATGGTACTAAAAGATACAATATGTTGATATTATACAATACTGTGCATACATTTTATGCATTTCTGAGTTTCTAAACTTTTTTGCCTTCCCTTGTTGTCTTTGGCTTCCGCAAAACTCCCCCCAAATTCCCATTTAATTTCTTATACCTACCCACCTGTGATATATTGAAACGGTGATGGAAGGGATAACTGTAGACATATCAATTTTTTTCTTCATCTAAGTTTATGAACCCCAAGTTAAGAGCTCCTGACCAGCATGAGAACAGATTTCCCTAGCTGGAACTAGTTATTTGTTATGTTTTATTTTTCTTATCACCTTCACTTCTAAATATATTCCTCTTCCTCCCCCTTCCTGAAACAGTGTAAAAAAGGAAAAAAAGGCAAAGGGATGAAGTGATAAACTTTATTGGCCAACATCCCAGTGAGCAGATAAGATGTGATGGGTCTTGGGCTGCTGCAAAAAAATGGCCAGCCTGGTGCAGACTACCTTCCCTGACTCATCTGCTTTGTTCTTTTTCTGAACATATAGTGGAAGATGTAGCTTTTCCTGCCTCCAGGCCAAGGGCTGTCTGCTTTTAATTTTTTTTTTCAGCTATATGAGCTCATGCTTTCTGAAAAGTCTAGCTGAACTCATGTGAACTATTTCTCCTGCTGAGCCTGAGTTCAGTGGCCACACCCCCTACTTCCTCTTCCATTCCAAGTATAATTTTACAGCCTTTCTTCTCTCTGATACCTAGGTAGGGACACTGAATTACAAAAGCCTTCTGGTCTCTGCTGTCTTGATCCTCCCACCCTCCCCAGATTCTTATACTGTCCCGTCCTCCCCCCCAAATGGAGCTCTTGTCCTTGGCTCTTGATAGTGAAAGAGGCAATGACTTATGTGTTTCCCTCTTTAACAGTGGAGGGCCAGGCCAGGGATGTGAGTTAAGAAACTGGGGTGGGCCAGAAAAGAGGGAGTCCAGCAGCACTCAGGGGTGCAGTGGGGCTCCCTAGCTATACACCCCCCTGTCTTCTGCTCTCCCCTGTTTCCCCTTCTTGTCCTAGGTTAAAAGGTATTGGAGGGGGAGGGGGGCCTGAGGGTTCTGCTGTACTTAATTGCTTTCTGGTGCGCCTCAGGAAAATGCAAAAAGGTGATAAAGCCATTTAACCAGAGATTACCATTCTCTGTAAGGTTTCCTGTTTTACAAAGTGACCTTTAAAAGTTTAGGTCTCCAGGTTTATCTGAAAGAAAATTTCATCTAGAAAAGAGCACAGCACTTTTCAACAATACATTTCTGTCCTGCAAGGAGATAGGTAAACTATTAATTGAAAAAAATGCTGAGCTGTTCGTATTAAGGTTTGTCTAAATCTGTGTCTTATCATTTATTTTACTCTTTTTTAAAAAAAAGAATGGTGATATTTTGTGTTTTGCATTCTATTTTTTCCCCAAGTTGGATGTGAGGGGCTGGCTTTTGGCTCTGTTCTTTTGCTTTGTGTGTGGGGGGGGGTTAGACTTTTTTATTGTTTGGGTTAATGTATATTTACCCTTTCAAGAAAATGTATTCATATATTTTGCTTTGAAAAATCAGACATTCCTTTTTTAAAATTATTGATGGGGGAAAATTTTTTTTAAAATTACTGATGTGTTTTTTGATTTGATAGAGCAGATTTTTCCAAATTTTTGTTTTGTTTTGTTTTTTCAAAATCTCTTACTCATACTGCTCTGAAGAGTGGTTATGGAACTTAAGATGATGTCCCTAGAAACCCGAGGCTTCAGAGATACTCTCCTTGAATGTGGATGCCATCAAACACATACCAGGACTTTCAAAGGTTTCAGTACGCATTCTACAAGCATGGAGTATCTACTGGTTGCAAAGGCTATGCTAAGCATTAAGTATATGAAGGCATTCTCTGACTAGTCGGCCAGTGTGTGTCAGGGGCAGGGACTTGAACCTCTATTGAGTAAGCCACATTACTTCTTAGATGCTTTTGTAAATAAGGATGGTTATGTGGATGGATGGATGGATGGATGGATGGATGGATGGATGGATAAATGTTGCCTATCCACTGTATGTACAAATATATATATATACACACATATATATGTATGTATGTATATGTATACACAGTTTCTTGGATGTACTGTATATCAGAGGCAGTAAGATGTTGCCATGGGGAGAGCATTGACCCTGGAGTCAAGAAGACCTGAATTTAAATCCAGACCCAGACACTCTCTGTGGGACCCTGGGCTAGTCACTTAACTGCTCTCTGGGCCAGTTTCTCCATCTATAAAATGGGGATAATAACATTAGCTTCCTAGGGTTGTGAGATGTGAGTGAGATACCATTTGTAATTTTGTTGTTGTTTAGTTGTTTTCAGTTGTGTCCAACTGTTTGTGGCCCCATTTGGGGTTTTCTTGGCCAAGATACTGGAGTGGTTTGCCATTTCCTTCTAAAGCTCATTTTACAGAGGAGAAATTTAAGGCAAACAGGGTTAAGTTTAAGTGCCTAGGATCACATAGCTAGTAGGTGTCAGAGGTGGGGTTTGAATTTAGGAAGATGGGTCTTCCCAGCCCCAGGCCCAGCATTCCATCTACTGTGCCTGTGCCACCTAACTCTCCATATATGTACATATATTATATATATATGTGTGTGTGTGTGTGTGTATACTCATATTAACATGCATGTGTGTGTATGCATGATACACATATGCACTGGTATATGACTGAGCAAGGCTTCTAATCTCAGTGCTTTAGGCAGCTCTGGCTGGAAATTGCAGAGAAAGTGTTGGTCTGGTCCCTATTCCTAAGTGTGTGCATGTATTTATACTTATTTCATTAGGATAGGGATATCTTGTTGACAATGAATACAAATTGGCACCTGCTTGCTTTGCATTTTGTACTCTTGGAGAGTTGTCCAGAGACCTGAGGTCAAATGACTTGGCTAGGGGTCATGTGGTCAGCATTTCTCTTTGGTAGGACTTGAACTCAGCTGTCCTGACTTCTGTTCCATCTACTATGCCAGGCTCCCCCTGCTCCTGTATTTTCTTCAGTGATTTACTGTTTCTTTCCTGCTATTCTTCTTTCTTCATTGTATGTGGTAATTTATGGTAAGCTGCCTTGCCAAACCAGGCTGGCCATTTTCTTCCCTGCAGTTAAAAGTGCCCCATGATTAGACTTGCAAGGTTTGGGGCAAATATGTTTTTTATTGGCCTTTTAAAATTGTACTCCATCCTTGGGCAAAGCCTATGATGCCTGTATTTTAAGACATGGTCCAAAAATCCAAGCTTTCATTATCAAATACCAATTTAAAATTAATGTTTATTTTTATTATTATCTTTTGTTTTGATCACCTTCATTTCCAAATACATTCCCCTTCTTCTCAGTGAACCATTGCCTGTAGAAAAAAAATTTAAAAGGAGGGGAAAAAACCAACCTCCAGCAAAGCTAGCAAATGCATCATCAGGGGTCTGACAGTATCTGCAGTATGCCTCACACAGTCCCTCACCTCTGCCAGGAAGGAAGGGAGGTACATTTTCTCAATTCTTCTATGAAGCCAAGAATATTCATTATAATGATGTGGTATTCTGTTTTGAGCTCTGCTTCTTAACATTCATATTGATGAAGTCATTCACCATCTTCTTATCTGTTTCCTTCCTTCATCTGTCTGCCTTCCTTCCCTGTATCCTCCATCTTCCATTGGTGGTTACGATGAAGACAGCGCCTGAACCTCCACAGTCTTTGGTTTCTGGTACAGGGCTTCCTATCAGGGCTTTCCAGGCCTCTCTTATTGATGTCTAGTGACCAACCTCCACAACTCGTCTTTTTCCCTCCATGATTTGTCTTGTTTTCCACTGATCATGACTGGTAACCTCCCACCTGATAGTGCCAATGAACGCTCTTTCCTCTTCTTCCTCTTCCTCCTTCTTGGCCTCTTCTTCTCTTACTCTCCCCCCATACTCCCATCAGAGGCTGGATTTGAACTCGGGTCCTCCTGACTTCAGAGTCACTGCTCTATCCAATGCCCCACCTTGCTGTCCTCACACATATTCTTTGAAAACATGAACCTACTTTTTCTAGACATGGTTCAGCTCTGGACTCTATAGGAGGAACCTTGTACAGATTACTACAGTGGAAAGAACACTAGATTTGGAACCAAAGGAGCTGAGTGTGAATCCCAGCCCTACTTCTTACATATCTGTGTTTTGTGACTGTGGGTGAGACACTTCCCCATCTTTGGACCTTTACCCCATAACCTTCTTAGTTTCCATCTGTAGCCTTGAGAGTATAACTTTGCTGACCTCTATATGTCCTTTCCACTTTGAAATCTCTGTTTCTGTGGTATTCAAAGATCAGAATGAGTCTCTTTCAGTGAATTGTTTTTTAAGTGATTTAATTACTGACTTTTTACCATGATTGGCACATAGTAGGCATTTAGTGGTAGCTACAACAGTTGTAATAGTAGGCACTTAGTAATTAGTGTATGCTTAATGATTTTGCAAACAGTTTGGTTTTGACACCAAATTGCATAGAGTGCCATAATCAAAACTAGGGAAACTGAATCATGGTTGTAAAAGAAAATGGATTTTGTGGTTCTTTGTGACAGGTTGGTTTAAACTTCCCTTACAGGTATAGACATAGACCTCAGGTCCTCTACCTTGATTAGACTTCAGTTCTGGGGGTTAATTTTAGGAAAGATACTGACAAATTGGAGCATGGCCAGGAGGGCAACCAGGATGGTTAGGAAACAGAAAACCATACCATACAAATGTATGAGTCTGAAAGGATTGAATGGGGGCACTCTCCTCCTCCTCCCCTTATCCATAAGTGTTGTTTCAATAAGTATTTAAAGGACTATTGTGTGGCATAGACATGTTTTCTGGGGGACAGAGGGCAGAGCTACTGACTGGGCAGATAAGATCTTTGGGCTTCAGCTTCCTCATCTGTAAAATGAGGTCATGCCAACTAGATGGGCTCAGAGGCCCCTTCAGCTCAAATTCTAGGATCCTATGAATAACTTCCTTAGGACCAGAGCTGTCCAAGACGGCTTGGGCTCCTGCATCTGGAGGTGAAATTAGGGTTTCTCCCCAATCAAAGCTTCCCAACGAAAGGTTGTGTAGCCACTTGTCCAGGTGCTTTGTGGAAGAGATTTGTGGGCAGCTGCCACTTGGATGGCATGCCCCCTTACTCCAGCTCTGGGCTCCTTAGACTCAAGTATCAATGGTTTGGCCCCAGCTTTTGCCCGCAGCCGCAGCCGCCTGCCTGAGTGCCCAGTAGGTAATTTATGGTGTGAGAGCTTGGCCATGTGCTGAGCTGCAGGCTAGCTCTAAGGAAGGTCTCTTTGTGCTCAGGCTTGCCAGACCCTGTTTACATAAGGGCTCTCTGTGAGGTAGGGGGAAAACAGACAGACAGTCAGCCTGAGAGTCTGTTTTACATACCAATTAATCCTAGAACATGCCAGACTGACTCAGACACCACAAGATCACAGGGAAAAGGAGGTTTCAGGTTTTATTAAATCTATCCTGAATAGAGTGGCATTTATTTTTAGAAATATTGGTGGGGGTGGGGGTGTGTGTGTGTGGAGAATTATGTGTACCAGATGCATGCGATTTTTTTCTTATTTAAATAGCTCCTTGCACTTAGAAGGCAGCCTAGCCTGACTAAGTGAAAAGAGTAGTCAGAGAACCTGGGTTCAGATCCTTCTCTTAGGCCACCTCTACCCCCATCTTGAAGGAGCTGGTTACCTAAATTGGGCTTTGGT
Source organism: Gymnobelideus leadbeateri (assembly GCA_011680675.1). Taxonomy (NCBI): domain Eukaryota; kingdom Metazoa; phylum Chordata; class Mammalia; order Diprotodontia; family Petauridae; genus Gymnobelideus; species Gymnobelideus leadbeateri. The sequence continues at coordinate 512,023 of WOXC01010508.1, forward strand.
TTTCTCAAGATCAAAATGAGAGGACTGGGTGCCCTCCAACACCCTATTTATGATCCCATGAATGTGAGGGACTGGAGCAAACTTTAATAGATAATCTAGACTAACCCTTCTGTACAGCTGGGGTAATTGAGGTTCAAAGTGGAACAATGGATATATTCATGGTTATGCAGGAATGGCATAGCGGAGCCCAGATTCCAACTTGCCTTTCCTAAGTTTAGCCCAGTGTTTTCCCTCCATGTTTCAGGCAGATTCCAAGGGCTTTGATTTATCTTTTTTTTTTTAAATTTATTGATTTTAGTTTTCAATATTCACTTCTGTAAGATTTTGAATTCTAAATTTTCCCCCTCCTTCTGTGCCCCTCTTCCCAAGACAGTGTGCAATCTGATATAGGCTATACATGTACAATCATATTAAAACATATTTATTTCTACATTAGTCAAAGTAAAGAAGAATTAGAACCAAAGGGAAAACCCTGAGAAAGAAGGAAAAAAAAGAGAGAAAATGGTATATTTCTATCTGAATTCAGACTTCACAGTTCTTTTTCTGGATGTGAATAGCATTTTCCATCATGAGTCTTTTGGAATTGTCTTAGATCCTTGTATTACTGTGAAGAGTTAAGTCTGTCAAAGTTGGTCCTCATACAATGATGTTACTGTGTACAATGTTCTCCTGGTTCTGCTCACTTCACTTTGAATTAGTTCATGTAAGCCTTTCCAGGTTTTTCTGAAGCCCACCTGCTCCTCATTTCTTATAGCACAATAGTATTCTGTTACATTCATATATCACAGCTTATTCAGCTATTCCCCAGTTGATGGGCATCCCCTCAATTTCTAATTCTTGACCACAACAAAAAGAGCTGCTGTAAACATTTCTGTACATGTGGATCCTTTCCCCATCTTTATGAGCTCTTTGGGATTTGGATTTATCTTAATTTTAACATTAACCATTCATTTGGATGGCTGAGCAAATCATATACTCTTACCTTGTCAGAGCTGTGCCATTTGTCAACTGGGAATAAACCCCATTCCTCCCCTCTTCTCACGAATAGCTATTGTGGGGCCAGACAGATTCATAGTATTTTATGTTTGTTATGATTAGTTGATAACATTAATAGTTAACATTTATATAGCACCTGTTCTAGGCCAGGTACTGGGCTAAACACTTCATAATTATTATCTCATTTGGCCCTCACAACAACCCTGAGAGCTCAGCGCTTTTCTCCCCAATTTACAGATGAGAAAACTGAAGCAAACAGAGATTAAGTGACTTGCTCAGGGTCACATAGCTAGTAGGTATTTGGGTCTAAATTTGAACCCAGGTCTTCCTGACTCCAGGCCCAGGGCTCTATCCACATGGCCACCTGGTGCCAATCTGTGTCATTTTGGTATGTGATTTGTTCAGTCATTTTTCAGTTGTGTCCAACTCTTTGTGACCCCATTTGGGTTTTCTTGGCAAAGATACTGGAGTGGTTTGCTGTTTCCTTCTCCAGCTCATTTGACAGATCAGGAAACTGAGGCAAACGGGTAGGTAAAAGATACATATTATGTACCAGGTACTGTGGGGGTGCTATGAGTATGAGAAAAATGCTACAGTTCTGCCCCCAAGAATCTTCAATTCTCTTTACCTTGCAGTGGTGACATTGGGAAAGAGAACACTGGATCTGGAGTCAGGAAACGGGTGCTGCTAGCCTTGGAGCTGCTCTTAGCTAGCAGGGTAACTGTTCTGGTTCTACTTTGGGCTGTGTAATCTCCAAGGACTCTTAATTCTAAATCCCCATGTTCCTGTGGATGGGGAGGAAGGAAGTTGTTTAGGGTAGGGGTAGGGGAGGCTGGAGCTGCTAAAGCCAAAAGCAGCCTTTGTTTACCAGAATGTGTAGTAGGATTAACAGATCTTTGTGCTGAGAAATCCAGACCTTCATGTATCTAGCCTCTAACGTTTAATTTAAAACAACACCCTGGCATAGTGCTGAAGAAGTTTAATAGTCTAGACCAGACCATATACATCCTCGGCTCTGTTTTTGCCAGAACAGTTGGTGAATCCATACCTTATTAGGGACTTACTCATTGGAACATTTCATAGGTAGTCCATTTTGAACTGGAAAAGACTTTAGACATTAACCTTTTCATTTTATAGATGAGGAGACTGAAGACCAAGAGGTCAACTGCCTGGCCCAGGATCACCTAGGTGGTATAGTTGGGATTTGAACTCAGGTTCTCTTGACTCAACTTCTGTAGCAGCAAGCACCCTAGCATACCCAGGGTGACTGCTAGCACAGGTTCTTAGATATGCTTAAAGGAAAGCAACTCAAAATAAGTTAACAAGCTTCTTAATCAAACATATATCATTTACCTAGTTCAGGGGATAAAGTCAACACCCCAAACTTTAGAGAATACAAACAGAAAATAACACAATTAAGCAGACAGGGCTTCCAGCTGTCTGACCATTACATCCAGACCTAGTCAGTTACCAGAGGGGGAAGCACCAACATCTAGGTTTTCAAAGCCGGGGGCGGGGCTCAAAGGCTGCCCAGAGTCTCATCTGGTCAAATCACACAACTCTTCCCATGGTGAGCCCCAAAGCAAAATCTCACATCAGGGTATGTATATAGCCTTCTCCTGGCTCAGAGAATGTAACAGCCCTCTTGACCCACTATTCAATCACAAAGTAACAAGGTGTGGGCATTTCTGAAAAACAAGCCTCCATGTGGCCACATTCAGCCTATTAGGGGGCAGAGTATATTTTCAAATCAGGGAAAGTTCTCAGAGTCTCTTAAGCCTATTAAGGGGCCAAGAGTCAGGGAAGATCTTCAGATTCCCATTGTCATTACTACCTTCACACCAAGCTGCCTCCCAGTGAAGTTTCAAGTCTGCCTTCCCAAAAAGGGTATGGCCTCTAGTACCCCAAGTGAATATTAGAGAGGCAGTGTGAATCCACAGAATCCTGGGATCTCAAGGACCTCAGAGGATGACCTCTGCCCAAGCTGCATTCCCTTTTTTCTAATATAAGTACCGTGGGGATCAAGAACTGGGTTTGGATTCAGAAAGACCTGAGTTCAGGTCTAGCCCCAGACATTTACTGGGTATGAGACCCTGGGCAAGTCACTTAACTTCCTTTTGCCTCAGTTTCCTAGACTGAAATGATAATACAATTAATTTATTATTAATTATTTAATAAAATTATAAAAATAATAACAGCACCTACCTCTCAGGGTTGTTTTGAGGATGAAATGAGATAATGTCTGTCGAGTGTTTATTGCCCTACTTGGCAGGAAACAGGTGCTGCTTAAATACTTATTCCCTTCTTTCCTTCTCTCTCATATCCCCAGCAAGTAGTCACTTAGCTTCTGCTAGAATTAGTGGAGCCATGGTCAGAACTCTGTGCTCACTCCACTCCCACATAAGTTCCCAGGAGAACTTATGTGGCTTTTGGATAGCACTGATGGCCACGTTCCCTCATATGATGAGAATTAATGTCCCCCAAACATTAATCCATCAAGACCCTTGAACCCTGCTAACCAAAAATAACAGATTGACCAGAATACTCTTATTTCTCCCCAATTCTAGATGAAGAGGAAATGTTTCGTCCTGAGGGGCAGATACCTCTGCTCCCTCATGCTCTTGATCAGGCTCTAATGGTTCCAAGGGGTTGTTTTTTGTTTTTTTTTTTGTAAAAAAAAAAACCAGTCATATGAGAGGCAATATCTGGGAACAGTGTAGTATGATGGAGAAAGCAGTGGGCTTGGGATCCTGTTCTTTATGGATGGGTTCAAATCTTAATTCTCTTATACCTGAGTGACTTTAGGCTAGACACTTAAGCTCAGAGCCTTACCTCTATAAAATAGGCCTGAATAATACTTGAACTAATTTGCCAGTGCAGCCTGCATAGTTCAGCAGAACCAAATTAGATATAATTGGGAAATATTTAACAAATACAAACGTACTACAACATAGATAATGTTAACATGGTTTTCTAAGTCAATATGCAACCTGCAGGAATCATTTTGTAGGATTTAGTGGTCCCCTTTGTATTTGAGTTTGATACCACTGACCTATAGCACTATAAAAATGAACTAGTCATTTTTTTATCTATGTGGAGCTGATTTTATAGCAAGGGCGAGAGAAATCCAGTATTAATATTGTCAGTCACTTTGGGGTTGACCAGCCTTTGAAGAGATCACACCTTCCCTTCTTCCTTTTGTTGTCTAACTTTCCAAATGTTCTGCATGATGTCAGAGGCAGGCCCAATGTGACTTACCCGTACTTGATAGATCCCTTTCCCTTTCTCAGAAAGTTCAAGGTTATGGGTTTGGGCTGAAGGGAAGCATTTTGTTCCTCCAGGTGCTCCTTGTTACTTGGGGGTGTTGCTCCATCTGCCTTATGACAAAAAAGAAATGAAAGATCTGTAAAGTTCTCTTGTCAGAATAGTGCCAGGGCTCGAAATTGTCCCTCTTTCAGGGTTGCTGAGGGGGCAAGGAGGGTTTGAAGGGATGACTCTGCCCCTCCTGTGGCTGGAGATTGCTGCTATGTTCAATTCTCAGTCTTTCAAAGCCAGCATTCTCTTTAGAGATAGACAGCTGATCAAAGTAGACTGACTTACCTTCTCAGCAAATTGGATTTTGGTTTTAACATCTGATGTTAAAGATCAACATACATCAAATTCCAGCATTTAGTATTTTCCTCAGAAGAAAAGAAAAGAGAAAAAAGGAATGAACCAATCATTGTGGACCATGTCAAGACAACACTGGCTGTGCTCTTACCATGGCCAGAGCTTGAGGTATTCCTTTGGTAACGGGGCAGGAATGGCGAATGAAGTCCTTTGTCCCTTGCTGAACTTATGTCTAGTTAAGGAAAGTGTGAGCTTCATAATATAAGCAAGCATAAACTGGGCATGGGAAGAACTTCCTGGGGTTCTAGACAGAGCAGTAGACTTAAAGGCATAGGTTCTATTTGCCCCTCCAACACTAATTTAACTGGGCAAGTCATTTAATGTATAAGCCTCTGTTTCCTTATCTGTTAAATGAATATTCTTATCCCTGACATTTCCACCTTACAAGAGTTTTGTGAGTATCCAGTGAGATCGTGCATATGAACCTACTGTGGGAAACTGGCAAGCCTTGTCAGGCAAGTTGCTAGTGTTTGTTCACTCAACAAATATTTATTGAAGTGTATTATTTAAAAAGTCATAAGGAAAGAATAGTTGGGAGGGGTCCAAGGGAGGGGAAAAAAGTTCACCGTCTTGGAACCGACTGCTTTGGATTTCAGTAGAATGTAAATGGGGTGGGGTCTTTTTTTTTCCATTTCTGAGTCTTGTACATTGTACCTATGATGCCCAATTGAGTTTGATAATCTTTGTAGGGTAGAGACCAAACTTACTATTTAAAAATTTTTTTTTCAATTTATTTATTTTTAGTTCTCAACATTCATTTCCACAAGATTTTGAGTTACAATTTTCTCCTTGTCTTTCCCCTACCCCCACCTCAAAATAGCAAGCCCACTGAATACCCCTTCCCCCAGTTCCTTCTCCCCTATATCCTCCCCCTCACCCCCCTAAATTTCTAGCAGGGCAAGACAGACCTCTATACCCCAGTGTCTGTATGTATCTTATGAACTTATTATTGATTGATCAAATGAATGAATGGGAAAGTAATTAATAAGTCCTTACCTTTTGTCAAACACTGAGTGCTTTGGATAAAAACACAAAAAGCAGCCCCTGTTATCAGCAAATAATGCTTGCGTTCAAAAAGAAGACTGGAAGACTGGGCACTTTGGTTGGAAAAATTACTAAAATGGGGGACTATTAACAGGGGAGGGCCTGTGAATTTTTAAAAATATATTTTTATGACTACATTTCAGTATGTGGGTTTGCTTTGTAATTCTGTACATTTTACTTTATGCCTTTATAAACAGTTCTGAGAAGGGTCCCTAGGCTTCAGACTGCCCAAGGGGTCTATGACACAAAAGAGGTTAAGAACTTTTGTTCTAGGCCTACACTTTAGTTTCACTGAAATTGAAATTTGGGACATGAGGTTGTGGCTTGCCAGAAACTGCTCAGAAGAGATGGGAATTTTCTTCCCAGAGAATTAGTTGAGTAAATTTGCCCCTGGCTTAAAAAACAGAAAAGGAAATTAATCCCATTGTCATTTTCAGAAAAATAAATTTCCATGCTCATAAACTGTCCTAACTACTGGGGCCTTCCTTCCGCCCCTGAAGGCTCTGTGTGTTAGCATTCATTTCCCACTCAGCCTTTTTTTTTTTTAAAAACCAGTTAATTGCTATTTGGGAAGGGACTGCGGCTGAGGAAGGAGAAGCTTGAGTTATCTGCACGTTTTGTCTGGAAGTCTCTGCATCCCAGCTCTAAGCTAGTTTTTGATGTATTTCATTGACTTGTGAGTGGTTCTGTTTCAGGTCCCTAATAACCCATGGACCTTAGCCTTCCTGGGCAAACAATGGAAATGCTGACCTGGCTTTAGGAGCCCCTGGTGCTTGGGAGCTGCTCCTGGAGCTTGTGGGGGCACCCTGCGCCAGGTGTTTCACTCTCCCTGCAGCTGGGCCGGCTGTGGGAGCAGGTGGAGGCGTTCTGTAGAGTCAGCAGAGCACAGCTGGGAAGAGTTTAGGGGAAGTGCAAATTCACAGCTTCCCAGGGGCCAGCCTGGCCCCAGAGTGCAGGCACATTTGATTCCAGGCTGATTTTACCCTCGCACAGGTGTTGCCTCCAGCCAGGATTACCAGCAGGCAGAAAAGGTGTGTGTCAGCTGCTTGTTCTCAGGGTGGTAGCTGAGAAATAGAGCATAGAAAGGAACTTGTTTTTCTAACTTGCCCCAAGTTCACTGAGAACAGCTTCGTGTGCACCCTCCAGTCAGCCTTTCTGAGCACCTCCCTTCCATGCCAGTCAAGTCAACAAGGATTTGATTTCTTTATTAAATGCCCACTATGTGCCAGGTGCAGTGCTAAGTGCTGGGGCTACAAGTTAAGGCAAAAACCAGCCCCTGCTCCCAAGGAGCTCCCAGCCTAATTGGGGGAAAGAGCCTGCAAATAATGCTGTACAAACAAGTTCTGGACTGGATAAATTGGAGGTAATTAACAGAGGGAGGACTCTAGCACTAAGAGGGATGAGAAACGTCTTTTTACAGAAGGTGGGGGTTTTGTTAGGAAGGAAGGAAGGAAGCCAGGATGCAGAGATGAGGAAGGAGAGAATTCCAGGCATAGGGAAGGCAGTGGAAATGAAGTCAGAATCCAGAGATGGAGTGCCTTGTGTGAGGAACAGCAGAGGAGGCCAGTGTCATTGGATTGTATAGCGCCTGGGAGGAGCTGGGGAGGGAGGGGGAAAGGTATATGAGGACTGGAAAGGTAGGAAGGGACCAGCTTGTAAAAGGCTTTAATTGCCAAAGAAGAGGACTTCATATTTGATCCTGGAGGTAATGGGGAGACACTGGAGTTTATTGAATAGGAAAGGGAAGAGAATAAACAAAAGGAAGGGAACAAATGTGTGTGTGCTGTATATATGGCCTTTTACCTGTCAGGCACTATGCTAAATATTTTTTAAAAAACAAATATTGTCTTATTTGATCCTTACAACAACCCTTTCAGGTAGGTGCTTTTATCTACATTTTACAGTTGAATAAATGGAGGCAAACCAATTAAGTCACCCAGGGGCTGGGTTTGAACTGGGTCTTCCAGAGGCTTGGGCTTTAGGGAGATCAGTGGAAAATGAACTGGAGTGGGGAGATTGTGAGGCGGTGATTGCCTACACCTGCTCAGTGTCATTGTCAGAGGAGGGAAGGGGGGCATATGAGAGAGATGCTCTGAAGGTAGCATCAGCAGGACCTGGCAGCTGATTGAATGTGGGGGGCAGGGGTGAGGGATAGGGAAGAACTGAGCATGACCATGTGGGTTTTGAGCCTGAGTGAGGGAGAGGCTGGTGATGCCATCCACAGTACTGGGCAAGGTAGGAAAAGGAAAATGCTCGTGGGGGAGCAAATAGAATGAGCTCAGCTTCAGACATATTGAGTTTACATGTCTTCTGGACACCCAGTTTAAGATGTGAGACATTAGGAGAATGGTTAGGCCTGGATAGGTAGATTTGAGAATCATCATCATAGAGCTGATTGAATCCATGGGAGCTGATGAGAAAGTGAAATGATACCAGGGGAGAAGAGAAGAGGGTCCAGGGAAGAGCTTTGGGGGATATTTGTGGTTAGTGAGAAACACCTGGACAAAGGTCTAGCAATGAAGCCTGAGAAGGAGTGTCAGACTGGTAGGAAGAGGAAGGGGAGAGAACATTATCTTGAAAACCTTAAGATAAGAGAGTATCAAGAGGTATCTTGATTGAAATTGAGGCAAAAAGATGCCCAAAGCACCTAGTATAACTAGTTTGTTAGTAATTTGCCAATAAATAAGATCTCAGCCTCCTCAGTGAGCTAAGACCCTGAATAAGCATGGACAGATCATTTTTATGAACTGAGAGGAGTATCCAAAAAATAAAAGGCAGCATCATAGGGTTGGTTACAAAGTCAGAAGCATCATAGATGGGAGGGAAATGTGATTGGTTGGAAATTTGGAGTGCAGTGCTAACTGCAACTTTCCCTTCCATCTTGTTGCTATGGGAAGCTCATTGGTGGTGTCCCCTGGCATGGTGAGTTAATGTCAGTGATAACAGACCAGACTGTCTTGAACGATAGTTAGTGTTGCAGTGATAACTGACATCCTCCTGCATCCTTCAACAATAGCATTTCCTTGACACAAGAATAGAACAACAATTAGCAGGAAAACCAAACTTCTAAACTTAACTCAGAGACAAATGAAATCTGAATGGGGTGGTTACACAAAAATGTCTGTAATAATCCAAAATGAAATGAATTATAGAATAGAATCAGTTCCATTTTCTCAATTTTCAGAAGTAATCTACAGACAGGATGAGGACTGAGGAAAAGGCCTATTAGATTTGGCAATTTTAGAGATCATTGGTTACTCTGGAGAAAGCAGTTTCATTTGAATGGAGAAGTCTGAAGCCAGACGGTTGAAGAGTGGAGACAGAGAGAGGAAAGAAAGTGAAGGTACCGATTATAGATAGCCTTGAAAGGGAAGAGATGCATAGTAGGTTACTTAGAGAGGGTAGATGAAAAGTTTTTCCGAGGATGGGGAGACAGGGACACATTTGCAGGCAGTGGAGAATAGGGAAAGATTAAAGAGTGGTGAAAGGGGGCATGATGGGAGGGTGCAGTCTTCTAGAAATGGAATGGGATCATTTGTGCATGGAGAGGGATATGCTGTGGCCGAGGAGATTGTGGGGAGAAGGCAAACATCTGAGTGATGTGAATGAAGAAGAGGGCCCTTTCAGTGAATTGCCTCAATTTTTTTAGTGAAATATGGGGCAGGTTTCTGAGCTGAGAGAATGGGGGGAGGGGAGGCATGGGAGGTTTGAGGGAGGAAATGAGTTGGAAATGCCATTCAGGGGAGTGGGATAGTGAATCAGTCTAGGGAGGTATAAAAGGATTCTCCGGCTTCCTTGAGGGTTCAGTTGAGATTATGTAACACTTTTGTAGTGGACTGGGTCAGTGTGGTTTTGTGGTTTTTCTCCAGCTTTTCTTTTTTCTTTTCTTTTTTAAAGAGTTCTGGCTTGAAGGCTACCATTATTTATTTTATTTTTTTGGAGGCAGTCAGGTTAAGTGACTTGCCCAGGGTCATATAGCTAGTATGTGTTTAAGGCATTATTTGAACTCGGATCCTCCTGACTCCAGGGCTGGTGCTCTTTATCTGCTGTGTCACCTAGCTGCCCCAATATGGTTTTCTTTTTTTTTTCTTTTTTTTTTTTACTTTAAAATTTCTTTATTCTTGATTAAAGAACGTACACTGAGTTATTCACCAGCTAGAAAAATAAATGTTCAATAATAATTTCCAAAGCTGCGTTATATATAACTCTGGGATTCAACAGGTATCCTTCACAAATTAAATAGTATTTGAAATGTATCAAGACAAAGTTCACTCAAACTTCAAATAAAATCTCTGGTCTGCCCATCATGATTAAATACTTTAATTTACCACGATTAAGAGCTGGATTTTTTTTTTTTTTTAAAGCAATTGGGGTTAAGTAACTTGCTCAAGGTTACACGGCTAGTCATTTGATTTATGCGTGGGTGCTCATTTTCTGAGGCCGGATCTGATCTCGGGTCATCCAAACTCCGAGGCCGGCACTCTTACTCACTGCGCCACCTAGCCGCCCCTTTAGGGCAATTGGGGTTAAGTAACTTGCCCAAGGTCATACGGCTAGGTTTTTGTTTGTGCGGATTAAGTGTCGGAGGCCGGCTCCGAACTCAGGTCCTTCTGATTCCAGGGCCGGCGCTCTATTCACTGCGCCACCTAGCCGCCCCTGGTTTTCTTTTTTTAATTCCTTCTTTCAGCCAAGAGTAGGAGCAAAGGCAGCAGGTGGTGGGAATGATCCAAGGCAAATTTTTGGTAGGGCAAAATTAGCTACAGGGAAAGGGGCTAAGAGACTAGTGAAAAAAGTGCAGCATAGAGTCCAAGTAGGGTCATAGATTTAGAGCGGGAAGGGACCTCAGATGTTCCTTCTTTATAGAGGAGGAAACTGAGTCTCTGAATGGTAAAGTCATTCTGAGATCTTAGATCTCAACACTCTTTGGTCTTTTTTTAGCACCTTTTCTGTAAGAATGCAAAGTTCTTATGGGAGGTAACAAGTCCTCTAATAGGAATGTAGATGGTCTAGCCCTATAATGGAGAGTAGGGCTTCTTCACTGTTTGTGTGTCCCAGACCCCTTGGGAAATCTGGCCAAGCCTATGGATGTTTTCGAATGAATAAAATGAAATATGTAGGATTATGAAGGAAACTATGTTGAAATATAGTCATTCAAATGTTTTTTTTTTTAAGTTCATAGATGCTAAGTTGAGAATCCTTGCTGAAGACATAATCAACCCTGGAATTATCCTTGAGCAGATTATTGTCTGTAAATCTTAGTGCCAGACTACTGCCTCTCCTCCCTCCTCTCTCCTCTCCCTTCCCCCAGTCCCAAGCACCAAATGAGGTCTCACTTCTCTCCCGTGTCCTTAGGCCTATTTTAATATGAACCCCAAAGACATTCCAGATGCATTAGTTTGCTGGAAGCGGGAATACGTTCCATCCCAAAACTACTCCAAGCATCTTCAGGCCACTGACAGTTAGTTACCTTTGAGGCAGATCACTGAACCAATTATCTGTCCCATTATTATCCATTATGTTCCAGGAAAAGTGCTGTCTCAAGTACACGGAAGGGTAGAAATCTGGACAATGTTTACCAGTTGCTCAGTTTTTCATTTTTATTTGCTTGCATTAGAACTTGTGTTCTAGGAAACACACAGAAATTATCTCGACATGCCATCTCTTGACTGAGCCCTATGCCTGGGACCTCTCCCTGCTCATCACTGTCTCCTGGCTTCCCAAGAAGCCTTTCCCAACCCTCCTTAATGCTAGAGCCTTCCCTCTAAGGCCACTCCCAATTTATCCGACCTATATCTTATTTGGATATAGTTGTTTACGTGTTGCTTCCACCATGAGACTGTGAACTCCTTGAGAAGGGAGTGTTCGTTTGCCTTTCCTTGTATCCCCAGTGCTTAGCATAATGCCTAGCCCATCCTAGGTGTTTATTAAATGCTGGCTGGCTGACTGACAAAATGTTTTCTAATAGTATCATAATAAGCTAGCCTGGTGTAGAGGCCAGTCAGTGCTGGGAAATAATGAAATACTCTGGTAAAAAGAACAGGCAAAAACTAGCTAGCCTTGTCAAGGATAGGCTTTGTCGGGCTAGGCTAATCTCCTCTGATGAGTGACAGGGACAATAAATATAATCTAGTTTGACTTTTAACAAATCTTTTAATTCTGCCCATTGGTGAGGGACTGGGAATATTTATCATGAAGCCTGTCTAGCTGTTGGGGGTGTGGAGGGGGAGGGAGAAACCACACCTCGGAGGTTTTGTCAATTAGTTATAGGAGCCTGGTGGACCTGGGAGGGGACTGGTATGAGGTGGCCCTGGTGGTTCTGTTTCTGCTTTCCAGAGTTGTGATGTTTCTGTGACCTGGATGATGAAAGAGAGGCTGTGTTAGGTCGGTTTACAGGTGGCACTGAGCTTGGGGCGGGTGCCAGGTGGCTGGCACTCTGGAGGATTCAGTTAGGAGTCAAAATGACCTTGATAGGCTTGAGAAGCAGCCCAGAAGTCAACAGAATGAGGCAGTTGGCATAAATATGCTGAAAGAGGAGGGGAAGAGAGGTAGGACAAGGAGGGGACCCTGCTAAAAGGATAAAATAGGAGAGAGGGAATACTGAGGGGACCACACCGTGGACAGGAGTCAACCACCTGTATGCCATGCTGTTTGGGAAGTATGCTAGTCATCTGAGATGTGTAAGTAACACAGCCCCAGAGGAAGCAGGAGGGCGGCCTGTTGTTAGACTTCAGCTTACCAAGAACCCTGGTAACTTAGCAGTGGGGTTGTTTCCTCCACTATTGGAGGGATTCTGGTATCTCCTGGCTGTGTTTAAAAAAAAAAATTAGAGTTCAACCTTTACCATATGGCTGCCAAATTAAAATTCCTAAAGCACAGGTTTCCTTTGCAAGAGATTCCAGTGGCTCTCTATGGCATTTAAAGCCCTTCACAACCTGGTTTCAGATTTCCTTTCCCAACTTTATTATGCATTACCTTATTCCCTCAGTCTTCTTGCTGTTCAGTCATTTCAGTTGTGTATGACTTCTTGTTACCCTATTGGGGTTTTTTTTGTCTTTCTTCCTCCAGCTCATTTCACAGGTGAGGAAACTGAGGTAAACAGGGTAAAGTGACTTGCCCAGGGTCACAGAGCTGTAAGTGTCTGAGGGTACATATGAACTCAGATCTTATGACTCTAGGCCATGTATGCTATCCACTAGGCCACCTAGCTGCTGTCTTAATATTTAGAGCTATCAAAAAGTGGAATGGCAGGGACAGCTAGGTGGTGCAATGAATAGAGCACCTACCCTGGAGTCAGGAGGACCTGAGTTCAAATCTGGCCTCTGACACTTGACACGTACTAGCCGTGTGACCTTGGGCAAGTCACTTAACCCCAATTGCTTTGCCTTTCCCACCCTCCCCCCCAAAAAAGTGGAATGGCTGCTTCCAGAGGTAGTGGATGTCCTCATCACTGGAAGCCCTTAGCAGAGAATGGTGGGTGACTTTTGGGAAAAGATAGAGAAAGACTCATGTATGGATTGGATGAGCTGAGCTCAGGAGTCCCAGTTAACTCTGGAATTCTATAATTCTGTGAGGCAATGTGTTTATTTAAATCTACGTTCTATTTGAATAGCTATGGAGCACAGTTCCTCCCTTCATTGTTTATATGACCATCTGGTGGTAAGTGAGGGGTTTATGGACATGTGGGGTCTCATGTACTTTGTGTGTTCTTTCTGTTTTATTTTTCTGGAATTTGCCTCAGTGGACATGTAGCTGGGTGGAGTAAACTATGTTACTTGGAAATATTGTGCCCTTTTTTTCAAATGAAAGGATATTTTACTAATTTATTTTTAATGTGCCTTCTAAGCCTTCCAATCCAGATGTTTCAGCTAGACAACTAAAAAGGAGAGAAACAAACCCTAATTAAAGAATCTATATTAACCCTAACTAAAGAAGCTCTGCAGGTAGCTGGCAAAGTGGATCGAGTTCCAGGTCTGGAATCAGAAAGATTCATCTTCCTGAATTCAAATCTGGCTTCAGACACTTACTAGCTCTGTGACCCTGGGCAAGTCACTTCACCCTGTTTGCCTCAGTTTCCTTGCCTGTCAGATGACCTAGAGAAAGAAAATGGCAAACCCCTCCAGTATCTTGGCCAAGAAAACCCCAGATGAGGTCACTGAGTCAGACATGACTATAACGACAGAACAACAACAAATTAATGGGACAGCGATATTCCCTTAGATTTATTTTATTTCCCTTAAAATTATTTTACTATAGTCTTGGCATGAGCAAAGGAGTTTGGGTAAATTAGTGACCAAAATATATATAATAAAGTTTGAAACCCAGATGAAAAGGATTGTTTTGTCATAGCAGTTCTTAAGCTACCCAGGACGTTGAATAAATAAATATTGTAGCACATTGTCTTCATCCATTTTGGATCATAATTCTGTTAACCCATGACAAAGAAATTCACATGTTAATAGAAAGTCCAAAGCCAGGATTACCAGTTGGTTGGGTTTTTAAGTTATTTTTTGTAGCAATCCTGGTTTGATCAAAGTTATTTCCTCTTAAGTCTATGATAATCCTCTCCCTCCCCCATGTACTTCTTCCTTGCAACAAAACCCCTAGCAGCTGCCTGATGAGGTGTGCAGTATTCTGTCTCCAGTTCTCCTCTGTCTCCTAAGAGGAGGTGTTTATCAGTTCTCCAGACTGTTCATTACACTTCATCATAGAGATTTTAATTTTCCCCAGCGCCGAATATAGTTTCTTTCTTCTTTTGATACTGCAGAATAAACATTTTCACATCAGTTAAGGTACTAACATTATATTTCTCAATTGGGAAATTTCCTCAAAAATGAAAGTTTGGTGATTTGGTTCTTTGTGACTGGCAAAAACCCCGATGGAGCACTAGAATCTTACCTCTGTGTCTATCTTATCTGGCCTGCATTTTTTGTAGGGGAAGAAGGAGAGTGGGAAGGAGGGTGGGGCTGGCTGTGCTTTGGGCCTGCACCTGGCCAGTGCAGGTGTGCATTTGAATGATTGCATCAGCAAATATGTACACCTGTCCTTATGTGATCAGGGTGGCCTCTCCAGCATCTCGTCATTTTATAGTGAGTTATGAATCTGCTTCTGAATCATGCCTTCCAAACTGCCAGACGTCCTACAGTTGGGAGTCTTGACCAGACAACCACTATTTAGTGACCTCTTCTCAGTCCTCCTCCTCTTTGTAACTTTTCATGCTAGCAAGATGCCCTCCTTTATTGGTTTCTAGGGCCTTTCCTGGGTTCTCCTACCTCTCCCTAACCTGATCCCTCTTTTATCTTTCTTCATTTTGAATTGACTCCTCCCCTATTCCATTAAGTGTGGGAATGCCTTCCCCCAGGCGCTATAATTAATTAGCCTTTGTATTTTTCTTTTCTTTTCTTCTCTTTTCTAAATCTTACTCCTCCTCCCAGGTGCAGCCTAGGTCTCTTCCCTCCTGAGAAACCTTCCCTGGACTGCTCTGCAAACTCACCCTCTCCTGAACTCCTAAAGCATCTATTCCCTGGTCACTTGCCAATTCGTCATGTGCTGCCTGGGGACATTTCTTGGATTGTTGTATTGAACTGTTATTTATCTAGTCTATTTGTTTGGGTTTTTCTTCCTCTGTCTTTTCTTTGGAACTAGATTGTAAACCCTTAAGGGCAAGGACAAGTATCTGGTTCATTTTTATATATGCCATAGCTCCAGATAATAGGGCCTTACTTACAGTTGATGTCTAGCCACTATCTCATTTGTCATGGTAGCCCAGCAAACAGCTTTCTTATTTTCTTTCCTTCCTTCCTTCCTTCCTTCCTTCCTTCCTTCCTTCCTTCCTTCCTAGGTCTTCCTACCCCCAAGGGCTCACTTCATCAGTGCCACACTTAGTTCATACATCCATTCACTTTAACCCTACTAGAAAATCATAATTCTGTAGCTCCTGAGATCCCTAAGCAGCAGGAATTACAGGTATATACAACTATGCCCCACCATGCTTGGCCAAACAACATTTCATCAACTAGGACTGTACTGTTGAACCCAATTTGTTCCTCACAAGACTGTTAGTATTATAAATATACCAACTGGGTGGTATCCAGGTAGTACTATGGGCCTGGAGTCAGGAAGACCTGAGTTCAAATCCTACCTCAGACACTTACTAGCTGTGTGACCCTGGACAGGTCACTTAACCTCTGCTTGCCTCAGTTTCCTCATTTGTAAAATGGGGATAATAATAGCACCTACTCCCAGGATTGTTGTGGGGGTGAAATGAGGTGATAATTATGAAGTGTTTATTTAGCATAGTGCCTGGTATACAGTAAGCACTATATAAATTTTAGCTATCATTATTAGCCATTATTACCAGAAAAGTCTCTGGAAAGCAAAGGGTTTAAATCTGTCCTCTGACAGTTACTGGCTGCATGGCCTTACTGGCTCTGTGATTATAATATAGTCACTTAACTTCCCTAAACCTGGGTCTCTTTTTTTTTTTGTTTGTTTTTGGAGGGCAATTGGGGTTAAGTAACTTGCCCAAGGTCACACGGCTAGGTTTTTGTTTATGTGTGTTAAGTGTCTGAGGCCGGACTCCAGGGCCGATGCTCTACTCACTGTGCCACCTAGCTGCCCCAACCTGGGTCTCTTTATCCATAAAATGATCATGTCAATAACTCTAGTACCTCCCAGGGTGGTTGTGTGAATCAGATTGCAGAGTGTAGGTACGGAACTAAGATTACACACCTTTAAAGGCTTTATTAATCTTGCCTTTATTTTAAAAAATCTTTCATATGCCCATTTTACAGATGGAAAAATTACAACACAAATATTTTTTCATTTATTAATCAAGCATTAAATTAAAAAGTATTTACTACTGACCAGGTATCCTGCTCCCTGCCTCTAGGTGCTGACAGGTGCTCCGAAACACCTCAAGGAGAATAAAGTTCTGAAAGACACAGCCCTCATTTTCAGGGAGCCCGATGTGTGGGAAGATAAGGCTTACAGACCATCACAAACCATCACCATTCAATATACTGTGATGGAGCATAGATTGTAATGGCAGACTATGGTATGAACTGGGGGCGGGGGAACTGCATCATAGAAAAGGCATTTGTTCTGGGCCCTAAAGATCTGCTATAAAACAGTCACCAAGATGGATAGCAGATTCAGATCTGATAATAACAGCATTATACATATAGAACCAGAATGTTATTTGGAGGTCACTGAGTTTCAAACAATTGACATATAGTGTTTAATAATAATAACGGCTGCCTCTGTGTGACAGATTCATCTTTAACAGCCTTGTGAGATGAGGACATTTTACAGAGGGAGAAACTGAGGCTCCTAGAGGAGGAAGCAGCTTTGGTGGAGTCAGTTATTAAGTGGAAGTGGAATTGGGTTTTTTTATTTAAATCCCACTATGCTGAAGATGCCTCTTATGAACCCCTGTTTCTTAATTTTCTTCTTTTTCCTCCCTTCCTCCCAACTGACGTCAATAGATCTTGGTTCAGAGTATCCATTAGCTTTCTCCTTCATCTGAACCCAAAGATTATGGGATTCTAGTTTTTCCCAGAAGGGTGGTGGTAGTAATTCAAGCTCCAGCTAAGGACTAGACTGCATCTTTTAGTTCCAGTCTGAATTTGAAACTTGAGTGTGGAGCCAGGGACATGACCATTAAGTGCCCTGTGTTCTGCTCTTTCCCTCCCTCCCCTCTAAGCCCCCTCCCATCTCCACCTTTTGCCAAATGGGGATTCCATGCCCTCCTTTGGAAAGAGATCCAATTTTCTACCCCTTCCTGGGCAGATTGCGCCACCCAGTGGCCAGAATGGAAAAAGTTTGACCTGCCACCTCCTTTCTTTCTTCTTAGCTAATTAATAAATTCATGATTTCCTTCTTTGTTTCTTCTTTTTCTACTGCTAGTCCAGTTAATCCTTATTTAGGGAATCATTTTTATATGTACTTACAAGTTAACTTCTTTCCCTTTTCTTCCCTTGTTCAGTTAGTTCTTTTTTGTTTATTTCTTTATTTTTCTTTTCTATTGATTTGTGACCTAAACTATGATTCTAATCAATGTTGACCAGTTTAGAAGTGTCTATATCAAGGAAAGCCATAGACTTAGAAGTGAAATTAGAAGTAATGAAGAGTAACCAGAGGTCATTAACCTCTAAAAGTACCTAGAAATACCCTTCACAACTTGTACAGACAATTCCTGAATTTCCTTTCCTTGCCTATCATAGTCTGAGGAGGCAGTGGTCACTTTTTTCCAGCATTTCTGTCATTACCCCAGACTCCAGTTTCTCCCTATTAATGAGATTCAGATCCAATGTAGATTTTTCCCCTTGTTGGTTTCTCTGTTATTAAAATGTAAGCTCTTTGAGGGAAGAGACTGTCTTTATGCTTACATTTGTATTCTCAACACCTAATACAGTGACTAGTACGTAGTAAGCATATTGATTTTGAGACAGTCATTAAATATTTCTTAAGGGCCTACTATGTACCAAGAACTCTCTGTTAAGTGCTAGGGATACAGATTTGATAAAAGAGGGTCAGTCTTTTCCATCAAGGAGCTTATGATCTGAAGGGGGAAGACACAAAAGGAAGCTGAAGAGAGGGGGGTGGGCAGGGAGGGTACCTGCACAGGGACATGATGGAGAACCCAAAGGAGTGTAGCCAGCTGGGGAACGAGGGGCCATGTGGAAGGAGGGATTAGATTAGGCTTGTTCCATTTGGCCCCAGGGGGCAGAATTAGAGACAGCAGGTGGAAGCTACAGAGGCAAATTTAGGCTTGAAATCAAGAAAGCCTCCCAACAATAACAACTCTGAAAGAGAAATGTGCTATTTCCAGAGGTGGTGGGTTCTTCCTACCTGGCACTCTTCAAGCAGAAGTGGGATGGCCCCTGGTGGGCTATGTTCCAGTAGGAATTCCTTTCTAGTGTAGATTGACTTCTATGATCACTGAGGTCAGGTCTTTTCCAACTCTAAATTTCCATGATTCTGTTATTATCAATTAAATAATGATGATGATGATGAAAGTCCATTTCTATAGCTCTTTGAGTTTTGTAAAACATGTTATACACATTTTCCAATTTGATCCTCACAATTCTGTGGGGGTACGTACTATAAGTATTACTATCTCCATTTTTGCAAATGAGACAACAGGCTGGAAGTTAAGTGACTGTCCAGGGTCTCAGAGCCAGGAAAGTGTCTGAGGCAGGATCTGAACCCAAGTATGTATTGACTCCAAATCCATTGCTGTTGCCATTGTATTATAATTGACTCTTACAATGTGATCCCAGGTCCTTGAGAGGTTAGGATGACTGACATGGCTAGCACATGAGACAATATGTGATATGTATCACAGGAGGTACAAACAAGTGCTATGAAAGTCTTGAGGAGGGAACAGTTTCTGTTCGGATCTAGGGAAGGCTTCACAATGAAGGTGGCCCTTAAGTTGGACCTTATAAGACGAATAGGATTTCCACAGATGGGTCATCAATTTAGAACTGGAAGAGTCCTGCAAGGTCACCGAGTCCAAACCCCTTGTTGTACAGATGAGTGAAAAGTGAAGGAATTTGTCCCAGGTCTTAAGTCGTACATAGCAGACACAGGATTTGAACCAGACGCTCAGATTCAAAATCCAAGACTTTTCTACTCTTCCTCTTTGGAGAGGGTTTGGGGGTGGGGGGAGTCGTAGAAAGGAAGAACAGTCCACAAAAGAAGGGCTGAACTAAAGCAGAGAGATGGGGAAGAAAGCATAGAGCATATTCAGGGAAGTCCAGTTTGATTGGAGTAGGCCATGCATATTGCTGCCATATATTCTCGTCCTCATGTGTTTGGGGATTTTTAAAAGGCATTTTTGTAGGATTACTCCTTCAGATTTTTTTCCCTGATCTGTTGTAACTCCATTTTTGAAAGCATTCCCTTCCTGTTCCCTCTTCCTAGGATTCCACCCCCTCCCCATGCTCTGTGGTCACACTGGCCCTGAGCCCTTCTGGGGCTGAATGTGAGCACAGCATCCCAGTGCCTCTGTGTGTGAGCCGGGATGGAAGGCATATGGGAGTGGTAGGAAGGGAGCCCTTGGAGTTCTGCATGCTTGGGTGGGCGAACTAAACTAATAGCTCCCAGCAGTTCTTTGAAATCAGACATTGTGGAGCCAAGAGTCTCGAGTTTGGAATGCCGCTGCCTGCTCCAAAGGTCTGTCTTTTATCCTCAAACCACCATTTGTTACAAGGCTAATGATCCAGTGGACCAGTTGACAACAAAGGACCCTGGTAAAGATCAAGTTTAAAAAAAAAAGGGAGAAAGAGAGAAAAGTTCAAAGGCAGGTAAAAACAAGACTTGACCATAGTCTTCTCTTTCCTCCCTCCCCCTTTCCCTCCCCCACCCCTTCCCTGACCTACCCCTTGGCTATTTAAAAAGTACAGTTTTGGGAAAACTGTAACAATGCTTCAGTATTAAGCCTGATAAATAAAATCGAGGAGCCAGGGGTTTCATTTCCTTTTTTCTTCTTCTTTTGAAGTTCATACCACATTAGTGCTGGGAGGGCATCCAGCCCAACCCTCTCATTTTTCATGTTAAGGATACTGAGGCCCAGAAAAGGGAAGGGACTTGGACTTGCTCAGCGCTGTACTGCAAGGGCGTCACAGAGGACCAGAGCCTAGGTGCTTCCACTCGTTGATGTCTCTGGGCTCCTGCTCTTCTCTTGTTGCCTGACACTCTCTCCATTCCCCTTCCTTTCCCTTCTCTGCTGGAATTGGCCCAGTGGCCCAGCTGAATCTCCAGAGAGATGGTGGAATGAGCAAATGAAAGCCAAACAAGCTGGTCAGGGAGACTAGCTGGGATTGTTTGTCCTGGGTTAGAAAGCAAGAGATAGTGGGATGATGGGGAAGGAGGCTGGGGGTTTAGAACTTGTAGGGATGTCCAGATCCCAACTCTGCTACTTAGTACCTCTATGACATTGGGTGAGTCAGTTCCCATCTCTGGGCCTTTGTTTACTCTTCATTAGATTTCAGGGTTTGCACTATGTGAGTCCTAGGAAGAATCCAGTAGAATGTGGGCTCCTTAAAGAGAAGGACTGTTTTTCAGCATCTGATGCATATAGGGTAGGCATTTGAATGTTTGTTCAGTTGACCAGAAGGTTCCTTCACCCTCTGAATTCCAAATATTCTCTCTCTCTCCCTCCCCCGCTTTGGTTGAAGCAGTCAGGGTTAAGTGACTTGCCCAGGGTCACACAGATGGTGAGTCAATTTGAACTCAGCTCCTCCTGACTCCAGGGATGGTGCTCTATTCACTGTACCACCTAGCACTCCCCAAGTATTCTCTTGACTAGAGAATTAAGGTCATTTCCAGCTCTTAGACTCATGCTTTCCTGGATTTGCTTTATAGAACTTTGTTTCATGCCCAGTTTTCCTGTACTACCTATTCTGAAGGTGAAACATACTTGGAAAACATTGAGTCACAACTTCTTGGACTTTCGTTTCTTCATGTGTAAAATGAGGGAGTTTGACTGTAAAGTAACATCTGAGGTTCTGCCTCATCTTTTGAAAGAAAGATGTCAACTACATCCTTGACAGCTGGTATTCCAGCTTTTGCTTAAACACAACCAGGGAGGCAAATTTCCTTTCTCACAAAGACGCCCATTCCAGTTTCACTCTGTGTCTGAGAAGTGAACTAAAAGGGTGTGTGATATTGGAGAGAGCCCCAGACTCAGAGTCAGAAGACATAGGTTTGAATCCCGACCCTGCTACTTGCTTATGTGGGCTGGGTGAGTCAGTTTCCTCTTCTGTGAAATGGAATCAATAAAACTTGGCCAGAAAGTTAGTGTGCCATGGGGGAAAGAGGAGTAGAGGGAAGGGGAAATTGAGATCTAGTCTCATAGTCAGGACAACCAGAGTTCAGATTCCACTCTGGACTCATGCTGGCTGGGTGACTCTGGCCAAATCACTTGACTTCTCAAAGGCTAGGAGGTAGAATAATTGCAATCGGAGTTTCCCCACTGGGAGCGCCTTGCCTTGATGAAATCACAGGTCTGCACTCCAAAACCCCCATTAAAAATCTTGCCTTGCTTCCCTGTCTGACCTTTTGTAAGGCAAGTACTGTGTAAACCTTAAAGCACTACCTAAATGTTGGCTGAGAGAGGCAGTTTGGCCTAGTGGCTAGATCACCAGACTGATGTCAGGAAGTCCTATGTTGAAGTCCTGCCCCAGATCCTGATTCTGTGATCTCATGTCTTAACCTCTTCTCTTCAATTGTAAAATGAAAACATTGGGCTAGATGACCTCCAGTGCCTTTCCCAGTCACAAGCCTATGATTTCTCTCTTTTTTTTTTTTTTTTGGCTTTTTGGAGGGCAGTTGGGGTTAAGTAACTTTCCCAAGGTCACATGGTTAGGTTTTTGTTTGTGTGTGTGTTAAGTGTCTGAGGCCGGATCCGAACTCAGGTCCTTCTGACTCCAGGGCTGACGCTCTACTCACTGCACCACCTAGCCACCCCCCGATCTCTTTTTTATAATAATAATAATTCTTCATCATTGTTTTAGCTAGCTTGGCACCCTGTAACTAGAAGGTAGGTGGCGAAGTGGATAGAGTGCCAGGCCTGGAGTTGGTTCAGATCTGGCCTCAGACACTTATTACCTCTGTGACTCTGTATGACACTTCACCCAGTATGCCTCAGTTTCCTCCTCTGTAAAATGGCCTGGAAAAGGAAATGGCAAACCACTCCAGTATCTTTGCCAAGAAAACCCCAAATGGCTCAGAGAGTTGGACAGGACTAAATGACAACAACAAACTACAAAGTACCACGTGTAAAGGCCAACCAGGAGCAAATGAAAGTATTTAGCAGGTGAGACTTTCCCACAGCCCTTTGAGGGGGTAGGGCCATCCTTAGGCCCACAGTTTTCTAGTTGTGGATCTGCCAATCGCCCAGAAGATCGTTGAGTCACAGGCTCCAGCCAGGCCTGGAAGGGAACCTGAACCGTCCCTGAGTAGTCTGACTTGTTTGAATTCTCAGATGCTCCCAGGCTTAAGGGACAGACTATAAATAGTTGCTGTGGGTTAATAAGGTAATCATGGGAGTAGTCTGTTAACTGTTTCCCTGCCCTACTTTGCCCTCCAAACTTCTCTCCTTTGCCCTCCCTACTTTTCCCCTCCAAACAAACACTACCCATCTCCTGAAGCCATCTTCTCTTTAAGGTCCTGCCATAGAATCATAGACTCTCTGAGCTGGCTTGGTACTTTAGCAACCATCTAATCTAATCCTGGTCTGGTGCAAAAGAAATCCCTTCTAACATCCCTGATAGGCAGTCATGAGACCTCTGCTTAAACACTGCCAGTGATGGGCAACTTACATGGGCCTTACAAAATAGCCCATTCTAGTTTTTTCAACCTATTAGGAAGTTTTTGCATATACTAAACTATAATCTGCCTTCCCTCCACTTCCATCGATTCCGCTCCTGTCCTCTGGGTCCAAGAGCAAGGCCACTCTATTTTTATGCACTGCAGACTTTCAGATGTTTGAGGACAACAGTTATGTACACCTCTATCCCCTCAAGTCTAATCTTCAGGTTAGACATCCTCAACACTTTCAGAAGATCTTTCTGTAGATGGTTTTGAGTCTGTTTCCTATCTGATCACTTTCCTTGGGGCTTGCCTCAAGTTATCAATACCCTTTTTAGACGGTGGTAGAAGTGTACACACAGTACTTCGTTCAAGACTGTTTCCTCTCTTACCCCGGATGTTGTGTGAGATGCTGTTGACTCATGGAGCCTGAAGTCCACAAAGACCCCCAGACCTTTGTCGCGTGAATTACTATTAAAATGGGTCTCATACATCAATCCATTGCCCAGTATTTTCCTTGGTGTTGGTTGTATATAGTAACTAGGTGCTCAGCAGATACTTGGTTTATGCTCCTGGTTGAAATTTACATGGTACTTTCTAGTTTCAAAGAAAGCACTTTATATACATTATTTCCTTTTGCTTTGATGGTATAATTCCAGGCAGTATTGTTGATTGACAGCTAGGTTATTTCCAAGGATGATGGAAAATCATTTGAAAAAGAAAAGTGCGATGAAAATGGTAGTAATTTATTGCCCAGCTTGAATAAAGTTTGTTTGGGGGAAAAGTACAATTTATGACCAAGCTGTATATTAGCTGTTTTGTGTTTATAGCTCAGCCTTAAACCATAGTTTATCACCAACCCGACTGGTAAGGTCTTGCAGCAAATTTGACCTGGTGGGACTAAAACCATTTATTGCCACCGTGGCTCTTTGTCAGCTTTTTGACTCTCGTGACCCTGAGAAATGGTTCCAGACTCGGTTTGAGGCTGAGTGTTTCCATGTGGTTGGCCCTTAGACAAGTGAGCACAGACAGCTGGATGGGAATAGTCTGGATCCTCGGAGCAGGGAGAAAAACTCACCCCCACCCCCTCTTCCTGGAGCAGCCTTGTTTTGAGTTTCTTTATTCCTTGTTAGGTCAGAGCCCCTCAGAAGAGTTTGGTCCTCCTTGCCAGGAAAAGATATGCCTGGGTAGGGAGGGAGCAGGTATAAACAGAAGATTGGAAAAGCAGGTCTGCCAGTGCAGCCTGGAGGTGGCCACTTGTGCTGTGTGAGGACTGTGGGGAGTGTCCACCAGTGAGTGGCTCAGCTAGAGCCCCTTGTGAAGGGGGTAGCCTGGTTTTTCTAAAGCATAATGCTTTACTCACCATATTCTTTGCCAGCCAGAAATATGAGATTTTAGCAAAATCTGTTGCGTCAGGACGCCTTTGATGTGGATTCAGACATTCCAGCCTGAAAGAGCTGGCTACGAGGAAGGTAGGTTGAAGATCATGATGGACCTAGAAAAGATGAAACGTGACCTAGAGGAAAGATTGGGGATTTGGTCCCAGTCTGGGCTTGAATCTCTGTTTCACCACTTTAACTGAGTGATCTTGGAGAAGTCTCGGAACTTCCCCAAAGCAGGGGGGCCTGTGTGTAGGTATGTGTGGGGATGGGTGTTTCCTCACCTATCAAATGAAGGGATTGGTTTAGATGACAGTCTGAGGTTCCAGTCCCCTTTGACCCTAAGTAGCTGATGATGACTTGGGTGGAGAAGAAAGAGGACTGGGAAATGGTAGAGATGTTGGTATAGGAGTGATAACAATAATAAGAGGATAACAAGCGAGAAGTTAGTAGTGTTGCTGGCACATTTTAGAAAACTTCCCCCCACTGGCCCCACCTTAGCTGGGGAGAGCTGGTTCAGACACTAAAGTATGGCGATGTGTGTTGGGGGCTGGGGGCCCTGCCGTTGGTCAGGGACACAAGGAGCATCTCTTTCAAGTTGTTCTCCTTATTCTGTACCTGGTGTTTCAAACTGGTGACCTGGTTCCCAGGTACAGTTCAATGGGGGTACCAGGTGCAGCCCCCTTAGATCTTGGCCTCTTGTTAGTTTGAGGCTGGTGATGGATGGTATCAGGAAAGGGTGCACTTGCACAGTAATGGTATTTAGTGAAAAGAGCTCTGGACTTGGTGTCAGCAGATTTGGGTTTGAGTCCTAGCTCTCTCCCATTTCCCTTTCTGTATATGGGAGAGATTTTTGTAATTTTATAATTTTTATCCTACAGACCTCAGAGGGTGGTTGGAAAATGTTTATTTAAAACAAGGTGCTTTGTAAACTGTCAGAACTAAAGAAATGTGAGTTGATAATGGTGGGACCTGACTTAGCTGGACAAGGACCCCCCCCCCCACTTTCCAACCCCATGCCTTTGCTTAGGCAAGTTCCTATATCTCCCTTCCAAAATCCTAGTAAAGAGTCATGGCATTACAGTTAGTAATGACCTTTCAGGATCATCCAGTCTGGTTTCTTTATATTACAGATTAGGAAATTGAGACCTCAAAAGGTGAAATGCTTTCCCTGAAGTCACATAGGACCATGTAGCACCTTCTTTGAAGCTCTCTCCAGGCCCATAGCTCTTTTCCCCTGCATTTTAGCTCTTTTTGTCTATGCCTTATTTCCCTTAGTAGACAATGAGCCCCTATGGGCAGAAGTCTGTGTCACCAGTGAATATCACCTAGGCTGGATGGTATGGTTGTAAGGTCACCATCCTGGGATCAGTCAACCTGGGTTCACATCCTGGTTCTGACACTAGCTGTACATGACCCTGGGCAAGTAACTCAAGCCTCTCTGATCCTCCGTTTTGTCCTATGTAGAATGGGGTCGGGGACTAATAATAAACATACAGTCTATAGATATCCATCCTACAGCCAGGTTGTGAGTAAAGAAAGAACTTGAATGAGGTACCAGAGAAATAGGAATTGGTCCTCTTATTGCAAATAGCCCAAGTGTGTGATTTGGGAGAAATCTGCAGGGAATGCACTATGTTTGTGTTTTGTTCCTAGACAGGTGAGGTTGGGCTCAGGGGGTGCTGCTGAGGTCTGAGCAGCAAATCTGGTCTCCTCTGGTCGACTTTGGAAATTTCTTGCCCTGGGCCTACAGGTCCCCACGTGTTCTCTGTAGGGGCAGAATCAGAAACTTGGCAATTTGACTCTTGCTGGACTTAAAATGGAAAACTTCTGTAAGATGTAACAACCTAGGAGTTGCCCTGGGGGCCTTGGAATATTATGAGACAAAAAAGGGCCTGCAGTACAAAGGGTGGATTCTCTGGAGGATTTGGGAAGATGAGGAAGTGAATCACACAGGATGGAAGGCATTGGAGGAATTGCAGTTTGCCCTGGTGGAGGGAACATCCATCCACACTGATGAGATCCCAGATTCCCTGGAAATTGCAGATTATTTGATGTTTTTGAAGTTCAGAATTTTTTTTAAAAGAAAAAAAATACAATATTAGATTATATAAGGCATGGAGCCCAAGAGAGCAGGGGTGAGTGGGTGGGAACACCATGAGCAAATGACTAGCATACTCTTGTGTGTGTGTGTGTGTGTGTGTGTGTGCGTGTGCGTGTGTGCACGTGCAGAGGTTTGTTTGACTGCCATAGAATTAAGGGAGAAAAAGTGGAAGAGAACATTGAATTAGAAGTAGGGTGGAGTCACATTATGGAGAGCCTTGAATTGCTATGCTGAGGGGTTTGAGTTTTAGCTTGTAGGCAAAGGAGAAAGCGGGGTGGAGGTTACATTGAACTGAACCTTAAGAAGGTTCTGGGAACTAGGATGAGATTGCTTTAAATAGATGATGTGTCTATACCTGACAGCTGTGGTTCATGGGATAGATTGGAGAGGTGGGAGAGAGAAGGGAGGACTGGAAATCTGAGAACAATTAGAAGGTGTAGCATTCATCTAGGCTTTGACAGAATAAAAGAACTAAGGCTAAAGAAGAGAATTCCAGTAGGGAATAGTCTTCAAGGCAGGGGTCTGTTTTTCACTTCTGAATTTGCATCCTCACCATCTAATACAGTGTCTTGCTTACAAGCAGATAACAAGTGCCCTGGATAAATGTTTGTAGAATAAACTGAAGTATTAGAATGCCAGGACTCAAGCTGGATCTTAGTGATCCCTGAGGCCAAAACGCTTCCTCATCACCACATCCCCTTCCCCATTTTACAGATGAGGATTCTGAGGCCCATAGAGGTGAAATCTCTTACTCCCAAGCAAGCAGCAAATCAGGGCCACAGATAGGACTAGCATCATGTTTTTTGCTTCCTAGTTGAATGCTTTCCCCCCTGGATGTTAGGCCCTAGGCACCCAGGGTGTAGTCCTTGTAGGATCCAGGTATGGTGATGTGTTGTAATCAGTCAGTGAGGGAGAAATCCTAGAAAGGCTCTAGGACCCTTGACCTGAGAGCCACCAGAAGCGTGGGAAGGAAACCAAAGGAATCCCTTATACCTCTCTGGGACTGGAGCTTAGGAAAAGATGTGAGAGACTGGGGGTATTAGTAGGAAAAATTGTTGTGTTGATATTGCAGAAGCAAAAGAAAGAAATATTGAACTTGGTCCAAAGGGGTTTCCACTTCAGAATCTGGTGTCTTCTGCCAATACAGTTTGGAAAATGTTTAGATGATAAATCAGAGAAGTCCAGAGTTGGAAAGGTCCATAGAACATAGAATGTCAGAACTGGAAGGAGCCTTAGACATCCTGTTGGGGAGTTTGGCATATATGCTCCATGACATCTCCAGGATAGTGACTCTTCTTAGTCTGAAGGAACATGTTTCAACTTCAGGAAATAACCTTCATTGAAAAAGATGCTACTCTCAGTTATACTTTCCACGCCCTCCCCCCTTTAAATCAAGGGCAAATAACAAAGCAGATGAGAATAAAATAAAATCTTATGACCAACTTTTTAAAAAAAGGTATAAGGGATACCTTTTGTTTTTTCATTGCAGTCATATCTGGATAAACTTTCTATTTCCACTACCAAATGAGCCCTTTTAATGAAAAAAAAGTAAAGCTGTATGACAACATGTGAGCACTTTTCACACCTGGAGTCCCCTGCTGTCTCTATACCCAGAGGAGGGAAGTGCTGCTTCATCTCTATCTAGAGCCCAAATTGCCATGACCCCAAAATCCCAGCTCTTTTTCTTCCTGGTTTCCTTGCTAGGAGAGCCTCCTTTATAAAGCTATTCTTTCCAGTTTCTAAGGTGAGAGTGGAATGTGAAACCTCTGGGTTACAAAATGGACTCACAGGTGAGGGCACTGAAGTGACCCCAAGCTCATTTGTTTTCTCCTTATAAAATCTAGTTTGGCAGCCCAAGACATGTAATTTCCATCCCAAAATCTGTAGTAAAAAAAAAAAATCAAATATGGAAAACTTTTGAATAATTATCTTGTGTTGAAATAAACTTAAATAATAAATACCGTATTGATGCCAAGTGAGGAAATATGATTAGACTTAGTCGATAAATAAATCTGTTAACATAATCCACCGTGTGCCAATTTAAATAATGAGCGTTTTGATGTAGGAGTATGTTTGTTAAATGTACTGTAGTGATTCTGTCTTTTGTGTGAGGCTAGCACACTGTGGAGGTTTCCTAATTGTTCACTGATAATGAAGCCGAATTTTCTTCCCACCAAGAGGGCTGTTAACTAGTCACTCGGAGGGAGAACATATTTATGAGTATAACTCCCTTTGGCTTTAATAGGATTCATTCATAGATCCTGTGGGTATCAATAACTGAAATCCTTCTTAATACTGTAATTTTAGAATACCAGAGTTGGAAGGCTCCTTAGAGACCATTTATTTTACACACACACACACACACACACACACACACCCTTGTTTTTCTACCCTCCACCCTTCCATTTTGCTGATGGGAAAACTGAGGTCTAGAATAGGGAAAGGGACTTTCCCGAAGCCATACTCTCTTCATTTCCCTAGAAACCTCTGTTGTAGTTTTTATAAGCTGAAAACTTGGCCAACCCTTTCTGGACTGTCTTTTATAGGAAATAATAAAAGCAAATTAAGAGGATAATAAAAATCTGTCTTCCTTGCCAAGGCCAAGGAATGAGAAGAGGAAGAAACTGATCCTGCTTGGTGTAAGGTCTGTGCCATGATAGAGGATATGGTGTTCCTTTTGACAGGCTCTGGAGGTCCAAGGAGTGTGAACTCTTGTAATTTATCAGGGCACCGGAAGGGAGGAGCCATCTTCCGAGTCACCTATTATAGAGATACAGGTGATAGATCACAATTTAAAGAATGGAAATAGACAGTTTTTCTGCTTAGGCATGGCCAGCAGTAGGTGTGAATAATAAGTTTTGGCTTCCATTGTCAATTTGTTTTTAAAATGAAAGGTAAAAAGTATCTATGAGCAGTCTCCACTCTGGAATTACGTTTCCCCAGATGTCAAATGTGAGGGTGTTGGAACCTCTAGGTTCCCACCTAAATCTGATGGTCTGTGATAATTTTGTATGCATCAAGCCATGTTAAAAGGCAGGAAACAAGAAATTCAGCTTTATAGAATATTATTTTATACCTGTAGAAAATCCTGTATTGGCACACATACATACTCAAGAGAATTCATTCTTGCAGAATTGGCTGAATAGGGAACATCTGTAAAGTGCAAAC
Organism: Gymnobelideus leadbeateri; assembly: GCA_011680675.1. Lineage (NCBI taxonomy): Eukaryota > Metazoa > Chordata > Mammalia > Diprotodontia > Petauridae > Gymnobelideus > Gymnobelideus leadbeateri. The sequence goes on from WOXC01010508.1 coordinate 541,699, forward strand.
TGACTTTAAACCCCACTGACTTGCATTATAAACTCAGAAACAGAACCACAGTGGGGGGGGGGAGAAATCTTCCCAATAGATTACAATGAAAATTTTTTTAGGAAGGTTGCTCTTTCTGTCACATGTGGGGCATTATCTTCATTTACATGAGTTGTTTATTCTTGCCCTGCATTTAAAATTTTTTCTTTTGCATCCTTCCATTCCCCTTTGGCTACATTCCAGCTTCCAAAGAGCATAAATATGTTTCTTTTATCCTGGCTAGTCACCTGGCTCCACTAGCAGCAACTAGAACTTTGTTCCCTCTTTTTTTCTTTGTGTGGTGGGAAAAGAACGTTGTATTATAGTCTAGATTATGGCCATGGTTTTATTCTTTGGAACTGTGTGGCTGGGGAACAAGTCCTTTCCCCTTCCTTGGTTTTCTTCAAAATGAGAGTGTTGGACTACAGTAATCTTTAAATTTCATTCTAGTCTAGTGTTCTTGGAGTCCCCCCCACCTTTTTTTTTTCCCTTCTGAATGTAGTGTCCAATAGAGTTGTGTTGCAGTCCTGTACTTCACCAGTAGGTGCCACTGCTGAACACATTTCTCTGAAGATTCTTGGTATTGTAAATACTGTGGCAGGAAAAGACCTCTCTGCCTTCCTGCTTGAGGCTTTGACCAATGAAGAGATTACTTCGTGAGTAACTGAGAAATTCTGCATGTTTATTTTGCCCAGAATAGTCATTCATACCCGTCAATGTTTTTTCTGCTGTTAAGGATTGCAGTGAACTGAATGAATTATTTCTCTTTTTTGTCTGCCCCCAAAGGATTTTCTCATGTGAAAGAGAATGATCCCTACCTGCCTTTGGGCTAATTTTTATATGACCAGGCTTATGGATCTTCAATTCCCAAGAATTTATTGGAGTCATCCTGAGCTGTGACCTTTTCCAGAGGGCATTCTCAGCTGCATCTTCTAAAGGGACATAGGATCACAAGGTCTTGGATTTAGAGCTGAAAGAGACCTCTTTAGGTCCTCTAATCCAACTCGCATTATTTCCATTTCTTCTTTCATTTTAAAAACAATGGCTTTTGTTTTTCCTTTTACACCTTGGCTGCTTGCTTCTCTTTTCCTCTTGCCACCATCACTGTTGAACTCTCTCTTGTAACAAAAACCGAAAACAGAATATAGTTACAAGCTTACTGACCAAAGAAGCAGCCAAGGTCTCTACCAACATCCTTTGTGCTCCCGTCTTTACTGTTCATTGTGATTAATCTACACTTGGCTCCCTATTTGTGTTGTTTTTGTTTACATTATTACAGTCCTTGCTTATGTCATTGGCCATCATTATCTTTGTTCTGCTTCAGTTCATAGACTTTGTCCCAAGCTGATCTGGTATCTATGATTCCATTCATGCATCCATATCCTACAATTTGTTCAGCCATTCCCCTACTATTAAGTGCCTGCTTCACATGCGAGTGCTGATGAGGCTATTTTGTTATATAGGGGGCTTTAATTCTAGTGCCTTTCCTCTGTGGATTATTTCCTGTTTATCCTGTATACAGCTCACTTGTAAGTAGTTATTTGCAGTTGTCTTCTCCATTACATTGTGAGGGCAAGGATTATCTTTTGCCTTTCTTTGTATCTCTAGTGTGTAACAGAGTGCCTGACACATAGTAGGTGCTGCTGCCTAGCAGAGGGCCTGACACATGGTAAGTGCTTACCAAATACTTATTGACTGACTGACTGACCTTTCTTTCATTTTTGATCTTGTTGGAAGTATTTTGCCCTACAGTGGTAGAACATTTGAGTCAAAGGGTAGAAACAGCACAGGGGACTTTCTTGAATAGTTCCAAATTACTTTCCAGAATAACAGTTCCCTTATTTTATAAATGAAGTACTTGTCACAGGTCACATAGATTGTACATAGCAGAGCTAGAATTTACATATGGGTCGTCTTCTTTTTTAAGGTTATGCAGTTGTATAAAACATGTTTCCATATTAGTCCACATGGATCTTCTGAATTCAAATCCATCACTTTTTCTACTTTATCAGGTTGCCTTCTCCCAAGGAACACTAGTGCTGTCCCCTCAGGCCTGTTGATTAATGGTGACTGCCATCAGTTAGCCCTTAACACTTTGGGCCTTGCCACTGTGTCCTTGGTAAAAGCTAAAAGACTCCACAAGCAGCAACTAGAACTCTGTTCCTTCTCTTACTTTGTGTAGTGGGAAAGGAGCATTGGATTAGAATCTGGATTATAAATGTCTGCAAATGATCTAGGGAAAGTGGCTGCTTTTATTTACTTGAACTATCCCCAAATGAAAGGAATTGAACTTCCCCTTGGGGTTGCAAGCCCTGTGAGCACAGGGACCTTGTTTTTGTAATGCCCCCCCCTTCAAACACCTCCCCACCAAATTTCTTTTTAGTAGTACTTTATTTTTTCCAATTACATGTAAAGACGATTTTTTTTTTTGAGGGCAATTGGGGTTAAGTAACTTGCCCAAGGTCACAAGGCTAGGTTTTTGTTTGTGTGTGCATTAAGTGTCTGAAGCCAGATCCGAACTCAGGTCTTTTTGACTCCAGGGCCGATGCTCTACTCACTGCGCCACCAAACCGCCCGTAAAAATGATTTTTAACATTTTTTTAAATAAAATTTTGAGTTCCAAATGTTCTCCCTTTCTCCCTAAGATATAAGCAATTTAATATGTTATATATCCCACTAAATTTCTGTCCATGGTACAGCATATTCATATCTGGCTTGAAGTAAACCAATTCATGGTCCTTTCCCTGAGAACAGCAATTATTATGGCCCTCCTGGTAAATAAAGACACTGCTGATGATACTGAATTTACAGTTATTGCCTTGATCAGAGTTCTGGAGTATTGTTTTCCCCTGTGTTGATGGCAAATAACAATAGCTGGCATTTATAGAGTGGGGTTTGGTTTGGGGGTTTTTTGCCTTTTTTTTTTTTGGAGGGGGTAAGGTAGGTGACTCACATCAGTGAGATCCAAGTTCTGTTGGAGCTGAACAACAGCAGTAAATGTCCTTGCAAACAGCTGCTCTGCCAGAGAGAGTGAGAACCCAAAAAGGTTTTCTCTAATGAAGAATTTCTTAAATGTTAGTTAATAGTCTCCATTTGTTCTCTGCTCCCAAACCATAAGCTTTGAGAGAACAGGGATTGCTCCTGCCTTACCCTTCTTTCCATCTCCCTTAGGGCCTAGAACATAATAAGGATAAGGACTACATCTGTGATTTTGTGGGTATAAGAAACTCCCTGGAGAGGAACCACACTTTACCAATGGAAGTTCCAACTTTTCTAGAGAAGTGTATGGCCCAGGCTCAGACAACCAGGATGTGGCAGATGAGGGACTTAAATATAGGTCAGCCATGCTTCACGACCATCCCTCCACATCACCACACTGCCTCTCCTAGCCCTTGGAAGTGCTTAAAAATATTTCTTAAGTGTATGAATGATTGAAAATGGAACAAACCCAAACAAACCAGGGTATATGACCAGTGCATTTTTGCACTCTTATTTGTTACTAAAATATTGAAAGGTTGGATTAGATTGTGAGCTCCTCGAGGGCAGGGACTGTCCTTTGCCTCTTTTTGTATCCCCAGCAGTTAGCTCTTAGTAGGTGCTTAGTAGGTGTTTATTGAATTGAAGTAAAAGTTTATTCACTGCTAGGGTTTGTGGATTCTATTGAACTAATTGAAAAGTTATTAGCCTTCACCCCATTGAGGACAAAATGAAAAGGAAACTAACTTGGCCTGTATAACACTATTTGTTAAGAATCTGGTTTATATATGTGAAGCTAACGCTCTAGGTCACAGGATCAAAGATTTAGAGCTTGAAGAGACCAGTTTCAGAGGTCACCTAATCTAATCACTTCATTTTGCCTATGAGGAACAGGAAGCCCAAAGAGATTAAACGACTTTGCTTTTGACACAGAGATAGGAGGTGACAGAATCAGAATTCAAACTGAGGTCCTCCCACTCCAGATCCAGAGCTCTTTGTAGTACTCTATGACATTGTCTCCATTTCCTCATGGATAATGAGCAAGTTGGGTGAGATTGACTCCCAAGTCCTAACCAACTAGCTCTTTATTCTCTTTCTGTCAAGATGCTTGTCTATTATGTCTAGTAAATGTTAGCTTTCATTTGTCTAAGTTGGTAGATTTGGAAGATATTCATTTTTAAAAATGTGGAATTTAGGGGAGGTGATGTAGTTGGGTGGTCAGATAGACCTTATTCTAGACTTGGGTAGTCTCTCTTAGAATCATGGAAAATTAGAAAGACCAGGGCCAGTATCTCACTTTCCAGGTGAGGAAATTAAGGCTGAGAGGGCTCAAATGACTTGTCCGTGGTCACTTAGCTTGTAAATGGTAGAATTTTGACACACATTCATGTTTTCTGAATACCAAACGCAGTGCTCTTTCTCCACTATATTCTTTAGCTTTAGAATATAGGGTTTAGGGGCGGCTAGGTGGCCTTGGAGTTGGGATGACCCGGGATCGAATCCGGCCTCAGAAAATGAGCACCCACGCATAAATAATGACTAGCCGTGTAACCTTGAGCAAGTTACTTAACCCCAATTGCTTTATAAAAAAAATATATATATATATATATATATATATATATTGGCTCAGTAAATAAACATTTGCCTTTTTTATCTCTTGAGACTCTGTCCATCAACTTTGTATCTGCTTTGCCAATTCAGTTGAGTTTTTCAATCAATAAAATCATCCAGTAAACATTTATTAAGCATTTACTTTTGCCAGCCACTGTGCTAAGTGCCAGGGATACAAAAAAGAGTCAAAAGACAGTCCCTGCACTCAAGGGGCTTGCAGTCTAATGGGGGAGACAGACAACATACAAAAAGGCTATGTAAAGGATAAATAGGAAATAATTGATAGAGGGAACTCAGTAGAATTAAGAGGGATTGAGAGAAACTTCCAGAAGAAAATGGGATTTTAATTGGGACTTAAAGGAAGCCAGGGAAGTCAGTAGGCAGAGTTGAGAAGGGAGAGTATTCCAGGCCTGGGGGACAGCTAGAGGTAATGCCCAGAGCTGAGAGATGGGACATCTTGTTCGTGGAACAGTCAGGAGGTCTGGGTCACTGGATTGTGGAGAGTATGTAAGGCATAAGGTGTAAAGAAACTTGGGAGGGCATCCTGGGTTACAAGGAGTTTTGAATGCTAAACAGAGGATTCTGTATTTGTTCCTGGAGATAATAGGAAACCACTGGAGTTTATAAATGATGCTGAAAGGATGCAAGTGTTGATTTTCATCTACTGCAGTGTGACTTGTGGCCCAGCAGGCCTAGTGACTCATCCACAAGGAGAGTTAGTGTTCATTGGGGAGTTCCCTGATTTCTGTGGTGATTCTTAAATGCAGCTCTAGAAATCTTATTTGAGTTCTGTAGTTTCACATGTAAATAACAGCTTATTATGAAATTTATTACATTTACTATATTATGAAAGGCAACATTATGTAATGGGAGACACCATGGGCCTCAAGAACAGCTCATCAGGAAATCAAGGTTCAAATCCTGGCTGGGACACTTGCTTACTGTGTTACTCTGGATAAGTCACTTCCCTTCTCTGGCCTCAGCTTCTTCATATATAAACTGGGGAGAATGATACTTGTATCACAGGTGGTGGTAAGGAAACTGCTTTGTCTATAAATTGCTATGTTAGGTGGCAGATATTAAATTAGAAATGGCTGAACATTGGCTCAGTGATGAGCCAATTGAACATTGATGAGAGTTTTAATTCTGCTGAAACTTGAACTTAAATATTAATGTTGTTTGAAGTACCTTTATGGCAAGAGCCAGGTGCTAGGTACAGGGATACCAAGATAAACCTGAAACAGCCCTTGCCCTCAGGGAGCTTACACTCTGTGGGAGAGACATGTGCATAAAGAGATTTGTAAATAATATGTAGAAGAGAAATACAAGGTAATTTTCTGAGAAGAAGGCATTTGCACCTGGTGATATCAGCAAATACTTCTTCTAGAAGGTGGCCTTTGATCAGGGTTTAGATGTTTGGAAGTGAACAAGGGGTTCTGTAGGGGGAAAAAAGTAGGAAGAAGCCTGATTATGAAGAGCTTTCAATGCCGAACTAGAGTTATTTGATCCTAGACGTAGTAGGCCTCTAGACCACTAGAGTTTATTGAGTAGGAGAGTGATGTGGTCAGAACTGACCTTTAGGAAAATCTCTTTGGCTAGTGCATCGAATGGATTGGAGTGTGGAGTAGACCAAAGGGGAGGCTGTCGCAGCACTCCAGCTGAGAGGGGAAGTGCTCCAATCTGTGATATTGCCAGACTCCACAGAGCATATTTGCAAGTGACAGTTTCCCCTAAACTATGCATATACAGATGATAATGTTTAAATCTTAGCTTTTTTTCAAACTGGGAAGTTATCAGAGATTATCAAAGGTTAGATGTGCAGTATTTTACTGCAGAAGAGTGTATCATGAATATGAATTTTCTTATATTTTGTTTGAGGTTTGTGAAACCTTTGGCTCTGGAAATACCTGGGTAATGTGAAGCTTTGGGATAGTCAAGTTTTCCAAATAACTTTGGATCTATCCCCTTGAAACCTCAGTAGGACAGGGATGGAGCTTGGACTTGTGGTTTCATTGGTATAAGGAATTCCAGCCCAGAAACTTTCTCTGCAGCTCAGACTCTTGGAGCTGTCGAGAGCACTGAGGGGTTAAATGGCTTGCTTGGCATCACATATGTATCAAAAGCAGGATTTGAATTAAGGTTTTCCTGGCTTTGAGGCCACCTCTTTCAGTATTATGTAATGCTACCTCTCCAAGCCATCAATATGGGGGTGGAGAGGAGGCAGTCAGGGTTAAGTGACTTGTCAAGGATACACAGCTAATAAATGTGTGGGACTGAATTTGAACTTGGGTCCTCCTGACTCCAGGGCCAGTGCTCTGTCCACTGTGCCACCTAGCACACCTCATCAGTACTTTTTTAAAAAAAGTTAGCTCTTTGGGTGACCCTCTAAAATGAATTCCTTATGGCCCCCTGTGGTTAAGCAGAGGATCCTGGGTTATGATAGCTTATAAAGTATCTCATCAATATCCTTGGGGACAAGGCTTCGAGCCATGGAATAGAGTGGGAGCTCCCTGAGGGCAGCCATAGTTTCATGTTTGTGTTTGCATCCTCAGCACCTAGCCCAATGCTTGACTGTCAGTTTTGGCTGGTTGACTGGGCTGGCTGAAGCCCCTTAGGCTTTAGGAATGGGTGAAGGACTATGCCCTAGGGCAAGTGATTAGGAATCATTGTCAGCCTCTAGGAAGCTCTCCTTTGGTAGCCACAGGATCTGTCTTCTGCCTTGCTTTTGACACTTTCTGGTGAATGACTTGGATGAAAACACAAAGACTGGTTATATAACATCTAGATGATATGCAGTTGGGATGGAAAGCTGTCAGATGTCAGGACGATTACCACTGGGGTCCAAAAAGCTCCTGGCAAACAAAACAATGGGTCAAAACTAATGCAGCATAATTTGATAGGGATGAATGTAAAGTCCTGCACCTGGATTCAGAATATCATCTGAGCAAGTGCAGTATGGGGAAGGCCTGGTTTGACAGCAGGTTAGGTGAAGAAGAGGGCTGGGTGTTTTAGTGACTGCCAAGTTCAATATGAGCTGTCAACAGTGTGACAAGGGGGCCAAGAACTCTAATTCAGCCTTGGAGCTAAGGAGTGAGAAGATGGTCCTAATGTCCTCAATTTCCATTTCAGTTCAGCTGACAGTATTTTATTCAGTTCTGGAGCCATGTTTTATGGGAGAGACACTGACAAGCTGGAACATCCTAAGAAAGCTGACCAGCATGGGAAGAGTACTGGAGACCATGGCATGTGTCCTTCACGTTGGTCAGTGTCTGTCTAGACCCTGGTTGGGGTAGTCCCCAGGCATACGAAGATCAACGCTAACTCCTGAGGGTAGCATATCTATCTGTTCTGTCTATATTTGAAAAGTTTTTGTGCCAAAGGCTCTGAATGACCTGGTAGAGGTTCTAGGATCATAATTTACAGATAATTTATGTCATTGAGTCTTACCTCTCTTGCAGATTAGAAAACTGAGGCCCATAAGCCTGAAACATCAGACTTTTTGGTATGAGTTGCATTCAGTTTGGTTTATTTAAATGAATATTTATTATGTATCTCTTGGGTATGAAAAGCCATCCTTGGGTTTGGAGGAGATCCCAAAATCTGATTTGGAAGAGACTTTTAAGGTCCTTCACTCCAAACTCTACCTGACTAGGAGTTTCCTCACCTCCTTGAGAAGTTGTCAGCCAGCCTTCTCTTAAACACCTCCAGTGAAAAGAGCTCACTACCTCCTACTTATTTCTTTTGGACAGCTCTCATTGTAAGAAGTTTTTCCTAATGTCAGGCCAAAAACTCAACAGTTTCCACCCAAGACACTATTCCTTTTACCACATAGGTGGCTAGGTCCTGGAATTGGAAAGACCTGGGTTCAAATGTGACCTCAGATACTTATGAAGTGTATGACTCTAGGCAAGTCATGTAAAAAAAAAAGAAAAAACACCACAGAAACCCTGCTCTCTGCCTCAGTTTCCCCAGCTGTAAATGGGGGTCATAATATCACTGACCTCACAGAGTTGTGAGGATCAAATGAGATAATATTTGTAAAGCACTAAGCACAGTTGCCTGCACATAGTAGGCACTTAATAAATGTTTGTTTCTTTCTTTCCATCATGTAGATCATAGTTTAGAAGTGGGATAAAACATGTGAATAACTACAGTGCAGAAGATAACAGGAGAACTAGAAGGAACTTTAAAGGCTACCTATTGTCACCTCATTTTATAAATGGGGAAACCGAGATCCAGAGAGGCTAATTAACTTGTACAAGATTGCACAGATAATAAGTGTCCGAGCTAGGATTTGAACCCTCATTGTCTGTCCCCAAATCTAGCCTTCTTTCCGCTCTATCACATGGCCTTTCACTGGACTTCCTTGGGAGGTGTTGAATATTCTCTCATTGGAGGTCTCCACAGAGAGCCTGGATTTGTCCACTGGGAATTCCTTTCTAGTATGAGTTGGACTAGATAGCAACTAAGGTCCTTTTGGGCTCTAAAATTCTGTGATTCTGTATGCTAGATGGCTTCTCACACAATTCCACCTTTTAATTCCTTTTACCAAAACTTCTAGTAAGCGGCAAGACTGTATATTTCAGGGAAGGTTTTTTTAGTATAGAAAAGTTGGTTAGTATAGAAATAATGAGCCATTCTCAGGTGATATATTCTCATTTTAGGCTTGCCCTGGTCACAGGACCATGGGATTATGGATTTGGAACTCCAAGGAAATTTAGAAGCCCATCTATTATTCCATCCAGCCCTCTCATTTATAGATGAGGAAACTCACCCAAAGGCTTTCACCTTTCAAGGTCATGCTTCCTGCAAAGGCCACTTACCTCCCATAAACTGACTCATTTAGCAGTCCTCTTATGACTGATGAGGCTGCAATGTAAATTTCTAATCATTTATTCTCATTCCTGAATTAATAGTACGTTAGTTGCAGAGCTGTGGGTTTTCATGACCTTAGTTCTACATTAAACTTCACAGCAGGAGTCTCTTTTGGTTAATTTGTATTCTTCTCTACCTTTTTCCCCCTGTAAAGAAGAAAGACACCAGAATTGTAGGGTACCAGAGCCAGACTGTATCTAAGATAAGGGGTGATGGTCACAGCCCATTGCCTACACTATCAGACAGTCCCTTGGTTTTCCTGACCTGTTTTTCATTTGTTATGACAGATTGGAGGAGACAAGGAGTCTGTTCATAAAGCTCTGTGATGTAAAAACAGTAGTTATCAATAACAGTCTAAAAGGTGGAAGGTGGTGGACCTAGAAAGCATCTCATTGAATCCTTACTTGATAGAGGAGAAATTGAGGCCTAGACATGGGAAAGACCTTGGCCAAGGTCATGTAGCTCATTAGACAGACCTGAGGCTTGAACCAAGATCCCCTGGCCTGTTTAGCCCTTCTTACAGTACATTGTGTGTTCTTCCACACCACCATCTTGCATTTTGGCTTATTTTTAAAAACATGTAGATATACTTCAAAGGAAGGTTGGCAGAGTGTAGAGAGGGTAGGCTAAGCCTCTGTAGGCTTATATTAGAAAGGGAGGGAAGAAAAAGAAAGTCAAAGAGACAACTTAAAGTAGTAGGAATAGGGACTTGGCTTTGACTTGGACCATCCCTTCCTGCCATTATTTGAGCCCAAATTTGGATCCCTGGTAGAAGGAGAGAAATGAAGACACAAAGCGGGAGGGGATGGTAGGTCCATTTGAGAAGAGCTGGACCTCCCACTATGGGAAGTCTTCCTGATGTACCTTCTGCATTATATTTCTTGGGAAGAATAATTTGTTGGACAGCTCATGGAATTGCATGGAGTTTTTCTAGTTTAATTGGTTGATATTAAGTTAGTTATTTCAAATAGGGGGAAAGCATAACATCAAGTTTGCAAATCCAAATGTGCTTGAGCCTCTCTTTTTCTTCTATTTAATTCTCCTGTTTCTAATGGCTGGCTATGAGCTAGTATTGACATGCTGATGCTAACTCTGAAAGCCCCACAGTAGCTGACCCCCTCTGTTGCCCATCTCCTCTGACCGTCCCTCAGTTGTGTGTGTTCACCTCCTTGGCCTGATCTCTTCATAGCTTCCCAGGCCTTTCTGCAGTTGTCTAATTTTAAACACATGCCAGTTTTGCAGTGCTACCGAATCTAGGGTGGAGAAGTAGTTTGTGTGAGTGATTTCCACAGATCTCAGATTGTTTTCTCCTTCCCAGAGTTTGCAAGTTTACATTTGCCCCAATTCTGAGTTCATGTTCAAGTCCAGTTTTTCTTGGGGGGGAGGTGAGAAGAGAGGGAAAGACAACCTTTGGAATGACTGCCTCCGTTGCAGAGAACATGGAATGGGGCCCCAGCAATCGAAGAAGCTAGTCTGACAATAGGGGAAGCAAGAAGACAAGAGAGAGAATATCAGGGAGTTGCTAGATAAATGAATGTCCCAGCATTTGCCTTTGCACCCTTGTCCCTCTGCACATCCACTGGGGGATCATGGGGAGAGTTTGCACAATCTCATTGCTGTCATTGTCAGCCATAAACAAATTACGCGTATTTAACACGTTAATGTCAGATTGGCCAGGAACCACTGGGAGGTGTGTACTTAGTGACATCAGCTGGCAAGGAGCCCTGGTAACAGGGAGGGAGGGAAGGAGGGGGGGGGGAGAGAGAGAGAGAGAGAGAGAGAGAGAGAGAGAGAGAGAGAGAGAGAGAGAGAGAGAGAGAGAGAGAGGAGAGAAACAGACAGAGAGGGAGAGGAAAGTGGGAGAGGGTGTGTGTGTGTGTGTGTGTGTGTGTGTGTGTGTGTATCTGGGGATTCTGGCAAGGTAAAGAGCTGGTCTGTTTGGCAGGACCTTCCCATCTGGGATCCATCTGTGTTTCCCTGGAATTGGACAGGCAGCTCTAGTCAGTGAGAAATCACAGATGTGAGAGAGCTGACACATGTCCAGCTAATGAAAGGAGGAGGAAGGCTGGTCCCAGGCTGTGCTCAGAGATCAGGAGCAGGGGAAGAGGAGCGTTTTATTCCTATTTCAAATAAATTTGGCTTCTTGGGCATCTGGATTGTGGTCATCTGGGCATCTAGGGTAAGTGAGACTTTTCATCTTGCTGCTGCTTTTTATGCCGAGCCAGGCAGGGATCCCGGGTTCCTCTCGGAGCTCTTGGGTATCTTAGATGAGAAACGATGCAGTGTTTCTGGGGCTTTGGTAGAAGAGCCCAACCTACAGGCGGCTGCTCGGCTTTGCACAGGGGAGCTTTGGGTTGGCCACATTGCTGGGCCGGCTCTGGCATCCACCTCCGTGAAAATGCTGCATTTTGCTAATCCGGAAACTTGGGGCAACAATTTAAGAGTAAGGCATGCTTCTTGTCCCTGGAAATGCAGTCCTGAAAAGGCATCTTGACAAAGGATTGATAGGTAGATAGACTGAGAGATAACCAGGTTAGGTCACTCGGTTGATATGACTGAGGAAGACCTGTCTCCTTTAGCACCACCCTGATAGTCCAGGGTGTGAGACAGTCTTTCTTCCTTGTCAGACTTTCTGCCGGTAGAGTCATGACCGTTCTTAATAGAATCACAAGGAGCCTGCCGTCCTTGCTATTACTGTATCTGTTCAGTCTAACTGCTCTCAAGCCTAGATTTTACCCTGATGGTCCACGGTTGCTTCTGTGTTTCATGTAAGGTAAGAGAGCCACTCCTGCTGTCACTAGCAAATGCTTCTCTGGGAGGAAGTTTTGGTAGCTCTATAATGCAAGAAATCCATACGAAGCCTTCCTTGTATGTCTGTGCTTCATTTTCCATTCCTAGGATCAGGTCTTTAGAGCCAGAGGGAACCTCAGAGCTCAGCTGGGCCAACCCCATCAGTTTACAGATGAGGAGACAGCTGAGGCCCTGAAGGAGGAAGTGACTTGGCCACGGCCACCCAGCTAGAAAGCAGCAGACCTGGGATTCACATGTGGTTCTCTGAATCCGAGTCTTGTCCACATACAGTTATGTTATTTTTATTTTGTTTTAACTAAATAAGCACACCTCTTGCATTTGGGGGTGGTCAAGATGACCTCTGAGGTCCCTTCTGGCTCTCAAAATTCTCTATTTTTTTTAAAGGCATCTACTACAGTTTATTCAGGGAATAGAGTTCATCCATGGCAGTAAAACTGTCACAATCCTTCTTGGTTGACAACATCCATCCAGACCCTGGACTGAAATTTTCCTACAGCCTTGGTTATTTTTTTTCCAGAAGGTCTTCCTTCTTCTGTCTGCTTCCACCTTGAGCCTCCATTGCCACAGCCTGCTTCTTCCCATGTCTTTTAGTTAGTTCCAAAGACAAACTTTTTGTGGCAAATGACAATTAGAGGGGCAGTCTGGGTGTGATTAAGTAAATGAACTTGCTAGAACCTAGCAGAAAGGTGAAAACTTTGGAAAGTTATTCCCAGAGCCAGATTTTGGACCCTATGGCTTTTGGATAGACCCTGGGGCACACTGGTTCATCCTTTTGTCCTTTGGAAGCTCCCAGGCAATCCTTTTTAAGGGACTGGGGCTTTTCTAGTGCTTGACACACAGTAGGCATTTAATGAATGGTTGCTTATTGATCCTTCCCACCTTTCCTTTTGTTGAGCCTGGATCTGTGTCATTTTAGCTCCAGGTTAGATAGAAAAATCCCTGGATTGAAATGTCAGCCCAGAACTTTATCATGGCCATCATGGCCTGCAGGGGCAGCATAGGGGTCTATCTGTCCATTCTCCACCAGAGGCTTGCACAAGCAGCTTACACATATGGACCCTCAGCATCTTGGCTATTCCTTGCTGAGAGTACTGGAATGACCTCATTGAGTTTTCTAGGTCTTCATTTTAGGATAGATTTTATTTTATTTTATTTTTGGAGGGGGAGAGGTAGGGCAGTTGGGGATAAGTGACTTGCCCAAGGTCACATGGCTAGTTTTTTGGTCTATGTATTACGTGTCTGAATCTGGATTTGAACTCAGGTCTTCCTGACTCCAAGGCCAGCACTCTATTCACTGCGCCACCTGGCTGCCACTAGGATAGATTTTATTTTATTTTTCCCCACAGTATTTCCCTTTTGCTATTTGATATGGGCACAGCTGTGCAGCATCTGTATTGGCTAATCTGAATGTCTGAGAAATGTGTATACATGTATGTGTGTGTGTGTGTGTGTGTGTGTGTTTTTATATAAACCTTTATTAACCTGATGGGCACAGGGAGCCATTCTAGGGCTTAGGACGTTACAAAGATAAATGAGATATAGCCCTTGCCCTCTGGAGCTTACAGTCTAGTAGAGAATACACATACAGTCATAATCGTCATTTATTCCTTCAGAGCAATTCATTCCTTCAGAGTGAACATGCCTCAGGAATTGGTATTTGAAGATAAGTTGAATTTAATTCAGTTCAATTCAATAAATAAAATACCTGATGGGTACAGAAGGCCATAACTACAGCTCAGGAAGCTACAGAGATAAATGAGACACAGCCCTTGTCCTCATGGAGCTTACAGTCTAGTAGAGGGATATGACACATATGCTGAGAACCCATAAAACACAATAGAACATGTTAAGTGACTAAGTGAAATAAAAACAAAAGCCCGATGAAGAATGGATAATTTCCAGCTGGGGTTGGGGGGGGGGGAGAGAGGGGATTTAGAGCTGGGTCTTGAAGGATAGGTGGGATTTTCAAGTTCAGTGATTGGAGGAAGGGCATTCTTGGTAGAGGACACTGTCTGAGCAAAGACCTGGAATTGGGAAATAGGAAAAGGAAAGATGGAAAACTATGTTTTCACTAAAGTAACTCAGCCTGCCAGTGCTTTAACCACAAAGGGACTGGGGCTTCAATCTAATGACCTGGTAGGCACCATAAGAAAAGTGAAAGTTGATGTTGAAACCCTTACAAATGTGCTTCTCTTGTATCCTGGATGCTATGAGACCTGAAAAAACTATTAAAGAATAGAAGAAGCAGTCCTGGGTTGGTAATCAGGGGATATCCTAAGTTTGTTTGTTTGTTTGTTTTTGGAGCAAGGGAATTAAGCAGTTCTGCAGACACAGTATTAATAAAGGACAGTCTAGTCATACAGTCACAAAATGTCATGTCTAGAAGTGACCATAGAGCATAGACTGTCATACCTAGGAGATATCTAAGAAAGCATCTCTTTCAACCCAAACTCTTTACAGATGAGGAAAATGGTAGCCTATGACACAGTGGATAGTGATTGGACTTGGAGTCGGGGAAATCCTGAGCCTGAATCCTACCTTAGACACTTAGCCATGTGACTCTGAGCAAGTCACTTTACCTCCCTGTCTCAGTGTCAGTTTCCTCATCTATAAAATGGGGATAGCATTTATTTCACAGGGATATTGTGAGATAACATACATATCAAGTGAGATAACATACATAAAGTTCTTTGAAACCTTAAAGCCCTATATAAATGACAGCTATTATTAGTATTAGTATTGTTGGATAAGCTGAGCATTGTGTTTGAATACCATAAAACCAATGAGCCAGGTAAAGATAAAACTGTATTTGTTGAGAGCATCATAAAATAATGCTTTGGGTTTTAGTTAAACAAATTTTATACAAGGTTATGTGTGTACAGCTGTGGGGGATTTGGATTGGATCTTAAAAGAGAGTTAATCCAATTCATTTGAAAGCCCTTAAAATCACATATTCAGGGGAAGAGTTACTTATAGGCCTGCTCGTATGCTAAATAGTAAAGGAGGTCTGGGGACTTCTCTTGTGCCACGTGTATAAATTAGCCCAATGCTTCATAAAGTCAATAGGAACCTGAGAGGTTATCTAGCTCAGCCCCTTGTAGAGATGAAAATTTTGGTCAGAGAGGGAAAGAGACACAGTCAGCCTAGGGGCAGAGGCAGGTCTAAAAAATTGACTCTCATAAGCTAGTGTTCGTTAACTGTCTTTCATGTTGTTGGGGGTGGAGGCAGAAAGGACATAAGGGAACTGTTTGGTTTTCTCATGGTTTTAAAGTAAGAATGTCTTTGGTTATAATGCCAGCCTTAATTGAATGTGATTGAAAGGACTTGAATTCTAGGGTGTGTTTTGTTTTGTTTTGTTTTTTGTTTTTTTTTTTTTAAGTAAAAGTCACTGATAATGAGGAGTGGAGGTTAGGTTGTGGATTCCAAAAAGCCATCCTTTTGTGAGTGTTGCATCTTACAATGGTCCAGTGGTTAAGGCAGGCCTCTGGAGGGGCCCCAATCACGTCCGTGCCCTGCTGCCAATGAGGCACAGACTGTGTGCATGCAAACTTGAAAAGCGCACCCTGGATGACTTTGAAAAAGGGCGCCAGAGTGAACTCCCTTTGTTCCGCCCAGCAAAGGCAGGGCTTTGTCTATTGTCTGGGGTCTGGGCCAGTCACATTCCTGTCTCCTTTCATTCTGAAGCAGCCGGGAGATGATGGGCAGGGCATAGGTTCTGTGTCGACACAGAATCTGGACACGCTCAGCCACAGTTGGGGGTGGGAGTGGGCTGGGGCTCCAAACAAGTCTGTACATCATCCATTTGGATTTTTTGATGCAATAATTATGGCCTTTCCCATGACCAGATCTCCCCTAAGCAGCACAGGAATAGTAGAAGGGCTGTAGGGGAAAAACAAGATGTATTTTTTACTTTTTAAGATTGATGTATGTATCGAGAGGAATCATAGACCCAAAGACCCACTGGACTTGTAGCCAAAGGAGACGTGGGTTCAGATCTCAGGTCTGCCACTTACTACTTATGTGATATGTCACTCTGTGCCTCAGTTTCCTCACCTATAAAATAAGGAGATTGGCCTAGATACTTTCTAAGGTCGATTCTCGATCTAAAAGTCTATGCTCATAATGATTACCCCGCTAGGGGTTTACTGCAGTGTAGGGGCTGGAGCCCAAAATTTGTAGACAGAGGAACTTCCTGGCTTCTTCACTTAATCAGTCACCCTCCTGAGCCGTGGTAAAGATCGAGGTAAGACTAGTTCTCTAACAAAGCTGCCAGCTCAGGTTCTGTTTAAGATTGATCACCAGAAGGGTCATGGAATCTGAATTTACATCTGGAAGGAACATGAGAAGACAGCTGATGTGACCCCTTTAGTTTCACAGAGGAGGAAACTGAGGCCCAGAGAGGTGGGGTGATTTGCCGAAGGCTTCACAAGATGCTCGTCGCTCAAAGCCAACGCAAATCTGTTACTTGGTACCCTGGCCTTCCACTGCCTCCTTTCAGCCCTTTAATTTTAGAGGGGAAGGGAGTCGGGCTTCAGGGTCGCAGAGGTACCAAGTGTCAGAGCCAGGATTCGACTCCAGGCCATCAGATTCCTGATCCACCCTCACCCCTGGAACTGCCAATTACCAGCCGAGGCCCAGAGAGGTGTGAAGGGAGGCCCTCCAGCTTCCCAGAGGGAATCAATAAATGTGGGTGGCTGCATGGGGATTCGAACCCAGTTCCGACCTCTCCCAGCATCTTCTCCAGGCCGTCACTGCTTCTTGCCTTTCTTGCTAAGGATGGGGAGGGACCCCGCGAGAAGACTCGAGGCAGCGTCGAATTTTGGGGGGTGGGGGGAGGGACAACAACAACACCGCTGAAACCTGTTGCTGAGCTGCAAGCTGTTAATGTTCCGAGGTCCCGGATTACTTACCAGGCGGGCGGGGGCTGGGGGCTGGGCCGGCCCAGGGTAACAGATGTGCCCTGGGCTGTTGGCGCGTGCCGGCTCTGTTCCCCTGCTCCTAGCACCAGGTGCAGCTATTGTTCGCCTTGGTCTCCATTCATCCGGCCTCGTCTGTTGCTCTGCGCTTTCTAGCTCATTGTTTCGGCAGGAAATTAGCATTAAAAACCCATCCGAAACCCCCACGTCCCTCAGCTGCAGGTGACTGCTATTGGCCCCAGCTGCCACCCTTGCGCTTGATTACTTCCATATGGGGCTGTGCAGAGACGAAGTCACCATTTATTGATTTCGAGCTCCCAGCCCCCCACCCCTGCTACCCAAAGTATAATGCCCTGAAATCTATTAGGCCCCCAATGGGCTCCATGGCTCGGTCAGTATTACAACTGTGATGAACGGTTTACAAGCAAAACTAATTACTCCCTCCCACCCAACCACCCAACCTAAATATTAAATGTAAATAACGGAGGGTGATGAACAGGATGTGAAATCTTTACGATGACTAGAGACCAAGCGGGCTTCTGAAGCAGGAAGGTTGTTACACTTTGGATGGGCTTTTATGGAAAATTTTTAGTCACTGCTTTGAATATTTCATACCACGCCCATGAACATCCAAGCCAATGCGACCCAGTGGGCCCCTGGGGGGGGGGGGGGAAGCATTTCTATCTTCTGCTTGTTAATTTCCTAAGTTTAGTTAGAAGGGGAGGGGGAGGGAGAGGAAGCCAGGGCTTTTCCAGCATGACCCTTTTAAAAGTGAGTATATGGCGATTACTTGAAACCCCCCACCCCCATCCAAACCTTTTAACCCTTGGTTTTTGAATGGGGCATTTGTTCTGTGTTCGCCTACGTGGTTATTCTAGTTTGCTTAATAAACTACTCCCTGCAGCATGTTGGTAGCAGCCCGGGATTTCTATCTTTGCTCCCACAAGAACAAAGTGAGCTGGCCCATTTGGGATATGGTGATAGATGGAGGTTAGAGGAGCAGGCCGATGGGGAATCCTAGTGTGGAGGAACCAGACATGTAGCTAGTTCGTCGGGAACAGGTCTAGAATAGTTATTTCCATCTCTAAAGACTGGCTTTGTGACCAAAGACAAGATAGTCCCCTATCTCCTGATCCCATCTGAAATATGGAGACAGTAATAGCTCCCTTGGGCTGTGGTCCTTAAGAGGCCCTTCTCTTGGTTGCAAAGCACTGTCTGGTAGGGGAAGGATTGGAATTGAGGACTACATTTCTGCTGACCTAAGTTATGCAACTTAGCCTTGAAACAGAGCTGCTGCAATAAAATCACTTTGTGGTTTTGAAAGTTTGTAAACTAAAGTGCTAAAAAGCATTACCACATTTTGGGTGGGGCTAGCCCCCCCCCCCCCCAACTAGTTGGTGGAGCCCAACTTTGGACTTTCTGAAGTGGCAGATGTGCCAGCAAGGGATTGCTAGAGATGTTAGAGACACGAACTTTACAGTCAGAAAGGGTCCTTAGAGACTGGCAGGTCCACGGGAAGGGTTGACAAGCCGATTGAGGCCCATAGAGGGGAAAGGGCTTGGTGGTGTAGAGCAGTCAAAAGAACATCGGAGACTGATGTCTTATGTGACCTTGCTTGGGCAAATCATTGAACTTTTCTGTACCTTGATTTCCTAATTTGTAAAATGTAATTGGTCTCAATTGCCTCTGAAGTCCTTTCTAGCTCCAGACACTCTCTCTAGTCTCTCGAGTGACACAGTTAGTAAATGGAGAAGCTACAACTTGAGCCTAAATCTCTGTGAGATGAAAAAAAAAGTGATATTTTTGCACTCAGTGATAATAATAACTGACATTTCCATAGCATTTAAAGGTTTGTAAAACACTTTGCACATGTAGGGAATTCTCTCCACCAAGAGGCATAGGATTTCTTGGGAAAGGCATTCCAGCCAGCAGGGGTCCAATGATTGCAGGTCAAAGATAGAAGGCCAAACTGAAAGCAGAGAAATGTATTAGCATACTAAGGAGGCCTGCTGCCTGAAAGCAGCTTCAGTCTCCTAGGCACTCAGCTTGATTTTTATAACTTTTCAACGCACTTAGAGAAACAGTTCAGCAGCCGCATTTTGCAGCAGCTTAGGATAGGTAAGTAAAGCATTTTACAGGAGAGGAAAGGGTACAGAAAGGGGAAGTCATTCAAGGGAGAAAAGCGGAGTATTTGGAATGTAATTGGCAAAATTTATTATTGAAATAAGAAAATGTTCCCTGTTAAAGGGCAGGAGATGAGGGGAGGTGACCAAATACTTTTACAATTGTTTAAGAAGTCCATTTAGACAAAAATGCAGGTGTCTCTTGTTTAAGGATGATAGTTGTTACAGTAGAGTATGGGCCCATCTGCTTTACTGTGCCCTTGCATAGTTATATTTTATTTTCCGTTCAGTAGGGGTTTGGGACTTTCTACCAGTAGGCTACCAGGTGGTTGGGGGATTAGTCCATCCAGATTTCCCAGAAATGATTGTGGTTCCTATCTTTCCCCACATACATATGTTTGTTTGTTTGTTTGTTTTTCTTGAGCCTTACAACAGTTATGTGAGGTAGGTGCTTCAGATATTATTGTCCCCATTTTACGGTTGAGGAAGCTGATTCAGGGAGAAGTTAAGTGACTCACCTAGGTTTGCACAGAATTAATGAGTGTCAGAAGCAGGATTTTTATCCAGGCTTTTCTGACTCCTGAGTCCAGCACTCTGTCCACTGTGCCAGCTGCCTACAAGAATGGTGGCCTCCCTAGTGAAGTATCTTATTTTGTTTGGGAGGGTTTAGGTGTTGACTTTTTTTTTCCTCTGATGCTCTTAAATTTAAACAAGATCGTGGATTTTCAGTTTTATTATCTAAATCCCAGAGTTTTATTTCTCTCTGGTGGGACAGCCCTTCACGAGCAAAGTGTGTTCTTTCTCCTATCCTCAAAATACATTATCGTGTCAAATGACCACATGTGGCCTGATTTCCCCAAATAGCATTTTGGGTCATGACGCTTCAGATAATGTCCAGAATATGGTGGTGATGGCTGACCTGGGCTGCCTCCAGCTCTAACGACCACTCTTCTCTATCTTTGTGTCCAATGATGAATAATGTTATATGCCCTCCCCCCTCCCCCAGAGATGGCATAAAGTCTTCCTAGCCAAGAAGAGCTCTCCCTTCAGACCTTTGGAGATCTATCTGCAAGGGAAACAAGAGTACTTACTTGGTTTGGGAAATGTCCAAACCAGGCTTGGAAATTATTTGGTGGCTGTGGTATTTCTTTTTAAATAGCCTCTCTCAGAATGGTAATAAATGTTTGCCGAATTGAATTCAGTACTTGTCTATAGACCACTATAGTGGGTGGAAGAAGAAACAGATGAATGAGAATCCTTGCTCCCATGGGGCTCATGATCTAGTTGGGGGATAAAATAAATAATGCTTAACACAAAATAGAACATGGAGATAGAGTTTTACTGCATGGGTTGTGGGGCCAGTCAGGGGAAAGTCATTAGAGGAATGGGGAACAGCATAAACAAAGGCACCAAGGTAAGACGGGTCCAGTTAATGGGAAGGGCAGAGGTTGCCAAATAATCTAGGTTAGGGAATTAGAAGAGAATCTGTCTTCTTCCCATTGCTAATTTATGTGCCTGTTACCTCCCTGAATTTTTGCGTCTCTCCCCACACACGGAGAGCCTTCCCCTTCCACACTGTTGGCTGGGAATTTGGGGAACTCAGGAGACACTTCCTCTGTGGGCAGCCCATAGCACTGCAGGGGATGCTTTAGTCCATACCTGACCATCCACAGAGCACTAAAGTGGAGGGCACACTTTGTCTTTGGATACCCTTTCCTGACCTGTCATGCTTCTGTCCTTGTTGGGGAGGTAGGGAGGAGGCATCCAAGGTCCTACTTGACTTTAGGAGTCAGAAGGTTGAAAAAATAATAATAATCCAAATATGGTGGCATCCTGAGAAAACAGATCTAAGAGCTAGGAGGAACTTTAGAGACCCTTGGGCATAACACCTTCCTTTTGCAGATAAGGAAACTGTAGCCTTAGGAAAGTGGAATGACTTGCCCAAGGTCACCAAAGTAGTAGGTGTCAAAGGAGAGCTTAGAACCTGGGTTCTTAAACTCCAAGGCTTAAGGTCTTTTCACTGGTCTACACATAGAGGCTTCTTGCTGACTCATGAAGTGAACAACTCAGACTTTTCACAACTATCATTGGCACAGTCTTTCCAGAGCCTGGCAAGGCATCTCCCTCCAAACTGGAAGGAGGCTAAAAGGAAAACTGATCTTGGGGGGCTATGCCTCTAAACCAGGATGATTTTGAGGGTGGGAGCCAAGCTGGGGAGGTAGCCCTGAAACCATAATATTTATAGGTTCTTCCTTTGGGCTACAAGGACTGCCTGAGTTTGTTCAGATACTTTGATTCAAATGGGATGTTGTACCTTACTCTGTGGGGCATGAAACAACAGGAAAGAATATTGCCTCTTGACTCAGGTGGTCTTGGCTCATTTCCCTGTTCTGCCACTTGATTAGCTGTGTGACATTGAGCATGTCACATTATTTCTGTGAGCCTCAGTTTCCTCATCTGTAAAAGTGAGAGAGTTGGACTAGATGCCCTTTAAGGTTCCTTAAGTTTCAAAATCAACAATCCTTGATCTTGACCTGCTCAAAGTTTACTGTTAAGGATACAGAAATCCAGAAACCATGACCAAGAGCCTTGCCTTATAGACTGTTGGGTCGCTCTATAAGATTTGGTAACTGTGGGCTTTCCAGTACTCTGTGTATATGTATGTTTAGCATTTGTCCATTTTTAATCTCTACTTGGAAAATAAATGCTTCTGTTTATACATTTATTTTGTCCTCCTTCAGCCCAAATCAATGAGTAAAGAAGGAGAACTGGGGAATTGGAAAGACCAGGAAGGAAGTTAGGGGATTTGGGTTCTGGTATCATCTCTGGCACTAGCTTTTTTTTTTTTTTTTTTTTTTGAGGGCAGTTGGAGTTAAGTGACTTGCCCAAGGTCATGCAGCTAGTTTTTGTGTTAAGTATCTGAGGCTGGATTTGAACACAGGTCCTCCTAACTCCAGGGCTGGTGCTCTACTCACTGTGCCACCTAGCCGCCCAACTAGCTTTTTTGTTTTTTTATGTCTTTGGCACTAACTCTTGGTGTATACTTTGTTGGTACCTAGCCTCTCTAGGCCTCCCTTTCTTCCTTTCTAGAATGAGGTGGTTGTTAGATTGACATCTTAGAGTTCATTCTTCTGTATTTTAAATTTGTATGACTGACAGATATTTGGGTGCAAGGACTCTCTCATGTTTATTGTTGTCTTCCCTATTCCTCTACCTAGAGATACTCACTAAATGGTGATTGACTGAGTGGTTGATGAATGAGTGAAGGCCCTGCTCAAGGAATTGTATGGCTGCCAGTTACAGTGGCCCCTTGAAGGAGGGAAAGGTGTTAGAACGGAGCAGTAAGGGAGAGGGAGAATTAAATCCAATCCTATGTATTTGTGGAATATAGAAGAGGCCAGTTCAGCTGGAGTGGAAAGATTTTAAAAGGAAAGTGGCTGAGGTAAAGCTGGGAAGGTAGTTTGGCCCTTGGGTGCCAGGATCAAGAGCTCAGGTTGGAATCCTGAAGGCAGGTGGGAGTCACTGAAGGTCTGAGCCAGGGAGTGTCATGGTCTAAGCAGCATTTTAGAAAATTTTGTTTGGTAGTGCCCACAGGATAGATTAGAGCAGAGAGAGGCTGATTGTTCTGTTTGTTTTGAAGCAGTTGTGTCAATCCAGATTTGAGGAATATTGGGGAGGGGGAGAGGTGCGATTGGTAGAAGCTGGTTGATTTTCTTTTTCAGTGCAGTGTATTTTTACAATATTGCTTTTCTTACTAGAGTTCTGGAAAAGCACTCCTCTGTACAGGAGGTCCTTCATGGGCAGCACCGAACAAATGAGCCAGGTAGGACAGGATCAGAAAACCTTCTTAGCAAGTATTTTCAAAAGTTTGCCAAACTTAACTGATGATGGCTCAGTCACAGGGTTTATCCAGGGCTAGACTATCAGTCCTACAGTCAAGATACAGAAAACCATTCCAAAAGATAATTACAAGATAACTAAGTCAGGGGGCGGCTAGGTGGCGCAGTGAATAGAGCGCTGGCCCTGGAGTCAGAAGGACCTGAGTTCGGAGCCGGCCTCCGTCACTAATCCACACAAACAAAAACCTAGCCATGTAACCTTGGGCAAGTTACTTAACCCCAATTGCTTTAAAAAAAAAAAAAAAGATAACTAAGTCAGCCTTTAGATGACTTGGAATCAGGAAGACCTGAGATTCCCTTGTACTTCAAACACTGACTGTGTGACCCTTGGCAAGTCAGTTATCATTTTTTGGCCTCAAGTATTCTCATCTTAAAGTGGGGTAATAATGGCACCTATCTATCTCGCAGGATTATTGTGAGAATCTAACAAGATAATCTATGTAAAGTGCTTTGTGAGCTTTAAAACACTGCACAAAACTAGTTATCATTTACTGCTGCTGCTGCTGCCACCCCGTAGTGTTATACTATAGCCTAGCAATCTTGCCCCTGTACTTTCCCTGTATCCCCATAGCATTTACATTCAGTATGTTCTATATTGCATTAATCTGGTGTTATTGGATAGCATCAGAAAAGTTCATAACTGAAAAAAGTGGGGTGTTGGATGGCCTGCCTACTCCACTGGCAACCATTCAGTGTCGAGAAGACTAGAGGAAGGTTGCGGGCAGATTGGATGAAGTGCCATAGATGAGGGTAAAACAGGGTGAGCTGTGTAAGATTCACTCATCAAAGTATTGATCTAGTTGCATCTTCTTTCCTCATCCAGATGGTGAGCCCTTGGTTGGAGGACAAGGGACCCTTTATAATTCCATTCCAATAAACAAGTATTTTGTAACTGCTATATGCAAGACACTTACATACTTCTTCTGTGCCCCACTAGAAGACCCTGGCAGAGCATGGAAGAGACTGGTGCTGAGTAGATACTAAATGGGAATTTAGATCTAGAAGGGACCTCAGAGGCCAACCCCTAACCCAACCCCCTCATTTTACAGAGTCCCAGGAAGTCTAAGTGATTTGCCTAAGGTCAGACAGGTAATAAATACTGTAGGTTGGCTTTGAACCCAAGTTCTCTGACCCCAGAGGCAGTGAACTCCTTTTCCACTGTTCCATAGCATTTCCATAGGATAAAACTGGCAGTATGTTGGTGTAAAAAAGATGCTTTGTTTCAGGGTCATTTGCAGAATTCTCTAGTTTCCCAAAGGCAATCCAGGATGTTCTCTTTTTCCTGTTCCATCCTTGGTTCAGCTCATTGTCCAGTTGCAAATGACTGTGCAAGATAAATGTATCAAAGGGCGACCTTTGTGATTTTTCCAACTCAAAAGACATTCTTCAGTTACTTTAAATCAAATGTTAAAAAATATACATTATTATTATTATTATTATTTTTTACATGCAGCTGGGAAATAAGATATACTGGCACTGAGGTATAGGAATCTATCTTGTCCTACTAGAAAATCAGAGAGGGGGGGCGGCTAGGTGGCTCAGTGAGTAGAGCGCTGGCCCTGGAGTCAGAAGGACCTGAGTTCGGATCCAGCCTCAGACACTTAACCCACACAAACAAAAACCTAGCCGTGTGACCTTGGGCAAGTTACTTAACCCCAATTGCCCTAAAGGGGCGGCTAGGTGGCGCAGTGAGTAAGAGCGCCGGCCTCGGAGTTAGGATGACCCGAGATCAAATCCGGCCTCAGAAAATGAGCACCCACACATAAATAATGACTAGCCGTGTGACCTTGAGCAAGTTACTTAACCCCAATTGCTTTAAAAAAAAAAAAAGAAAGAAAAAAGAAAATCAGAGAGGGGATGAGGCAGGATATAAGAGAGAGCAGACTGGGAGAATTCAGTAGGATCGATACTTTGGGGTGGGGGGGGTAGAGGAAAGACAGGGAGAAAATTTTTAACTTAAAACTTTGTGGAAATGAATGTTGAAAACTAAAAATAAACAAATTAAACAAACAAACAAAAAGAGAAAACCATACCTTATCTATGTTCTATTGTATTTTTGTTTTGTTAAATATTTCCCAATTATTTTTTAATCTTTGACAACTCTGGCTTACACCACTGGATTGTGTAGACAAGAATTTTTTTTAACCTGAAAACATTATAAAGAGAAGTGAGTTTCAAGGTTTGTTTTTCATTTGCTTTCTCTTTTTAAAAAATAATTTTATTTTCCCTCCAATTATGTGTTGTTTTCTTTTTAAAACAATATTTTATTTTTCCCCTGATTACAGATTTTTCATTTGCTTTCTTTTCTTAAATAATGTTTTATTTTTTCCCCAATTACAGGTTTTTCATTTGTTTCCATATCAAGCAAGAGAGAAAGACGCTCACCATAACTGTTTGCCACAGTCATGGAGGAGAGATCCAGGGCAGAGACCAAGGGTAAAGGGATTCCATAGAGATAGTAAGGTCCTTCATTTCCACAGTACTCAAATTTTTTCTTCCCGGCTGCTTGTAGTATTTTCTCCTTGAGCTGGGAACTCTGGAAGTTGGTTATAATATTCCTAGGAGTTTTGGGGGGATCTTTTTCAAGAGGTGATTGGTAAATTCTTTCAATTTCTGTTTTGCCCTCTGGTTCTAAAACATCAGGGCACTTTTCCTTGAGAATTTCTTGAAGGATGATTTCTAGGTTCTTTTTTTGATCATGGCTTTCAAGGTAGCCCAATAATTTTTATATTATCTCTCCTGGATCCATTTTCTAGGTCAGTGGTTTTTTCCAATGAGATATTTCACATTGCCTTCTATTTTTTCATTTGTTTGGATCTGTTTTATAGTAATGGTTTCTCATAAAGTCATCAGCTTCCATTTACTCATGTATGATTATAAAGGAATTATTCTCTTCAGTGAGTTTTTGAAATTCCTTTTCCATCTGGCCAGTTCAGCTTTTTAAGGTATTCTCCTCATTGGCTTTTTGGGCCTCTTTTGCCATTTGAGTTAGTTTATTTCTTAAGGTATTATTTTCTTAAGTCAGGTTGTTGACTCTCTTTTCATGATTTTCTTGCATCATTCTCATTTCTCTTTCCAGTTTTTCCTCCACTTCTCTTACTTGATTTTCAAAATCCTTCTTGAATTCCTCCATGGCCTGTAGCTAGTTAATATTTTTCTTGGAAGCTTTTGATGTAGGAGTTCTGTCTTCTTTGTCTTCCTCCCGTTCCATGCTTTCATACTTTTTGTCCCTTAAAAAGGATTCTATGGTCTCTTTGTGTTGCCTCTGCTTGATCATATTACCAGTCAGTTACTTGACTTTTGAGCTCTTTGCCACAGTAGAACTCTGCTTCCAGAGAGGAGAGCTTTGTTCCAAATGACTGGGGATTTTCACAAATGTTGTCAGAGGTCTGAGGAGGGTGCCCTCTCTACAGACACCACACGGGCAAACTAGCATTTCTCACCCCAGGACCACTGCCCAAGAAAGTGACCCAGATCCCAGCAGGTTAAAACAAGAGTGATTACCCTCTGAATGGTCACTTGGTTCCCCCTATGATCTGTAGGCCAGGAGCAGTGGCTGCCACCTCTCACCCCAGGACAGGGGCCAGACCAAGCCCTTCTTTTCCAGAAGAGTTCCTGACTGACCTTTTACTTTCTTTTTGGCATTTATGGGTTGAAAAGTGTGGAAACTGCCACAGCTGCTGGTCATTCACTCTCCTGAAGTTTAAGGAGCCAAGGCTGCTTCCCTGGGGCCACAACCTCATGGCTGGGGACTGTGCTCGACTCCCAGTGTGCTGGGATGAACCCTTCCTGTCAGCCTGCTAGGCTGTGTTCAGCAGATTTGCTTCTCTGTGTCACGTTGTGGGTTCTGTAGCTCTAAAATTTGTTGAGAGTCATGTTTTATAGCTATTTGAGGTGGTTGTGGGGGGGATGTCACAGAATTTCCTGCTTCTACTCTGCCATCTTGGCTCCACCCCAATAAGGTATGGTTTTCTAAGTCAACATGTAGCCAGAGAGGATCCTCATGTATGGTTTATGGCCCTATTTCTAATTTTAACTACTAATGGAAGCAATTCACAAATTGTTATTATTATTTTTTTGCTTTTTGGAGGACAGTTGGGGTTAAGTAACTTGCCCAAAGTCACATGGCTAGTATGTCAAGTGTCTGAGGCTGGATTTGAATTCAGGTCCTCCTGACACCAGAGCCGGTGCTCTATTCACTGCGCCACCTAGCCGCCCCTCAAGAACTATTTTAAAGATGAGGAAACTGAGACTCAAAGCAGAGTGGGTAGTCCTTTGTCTAGTACTTAGATCCTGAAACCAGGCCTTCTTTATTCTAAATCCAGTGTTTTTCCCACTAAACTACAATGTCCTTTATTTCAAAAGGCCAAAATACCTTCACACCATAATTTCATTTTTGTGGATTATTTTTAAATTTTTGATGCTTTAAAAAAAAATCACTTAACTTTTTGTAACAAGCATAGCTAAGTAAAACAAACCAACACCAGACTGGCCAAAGTCATTTGTATTTTCCTGCCTAGAAGAGGAAGGTGAAGGTATGTTTTAGTCCATTGGTCTTCTTGAATCAAGATTGATTATTGTATTGATTGGAGTACAGATTACTTCAGTGCCTTTTTTCCCTTTATATTGTGAAGTAGACCTAACTCACTCAACCATCCTACAAGGTTAAGAGATTGGTGTCATTTCTCTGTTTTTCCCCAGGAAGAAATTGAATCGCAGAGATGAGGTGATTTCCCACCCCCCACAAAGTGTGCAACTGGTAGCAGAACCAGACTAGAGGCCAGGGATACCACCTCCCAGTCTAGTAATTTTCTCAGTCAGCTATATTGCTTTGTGGGTTTGAGGTTAGAAAGGTGGGGTTTGGGGCGGAATGCAAGGTTGGCTTTTAAGTTGGTTAAATGCTCTGAGAGTCAATAGATATGGGAGGCCAAAGGGAGACCAAGAAAAAGCCTGTAATATGAATCTTCTAACAGTACTGAGGTGGTACTGTAGAAAGGATTGCTGCATGGGGTGTCCTGGGACCTTACTTTGAATCCCAGTTCCACTCCTGTAGGACCTTGGGCAGTTCATTCCACTGTTCTGGCCTCAGTTCCTCATCTATAAAATCTAGGCATTGGGCTAGATGTTCTCTAAGGGCCTTCCCCACACTGTGACTTACTGTCCCCTTTTTTCTCTGGCCAAGGAATCTTGACTGTGTTTCCAGAGCCCAGTGTGGTGAAAGCCTTTGTGCTGCAGAGGGAGGCTGGCGAATAAGGACGGTGCCTGGTGTATTTTATTAGCTATCTGGGGGCGGACAAAGTAATATGAAAATATCTCGCCACTTTATTTTCATATTTATCTGAAGCCTAAAAAAGTAACTTTTGGGCTTTCTTCTTTGTAATTAGATTAGTGAAGCATATGGTGTTTACCCAGGCTCCTTGTGCAAGCTAGTGAGGAAAGGAGGCATGTGGGTGTGCGAACAGACAGGCGGGAGGCTGCCTTCTTTGGGTTTTTGAGGACTTGATCCTGCCATTAGCCCCTCTTTTTCTTCTTAGCAACACATGAGGTCATTCCCACCATTCCCATTTCCCTTGGTGATTGATATGGGGATGTTCTTCAGCTGGCCGTGCCTTGCTTGAGAGAAGGAGGTTCTGAGTCTTGAAAAGTAGGTGTGGGGTTCTTCCTATAGTGCTTCTATGTGCCTATAGTCCTGTCTAATGCCTTGACTGCCATTAGAAAAGGCTGAAAGGGGTGGGGGTGGGGGGAAGAGGATTATTGTCTGGCTGAGTTTCTTTGAATAAAGGCATTCCTTGCAGCCCATTTCTTGTCATTTAATTCCTAACTGTGGGTTTACTTTTCAGGAAGAATGTGTGATAAGACCCTAGCATGATTAGGAGGGTTATTGTGGCCAAAGCAAAAAGATACTGTCCCCTTTGGGGATAGCATATTAACTTCTTTTGTCAGTATTTTCTTTCCCCAAAGTTTTATTAGGTTTAATGTGTAATATTGTCCCACTTAAGTAGAAACCACCCCAACCACATGGGGCAGAACTGCAGACCTTGAGGTGAACTTTTAAAAAAGTTTTTGTGATGAGAAAAATAGTAGCCACAAAACCCATGTACTTTATTTTGGCTGAGCCAGTGGCTCCACTGTGAAATGTACTGACTAAAAGTTAGGTATGAAAGGTTGCAAGGAAATCATCAATACCTAATGATAACACTGAGGAATGATTGTGGGAGGAGGTATTTGGAACTAGAAAAGCATAGTAGCCTGGACACAGACCAGAGCACCCCATGTCTCCCAGTAGCCTCACAGGTTCTCTGCAGAAGTTTAACATGGAGCCACAGAACGTAGTGATGGAAGAAGCCCTAGAGGCCACTGAGATCAACCTGTAGCAAAACAAGAGCTTCCATAGGATCACAGAATGAGAACAGATCTTAGATGTTTTCTAATTGAATCCCCTTGTTTGATAGATAAGGAAGCGGAGACCTAAGGAAGTTAAATGACTTGGCCAATGTCACACAATAAATTGCAGTGTCAGAATTTGAATTCAGGTCCTCTGATTCCCAGTCCAATGCTCTTCCCACCACACTTCTTCACTTCCTTTCTTCAGCACTGGGGAACTGGGGAACCAGCTGACTCCATTGCAAAAAAAAAAAAAAACTACCTTGTTTACAAATATCACACTTTGGGCAGCCTTCATTTTACCCAATATGCCCTTATACTCAGCCAAAGTCTGCTTGTCTTCAACTTCCCCACATTGCTTTTAAGTTCTGTCTAACTCATTCTTCCACAAGACAGATCTTGGTACAGTGTGATTTGGAGCCATAGGCCCCAAATCAGCTTCCTTCCGGAGCTCCCATCTATGATCCTACTTGAAATGTTATAGAGAATGTTATAGAGAATGAATGGTAGGGTCTAGAAAATGGCCATAGTGAGATCTGGTCGTAGTTGTTGTATTTCCAGCCTTCATGACCAAAGGTCTGGCCCTAAAGGTTTAGAATTAGGTGGTGATGATTATGGTAATGGTTAGGAGGAGACATGTAAATTGGGGTGGAAGAGGAAGAATGGAGTGGATTGTGGCGTTCATGATTCTGTCTTCTAATGGTGGTCTTAAGTTTTTGAACCTGGATGATTGATGCTATTGATGAATGATGATGCTATTAATAAACATGAGGACATCCAGAAGCTTTGGTGGTGAAGATGATGCGTTTTGGTATAGGTCAGGTTAAGCCCCCCTCAAAAAGAGGTCAAAGAAAAAGGAAAAAGACCTTTGTGTACAATTATATTTACAGCAACAAGTTTGTGATAGCAAAGAATTAGAAATCAATATAATTGATATATTATTTGCCTTCTCAGTGGGTAGGGGAAGGTCTAAAGGGAGGGAGAGAATTTGGAACTCAAAATTTTTTAAAATGAATGCTTTAAATTAAATGATGGGGGCGGCTAGGTGACATAGTGAATAGAGCACCAGCCCTGGAGTCAGGAGGACCTGAGTTCAAATCTGGCTTCAGACACTTAACACAGAAACTAGCCATGTGACCTTGGGCAAATCACTTAACCCTGAATGTCCTCCAAAAAGCAAGTACAAAAAAAAATACAAAAAAACTTAAATGATGAATTTTTTAAACTCATGTTGAACTTTAGGCTATGCCTAGATATCAGGTGATTTCTACCAGCTGGTTAAAGAGCACAGATTATAGGATCAGATTCAGATTATGAAGCTGAAAGGAGCTTTAGAAGTCATTTAGCCTAACACTTGTTTTACAGATGAGGGAACTGAGGCCCGCAGATAGTAGTAGGGTTTGAATGCAGCTCTGTTTTAGGGACCGTTTTAGTTACTATACTTAAATATATAGGAGGTCCCCAGAGTTTAAGACTGTGCTGAGACTTTTGGGATGCCCTGTGTGTTAAGTGAGGGATGACAGGTGTGCCTTCACCCATAGATCAAGAGTGGTCAAATGAGGTTCACGTAGGCTCTATAGAAATGCTAACTTTTAAAATGCCAAATAGCAAATACATTTGCTGACTTTAACAGGCACCCAACAGGACCCTCTGAAACCACTCTTGTCCATCATCTGCGTACGGTTATTCCTTCCACATCTCAACTTTCTCC
Source organism: Gymnobelideus leadbeateri (assembly GCA_011680675.1). Taxonomy (NCBI): domain Eukaryota; kingdom Metazoa; phylum Chordata; class Mammalia; order Diprotodontia; family Petauridae; genus Gymnobelideus; species Gymnobelideus leadbeateri. The sequence goes on from WOXC01010508.1 coordinate 573,023, forward strand.
ATCTCAATTTCGCTGTGTCCTGGGTCAGCATAAAAAATCAAATAGGAATTTGGGGGGAGTTTTGCAGAAGCCACAGATGACAAATGAAGGCCCGCAGAAAACATACAAAAAAGTTTAGAAACTCAGAAATGCATAAAGTATACAGATAGTATTGTATACTATCCATATATTTTATCTTTTAATGCCATTAAATTCAGACTTCTAACACAAAAACTAGCTGTGTGAACTTGGGCAAGTAACTTAACCCCAATTTGTCTTGCCTTCCCCCCTTCCAAGTCCCCCCCAAAACAAAAAATATATAGAGAGATATTGCAGCCTATATAAATTGGGTTGCAAAGTACTTATGTATATCATCGAATTTGAACCTTAGAACAGTTCTACAAAGCATTTCCCTTTTACAGATTAAGAAACTCACACTTAAATTGGTAAACTAACTTGCCCAGAGTCACATCTGGGAAACAACAGATACAGTTTTGAACCTGTATTGCCAACTCTAAGACTAGAACTTTATCCAGTATACTAGGAATTAGAAGTAGATTTGTGGGAAACCTTGATGTTGAGATCTGTGACAAAGTAAATCTTCCGGGACAAGGATAATTCTTTCTGTGAGATGGGGGAGGGTGCACAAGTGGGATTTGTATTCTTCCAGAATTATAGTCTCAGAGAAGAGACCTTGTGCACTACAAGTTAGTTAAGTAACATTCTGAGGGTCACATGACTAGTACGTGTCATGGGCAGGACTTAATGATATTGTATTAGGTACTGTGGACATCATTATTCACATTTTGTAGATGAGGAAAGGGAGACCCAGACAACTTGCCCATGGCTGTGCAGCTATTCCAGAGTTCTTTGTAAGGCTTCCTAATCTCAAAGATTAAGAGGACACAGAGATGTGGATCAGGGTTTCAGAGACACAACATTTATATTTACCAGTTGGTTGGGGTTTTTTTGTTGTTTGTTTTTAGAGGGGCAGGGAAGGTCGGGGAGGTGAGGAAGAATGGCAGCTCCAACCACGACATCCCCTGTATTCCCCCATTCAGTTTGAGTTTCGAATGAAACCCCTGGTTCTAGCTGAGATAGCCTTTTCTGCAGCTCCTCTGGCTGTGTTTTACTGGGTGTGAGGATATTATAGGGTACTGAAAAGTATTCAAATTTAGGGCATTGTACTGTAAAGACAAGATTAGCTCTCAGGGCTTGCAGTTGAGCAATTGGTATCTTTTGCTGAGTGTGAGACTAGTATATACTCATAACAATTCAAATTAAGGGCATTGTAAGACAAAGACATGACTGGCTCTCTGGCTTGTGATGGAGGCATTGCTACTTGTCAGTAGTATAACTGAATATAAGCCCTGAGAATAGAGAAGTCGGGACACCTCCACAGGATCCTGTGTTAAGAGACCCAATTTGAACTCAGTTCTCCCTTCCTCCAAGCCCCTCACTCTTAAGTATTTATCTCATATAGAAGTTAGTAGAAGACCACAGCCCCACTAAGAAATGTAAGCAATTTTAAATGAACAGGCTGCTCCTGCCACACACAGAATGGCAGAAGATGCCAACTGTGGTCAGGCTCCAGAGCCGGATGGCAGTAGAACACAGAGCCTGCCATGGTGGCAGCCATGTCTGTTTGTTTGTATCATTTCTGGGTTGGTCCCATCTCCCAGAAGAGAGTGGAAGAAGTTAGAATCCTGAAACTCATTCTCAATGGGCAGCTCCCATGACGCAGTGTGGGCTTTTTGGATGCCCCATTCCAAGGGCTTTCTCTCTCCAAAGGCAAACTTAAGAGCCCTTTGTCATGGAAGCTGGTGGCAAAAATACTCCCCATATGTGCAGAATGTTCCCTGCTGAAAGCCGTGACCAAGAGAGAACAGAGAGAGGCAGACAGAGTGTCGCTAACACAGTTCCGTCCTGGGGGGACATCTGTGAGAAGCTCTTGAGGGGTGGAGTTTTCTCTTATCCCAGAACTAGCTAGGACATCAGTCATTTGACAGCTTGCCCTGTTTACAGAATGCCTCACATTGACTCATCTCATCTCACCTTCAAGGCACCTTATTTAATGCTGGGCACTGACCCAGTGATGATTGAGCACAGATCAGGACCAATGAATAGGGGGAGACATTTGGGTTCCCTTTTTTTTACAGACCCAAAGTGTACAATGCAGAGAACAGGATCCGTTATTTCCAATCATGTTGGTTGGTATGTTCTCCATCTTCCTGTCTATCTTGGTGCCCACTTTCAAGAGTTAATGTGGACACTCTTTGTATAGTTGCCAGGACAGCTGTCAAGCTAGAATCCATCTTCTCCAGCTAGTAGTAAAGGCTGTCATGGGTTTTAAAGGCATCAAATAAGTGTTCTGTCAAAAGCTGTCCAAGACAAACACCCATGACCTGAAGCCTGAAGCCATGTGCTTACTGTAAAGTAGGGACTCAACCTTTTTTTGTGCTGTGAATCCCTTTGGTGGCATCTGGCAAAGCCTATGGATTCCCCAGAGTCATGTTTTTAAAGGCAAAAAAATTAGTTTTTCAAGTCTTTTTTAGTTATATCCTACTCTTTATGACCCCATTTGGGATTTTCTTGGCAAGGATACTACAGTGGTTTGCCATTTCCTTCTCCAGCTCATTTTACAGATGAGGAAACTGAGGCAAATAGAGTTAAGTGACTTGCCCAGGGTCACATAGCAAGTAAGTATAAGGCCAGATGTGAACTCAGGAAGATTAGTTTTCCTGACTCCAGGCCCAGCGGCTCTATCTACTTTGACAACTAGCTGCTCCCCCCATATACACACATATGTATGTATGTGTGTATGTATGTATGATCTACATCTAGTTTTTAAAGTTCATATGCCCTGGGTTAAGAACCCCTGCTCTAAAGGTAGGTAGCTCATGGTCCCTGGGGAGAAGTGATGGGAAGAGATGACTTAAGCTGTGAACTACAGCAGAGTCCTGTCTTTGGCAGGGAAAGGAGAGTGCTGCTGGGGGAGCTGTTCCAGCCCCCTGTGATGCTCCCACAAGGTAGCTGCATGAGGAGCTCAAGGGGAAGTTGTACGGAATAGGGCCAGCTGTGCCAAGAAATACCTTCCAGGCCTGCCCCTGCATTTATAGATTAGAAAACTGGGGTCTGGAGAGGCCAGGGGACCTACCCAGGGTCACACAGGTAGTAAACATCGAAGCTGAGATCTGAACCCAAGTTCTCTTGATTATTTTCCATTTATCCTGTAAATCTCTTGGGACTGGGGTTTTGGGTTTTTTTTGTTTGTTTGTTTTAATTAACCTTTCTTTGTATCCTTAGAACTTAGCTCAGTGTCTGGGACATAGTAGGCACTCAGTGTTTATTGACTGACTCCAGAGTCAGGACTCTTCCCACCGTTCCATTCTGATTCTCTCAGCTGAGGATACACATGGAACAGTGTTTTCATGGGGTATTTTGTGTGAGGCCAGATCAGCTCAGAACCTGCCCCCATCCTTTCTCCAGAGTCATCATTTCTTAACTAGGAAATCCAGAGAGTGAAACATGTCACTCGGTGAGCCTGTCATTGCCCTTCAGGCTCAGTAATCTGCTTTCTCTGGGACCTATGAATAAACTGGGACTTTTCTCCTGCTGTGTTGCAGACCTCCATAAGCTACTCTGATAGGTTTAAAAAAAAATTTTTTTTTTGTTATCAGTCTCAGAACTAAGTAATTTTTTTTCCTTCTACCTCATTCCTCATTTGAAACAGACCCCAGACAAATTGTGGGGATTAGATAAATCCTGGCTCATTATACTTAATGCCTGGTATAGAGTAGGTACTTAATAAATGCTTGTTGATTGATTGATAGTTGCCCAGACAGACAGGGTAGAGACAGTGTGGAATGGTGGAACAAAGGCTAGATTTGGAGGCAAAGGATCTGGCTTCAGGTTTTATCTACATCACGTCTAACAGGGCTGGGAAAGAAGCCTTTGAGTAGGAGCTTAGCAACAGACTCTATGACTGTTCACTGAGGACCAGTCTCCCCAGGGGTGCCAGGTGCTGCCTTTGTGGTCCTGGGCAGGGCACTGTACTCTTGTGCCTCCATCTCCTCATCTGTGAAATGAAGGGTTCACCTAAATGACCTCCAAGGTACCTTCCAGCTCCAGGCCAAGAATACTGTGTTGGAGAAGCCAGACCAGAAAGTCTAACAGGAATGTGCTGCTCCTGGGACAGCAAAGACCCCATTTTTAGGAACCTTTGGCAAACAAGGCCCCACCTTCTGCCCAGGCACAGCTGGCACTACTTTTCTCTATTGCTTTCTAGCACTTACTGTGTGTTGTGAAGGTGTGAAGAGACTGTGTCAAACTGATGGGGCTCGGGCATGAGTGCGTGTGTGGCAGCCGTTCCCGCCAGGGACTCAAACGCCCCTGCTGCCTCGGGCCTGCTTCCTTCCAGATGCTGCTCTCACCACTCAGGGTGAGAAGAGGATTTACTCTTGAAATGGAGAAAAATTCTTACCTTGGCCCTCTTCCTACATGTGCTGTTGATTAGAAGGGAGCATTGTCAGGCTCAAGTTGGGCTCGAAGATTGGGGTTTTTTTTACCCCAAGCTTGCCCCTCTCTCCTTTAGCATAAAAGGTAGAAAACCGTGGCCACACAGATTCCTGAAGGCTTTTGGAAAAGGAAAAAACCTCACATGCAATCCCTGTCATCCAGGAATTAGACATAGAGACAGCATAAAGGGAAGCTCTGTGCCAATTCTGCTTAAACTTTATTTTATCCTAAAGTACCAGTCACATATTAATTACAGCTAGCATTTAGAGAGCATGTTAAGGCTTGTGCAGCTTTTTGCATGTTATTTGAATGTTATTGCGTGTTATTGATCTATGCGTGAGATATTAAACCTGTTAATGCAATACACCCAACCCTTTCTTTAGTGACAAGTTTCAAATCTGCTCCTTAAAAGGGATGTTAAAAATAAAATGCCAATAGAATGAATATATCTATACACACACACACACACACACACACACACACACGTATGTATAAATTTTTTTAAGTCTGTCCTAGAGCAGACAGACATCTTCAGAAACTAGGGAATATAGTGGCATCTACTTCTTCTTATGGGAAGGAGTTTGGACTTAGGATCATAGATTTTGAGTCAGAAGGTGCCATAAAGGTGCTGTAGATGGTTTTTGTAGATGTAGATTGTCATCTTGTGCAATCCTCCCTTTTTACATTTGAGAAAACTGAAGGCCAGAGAGGCTAACCAGGGGTGTGAAACCCGTGGCCATCTAGGTCCTCGAGTATGACCTCTTAAATGAGTCCAAGTTTTAGGGGGCAGCTAGGTGGCGCAGTGAGTAGAGCATTGGCCTGGAGTCAGAAGGACCTGAGTTTGGATCCGACCTCAGACACTTAACACACAAACAAACAAACAAAAACCTAGTCGTGTGACCTTGGGCAAGTTACTTAACCCCAATTGCCCTCCAAAAAATAAAAAATAAAAATAAAAATAAATGAGTCCAAGTTTTACAGAACAAATCCTTTCATTAAGGGGATTTGTTCTGTGAAGTTTGAATTCAAAGGACCACACTTGAGAACCTACAGGGCCACAGGTTCCACCCTTGGAAATAATTTGACAGCAGCTATGTAGCTGCAAAGAGAAGGGCTGGGATTTGAGCCCAGGTCCTCTGAAATCTCTGCCCCCCCGCCCCCAGCCAGCGCTCTCCCACTGCACTACCATACATATTTATCCAGAATGAGGCAGGGGGTAGTCCCACTGAATTCTGTACATCTGCAGTATTTTTTTCAGTTCACAAGATTGGACACTTTGCCCAGCAGTAACTGTGGTGTGCCATGGGATGGGGGTGTGAGCTTAAGCTCTGCAGCCTTACGTGTTAGAGACAGCCTTAGGAAATGTGGTATGGCCGAGCAGGGGGGCCATGGTCAGCAGCAGGATCTGTAGCAGGCAGGAATAACTTAGGCAGATTCATCAGGTAGCCTTGATATTGACTTGGGCAGCCTGAGGATATCAGCTTCATAGGGTGCCCACTGGTATAGCGAACAATGGGCAAACCCCAGATCTATCTAGAAGGGACCTCAGCCAGGCTTGATTGATTCTCTTCAGTTACATCCATCTAGCAGCATCACTGGCCACTTTTAAACACAAAGAATCGTACCTTTCTGTGTTTATAAAGCTATTCCTGAGAAGTTTAAAATCTTACCCTATTTTAAGTGTGCTTGGGAACCAGTAATCATGGTTAGGTTTTCGTTTTTTCAATTAAAATTTTATTGACATCCTTTATTTTCATATTACCATCATTTGTAGATTATATCTGCTCTTTGCCTCTGGAATTGAACTTCTCTCCCCTGCAACAAAGAGACAGTTGAACAAAAACAACCGACACAGTGACCACGTGTGACCAGTGCATGCCACATTCTGCCCCAGTGGCATCCTGCACCTCTTGGCAAAGAGGAAGGAGGTATAGTTCACGTTTTGTTCGACAGGCCCAGTCTTGTCATTCAGTGACACAGAGCCCTACGTCCTTTCAGAGGTCCTTTCATTTGCCTTGTCGACATCATGGGGATTATTTCACCTCAGGATATACGAGTCTTTCCTCGTTTCTCTGAATTCTCAGTTTTGCCACTTCTTACTTCACAGTATCATGTTCCATCCATATGGTAACCATAATTTAAGTGACTTCTTTGGAGGGATTAGGGGTGGCGAGTCAGCAGGCCTTGGTTCTAGTCCCGATTCTGCCAGGACCAGCTAGGTGACTTCAGACAAGCCCCTTTTCCTCTCTGGACCTTAATTTCCACATCTGTAAAAGAGGGAGGTGGATCTGATGGTCTCATTGTCTCTCCCAGTCTTAATAATCCAACCGTCTGCCGACCATCACACCCATCGGTGCTTTTAACAGAAAAGCCTGAAGAGCAAATCACAAACTGATGCAATTGTGAACTGTAAGCACGTTTTTCTCATGAAGGTGGTGGCTGGGGTGACAGGCTCCCACCCCTCCTCCTGACATACATATATATATATATATATGCAGGCACCGAAATTGTCTGAGAAGTCCAGGGGAGCCAGAGGCGTTATCCCATGTTTTCAAACTCGGTTTGGGTAGCGGCACAAACAGCTGCCACACTGAATAATTGTCACGTCATTATGAGGGTTCCTGTCACTAACTGATCTGTTTGTATAAATTGAGCTCTCACCATGTGATTGGTAAAATTAGTTCTTGGGAGACTTTCTGCTGTTGAGGCCATCTGTTCCCTGCTCCCCAAATCCGGGATGAAGAGTTAGCTTTGAAGCCACATGGTAGAAAATGCGCATCAGCCCCTGCAGTTTCAGTGTGAAGTGTGTGAACAAGAGGGGGGGCAGGGCAGGATGAGGGGGGGCTGGCTCATCCCTGCAGGCCGCTCTCTTGCCAGTTGGCTTCAGTGGAGAAGCTAGGTTGCCTCCCTAGCCAAATGGCAGGATAGGCAGTGTCCGTTTTTTTAGATTTTTGGAAGAAAGGTTCTGGGCAGCATGTATAGCTTCCTTTAGTGCTATTCCACCCCACCTCACCCCTCAGCATACACACAAAGATGCTTTTTTTTAGAGGGGGTAAGGCAAGACAATTGGGGTTAAGTGACTTGCCCAAGGTCACACGGCTAATAAGTGTCAAGTGTCTGAGGCCAGATTTGAACTCAAGTCCTCCTGACTCCAAGGGCCTATGCTCTATTCAGTGTGTCACCTAGCTGCCCCTGCTTTTTTTTTTTTTTTAACATTCCAATAATAACCTCCCTCCTCCATAGAACTCTCTCTTGTAAAAGTGTTATTAAGCAAAACCAATCAATCAACAAGCATTTAATAACTGCCTGCTTTGTATGACTCACAGTGCTAGGCACTGAGGATACAAATATAGCAAATGAAATGATTCCTATTCTCAGAGAGCTTGCTTTGTAACAGGAGAGGCAGCCGGCCACATACAAGTATATATAGAACAGTCAGTAAGCATTCATTAAGTGCCTACTGTGTGCTAGGAGCCATGGTGAGTACTGTGAATACAAAGAAAAGTAAATGGCCATCTCAAGGGGCTCCCACTCTAATGGGGAAGGCAGCATGCAAGAACCACTCCCAGATGAAATATACGGCAGGGTAAATAGGCAGTCATCTCAGGGACAGCCCCTGGGAAAGCTTCTTACACAAGGCTGGGCTTCAGCTGGTACCTGAAGGAAGCCAGAAGAAATACAAATGGAAAGTAGCCAAATGTAAGGCAGTGGATGAGAAGGCATTCGCACTTAGCGGGTGGGAATCAAGAGAGGTTTCATGGAGAAAACGGTGCATGAGCTGGGTCTTGAAGGAAGAGAGGGATTCTGCAAGTCCAGTAGACTGGCCTCCTGGTGACACATGCCTCGTTCTGCACCTGTAGACCACCACCTCTCTGCCCAAAGAAAGAAGGCCTGCTTCCTGCCCTTGAGGGATTTGTGGTCTCCTAGTGGATAAATGATATTCATCCGCAAACAAACAGGATGCAGAGTAGGCTGTGAAGGGTATACGAAATCCAGTGTGTTATGAGACGTTCTAGATAGGAAGAGCTCAGTGATGTAGAGTTTGTTTTAGACTATATGGAATTACACAGGCAAAGTCATATGGGTAAACATGGCATTGTTACATTATATGCAGATCGTGTGTGAGTATACACACACATACATACATACATACATGTATGTGTGTGTGTATATATATACATAAAACATAAAGAGAAAGCAGAGAGATGGAGAGGCATCTATGTGGACATATATACATATATAGATGTCTATATGTCTCTCTCCCACTCTCTCTTCACATATACATGTATATACATATATTCCTATATTTACATACATACATACATACATACATACATACACGTGTATTGGCAGATAGGTGGTACAGTGGATAGAGCACTAGGCCTGGAGACAGGAAGACCTAACTTTAAATGTGACCTTAGACACTTACTAGCTTTGTAACCCTGTGGGCAAATCACTTAACCCTGTTTGCTTTAGTTAACTCATCTATAAAATGAGCTAGAGAGAAATGGTAAACCATCCCAGTATCTTTGCCAAGAAAACCCCACATGGGATCATGAAAAGTAGGACGTGACTGAAAAATGACGGGACAACAATACACATGCATACATATGTATACATAGATATGCTGCCAAAGGTTAAGCATTTTTACATTTTATTTCACTTATACTTAATAGTCTGACTTACAACCTCTGCATCTTCTGTTGTTTTACCCATACCAAAGTGATACAGTGGAAGACTACTGTCAGTAAACATTTATGTAGCACCTACTATGTGTTCTGGGGATGCAAATATGAAAAGAAAGGAATGGTCCTTGCCCTCATGAAGTTTGCAATCTAATGAGGGAAACAAAAAAAGAAAAGGAAGCTGGAAAGGGAAGATGAACGTAACCCCGAGAAGTCCCAGCATGGTGCAGCCAGATGGGGGGAGAGCAGACGTCTAAGCAGAATTCTCTCCTCAAGCAGACGTTCAGAGCCCAGGGTCCCACCCCCTATTAGTCACTCCAGTACTTGGATTGAGATCAGTAGAACTTGGTTTGCTTCTGGGTTCTGCTTCTTATTGGTGACCCTGGCAGTCACTTTTAACCTCTTTGGGCTTTCAGTCTGTCCTATTGTATAGTGATCAAGTTAGGATGGTTGGCAAGGTCTCTTCCAATTCAGTTAGGCAAACGTTTATTAAGTACCTACTGTGTGCTCAGCACTGGGGAGACAAAAGCAAAAACAAAACCTCTCCTGCCATCAACAGACTTACAAAGGAATAGAACATTGAGGTACATAAGTAGCAGAGTGGACAGAATGCTGGGCACGGAGGCAGGAAAACCTGGGTTCGAATCCTACTTCAGATATTTACTATTTGTGTGACCCTGGACACACAACCTCTCTGTGATGAAAGTTCCTTATTTATAAAATAACGAGGTTGGATTTGATGGCTTCTAATTCTTAAATCTACATTCCTATGTATTCAGGGATTGAAGAACTGTAATTAAGGATGGAGAGAACACTAAACTAGGGACATCAGAGGAGGCTTCGTGAAGGAGGTGCCACCTGAGGAAGCTGAAGTGAAGAGAAATGCATTCTAGACACGGGATGTCTTGTACAAGTGTTCTCTATCAAAGGTTCTTAAGTTGGGATCAGTAAATAGATTGTAGGGGGTTCATGAATTTAGATGGGAAAAATTGCATCTTAATTTTCACTAACTTCTAGCTAAATTTTCATTCCCCCCTTAATCATGGATGTAGGTAATAATTTGCAAGGGTCTGTAGGCTTCAACAGATTGCCAAAGGATTCCCCATTCCCAAAAGGTTAAGAATTCCCGCTGTAGGTGCTAGCATATTATGACTCCCCATCACTACTTCTCTTATGGCACTTTGTGAGCTAACATCATTAAATGTTTTCTGTTGAGGGTTATCCCAGGCCTATTGAAAGGCTTCATGAATGACCCAGCCTATAGGCCGTCTGCTTGGGTATTAGACTGGGCAGAGAGCCCACAGCTCTCTGTGCTAAACAAGCCCCAGAGCTATACCAGGACAGCATCCAGCCACAACTCGACTCTCAGGGGATGTGATTTGACCATCTTGCATCAGAGCTTGGGACACCACCAGCCCAGTCATAAAGGACATCCCCCAGCCTGTGCTCTGTATCAAAGGCAGATTAGCTAGAAGTTTTGGAGAATCTTCTCAGAAGAGAAGGAGCCATATGCTCTGTGACATCAGAGGCACCATTAATTTAGACAGAGAGAGACTGGATGTGCCTCAAGTAATGTGGCCTCAGCCTGTGTCATTCCACCAAAAAATAAACAAACACTTTTTAGATGTTATAAAGGAAGAGCCCACACAGGTCCTTTGAGCCTAACCTCACAATAGCATGGTACATCTGGCTTGATGTTCCTTAGATCCATCAACCAATTAGTCAGTCAGCAAACACCTATTAAACCCTGTTCCAGGTCTGTAGTAGCAAGCACCCCAACATCCCCAGGGTGGCTGCCAACACAGGTTCTTAGATCTGCTTTTCTAAAGGAAAGCAACTCAAAATGGGTCAACAAGCTTACTTTAATCAATCAAACATATATCATTTACCTAGTTCAGGGGGAAAAGGTCAGCACTTCAAAGTATACAGACAGAACTTAGAGAGAAACAAACAGATCAAGCAGACAGGCTTTCAAACTGTCTAACCATTACCTCAATACCAAATCACAGTTAACAGAGAGGGAAGCATCAACATCTGCATTTTCAAAGCTGGAGGGCTCTCAGTGGCTGCCCAGAGTCTCATCTGGTCAGATCACACAACACTTCTCAAAGTGAGCCCACAAAGCAAAGCCTCACATCAGGGATTATATAGCCTTCCCCTGGGTCAGAGAATGTAACCATCCTCTTGACCCACTGCCCAATCACACAACATCAAGGTATGGGCATTCCTGAAAACCAAGCCTCCTGCCACAGGCTCCAGGTGCACTTAACCTAGGGGCAGGGAAGATCCTTAAATTTGCATTTCCATTACAAGGTCCTGTGTTTGGTGCTGAGGATACCCAGGCAGCTTAAATATTTAGCATGTTCTGTCAACCAAGACCAGCCTAGCTTAGCACTGTCTCCTGTGGGGGACTGGCTCTGGTTCCAGGGCTTCCACTTGGGACTCTTCTCCCCTTGCCCCAGCATGCACACTGGCATCTAGTCCTCTTCCCTAATCCACTCTGATTCATTAAAACTAACTTCCTGTTGTGATTATTTTTGCCTGATAATTTTTTGTTGTTGTTGTTAACACCTGTGGTATGCCTATAAGTGGGTCCCAAAGCTCTTCAGCAGTCTTTGTCAGTCTGGAAGGGGAGGAAAATAAACATTTATTAATTGCCTACTGTGTGCCAGACACTCTGCTAACTTTACAGTTACTCTCATTTGGTCCTCACAGCAACCCTGTGAGAGGTAGGATCACACACAACTAGCAAGTGTCTGAGGCCATATTTGGCCTCCTGTCTTCCTGACTCCAAGCCCAGCATTCTATTGACTGTGCTCCCTGCCTAGCTAGTAATAACAATAATAGCAAAATTTATATAGACTTTACTATGTGCCAGACACCATACTAAGCACTATGCAATTATTATCTCATTACATCTTCATAACAGTCCTTGGAGGTAGGTGATATTCCCATTTTATAATTCAGGAAACTGAGGCAGACAGTTAAATGACTTGATTAGGGTCATACCATTAACAAGTGTCTGAGGCCAGGTTCCTGACTCAGGCCTAGGGCTTTATCTACTGTGGCACCTTGCTAGTAGGACATTGGAGTTGCTCTAGTTTTTTTTTCTTTATTTAATTTGAATTTCTTTAATTTTTATAAATTTTAACCTGTCCCTTTATGTATCTTGTCTGTAAGACCTTTATCAGAGATACTTGCTGCAAAGATTTTTCTCCCTGGTTCCCTTCAGGTTTTAACTACCTTGGTTTTGTTTCTACAAAAACTTTAAAATTTTATACAATCAGATTTGTCTGATTTAGCCTCTTTGAGCCTCTCTATCCCTTGTTCTGTCATGAACTCTTCTCTTGTCTACAGATCCAAAAAGGTAATTCTTCCCTTTTCTTCTAATTTGTTCATGAAGTCACCATTTATATCTTAAATCGTGTATCCATTTGGAACTTAGATCTTGGTATATGGTGTAAGGTATTGATCTATACCTAATTTCTGCCAGACAACTTTCCAGTTTTCATTGAATAGTGGGTTCATACCTCTGTAGCCTGGAGCCTTGGATTTTATTGAAACTGCTACCCCTTAACAGTGACTATAATTCACATCTTCCTAACACTTTTAAGGTTTATGAAACTCTTTCCTCACAACAGCTGTTAGGTAGGCAGTGCAAGCATTGTTATGTAAATTGTACAGGTGAGGAAACTGAGGCCCAGAGAGGCTAAGTGACTTACGCATGGTCACACAGCTCAGAAGTATCAGGATCTAGAGCATTCAACTTTGCTCTAGTGCTCCAGCTACAACATTCAGTAATTCTCAGTGGACTTCTTTTTTCAAATGAGATACGTTCTCTTCAGAAACTTGTTCATTTGGGTGATGCCAGTTAGCCTGGAGAGAGACTAAAAAGATAAGTGGCTAGCTCCTAATTGGGAGACACAGGAGAGTTATTTGTTATTCTGTATGAGTAAGAGGCTTAGTTTAGCTCAGTTCTATTCAGTAAGCATTTATTAAGGTCCTACATGGTCACAGTGATTAGAGTGTCCATCCTAGAGTCAGGAAGACTCATCAAATCTAGCCTCAGACACTTACTAGCTGTGTGACCCTGGGCAAATCACTTATCCCAGTTTGCTTCAGTTTCCTCATCTGTAAAATGAGCAGGAGAAAGAAATAGCAAACTACTCCAGTATCTTTGCCAAGAAAACCCCAAATGGGGTCACAGGGAGTTGGACAGGACTGAAATGATTGATAAGATCCTACTATGTGCTGAACACACTAGATGCCATACAAAGACAAAAAAAAATTGCATAGGTGTGGGGGAGGAATACGTAACTTGTACTTAAATAATATGAAGTATATACAAAGCGAATATACTGGGGGTGGGGAGGGGGCGAAGCACTAACAGTTAGAAGGCTTAAGAAGGATCTTTTATGAGAGGTCTCCCTTGGGCTGAGCCAAGTTGTGATCCAGTGTTGAGTCCCCAGTTTTAATGATTACAAGTCAAGACAGGAAGTCTTTATATATCTTAATTCAACAATAAGGTGGTGAATTAGATTTTCATACAGCTGGATGAACTAGCCATAAGTGTAAACCAAGGTCTGTGATGTTGGAGTCAACATGTGATGGCTCCACTATTCGTGGTGGTAAAAAGAGCTTATTCAAGAAATCTTTACAGATTTTTTTTTCAGTTTCTCACCTATTTGTTATCCTCCTTCTGGTTTTATCCTTAAATTCCATTAATCAAATGGTGTTAATTTCAGGAGCCAGTGAATTACTAAGCTGCTTTCTTTTCCTGACTCTTAACATGGAAGTGCTTGGGTTGATAGTCCAAACAGCTGATAATTCAGAAATCTTCTGTATTTTCATTGGAGACCTAACCTTTCACTTGAGCATTTGATTCTCTGACCTAATTGTTTTTGCTTTGGCTAATGCTGATGTGACCTTAAATTCCTTCATTGAACCCCACACATTAAGGGCTAGCTTAGATGGAGAAAATTGTAATTCAAAAGTGTTTATGAATAGCTGAGAATTGACTGAGAAATGTAGGAGTAGTCTCTATGATTGGCTAAAACAGTAGTTGAGGAATGACCCTGTCAGCTTACTTATTTCAGAAGACCCTAGTTTTGTCACTGATTAACTCTATGACCTTTGGCAATGCATTTACCCACTCTAGATCTCGTTTCTGCCTCCACAAAATGGAGAGAAGGGGGTAAGATTATATGATGTCTTAAGTTGTTTTCTGGCTTAAATTCTTTCAGTTTGCTGTATCTATCTCTATTTGCTACCTATACCTCTTTTCCCCCTTTTTTTCCCTGTCTCCATATTCCCCACTCCCCAAAAAAGGGACACACTTTGGAGCAACAGCATTAGATCAGTAAGGTTAGTTTCTGATTTGGGGAGCATAGACTTTAAGAACTAGACAAGATTTCCAAAGTCAATTAATGCAGCCTACTCTGGAACACATCAGTAAGGGTGTCAGAAATGGGATGTAGTACCACTTACATTACAGATGAGGAAATTAAGGCTGATGGAGTGATTTGCCCAAAGTCACAGTAGCTGGACTGGGATTTGAGCCCACTTCTTCTGACTTGGAATCTAGCAGTTTTTCTAGTGTATCCTGCTTTCTTCATTTCTTCAGTGAACTTCATTAAAAAGTCTTCCTTAGAGAAAATAAACATTTCTACAGTGTTCAGCTCCTTGTTGGCACTAAAATGGAGTTTGTTGCAAGGAGAGTGCTTTGCAAACCTTGAAGCTGTATGTAAATTTGAGTTATTGTTAATTGATTTATTAATTGCTCTCTTGCTATCATAATTTACCTGTTTGTAAGGGTCTCTTACAGTTGCCTGTGTACCTAAATCTTAGTCTTAAAACCTCACTCTCTTGTTGGAAGAAATTTTTAACTGTTTTTAGGCATCATGTACTCATGTGGAGAGAAAAAAAATCATAAATGAATCTCCACCACGTGATGACAGGCTAATACTATCCAATTTTTGTGCAACCCTTATTAAGTTAGATTTACCCCTTTCTCCAAGATCTTCCTTGATACCCTCACCACCCCAGCCAGGAGTCTCTCCTCCTTTTTGTGATATTGAGCCTTCACCTCTCTAAAGCACTTATCATCTAAAATTGTGTTGTAGCTCTCTGTGTGGGGGTGTTATCCATTCCCCTACTAGAATACAAGCTCACTTGGGGCAGGAACTATGTCTGATTTGTTTCTTCCCCAAGTGTCAGTATGGTGTTTTGTATACAGTAGGCACTTAATAAACATTTATTGAATGAATGAATTCTCACAATACCAGGCACTGACAATGAGTATTCTATTTTCTAGCAAAATGTGTACATATCTTCTTCCTCCTACCTCACTGAGCTTCATTAGGTCTGGGCCTGGGCCTAATCCCTCTCTGTGCTCTCCTGTAAGTGCCAGCCTCAGGGCCCTGTAGGCTCTCGGGAAATGTTAACTGAATTAATCTTACTCATGCTTTCTGTATAGAGGCAAACAAGGTGGATGCTTACATCTGGAACACTCATTCCAAACATTTCATTCAGAAAGTTTTAATTACAGCAGAAATTCCTGATAGAAAGCAGTGAAAGTAGCTGAAAGATGTCAATGCTGCCTGACAAATTCCAACAGTCATAAGATCTTATTGTTACAAGAGGCCCAGGAGGTCATCTGGTCTAACCTCTTACCCAGCAGAGAAATCTCTGCTCTGCAGACTATAATTTTTCAGGGGATGATGACATTTTCATATCAAACATGCATGTTTAAGTCTTTTGCTAATTTGAAATGCTATTCTTATTGTAGAAAAAAAATCTACAGAATTTTAAAATCTCTCTGTAGTGTAAGACCAGAAGTCTTGCCATCGATTTTTGGGTTGCAGTTCCTAAACTTGGAAAGCTGCTATGTTTTATTTCAACTGCATTCTCTGTATTAACCCAGTAGCTATAACATACATGAGCCCACTGATCTTCTATAAAGCCTTCTCATATTTGACTGGACTTATCAGATTGTAAGCATCATGAAGGCAAGTGCTTTGTGTCCAGGACAAAGCTTTGCACACTGGAGGCACACACAGCAAGTATTTGCTGAATAAATGCATGCATTTAGTGACCATCCTCCAAGGTATATGTGAAGTTTTGTCTGAAGAATTTTTAGGCAATTTATGGGAAAAAGGACCTTAAGTAAGTTTCTTCCCCATTTTTATGCCTCAGTTTATCTATAAAACAGTTCTTCCTGCCAGTTTTGAGTCTGAGTTTTTAATTTGGGAGGGTAGAGGTAGAATGGGAAGAAGAGTAGACCTATTATTTTTTAAATGGCATAGGAAGCTTTCAGTAAGGAAACTCCATCTGTAAGTGGAGATTGGCCCTACAACCTAGAGTTTTAAAGTGTTCCCTGTGACTCTGGTGGGTTAAATGATCCACCTTGGGTCACACAGCCATGGCCTATCATTGGCAAGATTGAACCCAGCTAACTTTTCCTGGTTCTGAGTCTGGATCCATTTCTCCACAGCAGTCTGTTGGAATTTTTAGCAGTCCTAGTTTCATAAATAAGAATGAAACTTAATTTGCTTTTAATCAGACAAGTGGCTTATGGGTCAGCTTGGTTGACCAGTCCTCTTTCTGTATATCCTGTCTTCCTAGTGGTCTCTTGCTTGTCTTCCTTTCCTTCAGTTTTTTTTGGGGGGAAGGAAGACTTGTAATTTCATTTATTATGGGGAATTCCCAGTGTGGAAAGTAAATTATGGCTGCTTAGAGAGTTTCCTGGGCACTAAAAGTTTAAATGACATGTTCACATAGCCAGTAATTCAAAGGTAACACTTGAAGCCAGTTCTTTCTGACTCCAAGACTGGGCTTCCTGTCATATATATTACCTCTCTTTCAACTTAAATTGTTCAAATTCTTTATCACCTCTGAAGACATCCAGGTACTTGGAAGACATTCATGCCTTAGAGTAGTGATTCTTAATGTAGGGTCCAAAACACCCCCAGAAGGTCTGTGGATAGATTTCGGCTGGGGGGGGTGTCTATGAACTTATATGGGGGGAAAATGGCATCTTTATTTTTTCGAACTATGAATTTTTTTAAAAAATGAAACATTACTCTAAGAAAGTGTCCAGAGGCTTTAACATACTGCCAAAGGTGGGGTCTAGGATATACAAAAAAGGTTAAGACTTAGAATATAGTTCTCAATGTTCTACAGTTAGAATGTAGAACCTTTACTGGGGAGATGGTGTATGGATAGAGTAATTTTTTATTTAGGTAAAACTAAAGCAAGGTTACCAAAGTTCATTTTAAATAAAGGGCAACAAGGAGCATTGGTGTTTAACCCAGGTAGGATCTCTCCTTCAGGAGAGGCCACAAATAGGCATGAAGTTAATGGTCAGTCCACTGAGCACATGTTCACATGCAAGGTGAATTAGGCTTGGCTAATGTGGGTAATACCAAAATGTAATGTAACTCAGAATCATCCAGTCAAGTACATGGATTTATTGAGTTTGTAGACCCATCTGGGTGTTAATAGAGGAAGTAAGAGAACTTCACTATGGGTTCTTATCTTCCATTCAGTTCACACATTTCCTCAGTACTTACTATGTGTTTACTCAAGTGCTTGTTGATAGAACATTTGGCATTGTGGGTATCCTGATGGAGGGTACAGTTGGCCAGTAGGATGCTCATCACTGCCCTCTCCTTCCTACCCCATTTGTCTCTGGATAGTTAATCAGCCATAATATTATAACAGCTCTTTTTTTTTTAAGCCTAGGGACACAATGATGACCCTTCACATACACACTATCCTCTCCTGCTTCATGGAATTAATATTAAACAAAAAGTTACGAATATAATCACAATAGCTCAGAGCCCCCAGTCAGGAAATTTTCCTAATGGTTAGGCAGAGGTTTGGCTCTCTACTTTAATTTAAATTTATGTTTATTTCTGACTGACCCCTGACCTCTTTGTGTTTGAGGCAAAAAATTCAGGTTACCTAAAATGTTAGGGTAATGAAATAAGTAGAATATGCTGCCATAATTGTTGGTGAAAGAGCAGACTTTTTTTCTTGGAATTCCCTTCAGTCTTTGAAGAAGTGGATATGAATGGTGGTTTCAGCCAGTCTTTGCTCTAGAATGCCTGTGTTAGCCCTCCTTTGTCTCTTCTGTCTCTGCTGCAGCTAAGTCCTCCTTCCAATTTCTCCTTTTCTTTGTTGCCCCTACTCTACCACTCTTTCTGGCTCAACTTGTTAAATCTCATGTAGGGTTGGGAAGCAAACCCTATTTAATGCTTCGGTACCCATTCCTTTCAGTCAGTCTCTTACAGACTATGTGTATTTCTTTAAGAGCTCTGGGGCAAGACGAAATTTTCCTTTGATTTAGGTCAGTGGTCCTTCACCTTTTTTGTCTCCTTGACCCCTTGGGCAATTTAATGAAGCCTGTGGACCATATTTCATAAAGTTTTCAAAAACGAATAAGATAAAATACAAAGAATTATAAAAGAAACCAGTTATGTTGAAATATGGCTATTAAAATTCTCAGAATTTTTCCCAAGAATTCTTGATCTAGATAGTCCCAAAAAGAGTTGAATGCTTATTTTCCCTTTGAACTACACATCTCATGATGCTACTTAGTTCTCAAACTAAGGAGACTAAAAATTGGTTCTGACTCTCATGGAACTTACAGTTTAGTAAATTGAGTCTGATCAGAAGAGGCCAAGGAGGTCCATGTAAATATGTCGAATGTGTATACGCCTGCTGTTAATAACTAGGATTCCATTGAATTGGCAAAACATGGCAGCATTCTGAGTTTAATATTTGCAGCTTGAAAGTGAAACAGCTGTGTGGGGGGGAGGATGGGTATAAATATAGCATCCTTGAGAAGGAAAAGGCCTATGGAGTGAGTGAATTATAAGAGCAAGAGAGCGGATGTCTGCCTTTAATCTGAGATTTTCACTAGCGATTTAAACACATAAACATTCCGACCTTGTGGGAAACCATTTTTAGCAGAGTTTTTGTGTGTAACCCAGATAAATGTTGTCCTTTGTACATAAAGACAGTCCTAGTAAGTTCTGTTTCCAGCACTGGGAATGGATTGACACACATACCCACATTTGCATGCAATCCTTTTGCACAAGGTTTCTGAGGCAAAGATCACAGCTTCTGGCCTTTGGAATGGGACTAATCTTTTTGCTCCACGTGAAGGTCAGACATATGGTGTTAGCTTCTTGTTCTAATCATCAATGCTCAGTGATATGTCTTAATTTTATACCAACTTTTCCTCCTTTCCATGAAAATTGTTTATCAAGTCCCTACTTGGTTTATCAAGTCCCAAATGGTTTAGATACCCTCAAGGATAGATAACTTGGTCCCTGCCTTCAAAAACTTTTTAAAAAGATATGAGACAGGGGGAGGCTAGGTTTCGCAGTGAGTAGAGCGTCGGCCCTGGAGTCAGAAGGACCTGAGTTCGGATCCGGACTCAGACACTTAACACACACACAAACAAAAATCTAGTCGTGTGACCTTAACGCCAACTGCCCTCCAAAAAAAAGGCAAAAAAAAAAAAAAAGATGAGACTATAGGAGACAATGATAGGATGTGGTATAGCTCATAAAATCATAGACTCTGAGAGTTGGGAGGAATCTCAGAGAACATTTAGTCCACCCTTCTGGGCTAAATTTCAGAGCAAGAATTCAATTTAATAAACATTGAGTAAGCACCTACTATGTGCCAGGTATTATGCTAAGCATTAGGGATGTAAATTTTAAAATAAAAGATCTTTCCCTCAAGGAGTTACAATCTAAGTGGATGAAGACAGTACATCAAAGGAAACTGTAAAGGGCAGGGGGACACATCCCATAGTAACTGATCCAAGAGAACATGATGTTCCCTGGAGTTGATACAAAGTACAGTTGCTAATAGAAAATAGAGAGTTACCCAGAAAGTTCTGAGCTTTCTATAAAGCAAGGCTTCGGGAGGTGTTTATTGCCCTCCATTTAGAAGGGAAGGATAATGAATCAATCTGCATGGTGGTGAGATTTCAGATGATCAGTTCAACAGCTTATCCTGGGAGAAGCATGATGTTCCATGAAGTTGAAACCAAGCAGGGTCACCATCTATAACCTCTCTTTATAACTAATGCTCATCTGTTTCCTGTTCAAGTATCTCCAATGATTATGGGCCCATTTTCGAGACAGCTCATTTCACAGTATTTCTAATAGTGAGCGAGCATCCTATAACCTTAAAAGGACTTTAAGAACACTCATCAAAGCAATGAACAGTTATGATTCCAGAGCACTCATGATGAAACATGTTACCCGCTAATGAGGAGATGGCCTCACAGTACAGAATGAGATGTCTGATTTTTGTATATGACCAACAAGAGAATTTGTTTTGCTGGACTATTCGTATTTGTTCCATGGATTTTTATTTTCTTTTTCAGTGGGTGGAGGGGGCGGTGAGGGAGCTTGGGGAGAGGGGAATGGGAGAGAGAGAAGATAGATTTTTGTAAATTAAAAAAAAATAAATTAAATTGAATCTAGGTGGTCTGCTTTCTTGCTCCTTCCAGGCATGGCCTAAACTTCTTTCATACAGATGATAATCTAAAAGGATGCTTGGAAAAGGACATTCCTTAGTGTTCCTTGGCAATGTAGTCCAAGGCTTAACCACCATCACTTCGAGGAAATTCTTCCTTAGATTTAATCTTATTCTAATGCTGCCTGTTTCTTCTCCTTCCTGTTTTAAGTAGAGATGGAGAAACCACCCCCCTTGTATCCTTGAAGACATTAAATCACTTCTTGTTCTTCTCTTCCTCTGGACCTAGTTTCTTTACTATTTCCCCTCAGTTTTATTTTCTTTAATTATGTTTGTGGCTCTTCTCTTGAGACCTCTTTCCCTGTCTTTAAAAGTGTGAGACCTAATTTGTAGAACCAATATTGGATTGCATACTGCCATGGTAGGGAGAGGGAGGAGGGGAAGGAGGTGGAGAAATTTTGGAACTCAAAAGCTTGTGGAGCTGAATGTTGCAAACTGAAAGTAAATAAATTTATTAAATTTTTTTAAAAGTGTGAGACCTAGACAGAAAAGATGTTCTCGCCAATTTTAATTACAATACAGTAGGACTTTGAAGCTCTCCATCAAATGCCTTATCATGATACAGAGTTAACTTAGAACTCTCAAAAGCCAGTCCAGGACATTGAAGTTTAAGGGAAGGGAGGAATTCATTCAGTAGGGGCTGTAATGGTTATGGAAATCTTGTTGGAAAAGGCAGTATTTGAGCTGACCCTTGAGGAATGGGTTGTATTTAGACAAGTTGAAAGAAAATGGGCCCGGATGGCTAAGAGGTGCAGTGAATAGAGCACCAGCCCTGGAGTCAGGAGGACCTGAGTTCAAATCTGGCCTCAGACATTTAACACAAAAAACTAGCAGTGTGACCTTGGGCAAGTCACTTAACTCCAATTGCCCTCCAGAAAGCAAAAAAAGAAAGAAAGAAAATGGGGATGCCATGGGCTAAAAGTAGAGAGGTAGGAAAGAACATGCTATGATGGCTTATGGAAAGAGAACATAATAAAGCTATTATTCAGTCATTCAGCTATTATTAAGCACTTACTGTGTGCTAGGCACTGTGCCAAGTGATGGGATACGTAGGAAACCCCAGACACTACATCATGCTGACTGGACCCTGGAGGGGTCTGTGTTTTCAGGGATATATTTATTTACTACATTTTACCTTAAGTCTCAGGTATACTTACATAGAGTCCCCATTTGCCTGAAATTACTGGACACTTGTACAAGTTACTAAGCACTTACATCAGAAGAGGAAGGGATCTTAGAGACTGAATTCATCTCCTTGGGAAGATCCTTTAGAGAAACTGAGGCCTGGAAAAGGGAAGGGTCTCATGTAGCCATCTAGTGAGAGTAGAATCCTAGTCTAATGACTCTCCAGGCAGGGTTCTTTCTGTGTTGAGTTGGGCTTTGTGTCTCAGCAAGTTCAAGCTATTGTGGGTTCTGGCCTCCCCAAAAAGGAAAAATGTTAATCCAATTTAATTTTAAGTTTTCCTATTTCTCAGCTCTTGCTGTGAAAAACATTAGCCTGGTGGAGACGTAAAACAGATGGTGTGCTGTTGGAGTAGATAATGCTATTATTCAAAATCAAGGTTCACAGAGCTGGGAGGCATGAATCCATAGATCATGTCTCCCTACTTACCTTATCAGGTTGGGCTATGCTGGGGCTGCTCTTGGCTTGCATGGAGATTAGCAACAAGGTCTTTACAATGGCAGGCAAATTACAGCCTATCCTTTTGAACACTGGGAAGGACACAGTTACCCTAACAATGAATGGACCAATTTCTTCTTGGTCGTGACTGATGGATAGCTTAGTTAGAGCTAGCTAGTGTCTAAAGAGAGAGTCAGTCCTTAGTTCTGACATCTGGATCCACCAGCAGGCTGCCCTTCTAGTTAGAAAATTCCTTGTGAATATGTAATCTAGTTTGTGTCTGGGAAAAATGATGACCTGTTTGTGTAACAAAGGCGAGAGATGGCTGCTGGACAGCCTGTGGCTGCCATGGTAACCACAGGAGATCCAAAATCACAACTCTAGAGCTGAAGGGGACCTTGGAGGCCATTTAGTCAAACATCATTATCTTACAGATGAGGACTTTAAGGTTTAGAGAAGGTAAGTGATTTGCCCAAGGTCACAGAGGTAGTAAGTTTCAGAGGTATGGCATGTTGTCAGGAGAGTGCAAGGAGGGCCCCAGTAGTTGAATGGGAATGTTATTGTGGCACATTTATGGGAGCACACAGGTGAGAGAGATGCTGCAAGTAGCACCATCTGGGCAGGCATAAACAGGCTATGATCTACTTCACTGGAGGAAATACTCCTTTTGATGAGATGACAGATTCACTGGACTATTTCTCAGGCAGTTATTTGGTAAAGTATAGACTGCTGCTTTGGTAGTAGGAAAACAGGAGTTCAAATCCTGCCTCATACACTTAGTAACCAGGTGATCCATGACAAATTGCTTTAAAATCCTTGATTTTTCTCATCTGTAAAATGGAGTTATTGGACTCAGTAGCCTCTGAAGTTCCTTCTTACTCTTTATTGATCTGTGATCCTATTAACCCAGCACTTTTTGTCCTGCCGCAAGCTTTTTCTACATAGATTTTCTCTGTTTAACCAGTAAAGAAGCCTCATCTCTTGGTGGGCCAGGTTGGTGGAGGACCAGGTTTGACATCAGACATGTGATCTGGTTTCAGATTTCTGTTGCTGGGGCTGTGGATTTGTACTGCATAGATCTGGACAGAGAAGGAAAACAATACAAGTCCTTGGTTTTTCTGTTCTGCTGCCATCTCTCCACTTGGAGCCACACATTTTGTTTGTTGGTGCTTCTTAAATGAGCCAGGTTCCATCAGCTTTGTTTAGAAAGATATTTTTATGGTAGGGTTATTATATGATATGATCCATGATAGATCTACATTGCAGGATTAGTCTTGTAATAATAACCCTGAAATGATGAGCTGAGTTATAACAGACTTCTCTTGTTACTTGGTTTGAATTTGAGTGTGTCTGATGATCTTGGAATTAAAAACACTTCAAGTAAAATTATTAAATGATGCTGTTAGAACCCAACTCAGGAGGAGTGGAAAGCTGCCTGGCTTACTCATCTTCCTCCCCCCCCCCCTTCTTCCCTGTTTCACATTCCAGACTGGTGATAAACAGCATCACCTTTCAGTCTTTAAGCTCTTAGAAGAGCTACACTTTATCAAGCTTGCTGTCTATATAGTTCCCACCTTCTTTTCCTTGGAATAATGTGTTTTTCTTTTATAGTACGTAACATTTACAGTTTACTCCACATGATGAGAGGTCTCTTGTAACAAAATAAAACTAATAACACAATGACCTCATCTGAAAGTACTTGCAGGATTTCATATTTATAACACCCTGCTGCCTTTCCATTTAGGAAAAAAAAATTTTAACAAAGCTATTTTCTTTCCTATCCTATTGAAAAAATTTTCACAAATATGCATAGTCAAGCAAAACAAAATTTCTCAATAGCTATTTATGTGTGTGTGTGTGTGTGTGTGAGAGAGAGAGAGAGAGAGATTCTGCATCCTGACTCCATCACCACTATAATTGATAACATACTTACTTGATAGCATCAGTGGTCCTCTGGACTCCTACATGGATGGTCATTGTATTAATGGTAGTTCTTACTTCATAGTTCAACTTCAAAGTTGTTTGTTTTTATAGTGCTGTTATTATATAAATTGTTCTCCTGCTTCTGGTCATTTCATCCTTCATCAAGTTACAAAAGACCTCCAAATTGTTCATTTTTATAATATTGATGTTCTAATATAAATAGTTTTTGGCCTCCTATCTTCACTCTGCATCAGTTCATCTAAGTCTTTTCTACATTTGGGGGGAGATAATCACAAGTTCTGGATTCAAAAGACTCTAGCCAGTCGTTGAGCCTGATTTTCTACTAGTTTGGGAGAGATGATAAAAATCAACAAAGGACTTTAAAAAAAAAACAACAAAAGGTTTGCCCCAGAGCCACGTGGACAGCCCCACTTTGTTCAACAGCAGAAATAACTGACTTTTTTTTTTTACAGCACTTCACTTTACAAAGCCCTTCACACCCGTCGTGTCATTCATTCTCTACAACGACCCTGCAAAGGACGTTTTGTCAGCATTACTGCCACTTTACAGACAGGAGAACAGGCTGAGAGGGGAAGTCACCCAAGGGTGAAGTTGCCCGGGGTCACATAGCTACTAAGTGTAGAGCTGGACCTCAACGCAGGTCCTGCAAATCAGAGTCAAACACAAGTTAGGCACAAGAAGGCTGCTGGATACCTCAGCACTAACCTTCATGTAAGACATGGCTTAAAGAAATATGGTTGGGGTGTCCAGGTGGCTCAGTGAATAGAGCACTGGCCTTAGAGTCAGGAGGACCTGAGTTCCAATCCAACCTCAGACACTTAATACAAAACTAGCCATGTGACCTTGGACAAATCACTTAACCCCAATTGCCCTGCCTTCCCTCTTCAAAAAGGAAGGAAGGAGGGAAAGAAAGATGGTTAAGGAAATAGAGAATTGGGAGTGGGGAAGGTGGACCAGGCATGTAACAAGAGCAAAGAAAAATATGACCCATGAAATATAAAAAGACTCAGAAGAAGGCCTCTAACACATTATGTAAGCCCTCCAGGGAGGAATCATGGGAGAACACTGACAAGAATCATAGGATAAGGTTTGGTTGGTTTGTGATCTACATGAATAGAGGGAATATCTGCATCTTTCAAAGAGCATTTTATTAAGCATCTGTTATATACCAGTCTCTGTGATAGCTGCTGGTTACAAAGATTCAAAAATTAAATAGTCCCTGCTCCCAAGAGCTTAAATTCTATCAAGATAGAGAACATGTGGGTAATTAAGAATATCTATAATAAAATTGAGGGAATGCTCATCCAATTGGGGAATGGCTGAACAAGTTGTGGTATATAAATGTAATGGAATACTATTGTGCTGTAAGAAATGAATAGTCAGATTTCAGAAAAACTTGGAAAGACTTGTACAAACTGATGCAAAGTGAAATGAGCAGAATCAGGAAAACATTGTACACAGTATTGGCAGCATTATTCGATGATCAACTATGATAGACTTAGCTCTTCTCAGCAATACAATGATCCAAGATAATTCCAAAAGACTCATGATGGAAAATACTATCCACATCCAGAGAAAGAATTTTATAGAGTCTGAATGCAGATAATAAAATGCTAATTTCACTTTCTTGTTGTTTTTGTGGCTTTTCCCTTTTGTTTTGCTTCTTCTTTCATAAAATGAACTAATGTGGAAATATATTTACATGATTGCACACATATAATCTATGTCAGATTGCTTGCCATCTTGAGGAGGGAGAAAAAATTTGAAACTCAAAATCTTATAAATAATGAATGTTGAAAACTATTTTTACAAGTAATTAGAAAAAAATAAAATACTATTTACCCCCCAAAAAGAAAAAAGTATCCATATAAAGACAGGATAAATACATAATAATGAGGAGGGGAGGGTGGTCAGGAAAGGTTCTATGTATAAAGGGTGGTGCATGAGCTGAGTCTTGTAAGAAGTAACTTTCTACAAGACCACACATCTCTGGAAGAAAAGGAGGGGCCCAAACCCTGAGTCTCCTAATACAGGTCTCTTCCTATTTTACCCCCACTGCCCTTGGGTAACTATTCTGGGAAGAGGGCTTCATATTAGTTTCTATTTCTTCAGCTATAAGGAAACCATAAGTGTGGTTACTTCGATTCATCCTGTGTCTTTGCTCCACAGAGCATTCACAGGAAGAATCATACACATGGATGGCTAACCATTCCTTCCATTTACACTCTAGTCTGACTGAGTCATTCTTTCTGCCTCCCAGGGGAGGGCCACCTGGTGTTCCCAGGCTCCTCTCTTGTGGTTTGCCCTTGGAGAAAGGGTTTCCCATAGTACTCTCTAATAGCCTATTACTTCCTTTTCCATTCACCACAAATATCTGCTGCCTTGTCAGAGTAAAGGAAATGAAGACATAGGATCCTACCTCCTTCTACCATTGAGCTATGCAGTCTTTGGTTTTCAGTGTCCCATAGTCACCTTTGAGTGAGGCTGGGGGCAAGGAAGAGGGGTCTGCACAGTCATTTCCCTTTTACCCATTCTAAAAGTGAATTCCAGAAGGGTTTAATAACTTTCCAAAGGCTACTGGACTTCCTAATGTCTAGATTATCCTCTCCCTCCACTATTTCTTACTTCCCTCTTTAAAACCTTAAAATTGAATGTCAGTGAAGCCAACTAAA